>OY728130.1:629426687-630676687 GCA_963277665.1 Viscum album | reverse complement strand
TCACCTTGAACTCCCAAAACACTTCAACCACTGGATTTTTATAAGGTAATGGACTAGAGAGGTCCAGGCCATTAAAAATATACAGTTGAAAAAAATGATACAAATGATGAAGCAAGAAATTAATCATTGTTAAGGAATATATGCATGCTAGTCACACCATGCTGAGGGACCACTCACCATCAGGAAGCAGTTCACGCTAGCTAAACTACCCAAAGAGGGTGATCATGCCAACTATATTGTACCGATGGAATTTAGTTATTGAGGAAGGTTCAAACTGGCCCCACCACATCACCTTAAAATATTGTATACATAGGAGTAAAAAATATATATTGCTAGAAAAATAGGACAAAAAAACTATGGAACCAAGCAAAAATTATAACACAAACACAAACCAAGAGAAAACACCACCACACCCTAACCATCTACTGCCATTGAAGAACTCCACCCACCACTATCACAATCCACGACCCCCCTCCCCATCCTCTCCATCGAATCCAATTCCCATGACTCACAAGACAACAACATCAAACTCCACCACCACTAAATCAAAACAAGAAATTCTCTTCCATTGTATGACTATGATAAATTCCACTACACCTCATAAGAAATCCTTGAAACCACAGGGTCCAAATGTCAACTATGCCACTATAGGCATGGGTGCAACCTCAAGAGAATGGAAAGGTAGAGTCAAAGTCAAAATTGTTAAAGCAGGTGCCTTAGAACTAACTTTATCTTATGTACTTTTGATTACTATTTCATGCATATAGTATGATCTATACATGATGATTATTCTTATCACATATATCTTACACTTTTTCTTTCCTTATCTGATAATTTTTCGAGTTGGTTTCCTAAAACCAACTACTACATACATTCGATTACCAGAATATTCATGGTGTTGAATA
Organism: Viscum album; assembly: GCA_963277665.1. Lineage (NCBI taxonomy): Eukaryota > Viridiplantae > Streptophyta > Magnoliopsida > Santalales > Viscaceae > Viscum > Viscum album. The sequence goes on along the minus strand of OY728130.1, from coordinate 630,675,782 downwards.
TTAATTAATATCTTATCACAACTTGATCATTAATCTATACGATAATGAATGTGATAATTTTCATGGAGTACATGTCCCACTAAAAGATCATAGTAGTTCATTGCTATAATGAGAACCTTGAACTGAAATGACAATATTTTTCAATACAAGTTCTATGACTAGATGATATTGTCTGAAGAGACAAAAAATGATACAAACTATCATGGGTAGGGGGCTCATAAAAAATTAATACTTCTTCTCATAAAGTTTTTTCTTGGTAATCTCCAAGATAAGGAGGTTATGAGAACATGACCCATCAGTAGGAAACCCACATTTATATGTTTCATTAGATGTTCTTATTTATAGAAATGTGTAATGGTCCTTAGAATTTAATATTATTGTTAGTTCATATCATGAGTCACGTACTTTGATGTATTGAATAAAACCATGATAATATATTCTCATGAAGAGCTATGATACATTGGGTGTGATAAGTTTGATATTTCATTAATGAATAATGAGAAAAAAGATTTCTCCCTTCTATTTTTAATGGATGTTGATATCTCAGACCCTTTTATGGGAATGAAACAGCCTAATTAAGTCCATAACCATGTCAAATTTTTTAGAAAGTTCATTTTTATAAATTCAAATAAAGAAGCATCGAGCATGTAAGTCGATGACACCAACATGCAACCTTCCTGATTAGAGATATCGATATAAAAAGATTATATTACATAATGTGTGTTCATATGTGGTTATTTTCATTGTGATGTTTAAATTATTTTTATACGAGTGACTTGATGTTTTTCTAGATGCTAACCTTGAATTTTAGGCGAGTCTACCTAATGCCGCTGAGAAAAATTCTTAGAGGGTCACATACTAAGTATACCTAAAAGCTCAGTTAAATTCTATATGAATTTAACATGTTGAATAAATATTATTCTCATACATGGTTTAATAATTATTCATGTTTGGTTTATAAAATACATCCCATCACTAGTTATTTGGGAGATTATTATATGAGTTAAATATTAAATAAATATTTATTCATGAGACAATTATTTATTTATATGAATATACAAATATTTATTTATATCTCATTTATTCGTAGGGTAAAAATATTTATTTATTTGGTTAAGAGAATATCTAATAAATATTTATTCACTAGTTTACTATAATTAATATTTATTTATTTATTGAAAATTAATGAAATGATATTTATTTATTTAAATAAATAGGCATTATTCAGAGTACAATAAATATTGAGGACCGACGGACTGAATTTAAGGGTGTCATGAGAAATGACATATTAAATATTATTTTAATAAATATTAATCTATTTATTCAATGAAAAAATATTTATTTATTCATGAGTTTAGCATATGTCAAGTAAATAATAATAATAATATTAATAGTAATATTTTTTAGACATGAGGTTAGTCAGAGATTAAGAAGAATAATAAGGATCCATGTGTAATTATTTATTCTCTAACTCTAGGTCTATAAATACTTGGTTATGTCATTCTTCAACCCTAGCTAAGACGTTCCATTCTAATCATTGTGAATAATGAATTATAGAGAGAATACTCCCAAGAACTAAAGATATCTTCTCTTAGAACACTCTCAAGAATATAGATCAATACTCCTCCACCCTCTCAGGTCTAGAGAGAACCAAAGTGATTCCTTTTTAGATCAAATGATTCTGTTGTGATTTATGATGAACAATGAAAGTGTTAGAATCTTTTTTGGAGCACATACAGATCATTACTAGAGATAATATACTCTTGATTCCTTTGAAAAACTATTGTACAATAAGTGGTGTCAACCAAATCATCTACAAATAAAAAATTCCAATGAGAGGAAATTATTTATCTAACTAAAATTAATTGTAAGTTATATGTAATGATCTTATTTTTTGGATTCTGGGGTTTCTATTTCATCTATTTCTAATAATACATACAAATAAATTGATGAAAAATCATTTCTAGGAATGGAACTGACTGCTTCCTATATGCCTTGGAACATTTGATAATATACTTAGAATATTTTTCACATAGATAGGCCAAGAAATTTCCCCACCATGATGAGAAATTAGGTATGCTATGAAAATATTCTTAAACATTCAACCTATATTCTATAAAAATCATTCTTTAAAGACATGGATGATGTTTTATTATCAGGTATTGGGGGATCATAAGCATTGAGACTTCTTATCATGAAGTTCATACATAGTGATCTCCAAGGAGGGAGGTCATGAGGAAAAACCCATTATTGGAATTCCCTGTATCCTAAGTTTCATTGAATATTCCCACATGTGAGTGTGTCTATTGGCCCTTCGACTTGAAGTCATTTTAAATGAATATCATAAAGGGTGTACTGTTATTCATGATGATAACCTTAACCTATATTATCTTAGAGAAGTAGCATACATTGGGTATATAGTAAATGTTATAATGATTTATTGAATGATTAAGAGATGAATTTTAACCTCTGAGTTATAGAGGAAGATATCTTTGGCCCTTTTGACTGGGGTAAAAGTTCCTTAGTCAAATCCATGACCATGGTAGTTAAAGTAATGTTCATCTCAAAAAGTTAAAGAATGATTTTTCAAACATTAAGGGATGATGACACGAGTATGCATCCTGCTTGATGAGATATTAGTCGAAAAATGGATTATATAACACAATAGAATTTTTAGGAGGTTTTCATTGCTATGAATTATCTCTTTCTCCTTAGGTTATATGATGTGTTGCTAGATACTTCTTTTTGTCTATGGGTTGGATCTGCTTTCATTGAGAAATGTGTATATAGGGGCATACACTAAGGCACTATTAGATATGACCAAAATGTTTTTGATTGAAACAGAAACATAAACAAAAATAGAAAAGGAAAAGGAAATTGAATGGGAATCATTCTTAAAAACATGTTTGGTGCATATAGAAATTTTACTATGGAATCGAAATCAAAAATTTTGAAAGGAAAAAAATATCCTCCTCACCTTCCAACAATACCCACTCATCACATGCCCTCATATACCTTGTCATCTAAGGCCTCTTTAATTCCATCCCAATATCCCCTCCCTAAAGCCCCATCATCGTAGAATTATCCCCTAAGTCGAGTCCCAATATCCCCTTACCGATGAAAACCCCTTCTTCATCATTTCTCATTGAATTTCTAACCATTATTGAAGAATCACATCTTCTTACTGACGGTGAGAGTTGAGGGATGACAATAGCATGTCATCGAGGAGGGAGGTGAGGATAAAGGTGATGCTAGTGGTTAGAGGGGTATTGCACTGATGGATATGATTTTGATGAGTGGGGTTTGATGTTGGTGTAACACCCCACGATTTTAAAAGAACACTATGTTAAATTGTGTGTACAACACACAACACCAAGCTTAAATGATCCACGATATAATATTATTTAAATGTTATAGTTATAAACTACTCGTTCGATTGGTGGGTTTGAATAGGATTAACTGAATTATGAAATATATATAATTTTACTAATAAATAAATAAATATTTATTAATTATTAGGAAATAAGTAATCAATTTTTAATAAAGTCATTTTATTCTTCAAAAATATGTTTTCTTCAAAAATGGGTTTTATTGCTTTTTATGATTGAATATTATAATTTATTTATGATAATTTTAGAAATTTTATTTATAAAAATGATATCATTTTAATTTATCTTTTAAAAACTAGATTAGGATGAATTTTTTGATAATATTCTGGGAAGTTTGATTTTTTTAATGAATAGTGAAAAATACCCATTTTTATTAAAAGTTGTCTTTTATTTTCATGTATTTATAAGGTTACATTATATTTTGAATTAGTTTTAAAATATAATTAGTTACTTTTGATTAAAAATAATCTAATAAATTTTATTTTAATCAACATCATACTATAATTTCATATAAAAACATATTTATACTTAAAAAACATTTTTTTGGAAAATCGATTTTCATCGTGTTTTGGAGGTTTAATTTTAAATTAAATTTTACCAATTATGTGAATTAGATTTAATAAAATGAATTATGTATTTGGAATCAGAATAATTAATATAATATAATACGTTCAACTTAATATTTTGTCATAATGGATAGTAAAAACAATAAAAATCAGTCACCACATTTAATGTTAAAACAAGTTTACCGGGGATTAAACTAAATAGATAAGAGTTAGAATTACTTAACACTTGAATTTACCCTTTTCGATGATTTTTCATCAAAATATATATTTAAGGAGTTAAATAATCTATTTTAAAACATTATTTTGAATTTGGGAACACAAAATTGACTTTTGAGAAGATAAGTTATATTTTATTCAAATTTAAAACTATTTTTGAGTCTTTTCATTTAATGGAATGGTTGAAAGATTAAATTCAGTTTTGGATTACTCAAAAATTTTAAAAAACTTAATTTATTTATTATTTAACCCAAAAAATTCATGGAAACCAATTAATTAATTGATTTCAAGGTAAAATTATTTTTACACATAAATCAGGTATTTTCTTAAAAAAAAAATTTTCATGCATTTTGTGTTCTTATATTAAAATAAATTTCATCTATTTATAGAATTTGAACATGATAAAATGGATTTAAAATTTTGAATAATCATGTTCAATTTTTTTATAATTCCTCTTTTATTTTTGGTCATGTAATTAAGTTATCTTGATAAAAATTTAAGTTATCATGGTTAAAGTTTAAATGAGTTTAAAGTGGTTTAACTAGAAGATAAGGATTAAAATACATCCAAAACTTGTATAAATGTGATAGGTTGAGTTTATTTTGACCCTATAACATATTATCTTAGAATTTGGGGTGTCTTGGTTCCACTTTTCTTTGAAAAATAATTTATACTAGTTTAATACTTTATGTAATTCAAAGAGTTCCCCTCTCACCCCTTATAAAAGGGAACCTCCCATCTTGAATTCCTCACACCTTTTGGGAACTATAGATCTGGTAATCCCTACCTAAATACCTTTATTACATTCATACCCATGTTCTATAAGCCATAGTTTGGTCATAAAACTAACCTAGGAAGCCTTTAGGTATAAACCTAAATAGGTTGTTCGAATAAGAGGCATAGTTCTTAACAGATCATTTTTGTTTTATTTCTTTTTCTACATCCTTAAAATATTATTAAAACATTATAAAATAAAATCATTAGTATATTTAATATACTTATATGTTATTATGTTAATAAAATAACCTATATCCATCTCCTATTGCATTAAATGGTAGATGAAACCATCATTCATGTGTACAACAAACTACCGCATCACGAAATGATGTAATTTGTTTTCCATAACCACCTCTCATGAATGGTTATAATGATGGATATAATATTTATATATAATATTCATGACATATTTGTCATTTTATAAAGATAATATATTATCTAATTTCTTATATTTCCATCCATTTAAAAGTGATAACGTCATTCGTGCATACGTGTGGATTACCACTTCCATGAAGCAATGTGATTTGTTTTTCATGACAATATCGCTTTGGTTGATATATATAATTATATTTAAATAAATAATATGAAATTTATTATACAATAATAATTTTTTAAAGATAAAATAATACTTATCATATTTCCCTCATACTCTTTGAAAAATGAAAACGTTACTCATCCTACCATCTCTATGATTGTAACATAATTCATTTTTCATAGATACCATTAATTTTTGGTTTTAAAAATATAATTAGTGTATAAAAAGATAATTATTTAATTATTATTATTCTATATATGATGTAATAATGAATTATTTTACCATATTTAAATTACCAAATTCATTTTGGATATATGAGCTGAATATCATCAAAACATATGACGTGAACTTAATTGATTAAGTTATTTTATATAACATGGTAATTAATAAAATAAAATAAATAATAAAATTTAAAAATTCTCTTAAGAAAGTAAATAATTAACATAATTTTATTATTCTGGGAGAAAAATAACATACGTGATGAGTTAGACTCGAGGTTGGAAACACTTTATCTTTTTAAATTTTTTTAAAGATCTATTTTTCTAAATCATTTTATTCCATGTCTATATTATTAAAATTATTTTATGGATGTATTTATATGGATATAAGTTAATTATAAATAAAATTTTATGTCACTTTTTAATTTATTTCAAAGGTTTTTAAAAAGGAATATTTGTATCTATTTTATACAGAACCTTTTGACTTTATTTATAAAAGATAAAAAGGAATGTTCTATTTTATCGTATATGGAGTCAATGAATTTTCTTACCACCAAAACCATTATTTTATGTTTGGAATAATTTATAATATTCCTTGTTTTATTTAATGAAAAACCCTCGTTCCCTTTGGTTTTGAAATTTTAGTTTTGAAAATTGGGTTTTAAAGGAAAAAGATATATCAATATCAGAAAATATTTTTCTTATGGATTCAACAGTTTATTTTTATGTTTTTGATGATTGAAATGAAATATTTTATGTATTTCATGCATTTTATATTTATTGGATATTTTTTATGATGATGGGTGAACCTGATATAGCTCATGATGATCAGTGAGCCCGATATATCTCTCTAATGCATTGGGTAATGATTATGTTCTCCAGATAATTATGTTGGAAGTTGGTTGCATTGGTTATTTCACTTATGAGGGTTATTATAAGGGTTCTATTGAGATGATTTCCTAATACAACTATATTAATTTTTTATTCTTTCTAATGAGTTTTCATGGAAATCATTTGATTTCAAAAGGTAAGTTAATAATCTTTTGTTTTAAAGGAATGATTACCCTCTTTGAGGGTAAAAATGTATGTTTTCAAGAAAATGTTTTTCAGGGGTTATCATGTTTTCTAAGAAACTCTTATGATTATTATTTTTCCTTTATGTTTTCTTATACTGTGCTTTATAAAAAACTTTAGGTTGCGATGTTGTTTTCATGTGTAAGTAAAATGATTATCTAAGCTCAAAGTTTATTAAGTTAAAGAAAAATTATCTTTTATGATTTCATGGTTTTAAAATGGACTAACAAGTTTCTTTATTCTTTTTATATTCCTTCCTGAGTTTTTTGTGCTCTTCCCATGTTTTCAAATGTTTTTCATAGGGTATAAGGATTAATAATAACAAATAATAAGTCAAGTTGAAATCCATGAAGATTTTTTATAAAAATAAAACTTGTTTCATTTTAAAAGTTTTATATTGTGGAAAAAATGGACACTACTAGAATTTTGGCTATTTGCAATGGGCTATTTGCGATGGGATCCCGTCACAAAAAGTATTTTGCGACGGGGTCCCGTCACAAATATCCCATTACAGAAAACGGCATCGCAACTAGTATTTTTTGCGACGAGAAGCCATCCTGTCGCAAATAGATCTCCAATTAAATACATTATATATATATAAAATCTTATTATGATGGGCTCGTCGCAAAAAGTAGTTATGACGGGCCCGTGGTCCCATCGCAAATAGTTCTCCATTTATATATGTTATATATACTTAAACCTTTTGCGATGAGCTAATCGCAAAAACTTATTTGCGACGGGTTATTTTACCATCGCAAATAAGTTTTAAAATATATATATATAATCTATTTGCGATTGGGTCCCATCGCAAAAGGCCCCATCACAAATAATTAATAAAATAAAATAAAAATATTTAATAAAATTATGATTAATAAAAAAATAATATTAATATTATTAAAATAATAAAAAATATTAAAAATCTCAATATTCGAAAAAAATATAAAAAATAATAAAATAATAATAATATTATTATTATTAAAATAAAAAAATATTAAAAAATATAATACTAATAATAAATAATAAAATAATAAAATATTAAAAAAATAAAAATAAAAAAATATGCGATATTCGCACCAATATAAAAGACAAAAACTGTAAACAGTTCATATTACAACAAATGTTGAATTTAAATGTTTTTAATATAACAAAAAAATCACTGGGGGGATAGTCTTCTGGAGGAGATGGAGGAAATGGTGGAGGAAACTTCATCCCTAAAATATGAGCCAGACAATGAATGTACTCCATCTTCTCTTGCGACTACTGCTTCCATCGACGTATTTCCTCCTTGTGATACTGTTGTTGCTACCATTGACTCATATTCTTCTCGTACTGATGCTGTTGCTAACACATCTCTTCCTGCTGCTTCCACTGCTGCTAACACATCTCTTACTGCTGCTTCTGTAGACTCTCTATAAGCTCAGTCTGAGCTCGCAACTACTCCTGATACTATGATCCAGAGGATGATGCCTCTCCATGAGCTAGACGCTGACATCGTATCAGTACCATAATAAGTCTCAGGAGTCAAATGAGAGCTGATACCAACTACTCAGCCCTTCTCAAAGGCATACTAGGTCGCCTGCATCCATGTTGCCTCATCGAAATGGTGGGAACTAGTCTGATCACCCATCTTAGCCTGACTCTCATCCCATGTCTGATAGGTCATGGCCTCATATGACTACTTCAGTTCCAATTTAAAATTAAAATAGTGAAAATATTATATGTAGTTAATTTTCAAACTAAAAAAGAAATAATATTGACCACAATCTGACGCTGGTGATCACCTCTAATCTCTCCAGTGGATGGATTACTGTACATTCTTCGATAAACATTGTACTCCGTAATATCAGGATGCTCGAATGCTTATATGAATATAAAATAAACTATTTATATTTAATTTTATATAAAATATTTAAAAAAGATACTTACCAGATGCTCTCTTTGCGTACTGAATGTACGACTACCAGCTCGATGTGTCACCTCCTGTCTCCCCCGGTTCTGCCGGACCAATAAAGATCTCCTCTAAAATACACCACTCAACCAGTGTGAATATAATCCATCCCAAACATGATATGAAATGTACTCTGGTTGGTGGGCTCTACATGAATCATCAAATATTGTCACTCTTACTTTCTTAATGGTTTTCCTTCTCAAATTGTGCAAAAACTGACGGAAACACTCATGCATAGACACCTCCCATGCCTCGTGGATAGCGTCACGCATGATATCATCGATGAGATACCATAAACCCTACAAATAATTTATAATATCAAGTTATTAATGAAATAAATTTTCAAAATAAATATTATTTATTTACGTACCAGCCAATGATCGAACATTCCAAGCTGCACATCAATGGGAATCTATTCCCATGTGATCCATGGATGAGAAAAATTATTGTGCAAGATAGCGCTCCCCTGTCCAACAGCTACATACAAAAAACTATGAAAAAATAATAAATAATCAAAAAATTAGTATATAAATAAATTAATGAAAGCTAAGTAAAATACACAGGTTACCATACCTCCGCATGCGTGGATCGAAGCCAAGATGTGGACGTCACTCGGGGATAGGGTCAGGAATCATCAGTCATGCAAGACCGTGCCCCCTCCGTGTACCCCCTGAACCACCAGTAGTCTAAGGGTTAGATGATCCCAAATCCTCCTCACCTAAAGGTAGCTCAGCCTCCTATAACTCATGAAGTAGATCAGGGTCCATATGAAACAAAAGATGATTATTATTAGTAGATAGTTAAAAATAACTATTACATATAGATATATATTCATTATGATTATAACCAGTATTTAACTGTGTCAATGTTCACCTTTATCATCATCTTCATATCTGACAATGTCAATGTCTTCAAATTCATCATCGACATCATCAATATCCATATGAGTTTCAGTTTCATCATCTCTTTCCATTTAAAATTCATTTATAACATCATTAACATCATTGTCACCATCAACCCTTAATTGTGGGGTTTCATCATCGATATTCACGTATCTTTGTGATAAAGATGGATTTTGAATTGTCTCTTGAAAAATATCAATTATTTGTACTTCATCGGAACCACATTCAGTTTAAGTAAACTGATTTTTCCAAGATTTCATTTTTATTATGCTCCACCAATCACTCAAGTCTCTTTAAGTAGCATAGTACTTTGTGTAATATATTTGATGTACTTGTTAATCCAGTAAAAATGGTTCATTTACCGCAAGAAGACTTTTATATTTAATATCAATGATTCCATGAATCAAATGAACATGCAAGCCCATCTCACTATCCAACCACTGACATTTAAACATTGTTATGTAATTTTTCCCTAGATAACATAGTTCAATAATTTCATCCAGCATGCCGTAAAAGTCAACTTCAATTTCTTTATAATGCAATCCTCTTAAGAAAACTCCACTGTTCATTGTTTTTTTTATTCCCCATATGCACGTGTATGAAATCAAAAACCATTCACCACATATGCATTATAAGATTCAACCATTTTGGATGGTGGGTTACTCAATATACACAGTCACTTATCAATTTTATCATCATGTTGAGACACCTGAAAATTTGTAAAACAATTATAAATATAATAAATAATAAATTTAATTGATATGTTAAAGCATCAATAATTTATGTTACCAGTTTTTTAATCCATTGAGAAATTTATTTTCGGCGTTCTTCAAGAGCATCTGCTGTAATTTGTGGAATATGTTTCTTGATATGATTATAATATAACCTATAAATAAAATAAGTTTACTTACTGTAACATAAATTATAGAATAAGTGATATAAGCACTCACAATACAAATGATGTCATTTCTTCACAGTTGAGCAGAACATATGTATGAGCTCTGTGATGTTCATCATCTAAAATCCATCATTCATGAACTCCACCAAACCATGCTCTGGATGATTAAAAACTGATAATTGATTGTCCATTTCATCATCAACATTCCCCTCATTCCATCCCATGTAGTTGTGTTTTGAGTTATATTCATATTCAAAATAACGAGAGTAAAAAAATCAATTTCCTCTTGAAAATAAGCTTCAGCAGTTGAGCCTTCAATTTATGCTTTGTTGCATACTTTTTTCTTTAATTTCTGCATGCATCTCTCGAATAGGTACATCTATCAAAATTGTACCAAACCTCCACATTTATCTTTATGTGGAAAATGTAATATCAGATGTTCCATTGAGTCAAAGAAAGCTGGCGAGAATATTTTTTCCAGTTTACATATAATTGCAACAACATCTTCTTCCAGTTTTCTTAGTGCATCATAGTCTGTTGTCACCACACAAATGTCTCAAAAAAATATGATAGGTTTGTTATCAAATCTCAAATCATAGAATTCAAAAAACCTCTGAATCAAATTGGCATAAGTCTTTCCATTATAACATGAAAATCATGACTTTTTAATCTGATAATATGACCATTCTTAACACATCTTCCCAAATTGGAAGCATATCCATCTAGAAGTCTCAAATCTACAACACACTGACAAAATAATAAGTGACTCTTTAGACAGTGTATAAGATTATTTTGGCTTTATTGACCTCTGTGATCTAACATTTTAAAACAATTCAAGTTCTGATCATTTGAAAATTTGGGAAAGATCTAATCGCGCCTTTACATTATTTTTGGTCTTACCTGGTGTATCAAAAACTGTATGAAATAAATTATCAAAACCATTCTTCTCAATATTCATGACATCCAACATGTGGCAGACTAAAAAATCAGACCAATATAGATGATCCCAAAAAATGCTCCGTTTTATCCAATTATGTTATTTCCTAAAGGCATGAATTTTCTATTGGTTTATTGTTATACCAAATGTGATGAGAGGTAATGAAAATACAATTGATTTTAACTCTATACCTAAGATTGTTTTTGGAGGTTTATCCCTTTCAATTGTTCTTTTTCTGAAATGAGATTTGTTCATCTGAAAAGGATGATCAGTTGGAATAAATCTACGATGGAAGTCAAAATAGAAAGTTTTTTTTTCATGGACGATCATAAATGATTTATTGTATTTTATACAGTAATGACATGATTTCGTACCATGTGTACTCCATCTAGATAACATGTCATATGCCGAGAAGTCACTAATCATCCACATCAATTCATCTTTTAATATGAAATTTTGTTTCGCAGTAACATCATATGTACTAACACTATTATTCCATAATGAATTTAACTCATCAATCAATGGTTTCAAATAAACATCAATATTCTTTTTTAGATGTCCTAGGATTAATAAAGTTAAAAAATATAGGTCTCCTTCATCAACATCCATGGAGGTAAATTGTACGGAGTTATAAAGACATACCAACATGAATATTGATGACTATAAGAACCAAATGTACAGAAACTGTCAATAGAAAGACCCAATCACACATTCTGAGCTTCTAAATCAAAAGACGGATGTAGTTGGTCAAAATTTTTCCATGAATCACCGTCATATGGATGATTCAAGCTTTTACCAGTTGAAATCTTGGTTTTGTGCCATGACATCATTGACGTTGTGTTCTGAGACATAAATAAATGCTGCAACCTGGGTGTAAGGGGGAAATATCTCAACTGTTTTACAGAAATCGATCCAGACTTCCCCGGTTGAGCTTCTTTATACCTTGATTGTCCACATGTGGGACAACTATCCAATAACTCATTTTCACCAGAATATAATATGAAATCATTGCACATGCATGAATATTCTAATAATTAAGGCCTATATTATGAACCCATCTCTTAATCTCATAGTAATTTACAGGCAACACATTTCCTTCAGGTAATAATATTTTAACCAAAGAAAATATCTGATCAAAACAGTTGTTTGGAATTTCATTATCTGATTTAATAACCATAAATTTTTCAACCACTTCTAATTTGCTTATCTTGCAACCAGGATATAATTCATCCTCATCAGACCTCAACAACTCATAAAATTCAGATGGTGCCAACTCAAGAGTTAAATCAATATCATCCTGAGTTTTATTTTGTTGAACAGATGGACCTGAAACATAATGTACTAAATTTTTAATCCGTGAAAGATCCAGAATCAAGTTATTAGTATCTTCTCTAGAATTGCGTTCACCGTGTTGATACCAAAAAACATAATCTAATTGAAAACCAAACCGCGAGAGATGTCCCCCAACCATGTCAAATGTTTCAAACGTTCTTAGAGAACATTTTTTACAAGGACACTTAATTATGACTTCTGAAACAAATTTTGGTTTTGATGATGCAAATGATAATAAAGCTTCAACACCCTCGATATATACATGATTTAAACCAGAATCGGTTGGATTTCTGTGCTGATTTATCCAAGCATGATCATCTAATAATGACTGTTGTTGACTTCCTTGTTCCATATTTTACTACAAAATATAAAATCATTACTATTTTTGAATAATTTGAAATTAGAAAAACACTATCCAAAAAACGAAGATAAATAATTAAAACTACTTCTTAATAATTATCATTAATTACAGGCGACAAAATTTCTAGTGGATGGACGACTACTATTTTTTCTGACGGCTCATTTACTTGAAACTTTCTCACACTTAAATCACAAGGAAGAATCTTCTTGGAGGTATGCATATCTATTCTCGTGCATACGAGAATGTATAAGAATACCACTGAGTAGATTCTTCATTGTAATTTCAGTGTGATAAATATGTAAGTAAATGAGTCGTCGGACAAAAGAGTCCCCTTTTCGTTGATGAATCATCTTATTTCAACTGTCACCGCCTGAAAACATTATAAAAAATGTGGTCCTATGAATTTATATTCAAACTCATGCATACGAGATTGGATATGCATACGTAGAAGCATACTTTTCACAATATTTTGAGTTAGTGAGAGTTGAAAGGAGAAGATTCATTGAGCAAAAGGAGTGCCGCCAATCCACTGGAAATTGTGCCAAGTTATTATAATTTATTACAATTGATTTTATTCCTAATTATTCTTAATTACTCCTAATTATTCCTAATTATTTATAATTATTTCTAATTATTCCTAATTATTCTTAATTATGACTAATTATTACTAATTAATCCTAATTAATCATAATTAAACCTATTTATTCGTAATTATTCATAATTATTCCTAATTATTCCTAATTATTCCTAATTATTCCTAATTATACCAATTTATTGCTAATTATTTATAATTATTTCTAATTATTGATAATTATTACTAATCAATCCTAATTAATCCTAATTAATATTAATTAATCCTAATTAATCCTAATTATTCCCAATTATTCCTGATTATTCCTCATTATTCCTAATTATTTCTAATTATTCCTAATTATTCCTAATTATTCCTAATTATTCGTAATTATTTCTAATTATTGCTAATTATTGCTAATTATTGCTAATTATTTCTAATTATTGCTAATTATTCCTAATTATTGCTAATTATCTCTAATTATTGCTAATTATTGCTAATTATTGCTAATTATTCCTAATTATTCCTAATTATTGCTAATTATTCCAAATTATTGCTAATTATTCCTAATTATTAATAATTATTCCTAATCATTCCTAATTATTCCTAATTATTCATAATTATTCCTAATTATTCCTAATTATTCCTGATTATTGCTAATTATTCCTAATTGTTGCTAATTATTGCTAATTTTTCCTATTTATTTCTATTTATTCTTATTTATTGCTATTTATTACTATTATTGCTATTTATTACTATTTTTTTCTATTTATTACTATTTATTAGTAATTATTCCTATTTATTACTATTTATTACTAATTATTACTATTTATTACAAATTATTACTATTTATTACTAATTATTAGTATTTATTACTAATTGTTACTAATTATTAGTATTTATTACTAATTATTACTAATTATTAGTATTTATTACTAAATATTACTAATTATTAGTATTTATTACTAATTATTAGTATTTATTACTAATTATTAGTGTTTATTACTAATTATTATTATTTATTACTAATTATTAGTATTTATTACTAATTATTACTAATTATTACCAATTATTACTATTTATTACTAATTATTGCTAATTATTACTATTTATTAGTATTTATTACTATTTATTAGTATTTATTACTATTTATTAGTATTTATTACTATTTATTAGTATTTATTACTAATTATTACTATTTAATACTATTTAATACTATTTAATACTATTTATTATTATTTATTATTTATTATTAGTATTTATTACTAATTATTAGTATTTATTACTATTTATTAATATTTATTACTATTTATTACTAATTATTCGTATTTATTACTAATTATTAGTATTTATTACTAATTATTACTAATTATTACTAATTATTACTAATTATTACTAATTATTAGTATTAATTAGTAATTATTAGTATTTATTACTAATTATTACTAATTATTACTAATTATTACTATTTGTTACTATTTATTACTAATTATTACTATTTATTACTAATTATTACTAATTATTATTATTTATTACTATTTATTATTATTTATTATTATTTATTAGTATTTATTTCTAATTATTACTAATTATTACTAATTATTATTATTTATTACTAATTATTAGTATTTATGACTAATTATTAATTTTTGTTACTAATTGTAAATATTTATTACTATTTTTTCATAATAATTATTATTTTTTCTTAATTATTACTAATTAGCGTTAATTACTATTAATTACAGCAAAATACAACTACTAATTACGAATTACCGCTAATTATTTATATACATTACTAATTATCGTTAATAATTATTATTTATTACTAATTATTAAGAATTAGTACTAATAATTTCATTTTATTATTACAAATAAACACTGATGACAAAATAATTTAAATCTAACTTAATTACAACTAATCAACAATAATTAAAATTAATATAAAAAATGAAATAAATACTAAATTAAATAAAACATAAATACATTTAAACTCGATCTCTTATAATTGTAGATGGCTTCAAAACTTCTTAGTAAAAAAAACTAACTCTGAAAAATTTTCACTCTAAAATTAGAGTTTAAAGGAGAGAAAGTAGGAATTGAGAGGGAGGAAGGAAAAAAAGGGATGGGGATTGTATATATAGGTTAGATTGGTTGCAACAAGAGTATTTGCGAAGAGATTCCCGTCGCAAGTAGTACTTTTTGCGACGGGACCCGTCAGAAATACCTTCGGCCGTATTAATTATTGTCGGCGGTTAAAAGGTTATTTGCGATGGGTCCCGTCGTAAAAAGTAACCTATCGACACACTATTTGCGACGGGACAACATCCCGTCGCAAATAGGTTTTTATCGCCGCTGGGTATTTGCGACAGTGGGATCCCCCGTCGCAACTAGTGTTTTCCGCCTCTCGGTATTTGCGATGGGAGGTGCCTACTTGTCGTAAATACCCTTTCGCGCGGTTTGGCTCACAAACCGCGCCAAACTTGCTGTAAGTTTTTGCGATGAGGCACCTAGTACCGTCGCAAATAATTAGTTATTTGCGATGGGTTGATTTTCCCGTCGCAAATAACCTCTTCGACTGACTATTTGTGACGAGATTTATTCACGTCGCAAATAACCCGTCGCAAAAATTAGTTTTTTCCGTAGTGGGGTATTGAATCGAGGAATCCAACATGTAATGTATGTGTTTGTTACGTAAGAGTTTTGAACTAATTCTCTAAAAGTCTAAACCTGAAAAGATCTTTGGAAATGGAAGAAAATGAATTCTTGGTTTAAAACTCAAGATTATATAACGTTTTAAGGCTGAGTCCTTATAGTTGGTATCAAAGCAAGATGTTTAGATAAATTTAGAGGTTAGGATGTTATTTAAATATAGGATAAATTCCTCTATAACCACAATGTTTAGTATGTAATGGAGAATTATGGTTATTATTCTAAAGAGAATTATGGTAAATTAGGGGATTGGATAACAACTTAAATCAACTGAGATATAAAGGACTTAAAGGATTAAAGTATTATAAAATTTCAATGGTATTGAATTTACCCTTATGGATTATTTTCATTTTAATAATTCATTTCATGTTTAAATGGTGTTATTTTCAATAGATTATGGATTTTTTTTATCAAGATGGATGGAAATAAATCTTTCACAACCTTCTTATCTTTCCCAATGATTTTATCATCACTATTATTATGAAAGCATGTTCAAATGATTTTGACAGCTTCTTGAGTATTCAAATCACCAGTAAGAAACAATTTGAATTATCCAAAACATTTTCATTCCTCCAAAAAATTTATGGGTATTGGTATCTTATTTATTTAATTTCAAAATCTCAACTCTTTCCTCTCTCTCAAAAAGGGAACTACCACAAAGGACTTATCCATTTATTTAGGATTGGGTTGATATTGATGAATCTGAAGGATATAATTCATATCTCTAATTTGTTGGAATGAAGTATTAATGAATAAGATGAAAAAGCATGGTTAAATGTTTAAGAGGGAAGTTGAATGAAGGACGTGTTTATGTATTGAGTTTTTATAATTATGTAGTGGTATTTTATCAATGTTATTATGATATATTCTAAATGTTATGAGAATTATGAAACACCTGGGGATTATTTAATAGAAGGATTTTTTTTTCAAAATTTGGAAACATATGTTAGATTAAATTGATACATTTGAAAAGCAGTGTAACTAAAATGTGATAATTTTTGGAGACATTCATTTAAGGACATATGATTGAGGGATTAAGATTATTTGATTTTGTGGAAAAATTAATTTGTATAAAAAACCTTAGAGGTTGCAAATTGATTTTATTATTAATGTTATTTTTGGAGGATGTTCATCATATATATCTTTTGGGAATATTATAGGGTAAAGGTGAATTATAAATATAATTATCACACATTTTTTCCATTTATAATGGAATTATATTAATATAGTTTTAGAAAACAGACAACTCACAGGTCGAGCGACAACACATTGCATCCGGAAAGGCCGCAGGGATTAAACCCACAACCAAAGGGAAACAATTGTGCAACATTTACCACTGGCATACCAAATGTCCCAGTTAGTATGACGTTGTTTTTTTAGTTAAAAATTTTTACGGATAAAAATTAAGTTGATTATGGGAATCATATAAAATTTTGTGGAATTCATGTTATTTTATAGAAAAGTTTTTTATATTTTTAGAGAATATATGATTAAGGTATATTCATATTTTTTATGTGAAGCATTTTATGAGAATAGTTTGTTTTAATTTTTTTTCGGATTTTGAGGTGATTAATGATATTTTTAGAGACTTTTTATTGGGTCGGGGTATATATAATCCTTAGGTTTAACGTGAAAGATTATTTCGAAAGAATACTATTATATTTTTGGGGATGTAAGGTGAAAGGTATGAGATAAATTTTGATGTGAAAACTTTCTTTAATGTTGAGGTTATTTAGGATATATGATTATTTATTTTTAGAATGATTTAATTTGAACTTTTGGTATTATTTTTTCATAGAAAGGTTTTTAAATTTTGGATATTATATTGTCTTGTGATAACCATTTCATTTATGGTTAATATCTAAAGGTAGAATGAATAAATTGTTATCTTTTTGTGGATTATGTGATTCATTAGAAGTTGATTTTTGTAACACCCCAAGCATCCACGATACGTTTCCTTTTGAATAATACAATAGCTTGTGTTGTACGCAACTGAGTTGAAACACACCACAACCAATCAAACTAGCCGTTATGAATAGTAATACCCACTTCTTAAAATTTTATAAATTTTAACTTTCAAAATGGACTTCATTTTTGGATTCGGAAAATCGAAATTAGCTTAGTGTGAATTTTTGGTATTTTTCTGAAAACTTTCAATTTTTGATGAATAGTGAAAAAACACTGCGTTATTGGTTAAAACCGACTTTTTATTTAAATAATTAGTTAATTTAATTTAATTTATTTTATGTCAATATGGATACATAATACCTATATTTGTTCAACGTAATTCATTGGAGTCATTTTATAATAAGTTTAGATATATAAAATTTTATCGAACTTTTACCGTCTTATACCCACCTCCTAGGAGAATTTCCAAATTTGTATAAAACATAATTTTACCGCTTCTGTGAGTTTAATTTCAAAAATCTGAGAGACGCGATTAATATCAGTTAGTAAAATGTGGTTCAATAAGATGAAAATAATTTTTGGTGAATAGTAACTTTTGACTTTTATTTACCACGGTTAAAAGTAAATAGGGTAACTAAGGGTAAAAATGATATCATAATTATCCTAACACATGTCCTAAATCTATTGGATAAGTATAATTCAACCAAAAACAACCTTAGGACTAAAATATGACCCCCTTTGGTCCACTTGGATTATATTAGGACATTTGTTATTATTTTATTTAAAGAAGAGTTAAAAGAGTTAAAATCAAAGTTTAATAACTAAACCATTTTTAATATCAAGTTATACATATGATAAATTCGACTATAAATATTCATTAGAAATATAAAAATATTTCCTACATAATGGTATTTTATTTATAATTTTTAGACATTAAATTATTAAATTTATCTATGACATAATGATGATGCAGTAATTACCTTATTAACGAAAGATTAAAATAATTGATATTATAAATATCCAAATAAATCTAATTTGAGATTTTAAATGAATTACACTAATTTTTTAGG
Source organism: Viscum album (assembly GCA_963277665.1). Taxonomy (NCBI): domain Eukaryota; kingdom Viridiplantae; phylum Streptophyta; class Magnoliopsida; order Santalales; family Viscaceae; genus Viscum; species Viscum album. Next base: position 630,656,371 of record OY728130.1, on the reverse strand, counting down.
TTAACATGACATGTTAGAGTTGATTAAATGATTTTTTTGAAGTAATAATGCTATTATGAATTTAACAAAAACAAAATACCAAATAGTGACCCTCACCCCTCTTATAAAAGGGCACTTCCCCTTCTCTCAAATTCACACCTTCCAAGACATTTGGATCGGAAAACCCCTACAAAAATATCCTCTCAACTGTCCTCCATTAGTCCTAGAGGCCTTCCTTTAGTCATAAATCTAACCTAAGTAGCTCTTTTGATCAAATCAAAAGGAAGAACCTGAAGAAGAGGTAAATATTTCACCACCTCTTTCAAGTTCTTTTCTTCTTCCACTTACTCTTTCTTTGTTGTTTCCATTCTAAAATAATAAATCCAGTATCTTCTATATACTGTGATGTTATTATAAAAATGGTACAACCCTATTCATTATTCTATACATCCTATAAATGACAAAGTCACCATACATGCATACGTACGGATTACCGTCTCCACGTCATGGTGTAGTTTGTTATTCAAACACTTCATCATTTGGATGAGTATAATAATGAGTATAAATGATATAAATAATAAATATAACATGATAATGATTCTGTATATATGATATACCATCCAATTATATACGATTTTAATATATAAATAATGATATTGTTGCTCATGCATACGTACGGATTACCGTCTCCACGAATGCGATGAGATTTATTCCCCATCATATCCATTCAAGAATAATTTTCGTTTGATGATTAAAAATAATGTTTAAATACTTAATATAATTATTAATATGAATAATATACATCCTATCCATAACAAACATTACTTACATAACAAAGCATATAAAGGAAAACGAATCAGTTAACACCCGAAACGATGATACTACTGAAATATCATTAATAAAGCAATATTAGAAGATCATATATGATATAATATTAATGTATATAGTTCTTTTATAATTTAATAACAATTATTTCACCATTATACAGGAGTTTAACCTACCCTTGACCAAGGAAAAGTACAATGTAAGGGTCAATTTTACAATCTCTTTATTATCCGAGGTTGTTTATATGTAAGTATCTACTCGGACCTCTTTATCATCCACATCTGTGTTTCTTAAAAATGTATTTCAAAACATTTTTACTATTTACTAGACAATGTTTTAAAGTCATTTATACCCTTATTTGACCTTATATGTTTTGTAATGAATCTTTCCATCATTTTCCAAACAAGGTACTTTACGACCTTTTCGACAAAATTAAGGAAAGAATGTTTTTTTAACTTATACTGTGGGTGCCGATATTTTCTTCCATTATAACACCTTATAAGATTCCCTTAAAATCTTATAAGAATATTTCCAAAATAAATGTTTAATTTTAAATGATTTCAAAATATAAAGATATATTTCTCTAAAAAAAGTTTTGATCTCATCTATGTCAACATCCTTTGATGGATTTTAAGCTTCTTTGAAGTTGATTTATTATGATACAAAACTTCCATATTTTATTGAAGGTTTTGTGATATGTTTGACTATGGATGTGTTATTTTTACACCATTCATGGTTTATGGATAAAGTATTGACATTTTGTATGCTAGTTTTAATATGAATGTTTATGTTATGTTTAAACCTTTTCATATGAGGAATTCATTCAATTTAGTAAGTTATAGTTGGAGCCCGCTATAGGTCCTCGATGCATCGGTAGGTATCATGAGACAAACTAGTGTCTTGGCACAAGGCCTTGAAAAAATCTTATTTTTAGTCTTGGTACAAGGCATTGACTATGTGGTTATGAAGTCTGGCATTATACATTCCATCATTATGAAAGTGGCTATTGATATTGCCTGTGATTATTCAAATAGTAGAATATCCATGTGAATAAGTAAATGGAATTATTTGATTTTATCTTTTCCATATTATGATTAAGTTCAAGTTTAAAAGGCTTTTGTATTAGTCTTATACATTGCCTTAAATTTTTATGCTTATTTATAAAAGTTTCCGCTATATTGTTATCCTTACTGAGCATCTGAGCTCACCCATTTATATATTTTATTTTTCCCAGGATATGAAGAAGTATTTTATGGTTGACCTGTAGGGATAGGATAAGGATATAAGTGTGCTAAAAAGGGAACACAATGTTGTTGATGTTTTTATTTCATGATGTAATGTAAAACTTATGAATGTATCTAGTATTTCCAAGTCTACTAAACTGATTGGTCTTTAGGGACATGATTCCTTATATCATGCCAATGTTATGTAACGAAGCACCGAATCTGGGTAACTCGGGTCAGGGCGTTAAAGTTGGTATTAGAGGAAGTTTAGTAGAAACCTTGGATGAAATATTTAGAAAAACTCTGATTAGAGAACATTTACCTAAGATAGACTTTGAGGATTAGTATAGAAGAACTTCCTAGAATTTTGGTACTGTAGAGATTTTATGAGTTTTCCAAGCAATACATCCCTATCTGGATACGAGCTGGTAAAGGCAGCTCTGACACAGATTTACCTAGGGGTAAAACCCGAAAACACCGCTTTGAGCTAGACTCGAACGGGAACTAGTGCATGACAACGGGCCTTGCTGTACTCTTGCTTGCGACACTCCCGAGGGATATGCTTAGGATAATTCTCATTTTCTTTACAAAACATTATGAAGGGTTTATGAGTATATAGTTCCTCAAAGAAAACATTTTTATTATTATGGATTGTATCCAAAAACTATTCAATTTATGTTAAGTGTTTTACAAGTTTGGGATTATGTATTACTATTCATAAAGTAATCTAGTGTATGCCATTGTTTAGAAATGACGCCTAGTGGAAGGAATGTAAACCGTATCAATGCATGTAATTCATGTAGGTATTTCCATCCTACTCAAGATAATTATAGTGGAGATGGTGAAGCAACTAGTACTGATCATCTTATCACCATACTGGGACAAATCACTTAGGTTATGAATAATAACCTTACCCGTATGGATCACCCTGATCCACAATGCAGAGGATCAATGTTAGAACGCTTCATGATGCAACAACCACCAAAATTCAATGGGACTACAAATCCATTTGTAGCTGAGAAATGGATAAATTCCTTAGATAAAATATTTCATGCTTTGGGGAGTAGCAAAAGGGAAAAAGTTATCATGACAGTTTGTCACCTTAGTAGAGATGCTGATCAATGGTGGTCATTGATTCAAAAAACAAAGGAAGATGATGAAGTATAAAATATGGAATGGAGGGAGTTTAAAGATATTTTCTTAGAAAAATACTTTCCTCATGACCATCAAGCAGATATGGAAACACAATTTCTGAGTCTAAGGCAAAAGGAGGATGAGAATGTTGCAAAGTATGAGGCTAACTTTACAAGGTTTGTAAGGCATGATGTAGATTATATATGTAACCCAAGAAGTAATATTGATCATTTCTTTGATGGGCTAAAACCATTTCTCCGTCAAGCATTAGTCTCACAATCATTCTCGTCATACAAAGATATTGTCTCATGTGCTATCAAGACAGAAAAGGAATTCTCTAAGTCTCATGACTTTAAATAAAATCAAGAGAATAAGAGGTCTATTTAACACTTTGGAAATGGAAATAAGGGGAAGAAGGGAAAAGTTGAATATCCATCCTGCAGTAAATGTGGGAAGAAACACCTCGGTACTTGCCTGAAGGGAATGGGATTATGTTACAAGTGTGGTGAAAAAGGCCACCAAGCTCGTGATTTCAAGGGGAAGAAAGATGTTGTCAATGTTGAATGATACAATTGTAGAGAAAGGGAGAATTATGCAAATGAATGTCCTAATCAACAAGAAAAATTACCTAAGAAAATGCCAAGGGATCAAGGCCAAGCTTATGCTATCACTACTGCTGAGGTTGAAGCTCAGAAAGATGTGGTGGCAGGTAATATAATGGTTTCCTAAAGTTTAGAAAATGCATTATTTGATTTTGGATCATCACATTGTTTCATATCTTCCCAGTTTACTAAGAAAATTAGATATTTCCAATTTGATTTAACAAGGGAGTTGTCAGTCAAAACTTCTAAGGGAAGTATCATTGCAACAAAGTTTTGTGAATCAGTTCCTATTAAGGCATATAAACATTATTTATCTACTGATCTCATCATCATACCCATGATTGAATTTGATATAATCATTGGTATGGATTGTCTTTCGGACCATGATGCGAAAATTTATTGTAAGAAGAAGGAGGTTAAATTTTTTTTATGATGATAAGGAGTACCTTATCTTTAGAGAAAAAACATCTCCATCTGATTCTTATCTAGATCCACCCCCAGTAGCTCAACTAAATTCAATTATTGGGGAGGAAGAGAATGAAATAACTGTGGGTGAGGAAATGAATGTTCAAATAGAGGACATACCTATTGTGCAAGAATATTTTGATGTGTTTCCAGAAGATTTACCTGGACATCCTCCAGAATGAGAAATTGAGTTTTCCATTGATTTAATTCCAGGTTCAAGGCCCATATTGAAGACCCCTTATAGAATAGCCACTGTGGAATTAGTGGAACTAAAAAACAATTATAGGAATTGAGTAATAAGGGATTTATTCACCCTAGTGTTTCTCTATGGGGAGCCTCTGTCCTTTTTGTTAAAAAGAAAGATGGATCTATGAGGTTGTGCATTGACTACAAGGAGATCAATGCTATAACAATAAAGAACAAGTATCCCCTACCTCGCATTGATGATTTATTCGACCAACTTCATGGAGCTCAATATTTTTCAAAGATTGACATTTGATCTAGATATCATCAGTTGTGTGTGAAGAAGGAAGACATTCTGAAAACAAAATTTTGAATCAGGTACGGGAATTACGAGTTTATAGTAATGCCTTTTGGTCTGACTAATGCACCCTATGTTTTCATGGATCTAATGAATAGATTTTTCAAGGAATATATTGATGAATTTGTAGTGGTATTTATTGATGATATCCTGGTATACTCTAAAATCTATGAAGACCATGAAAATCACTTACACACCATTCTGAAAACCCTCAGAATAAATGAATTATACGGGAATTTTAGCAAGTGTGAATTCTGGATTCAGAAGATTTATTTTCTTGGCCATATTGTCTCTAAGGATGGAATCTACATTGATCCTTCTAAGACAAGAGAAATCCAAGAATGGCCAGCACCGATGAGTATAAATGAGGTATGTAGTTTTATTGGTTTAGCAGGTTATTATCGGCATTTCATCCAGAATTTTTCCCAATTGGATAACCCATTAACCAAGATCACACGTAAATGGGTTAAATTTGTTTGGACAAAAGAGTGTGAAGAATGTTTTGAAGAACTAAAGATAATATTAGTCAATTATCCTATATTGACTCAACCATTGAGGAATGATGAGTTTGTAATTTATAGTGATGCTTCAAAGAAAGGATTTGGTTGTGTCCTTATGCAGAATGATAGAGTTATTGCCTATGCATCATGATAGCTACAAATTCATGAGCAAAACTATCCTAATAATGATATTGAGTAATCAGCTGTAATATTTTCTTTGAAGATATGGAGACATTATCTCTATGGTGAAAAATGTGAGATATATACCAATCACAGGATTTTGAAGTATATTTTCTCACAGAAAGAACTCAACACGAGGAAAAGGATATGGCTTGAACTACACAAGGATTATGATTTCACAATACACTACCACCCTAGGAAGGAAAAAAAGGTGGTAGATGCTTTGAGAAAAAAGGATCATGGAGTTTTTAACAAGATGAGAGTTGAAAGGGATCCTATTTTCATGGATCTAGTGAAAATGGATATGAGAATAATCATGGAATATGAAACATCAACACTTTTTCAAATGGTTTCCAAACCATCTTTACTAGAAAGGATAAAAAGTTCTCAGACTAATGATGAGAAATTTCAAAAGAAGATTAAATCTATGAACGATGGGAGATTGATCGAATTCGTATATGAAGATGAAATTTTGAAATTTGGGAAGAGACTTTGTGTTCCTAGCATACCTGATCTAAAAAGGGAATTGTTAGATGATGATCATAGCTCCAATTTATCTATACACCCCAGGAGCACCAAGATGTATAGAGATTTGAAGGAACAATTTTGGTGGGACAACGTGAAGAGGGAGATTGCTGATTTTTTGTCAATATGTATGGTTTTTTAACAAGTGAAAGCTGGAAGGCAACAGCCCGGAGAAGTCATGCAACCTCTTCCCATACCTGAGTGGAAATGGGATAATATTACGATGGACTTTGTCGTGGGACTACCAAAGACTCCTAGAATGAATGATGCAATATGGGTCATTGTTGATCGTCTTACCAAGTCAGCACATTTTATTTCTATAAGATAAGATTTACCACTTAAACATTTAGAAAGACTGTATATTAACGAAGTTGTAAGACTTCATGGAGTACCCCTATCGATTGTTTCTGATCGTGATCCCCATTTTATATCAAGATTATAAAAAGTCTTCATAAATCCCTGGATATTGAACTTTGTTTGAGCACTGCCTACCACCCTTAAACTGATGGTCAATCCTAACAGACTATTCAAACCTTAGAAGGTATGTTGAGATCTTGCTCACTTGACTTTCAAGGTATGTGGGATCAATATTTACCTCTGGTAGAATTTTCATATAACAATAGCTTCCATTCAAGTATTCAGATGACATTATATGAAGTGTTATATGGAAAGAGATGTTGCACACCAACCTGTTGGGATGATGTTGGTGAAATAAAACTCGTTGGCCCAAAACTTGTTGAGGAAACGATGAAAAAGGTGAAGGTAATCCAAACCCACATCAAAGCAACTCAAAGTAGGCAGAAGAGCTATGCTGATAACCGAAGGAAGGATTTGGAATTTTAGGTAAGAGATCATGTTTTCTTGAAGTTATCTCCATGGAAGGGAATTATATGATTTGGTAAGAAGGGTAAATTGAGTCCCAGGTACATCGGACCTTTTGAAATTCTAGAATGAGTTGGGGCTATAGCTTACCCTTTGGAAATGCCGCCAAGTCTCTCCAAAGATCATGATGTGTTCCACGTATCACTGTTGAGAAAATACATGCCTGACCCAACGCATGTACTCACCTATGAGGAATTAGAACTGGAACCCGATCTATCTTATTGAGAAGATCCTGTCAAGATTCTTGATACAAGAGAACAAGTGTTGAGAAACCAGATGACTCGTCTGGTAAAAGTTCTATGGAGAAACCATAAGATGGAAGAGGCAGCGTGGGGACCTGAGGAAATTATGATGAAGAACCACCAGAATCTTTTTATGCAATAATATTCTAAAAATTTCTAGGCCAAAATTATCTGAAGGAGGGGATAATGTAACACCCCAATCTTCTACGGTACATTTCCCTTTGAATAATACAATAGCTTGTGTTGTATGCAACTTTGAGTTCAAACACACCACAACCAATCAAACTAACCGTTATGAATAGTAATACACACTTTTTGAAATTTTATAAATTTTATATTTTGAAATGGACTTCATTTTTTGATTCGGAATATCAAAATTAGCTTAGGGTGAATTTTTGGTATTTTTCTGAAAACATTCAATTTTTGATGAATAGTGAAAAAACACTGCGTTATTGGTTAAAACCGACTTTTTATTTAAATAATTATTTATTTTATTTTAATTTATTTTAGGTCAATATGAATACATAATACCTATATTTGTTCAGCATAATTCATTGGAGTCATTTTATAATAAGTTTAGATATATAAAATTTTATCGAACTTTTTACCGTCTTTTACCCACCTCCTAAGAGCATTTCTAAATATGTATAAAACTTAATTTTACCACTTTTGTGTGTTGAATTTCAAAAATACGATAGGCACAATTAATATTAGTAAGTAAAATGTGGTTCAATAAGATGAAAATAATTTTTTTGAATAGTAACTTTTGACTTTTATTTACCACGGTTAAAAGTAAATAGGGTAACTAAGGGTAAAAATGATATCATAATTACCATAAAACATGTCCTAATTCTATTGGATAAGTATAATTTGACCAAAAAAAAACTTATGAATGAAATATTACCCCCTTTGGTCCGCTTGGATTAGATTAGGACATTTATTATTATTTTATTTAAAGAAGAGTTAAAAGAGTTAAAATCAAAGTTTAATAACTAAACCATTTTTAATATAGGGTTATACATAAGATAAATTTGACTATAAATATTAATTAGAAAGATAAAAATATTTCCTACATAATGGTATTTTATTTATAATTTTTAGACATAAATAATTAAATTTATTTATGACACAATAATGATGCAATAATTACCTTATTAATGAAAGATTAAAATAATTGATATTATAAATATCCAAATAAATATAATTTGAGACTTTTAATGAATTACAATAATTTTTTTGGTTAACATGACATGTTAGGGTTTATTAAATGAATTTTTTTTCGAGGTAATAATGCTATTAATAATTTAAAAAAAAACCAAATAGTGTCAAAATTGACATAAAAGAGTTTTTAAAACAAATATTATATTATTAATTTATATTATATTCCTAAAAATCTAAGGTTCGGCCAAAAGGCTTAAATAATATTATATATGTCATTAATTAACCACTTGAGGTTCTCTTGGAAGTTTATAGTAAGTTTATTAACCATATAATATAAAAATACAAAGAGACATGATAAATGTCAAACTATTTAACTAAGAGATAAATCTAAAAGATAAGGTTAATATAGTAACCCAAACCTGTCTAAAACCTATTGGTTGAGTGGTTTTTGACCCATACCCACCTTAGACTATAAATAAATCATTTCGGATCCATTATAAACCGAAAATGATTTTATTATAAAATAATATTTCAATCTTTTCCTAAAGTGACCCTCACCCCTCTTATAAAAGGGCACTTCCCCTTCTCTCAAATTCACACCTTGAAAGCCATTTGGATCGGCCAAACCCTACCAAAATATCCTCTTAAATTTCATCCCTTCATCCTAGAGGCCTTCCTTTATTCAGAAAGGAAACCTAAGTACCCCTTTTGATCAAATCAAAAGGAAGAACCTGAAGAAGAGGTAAATATATCATCACCTCTTTCAAGTTCTTTTCTTCTTCCACTTCCTATTTCTTTGTTGTTTACATTATAAAATAATAACTCCAGTATATTATATATAATGTGATGTTATTATAAAAATGGTACAACCTTATTCATTATTCTATCCATCCTATAAATGAAAAAGTCACCATATGTGCGTACGTAAAAATTACCGTCTCCACGTCGTGGTGTAGTTTGTTATTCAAACACTTCATCATTTGGATGGGTATAATAGTGAGTATATATGATGTAAATAATAAATATAACATGATAATTATTCTTTATATATGACATAACATATAATTATATAATATTTTAATATCTAAATAATGATATTGTCGCTCGTGCGTACGTACAGATTACCGTCTCCACGAACGCGATGAGATTAATTCCCCATCGCATCCATTCAAGAATAATTTTCATTTGATGATTAAAAATAATGTTTAAAGACTTAATATAATTCTTAATATGAATAAGATACATCCTATCCATAACAAACATTACTTACGTAACAAACCATATAAATGAAAATGCTTCAGTTAACACCCGAAACGATGATACTCTCGAAATATCATTAGCAAAGCAATATTAGAAGATCATATATGATATCATATTAATGTATATGGTTCTTGTATAATTTAATAACAATTATTTCACTATTATACATGATTTTAACCTACCCTCGACCAAGTAAAAGTACTAGTTAAGGATTAATTTCACAATCTCTTTATTATCCGAGGTTGTTTTTACGTAAGTATCTACTGGGACCTCTTTATCATCCACATCCGTGTTTCTTAAAAATGCATTTCAAATTTTTTTTACTATTTACTAGACAATGGGTTAAAGTTATTTATACCCTTATTTGACCTTATATGTTTTAGAAGGAATCTTTACGTCATTTTCCAAACAAGGTACTTTACGACCTTTTCGACAAAATTAAATAAAGAATGTTTTTTAACTTATACGGCGGGTGAGGATATTTTCCATTGTTGTAACACCTTAGAATCTTCCCGTACAAGATTATAATAATATTTCCAAAATAAATTTTTACTTTTAAATGATTTCAAAATATAAAGAGATATTTCTCTAAAAAAAAGTTTTGATTTAATCTATGTCAATATCCTTTGATGGATTTTAAGCTTCTTTGAAGTTGATTTATAATGATACAAAACTTCCATATTGTATTGAAGGTTTTGTGATATGTTTGACTGTGGATGTGTTATTTTTACACCTTTCATTGTTTATGTATAAAGTATTGACATTTTTTATGCTAGTTTTAATAAAAATGTTTATGTTATGTTTAAACCTTTTCATATGAGGAATGCATTGGACTTAGTAAGTGACGGGTGGAGCCTGATATAGCTCCTCGATGAATCGGTAGGTATCATGAGACAAACTAGTGTCTTGGCACAAGGCCTTGAAAAAATATTATTTTTAGTCTTGGCACAAGGCCTTAACTATGTGGTTATGAAGTATGGCATTATGAATTATATCATTATGAAAGTGGCTATTGATATTTCATGTGATAATTTGACTAGTAGAATATCCATTTGAGTAAGTAAATCTAATTATTTAATTTTATATTTTACATATTATGTTGAAATTCAAGTTTAAAAGGATTTTGTTTTAGTCAGATACATTTCCTTAAATGATTATGCTTATTTATGAAAGTTTCCGCTATATTGTTATCCTTACTGAGCATCTGAGCTCACCCCTTTATATATTTTATTTTTCCCAAGATGTGAAGAAGTATTTTATGGTTGAACTGTAGGGATAGGATAAGGATATACGTGTGTTTAAAAGGGGAAAAAATGTTGTTGATGTTTTTATTTCATGATGTAATGTAAAACTTATGAATGTATCTAGTATTTCCAAGGCTACTAAACTGATTGGTCTTTCGAGACATGATTCCTTATATCATGCCAACGTGATGTAATAATGCACCGAATCTGGGTAACTGGGGTCGGGGCATTACAATTTTAGTTCTTCATGCATGAAAAAATAATCTTTAATACTCATTATTTGGAGGAAAATATAATATTGTGGTGGAAATTGATCCAAGGATGAAATTGAATTTATGGATTTAAAGGAAATCAAGTAAGTATATTTCTTTATGTTCTTAGTCTAGATGCTAAATCAATTCCATAACTTTAAAAAAGGATCTTGAAATAAAAATATTGTCTTATTACCTTTATTTATAATAAATTTATGGTATTTTTCACACCTCATTGATTTATGGTTTTGTGGTCATTGAATTTCTCATGATCATTCACTTTTTTTAGATCAATGTTCTCTATCACTCTTCATCATTGTTTGAACATTAATTTTTTCCTCCATGTCCATATTTTCACTTCCCACTAATGTTCTAAAATTTGGAAACCTATTTAAGTGTTATTTCTGATGACCTTCATATTTACCTTTCCTTTTTTCCAAAAAGAAGTTTTATTGTTCCTTTTTATGATGTGGATTTTTAATAAAGGCATTTTTAAATATTAAAAAGGGTTTCCTTTTATGTTTTTATGTTTTATCTTATACTCATTGAAATTGATTTTGTAAATGTTTGAAACCATTTTTATCAGGAACATGATAAATTATGAGGATGAAATTTTCAAAGGTGGGGATGTAACACCCCTAGATTTTAAAATAACACTATTCAATAGCATGTGTAACATGCAACATCAATCTTAAACGAAACAAAATATATTATTATTTAAATGTTACAATTATAACCTAGCCATTGAATTGAAGGGTGTGAATAGTATTTTCCAAATTATAAAATATATATAAATTTCATACTTAATACATATATATTTATTAATGCTTAGGAAATAGTTACTCAATTTTTTAATAAATTCATTTTATTTTTTAAGAATATATTTTCTTCAAAATTGGTTTTTTTCTTTTTGTGAGTGAATATTAAAATTAACTTTTCCACTTATAAATTTTATTTGAGAAAAATTATATAATTTTTTAATTCATCATGTCAAAGTTATATTAGGATTAATTTTTTAGATTTTCTTGGGAAGTTTGATTTTTCAATGAATAGCGAAAAATATTGATTTTTATTGAAAACTATTTTTTATTTTTAAGTATTTACAAGATCACAATATATTTTGGATTATATTAAAATTTTAATTATTTTTATTAAAATTAATTCAATAAATTTTATTGTAATCAACATTATACTTGAATTTTCTAGAAAAACATTTTTGTACATCAAAAGACATTTTTTGGAAAACCACTTTTTATCACGTTTTATGTGTTTAATTTTAAATTAAATTATTACAGTTTTATGAATTGAATTTAATAAAATGGAATCCATATTTATAATTATCATAATAAATATAATTTAATAGGGTCAACTTAGTTTTTAATCATAATGAATAGTAAAAATAGTAAAATCTGTTACCACAGTTAAGGTTAAAACACTTTTATTGGGGGTTAAACTAAAGAGATAAGAGTTATAATTATCTAAAAAATTTCCATTATTCTATTGTATTAGTTTTTTTTGAAAAAATATCTATTTAAGGAGTTAAATAATTCATTTTAAAACATTATTTTTGAATTCGGGAACATAAGATTGACTTTTGAGAAGATAAGTTATATTTTTTTTATTCAAATCAAAAACTATTTTTGGATATTTTTATTTAATGGGATGGTTGAAAGATATAATTTGTTTTTTGATTTTTCAAAAAGTATAAAAATATTCCTTTATTTATTTTTTAACCCAAAAAATTCATAGAAACCAATATTTTAATTGATTTCAAGGTAAAATGAATTTTACACATAAATCGAGTATTTTCCTAAAAACCATTTTCATGCATTTTGTGTTTTTTAAAGTAATTTCTTATACATATAAAATTAAAACCTGATAAAATCGATTAAGAATTTTGAATCACCATGTTCGATTTTTTATAAAGACTATTTTATTTTTAGTTATATAATTAAATTATTATAGTAAAATGTTATGTTATCATGATTAAGGTTGAAATGGGTTTAAAGTGGTTTAACTATAAGACAAGGCTTAAAATATATCAAAAAATTTTCTAAATGTGATTGTTTGAGTTTTTTTTCTATTTTATCACAATTTATCTTATAATTTAGGGTTCCTTGGTGTCACTTGTATATGAAAATTAATTTATATCAATTTAATACTTTAAGTAATTAAGTAATTCCAAGAGTTCCCCTTCCCTCATTTATAAAAGGAAACCACCTCTCCTCTAGTACTCACACATTTTGAGATCTATATCTTGGATAATACATCCCCAAATAACTTACTTATGTCCCTCCTCATGTCTTAGATTCCATGGTCTAATAAAAAAATCATCTTAGCGAGGCTTTAGGTATAAACCTAAAGAGGTTGTCTCAAGAAGAGGTATAGTTCTTAACCGATTGTTTTCATTTTATTTATTCTTCTACCTCCTTCAAATATTTTTCGAACACTATAAAAAACCATAATTTACATATTCATATTAATTCAACATTGAAGAATATTTATTACATAACATAACAAAAACCACACCAGGACCGTATAGATTTTGTGTCTTCAGAAACTGGGAAACTTAAACATCTGGTTCATAAAACATCCACATTATCTCCTACTTATTTCTTCATAACTAGACTCCTTTTTGACATATCTTACTTAATAACCTTCTTTATGACCTGTGGAAAAGAAACATATGAAAGGGTGAGATCAAATTCTCAGTAAGGGTAAACAATGGAAATATCAATCATATCATAATCATAAGAACATAACCTTTGAAAATTTTATATTTCATATAAAAGATCATAATATCATGTCATGGGATAAATCATAAAAGTGAAATGTAATCCCAATAGTCATAACATAAGATATGAAATTTCGTTTAATACACACATAATCATAGAATATCATTTCATATTAGTCAAGGCTCATTGTGGAGACCATTATAGCAGACAAAGTCCATTACTGAACCGAGTTCACTCTTCGTTCCAACCCTGTATTACTGAACCATATTTACTTGCCATTCCAGTCATGTCTATATCATGAGATATAAATCTTTACCCAATGAATTTCAGGGAGATATATGTCCCAACCATATCATAATTAAACTATTCTTACGTTTTCCACAAAAACATAAAAACATTCACCACAGCATATCCCATGAAATAAAATGGGCTTCTTAAATATCATTCCATCATAATTGATATAAAACAAATGGATTTCCTAAATAAAACACAATAAAATCATATTAATAACGTGGTTAGAAATATAACCCTATTTAAAGAGTGTCATCTTATATGAAAAATAATTTTGAGAAAACACTTGAAATTAATTCCTAAGGAAAATATCAGTTCTTCTTCAAAAACGTTTTCCTTCCTCAAAATGCCACACAATTTTAGAAGAAATCATATTATGTGAAAATAACCTTTTAATATTTTAGGGTAATCTTCAAGGAAATAAGGCATTATGAAAGTGTAAAAATCCATTCATTCTGTACAAGTTAAAAAAACATTCTTCTTGTACTTTTGTTGGAAAAGTCAAAAAGTACCTCAAATCGAATAATGAAAAAAGATTATTTTCATAATTTTTAAAAATTCAACAAAGGTTAAAATTAACTTTAAACAATTTTATAATAATATAAATAACATTACATAATTAAGAAACATGTATGATTATGATAAATATACCTCAATAAATACTTATGTATAAACAATCTTGGATAAAAATGAGATAGTAAAATTATCCAATACCTTAGGTCCGATATGCTTCGTATATATCTGAACAACCTGTATAATGATTTAAATAACATTAATGATTTATTACAGAATTATAATAATTTTTATGATAACATTTATGATCATAGTTTCATCCGTCTGTTAGTAACATTTCATTGTTACTCGTTATTTGGGTATTAACTACTTTATGTTCTTATGCATGTTTTGTCAGATAATTTCGTTTTCCTATATTTAGGTTATAGTTATATCATTTAAATAATGGTATTAGTATAATATATATCATATTTATTCATTAAATTTATTTATATAATCATTCTTTAATTAATATTATGTAGAACGAATCACATCGCACCGTGGAGACAGTAAGTCATACATATGCACGACAGACGACATCGTTCCCATAATTGTTGAATGCTATTGAAGTGGATGGTGTATAGTATCTCAGAATAAATATAATTTTATATTAATAATATATATATTTATTAATTCCATCATTATACCCATCCATGTAAAGTGGTGGTGAAAAACGGATTACACCACGTTGTGGAGACGGTAAGCCGTAAGTACGCACACGTGGTGATTTCATTTTTCATAGGATGGGTAGAAGAAGGAATATTTTTGTTTTATAATCATAATAAGCTATCAGTATATAAATACTAATGGATTTATTACTTTATAATTAAACAAATCATGAGGTGTAAGTAGAAGAAGAACGAAGTTTGAAAGAATCGGTAAATGATATTACCTCTTATTTGATGCGCCTCCTCTAAATCTCCTCTTACAAAACTAGAGTTGGTCTTTGAAAAATACAAGGACCTCTATAATGTTTCTAAGGAAGTTATAAGGAAAATGTTCAGGGTTTGGTAGATATTTAAGGATCAAAATTAATTTAATAATTGAGGGATGAAGTGCCCTTTTATAATTAAGGTGAGGGGCACTTTTGGAAACCTCAAAAATATTAATTTATAATAAAATAAAAACCCACTTAAAAACCTATAAAATGTCACAATTTATAAGATTATATTATATAGGTTTTTAATATAATCAACCAATAAATTTTATACAAGTGTTTATGTTAATTTAAGCATTATCATTTTAATGAACACTTAGTTATTCTACTTAATTTTTAACTAGGGTAACAAATAGTTTAATATTAAAAGGGTGAAATATTTACTTATTTGAAGTAAATTAGACCATAAATGAATAATTTATAATATTTTATACCATATCATAATTATTATATATTTTTTAAAATGTTTTATGATTTTTAAATAATTTAATAAAACCTTATTTTGACAAAATATCACTAGTGTCAATTTTCACACTATTTATTTCATGGATTTTTAAAAATACCAAAATAAGAAGTAAAACTCAATAAAAATATTTTAATATATCACTAAGGGGTCAAGGTAGTCTAAAAAATTCATTTTACAAAATAATTATCACAAATTTTATTTATGAAAATATTTGTAATAACATTTATTTGATCTCTTCATTAATAAAACAATTACTACCTCAATTTTGTGTAATTATTTAATATACTTATTTGTTTAATAAAAATTAAAAATAAACTAATATGATGAATTTAAATGCATAATATTGCATAATAATACTTTTAGTTTAATTTATATTCTGAAAAAACCAACATTAAAAATGCTATACTCTTTTAAAATATGAATGTGACAAATTTATCTTTACTTTAAATAAAACAATATAAGTGTCATCATCACTTCTATAAGCCTCCAAGTGGTCAATAAGTAGACCCTTTTATTATTATGGTATATATATACTAGAAAAATAAGGTTTGTTCAATTTTTTGTGCCTTTTGATGATTATTAATATTTTAATAAAAATTGTTTTATTGATTTCTCATCAATTAATTAATTTTTACATCATCCAAGTATAAGTATTTAAGGTAATTATTTATTTCCTAAAAATAAAAAATAAATTTTCATGATAAATAAAAATAATTTAGCTTTAAAATGAGTATTTATAATCAAATTTATCTTCTGTATAATCTTATATTAAAAACAATTTATTTATTAAAGTGTTAGTGAGACATATTTCACTTTTCTTTAAATAAAATAAATTAAATGTCCTAATCTCATCCAAGTGGGTTACAATGAATACCATTTCAACCCAAGTATGTTTTAGGAAAATTATAATCATCCAATTAAATTAAGAAAAGTGTTAGGGTGATTTTATAACATTATTTTTACTCTTACTTACTCGATTTACCCTTTTACCGAGTTAATAAAATTTAATGAAATTACTATTCATATTGCCCAAAAATAAAATAAAGATATTTAAATAATTTTTAAATACTGATTAAAAATATAGAATCCATTTTTTAAAATTCAAAACATATAATTTTTAGTAAATTAATTAAACATTAATCTTGTTGTTGAAATGAGAAAACAAGTTTTAAAAGTTAAAATATTGCAAAAGATCAAAATGTTTTTACATATGAATTTAATGTAAAATTAATTCCAATGACCTAAATTATATTAAATGGTAAAAATATATTCTATTTATAATTTTAAACCATTCAATAATATAATTTATCCATATAAATTATTTCAATGAAAAAAGTTATTTTCAATTAAAATTTAGCATATTTTTACTATTCATCAAAACATGAAAGTTATCAGAAAAATATCAGAAATTCATCCAAAGTAAATTTTTATATCCCACTTCAAAATAAAATGTTTTTTTTTCATATAAAAATTATTATTGTGTCAAAATCTTAATTTAAAAGGGGTTATCCATTCAAAGGTAGAAAATCATCCTTTTAAAATATATCATTTTTTATCCAACAAATAGTGTTTATTCATATCCTATGATAAAAATATATAATGTATGAATATAAAAAATATTTTATTAATTATATAACACATATATATCTCATTAATTTCATTACCAAAAGTAATTCACTCAAAAATACAAATATCTAATTTATTTATATTTTTCATAAATAATTGATAGCCAATGAATTCACAATGCATTTTCATAAGTTAGTTATAATTATTCCCGCTAACCTAACAAATAGGATATAATGGAAATTTTATAATAAGGTCATCGTGAATTTTGTTTAAATTTATTATTGCATGTAAACCAAGCTACTGAAGAATAAAAATTATTTAAAGAAAATATTTTATAAAAAACATCCGGGTGTTACATTCTACCCCACTTAAAGTGAATTTCACCCTCAAAATTCATCACTTGGAAACAAACAGACGAGGATACCTATTCCTCATCATATCCTCAAGTTCCCATGCAGCTTTTTCAAATTGGTGGTTCCTCTATAAAACTTTAGCCAAGAGAGTGGTCTTGTTTCATATAACTTCTTCGCCACGATCCAAAATCTCTATCGGTTATTCTTCATAAGAAAGATCTTGCTCCAGCGGTATGACTTATGAGCTTAGTACATGTGAAGGATCTTGTATGTACTTTCTCAGGAGAGATACATGGAACACATCATAAACTTGAGAGATATTTTCTGGAAGTTCCAATCGGTAATCTACCTTCCTAACACCATCTAGAATTTCAAAAGGACCGATATACCTAGGGATCAAATTTCCCTTCTTTCCAAATCTCATTACTCTCTTCTAGGTAAATATTTGTAGAAACACCTTATCACCCACATCAAACTCTGGGTATTTTCTTTAGTTTTCATAATAACTTTTTTGTCGACTCTGAGCTTCTCTTATGTGTTGTTGAATAGATTTGACCTTTTTCTACCATTTCATCAACAAGATCAGGTCCTAATAGCTTTCTTTCCCCAATGTAATCCCAGCAAGTTGGAGTTCTGAACTTCTTTCCATAGATGGTTTCATAAAGATCCATCTAAATACTGAAGTGAAATCTATTATTTTAAGAAAATTACACTGAAGGTAAGTGTTGATTCCAACCACCTTTGAAATCCAAAGAGAAATCTCTCAACATGTCTTACAGAGTTTGAATTGTCCTCTTAGACTGACTGTCTATCTAAGGATGATAAGTAGTGATGAAACTTAACTCTGTATTCAGATCATGCTGAAGACTTTTCCATAAATTAAAGGTAAACCTCGAATCCTGATTAGATATAATGGTAAGTGGTACTCTGTGAAATCTTACCACTTCCTTAACATATATCCTATAAAGATGATCAAGAGAGAAATCCTCTCTAATAGTAATAAAGTGTGTTGACTTCATAAGGTGATCAACTATAAACCATATAGAATTATGGACTTTAGATGTTTTAAGAATTCAAACAATAAAGTCCATAGTGATGTTTTCCCATTTCCATTCAGGTATGTATAATGGTTGTAACATCTCCTTAGACTTCTATATCTTAGCCTTAAATTTTTGATAATCCAAGTATCTAGAGACATATTTGACAACATATATTTTCATGCCATATCACCAAAAATACTCTTTTAGGTCCCTGTACATCTTTTTGATTCTAGGGTGAATAGATAATGAAGAACTATGAGCCTCATCCAATAGATCCTTCTTTAATTCTGGTATGGGAGGAATACAAACCTTATCCTGAACCTTATTCTTTCATCACAATCAAAGTTGAATTTAGAAACATTTCTCACCTTCTTTTGTAACTCTAAATATTCCTTATGCACTTCCTTAATCTTTACTTGTATAGATGGTTGAAAATTCATTTGATAAAGATATGATTTATCCCCTTCCATTAAAATTTCAATATCCATGCTTTTTAAATCCATAAATATGGGATCTTTTGTGATCCTCATCATGGATAGGCTAGCATGGTCTTGTTGACTCAAAGCATCTGCAACCTTGTTCACTTTCCCAGGGTGGTAATGTATTGAGAAGTCTAAATCTTTAATCAACTCCAACCATCTTCTTTGGTGCATATTCATATCCTTTTGTGAAAAAATATACTTTAAACTTTTATGATTAGTATAAATATCACACCTTTCACCATAAAGATAATGCCTCCATATATTTAATTCAAAGATTTCTATAGCTAACTCCAAATCATGAGTTGGGTAATTTTTATCATGTATTTTCAACTATCATGAAACATAAGCTATCACCACATCATTTTTCAAGAGAACACATCCCAACCCCTTCTTGGATGCATCACTGTAGATCACAAACCTTTATCCACTACAAGGCAGTGTGAGAACAGGTGTACTAGCTAACCTTTTTTTATCTCTTTTAAAGTCTCTTAAAATTCCTCCATAAAAATGAACTTAACTCCTTTACAAGTCAACTTGGTGAGTGGATTTGATAATCGTAAAAAGTTTTTCACAAAACGTCAATAATATCCAGCCAAACCAAGAAAACTTCGGATCTCTGTTACTGTTGTTGGTCTCAAACATCATTAAATAACCTCTATTTTTGCTGGATCCAAAAATATCCCCTCTCTGGAGATTATGTGACCAAAAAATTAAACTTTCTAAAGCCAAAATTCACACTTGGTAAATTTTTGATAAAGATTCTCCTTTCTTAGGGTATTTAGTAGAATTCTCAAGTGATCTTCATGTTCTTCCTTTCTCTTTTAATAGACAATAATATCATCTATAAAGACTACCACAAACTAATAAAGATAGTCTATAAAGACTCAATTCATTAAATCCATGAATATAGTAGGGAAATTAGTAAGACCAAAAGGCATCACTATAAATTCATAGTGTCCATACCTTGTACAAAATGTCGTCTTTGGTATATCCTCCTTCTTGACTCTTAATTGATGACATACTTGATGAATATCAATCATGGAAAAGTATTTAGCTCTGCATAGTTGGTCAAATAAGTCATCAATGTGGAAAAGAGGATATTTGTTCTTGATAGTGATCTTGTTAAGATCTTGATAATCAATGCAGAGTCTCATTGATCAATCTTTCTTCTTAACAAACAGAACATTTGCTCCCTAAGGTGACTCACTAGGTCATATGAATACCTTATCAAGATTATCTTGGAGTTTCTTCTTCAATTCCTATAACTCAATTGGGATCATTCTATAAGGTGTATTTGAAATAGGCATAGCACTCGATATGGGTTATATTAAAAACTCAACTTCACTATTTGGTGGAAGACCTAGAAATTCCTCCAGAAATACATAATCAAACTCCCGCACAATGAGTGTATTCTTAATCGTGAGTTTATCCCCAACCATTTGAGATAATAACCTTCATTTATAAGAATCAAGACCCATAAGATGGAAGAAATTTCTATTGAAAGGTTATATTCATCCTTGCATTGATAGATGATCATAGATTGATCTAGAATATGAAATGTGACTTCCCTTCCTTGGAAATTGATATGAGATCCATATAGAAAAATCCAATACTTTCCAAGAATCACATAAAATTCCACTATAGGAAGGATCATAAGATTTGCAGGAATAACTTTCCCGCAAACTTCAACCGAAGAAGAATTATTAACTTTTGATGCGATCATTGTGCCATTAGGAGTTGTCACAGCTAACTCAACATCTAATTGATGAGGTAATATGGATATACCCTTATAAAATTCTACATAAATAAAATAGTGGGTGGATCTAGAATTAAATAAAACAATTTCTACTTTAGAGTGGATGGTAAGTGTACCTTTCACCACTTCATTATCATGATCCATGTTGCCGATAGTGATTATATTGAATTTTCTTTGTCTTTGGCCTTAAGAGTTTGTTGATTTTGATCATCATAAATAACCCTTGGATTAGGGCATTGATTGGCATAATTCCCCATTTCCTTTCACTTGTAACATGTAAGTGTAGGAGGTGAATTATGTGCAGCCTTTTCTTTGTTCACATCATTAGACATATTTTTTCCATCACTTAGGAATTCAACTACCCGATGACCTTCTTTTCCACACTTAAAACATTTAATAGTCCCTTTAATATAATTCCCTCCATTTTTCTTTCCACATGGGAAAAATCATCTTCTTTTTAGTGTGGTATTTATATTTTATTTTGAATTCCATTTTTCTCTTCTTATCAAACCCATATGACTGACGGGTTACTCCAATATCTATCTCAACCTTAAGAGAACATTTAATGATTTCCTAATAGCTATTGAAGTCCCTTATGGATTATGACCTTTGGAGAATTTTTTTAAGCCACTAAATAATTGATAAATTTTAATATCAGGTTGGATAATAATTCCAGAAGCATAACTTGCATGTCTTGAAAAATTTTCTTTGTAGGTACCAATGGATTCATCATCCTTTTTCTTAAGTTTAAGGAATTAATTCTCCATATTTTTTTGAAGAATAGGAGGAAATTACTTATTGAAAAATAAGTTCTTAAACTCATCCCATTACATGGACTAAATTTTATCTATTTTCCTTATATTCTTGATAAGATTCCACCATTGATCAGCTTCACCTTCCAAATGATATACTGCTAAGATGAATTTAGCATGTTCAGAATATTATAGAACTGAAAATATCTTTTCAGTGGTATTGATCCATTGTTCAACCACTAATATACTAGAAGACCCACTGAATGAAGGTGGATTCTGCCTTATGAAGGATTCAACAGAATGTTTCTCCCTTATTTTCTCGTTTGGAATTATGGAATGATTCATATCTTGAGAAAGTTGTATGATCATGGCTACAATATTTTTCATTCTAGCTCCCATAACATTTGGTTACTCAAGGGGATAATCATTGCATTGCCCATCGCATTCAGTATTAACACAGTTCCTTTGGGTTCTATCCATTGACTAAAACCAAGAATCATAGTGTGAGAAACACTAATCATAATGGTAAAACCACATAATTCAAGAATAAAATTTCAATTTATGAAAAATTTAGGGTTTATCCAAGGTTATTTATGAACATCTCTAAAACACTAGGATAGGATTATAACCTATACTTAGACACATCCTTAGGGTTCTTACTAAGGTTCTCTCATCCTAGTTTCCAAAGGTTAACTATACCTTCACTTTGATACCAACTATAACTGCCCATAATTTACATATAGATATTACTTAAACATTAAAGAATATTTATTACAAAATAAAACAAAAACCACGCCAGAACCATATTGGTTTATTGTATTTAGAAACCGGGAAACATAAACAAATGGTTCATAAAACATTCACATTGTCTCCCACTTATTTTTTCATAACTAGATTCCTTTTTGATATATCTTTCTTAATACCCTTTTTCATGACTTGGAGAAAATAAACATATTAAAGGGTGAGCTCAAATGCTCAGTAAGGGTTAAAAAGGTAAATATCAATCATATCATAATCATAAGAACATAATATTTGAAAATCTTATCTTTTATATAAAAGATCATAATATCATGTCATGGGATAAATCATAAAAGTGAAATGTAATCCTAATATCCAAAACATAATACATGAAATTTTTTGGCATACACACATAAGCATATAAAATCATTTCATATTAGTCAAGGATCATTGCTGAGACCATCATAGCAGACAAAGTTAATTACTGAACTGAGTTAACTCCTTGTTCCAGCCCTTTATTACTGAACCGGATTTTCTTTCCATTATAGTCATGTGTATATAAAGAGATATAAATCTTTAACCAATGTATTTTATGGAGATATAGGTCCCACCCATATCATAATTAAACCATTCTTACGTGTTCCACAAAAACATAAAAACATTCACCATAGCATAACCCATGAAATAAAATGGGTTTCCTAAACATCATTCAATAATAATTGATATAAAACAAATGGATTTCGTAAATAACATACAATCAAATCATAGTAATAATAGGGATAGAAATATAACCCTATTTAAAGAGTGTTATCTCAGATGAAAAATAATTTTGAGAAAACTGTTTAAATTAATTCCTGAGGAAAATATACTTTTTTCTTCAAGAAAATTTTCCTTCCTCAAAATGCTAAAAAATTTCAAAAGAAATAATTTTATGTGAAAATAAAATTGTAATCTTGTATGGTAAGCTTCTCGTACTTTTTTCAGAAAAGTCAAAAAGTACCTCAAATAGAATAATGACAAAAGATTACTTTCATACCATTTAAAAGTTCACCAAAGGGTAAAATTAACTTTAATTTTTTATAAGAATAGAAATAATATTCCATAATTAGGAAACATGGACGTGGATAATAAATATACCCCAATAAATACTTATGTATAAACAATCTCAGATAAAAATGAGATTGTAAAATTATCACTTACCTTAGGTCTGATATGCTTCATATGTATTCGAACCTAATATATAAGGATTTAAATAATGTTAATTATTTATTATATAATCATAATAATTTTTATGATAACATTTATGATCATTTTTTTATCTGTTTGTTAGTAACATTTCATTGTTACTCATTATTCGGGTATTAACTACTTTATGTTCTTATGCATGTTTTGTGAGATAAGTTCTTTTTAATATTTTTAGGTTAGAGTTATATCATTTAAATAATGGTATTACTATAATATATATCATATTTATTCATAAATTCATTTATATAATCATACTTTAATGAAGATTATGTAGAATGAATCGCATCACACCGTGGAGACGGTAAGCCGTATCTACGCATGAGCAACAATATCGATCTCATAATTGTTGAATGGTATTGAATTGAATGGTATATAGTATCTAATAATAAATATAATTTTATATTAATCATATATATACTTATTAATTCTATCATTATACCCATCCATGTAAGGTGGTGGTGAAAACGGATCACACCATGGCGTGAAGATGATAATCCGTACGTACGCACGCGTGGTGATTTCATTTTTCATAAGATGGGTAGAAAGTGGACTACGGTTGTTTCATAATCATAATAAATTCTCAATGTATAAGTAACACTGTAGTTATTACTTTATAATGAAACAACTCATGATGTGTAAGTATAAGAAGAAAGAAGTTTGAAAGAATCGGTAAATGATATTACCTCTTCTTTGACGCGCCTCCTCTAAATATCCTCTTAGAGCACTAGAGTTGGTCTTTGAAGAAGAATAAGACCTATATAATATTTATGGAGAAGTTTAGAAGGGAAATTGGTAGAGGGTGGACAATATTTAAGGCTAAAAATTATGTGAATATTTGAGGGAAGAAGTGCCCTTTTATAGTTGAGGTGAGGGGCACTTTTGGAAACCTCAAAAATATTAATTTATAATAAAATAAAACCCTAATTAAAAACGTCCAAAATGTCTCAATTTCTAAGATTAGATGATATAGGGTTGTAATCTCATCAACCAATAAATTTTAGATAATTTTTTATGTCAATTTAAGCATTATCATTTAAATTAACACTTAGTTATTCTATTTAATTTTTAACTAGGGTAACCAAATATCAGTACTGTAAATTTTTAAACTATTTATTTCATAGATTTTTAAAAATATAAAAATAAGAAGTAAACCTAAATAAAAATATTTTATTATATCCATAAGGGGTCAAGGTATTCTATAAAATTCATTGTGACATAATAATTATCCCAAATTATATTTATTAAAATATTTTTAATAACATTTATTTGATTTCTTCATTAATAAAATAATTACTACCTAAATTTTTTGCATTTATTTAATATACTTATTTTTTAATAAAAATTAAAAATAAAATAATATGATGAATATAAATCAATAAGATTCTAGAAGAATACTTTTAGTCTAATTTATATTATGAAAAACCAAACATTAAAAATGCTATACTCTTTTAAAACATGAATGTGACAAATTTATCTTTACTTTAAATAAAATAATATAAGTGTCATAATCTCTTCTATAAGCCTCCAAATAGTCAATAAGTCAACCCTTGGATGATTATGGTAGATATATACTTGACCAATAAGGTTTGGACAAGTGTTTGGGAATTTTGATGATTATTAATATTTTAATAAAAATTGTTTTATTGATTTATCATCAATTAATTAATTTTTACATCATCCAAGTATAAGTCTTTATGGTAATTATTTATTTCCTAAAAATTAAAAATAAATTTTCATGACAAATAAAAAAAAATTATATTTCAAATGAGTATTTATAATCGAATTTATCTTCTGTATAAACTTATATTAAAAATAATTTAATTATTAAAATTTGAGTGAGACATATTTCACTTTTCTTTAAATAAAAGAAATTAAATATCCTAATCTCATCCAAGTTGGTTAAAATGGATACCATTTTAACCTAATTATGTTTTAGGAAAAATTATAATCAACCAATTATATTTATACAAGTGTTAGGGTAATTTTATAATATTAGTTTTACCCTTACTTACCCGATTTACCCTTTTACCATGTTAATAAAATTTACCGAAGTAACTATTTATGTTGCCCAAAAATAAAAAAATCTATTTAAAAAATTTGTACCTAATGATTGCAAATATGTAATCCATTTTTAAAAATTAAAAACATATAATTTTTAGTAATTAATTTAAAATTAATCTCATTTTTGAAATGAGAAAATGAGTTTTAAAAATTAAAATATTGCAAAAGATTGATTTTTTTACATATGAATTTAATGTAAAATAAATTCCAATGACCTAAATTATATTAAATGGTAAAAATATATTCTATTTATAATTTTAAACCATTCAATAATATAATTTAACCATATAAATTATTTCAATTAAAAATTATTTTCAATTAAAATTTAACATATTTTTACTATTAATCAATACATTAAAGTTATCAGAAAAATATCAGAAATTAATCCAAAGTAAATTTTTATATCCTGATTCGAAATAAAATACTTATTTTTTCATATAAAAATTATTAATGTGTCAAAATATTAATTTAAAATGGGTTCTCCATTCAAAGGCAAAAATCATCCTTTTAAAATATATCATTTTTTATGCAACAAATAGGGTTTATTCATATCTTATGACAAAAATATCTAATGGATGAATATAAAAAATATTTTATTAATTATATAACACATATATATCTCATTAATTTCATTACCAAAATTAATTCACTCAAAAATAAAATTATCTAATTGATTTATATTTTTCATAAATAATTGATAGCCAATGAATTCACAATGAATTTTCATAAGTTAGTTATAATTATTAACGTTAACCTAAGAGCTAGTCTAAAATAGTAATTTTATAATAAGGGTGTCTCATAGTTCATTTAAACTCACAATTACGTGCAAAGAAAGCTACCGAAGAATAAAAATTATTTAAAGAAAATATTTCATAAAAAACTTTCGGGTGTTACAAGCACACTAAAATAATAAAATCTGTATCTTAAATATTATTAGATGTTATTATGATATTAAAATAACCTATATTTATCTCCTCTTCCATCAGATAGAAAATAAAACCATTGTTTGTGTGTACGGCGGACTACCACCTCACGAATCGATGTAATTTGTTTTCCAACACTGCCTCCCACGCCTAGTTATAATGATGGATTTAATGTTTTTATATTATTATAATGGCCTTTTTATCATTATGTAAATATAATATATTATCTAATTTTTTACCTTTCCATCCATTGAAAAATGATAACATCATTCATGCACACGTGCAGATTACCACCTTCACGAAGTGATGTGATTCGTTTTTCGTGACCACATCACATAGATACTATGTATAAGTGTATTTAAAGAATTAATATGATATTTATGATATAATAATAATTTTTTAAAGATAAAATAATACTTACCTCATTTCCCTCATACTATTTGAAAAATAAAAAATGTTACCACTGCGTACGTATGACCTACTGTCTCCATAATTCATTTTTCATAATCATAATTAATGTTTGGTTTTAAATGTATAATTAATGTATAAAAATGATAATTATATAATGATTATTATTTTGGATATGATCTAATAATGTCCTCTTTGACCATAATTAAACTACTAAAGTCATTTTGGACATATGAGCAGAATATCATCAAAACATCTGACGTGAACTCAATTGATTAAGTAATTGTATATAACTTGGTTATAAATAAAATAAATGGAATAATAAAATTAATTTTTTTTTAATTAGGTAAAAAATTAAAATAATTTTATTATTTATAAATATAAAGAATTCACATTATGAGTCATACTCGAGGTAAGAGACACTTTACCTTAAAAACACGACTTAAATGTTTTTAAAGATCTATTTTTATAAATATTTTTATTCCATGTTCATTTTATTAAAATTATTTTATGGATGTATTTATATGGACATAAATTAATTATAAATTACATTTTATGTTTCTTTTTTACTTTCTTTCAAAGTCTTTCAAAAGGAATCATTTTACATATTTTATATGTAATGCTTTGAATTTATTTACAAAAGGGAAAAGGAATGTTCTATTTTATTGTTTACAAATTCACTGACTTTTCCCATTTCCTTAGAAATTATTTTTATATTTGGATTCCTTTATAAGAATACATGTTTTATTCAAGTAACAACCCTCATTTTCTTTGTTATGATGATTTTAGTTTTGAAAATTGGGTTTTAAAGGAAAGTGATATATTAATATCCATTTTTTTCCTTATGGGTTAAAAAGCATATTTTTCTAAGTTTGATGACGAGAATTAAATATTTTATACATATAATACATTTTATGGTCCTTTTAATTTTTTTATGAGGATGGGTGAGCCTGATATAGCTCTCTAATTCATTTGTTAATGATTATGTTCTTTGGAGGATTATGTTGGAAGTTGATCGTATTGGTTATTCCACTTGTAAGGGTTCTATGAAGATGATGTCATAAGGCACCTATATGAATTTTATATGCTTTATAATGAGTTTTCATGGAGATTTTTTGATTTAAAAAGGTAAATTAATAATCTTTTTTTAAAGGAATGATTATACACTTTGAGGGTAAAAAATTATGTTTTTAATAAAATGTTTTTCAAGGGTTCTCGTGTTTTATAAGAAAACATTTTGATTATGATTTTACTTTATGTTTTCTTATAAAGTGTTTCATAAAAAACATTGGGCAATAGATCTATTTTCATGTGTAATAAAAATTATTTTTTGAGCTTAAAGTTTATTAAGTTAAAAGAAAACTCTATTTTATGATCTCATGGTTTTAAAATCGATAGAAGAGTTTAATTATTATTTTTTATGTCCCTTACTAAGATTTTTGTGTTCATCCCATTTTTTCAAATATTTTTCACATGGTATATGGATGAGTAAAAACAAATAAAAAGTCAAGTTGAAACTCATGATGATTTGTCATGAAAAAAACTTGTTTAATTTTAAAATCTTTATATTGTGCACAAAATTGATTCTGAGTGAAAGTATCAAACTTTCAATGTATGGGTTTGTTACATAAGAGTTTTTACATAATTATAAAAAAATACAAACTAGAAAATATCTTCAAGAATGAAAGAAAATGAATTCTTGATTTTAAACAAAATATTATGTATTGTTTTAAGGCTGGGTCCTTATATTTGGCCAGGGGTGGGGGAATGGATGGAGGATAATGGTAGTGTGGTTGTAGGACTTGATAATAAAGGGGGTGTGGTAGATAATATTGTATAATTTTTTCCCTGATGGAATTTTGGTTCCCACTCCTTTTTTAATGGAAAACCAATTCCATCAAATGATGGAATTAGGGATTCCTTGGAACCGGTATTCCTGCATACCAAACACCCAAATAATTTGATCCCCTTTCAATTTACACTAGATTGTTCTCATTTTCATCATACTAAATAAGTCCCAAGTGGATTTATAAGCTCATTAAATTTAGATTAATCTAATCATAATAATAGAATTAATAAAAGTTTATGGATTACTGTCTATTCAAGTTATGTTGTTCATAATTCATTCCCAAG
Source organism: Viscum album (assembly GCA_963277665.1). Lineage (NCBI taxonomy): Eukaryota > Viridiplantae > Streptophyta > Magnoliopsida > Santalales > Viscaceae > Viscum > Viscum album. Next base: position 630,626,919 of record OY728130.1, on the reverse strand, counting down.
TATTGTCTTGACCAAGTTGAGGGAGTTCAATTTTATTTATTTAATATTTGAAAGCTATTCTGGTTAATAGATAAGTGAATATTTATTTATTGGAGAAGATAGATCAAGATAACGATCCATTTTCAAACGATAAATTAATAGTTTAATTATTTAATCGTATGGAAAATTTATTTAATATGTTGATTATATAAATTTGATTAGTTTTTAAGAAGTAATATATTAAATAATAATAATCCATGGTGTGTCATGAACCATCTTGGATACCCTAGTATTCTGATACCTGAGCTGAATCTGACATAGTCCTAAGGGTGTTCCCAATCCCCATGGGTTGGCGACTAACACCTGGCCTCATACAAGAATAAAGAGGAAATGATTTTTCACAAAACAATGGAAGATAAACTATACAAGTCGGTATACCAACACTCCTTAAGGATAAAGTACTGACATAATCAACAAAACAAAAAAAAAACCCAATAATACATCATCAAGGACATCAAAACTGATAAGATAAAGCTTAGACATCCCATGTAACAAGTGGATCACATATCCACTAGTTATCTCTATCACTTCAGGCCCCAATGATCAAGAACATCCACCACCTCTAGGTGGCACTTTCACTTTTCTTGGACCTGAAAAAAGATAACCTATAAACACATGAAGACAAAGGTGGGGTGTGAGATAAACAACCCAGTAAGGTATCACCAAGTGTTCCATAATCAATTCCATAACAATAAACCATTTATGTTTTCTATTTAAATAAAATAAATAATTATATGGAATTTATATATTAAAAAAAACATGTTTTAAATTAAAAAATATGGTAGATATATCAAAACCCACCTAAATGAACAATTTATATGAAACATTTATATAAAGTAGTTAGCATGATTAAAATAGTTCAAAAATCAATGGAAAATGATCATAAAATATAACATATCATAGAACCATGTAATAATCCATGCATCATGTTAGTTTCTAGTAATAGGATCCTCACACTACTCAATCGATGATCTTTTCTCAAAGGGTGCACACGTTCCTCAGCTCAGGTCATCAAGACTCAACTACCCATCAGGAAAATCATGTTGCAGTAAGTTTATGTCAGTGATGTCATGATCAATCCATTTATAAGGTGTCATATCTTAGAGTGTTTGTCATAATTACTCACTAAATACCCAGGATCACATGTAATTCATTAATCTATAAATCAATAATGGGAAAATTAATCATTTTAAATCAGTTAAAAATACAATTTCCTAAATTTTAGTTTTCAAAATGCCTTTCTCATTTCAAAACCAAATAATAGGTTTTCATAAATTCATGTATTTTAAAATCATATTTCAATTTAATCCATTTATTTCAAGGTTCAACATCAAATGATTTCATCAAATGATTTCATCAAATCAATTTCCAAATCAAGCCATCAATTTTCTCAAATCCACCCAATAGTTTCAATTCTATTAAAATTTGGATTTTTCATAATTTATATGACATTTACAAAATAAAACATCCATCATCTCAAATTTGGGTTTTTAAATATTTTAAAAACTCATTTCAATTCAATTGATAAAATCAAAGTTTCAATTGCAGGGACAAATCATATGGAACCATATACCTTTTATCAGTGATCAAATCAATCCCCACAATGAAAAATTCCAACAAAGAACAAAGGAAAATGGGATCAAAAATTAATTCATAGATCACGATTCTTCAAGATAAAATGTTGATTCAATTGGTAATCACAAGATCACACCACTTTCAATGAAGGATAAAAGATAGAAGGATAAAACCAAAGCAAAGAATCTCACAGAGGATCAAACACTAAATTGAGTTGTATGGAAGGGCTAGAGTTACTCAACATGGGAGGAAACCTAGGGTTCTTGGGTAGAGAACCTACATAATTCCAAATGAAAACCTGGCAGTATTGAAAATAAAATCACAAGGTATGAGGCATTTATGTCGTAAATCTTGGGTGTAGGGTGTAAATGAATCATGTTTCACAAACACCAAAAAGGCACCGCCTCAGGTTAAAAACACATCAAGTAATGAATTTATATCATAAGTCCTATTTTTATAGAATAATCCACTCTTATGGAATAAGTTGATATTTATCTATGTAAATCACTTTACGTCATAATCCATTCTCACTACTTTTGACTAGAAAGTAATTTTTGTCGTAAAATAAGGATTTACATTTATAAATTCTTTATGTAGCCAATTCCCAAAAATAGATACCTACAGAACTTCCCATAAATCTTCCAATTCAACTGAGACCCAAAGTGTACCCTTTAAATCTTTTAAAACATTTATACATGGACTCCATTAGTCAAACAAACATGCATCCCCTAACTTTAGGTTGTTTTACCCAATTTTTTTCCATACTCAAAATGCTTGAAATGCACCCAAAACAAGAGTCAATAAGTACCAGAAAGAAGGTAATAGAATGTTACAACCTTCCCACCATAAAAACTTTCTATCCCCATAAAACATGTTAGGAGGATTCCATATCAAAGAGATGATGCCACTTATCTCTTATTAGTGTCTCAAACTGCCACGTCTCATTAAAATCAGAACCATGATACTATAACACACACACAAAAGGTATCATATTTCCAAAACAAACCTTTTTCTTAGAATCATAAATCATGACTAGATCTTCAGTCATGAATAAATCAGGATCAACATCAATATCTTCCTAACTCAAAACATTAAATGGGTTAAAAATATATTTTTTAAGTTGCGATACATGAAACACACTGAGGATTAAATTCAACTACAGTGGAAGTGAAAAATGGTAAGACACTTTCCCCACCCACATATCAATATCAAAAGGACCCAAAAACCTCAGTACAAGATTTCCCATTTTCCCAAGGCTTCGGTGACCCAACCTAGATGAAACTCTCAAGATCACTTAGTCACCTAGTGAAAATACTAATGTTATTCGATGATGATAAACATAGGATTTGTATCATATTTTTTCCATTAACATTATCTGATGAATCAAATGAATCCTTTCTATAATCTCATGGACCAAACATGGTCCAACCAAGAAAGCTTCACCAATATATGACTTGTACAATAGAGATCTACAATGCCTCAATAGGATCCATTCTAATAGCGGACTAATAGCTATTGTTGTAGTTAAAATAAACCAGTACCAAATGAACATACAAGCTCCACCAAAGTCAAGAAATCAAGAACATAACATTTCCTCAAGAATCTGTATAGATCATTCTATCTGGTCATCCATATGTGGATGATAAGTCGTGCTCAAATATAACTGAGGTCCTAGTTCATCATGGAGGCCTCTTGTAAAGTCCCTCCCCCTCTCATTGGATTAAGATGGTGGTAAGGTGTTACTAGGCCTTAAGAAACATCCCCAAGACACTAAAGTCTAGAAATAAATACCAAAGGGTTTCAATACTTGTGGGTGGGGGGATTTACCCTTTAAAGACAAAATAACTAAACCAATAAAACTAAACAAAAAAACCACTATATGATGTATGATGAGAAAAGAATGATAAATCAACCATTTATTTTATATCAAAACCCACCAAAGTGTACTACAATAGAATCCAAAATAACATCAAAGTAAACAGTAAAAGATAGCTAATAAAACTCCAAGATGACCACAAGAATGCGTGATCCATAATCTCCATGATCCAACATCACCAAAAAACCCAAATATCACAAAGTAGTGCTAAGATATGTGATACTTTACCTTTTCCCACGTCTCGGTAGATGACATCTGCAAAAACACCAAGGTTAGAAAGTAGGGGTGAGTACTAAAACTTAGTAGGTTTTCCCCAATGAATTTCCTACTCATTCTACTAAGATAGAATATTTAGAAACATTTATATCAGATAGTTTATATAAAAAATTTCTAAAATAGTTTATAACAAAATATCAAATTCTAAAAACAATTTATAACTAAATATAAACAAGTGTCATGTCACCCAAATTTTCGGAAAAAATCTATTTTTCATGATAACAACCAACCAATTCTTTGAATCCATTTCTCAATATTCATTTTGGAATAACCATCCCATTCCACCTATCCACACATCTAACCATGCATGTAACCTAGACCTCCCTATACTCACGAATGGTGAGTCCCTTTCACTAAGACGTCATTGTTGGGTCTTGAAAATTATGCCAAGGGAAGAAAATACTCCCACAATCACTTTGAAGAAGGAAGAAAGTACTCCTACAAGTCTATCAAGGTGAATGGACTCAAATTGATTTAAAAATTTCATAAGAAACTTGAAGTAATTTAAGTTTTTAAAGTATTTTAAGTGGCCCTCATACCATCACCGGGAAGGGTTCACGGACCGCCTGGATCAAAAACCACTGGTACGTAGAACAATCTGTGAGGTGCTGGCCTGTGAAATGATGGACAATGTACCCAGTTAACCTTGAACCGCATCATTGAAGGAATTGTGTGTGAGAAGTCCATCCGCGTACCATCTTGTGAACTTAATGGTTTGCGAATGAAGCAAGACGATAGGGTTCCATGAACCATGATTGCAAAACACAGGCTCTACAAACCCTGGTTGACCGAGTCTTCTGTGGGTCAGGATATATCTTCATGGGACTCTACAAACGGTGTTGCATTCCCATAGATATGATTGCCCTGATGCTCTATAAAAGGAGCACAGAAGGAATTGAGAATAGAGGGACAATGAAATCTTAAAGGGAACCCATAGGTTGGAAGAAAGAACTCAAAGATGATTTTGGAATCAGTCTTGAATCATCAACGAAGCTCAAATTGTGAACCACACTCTCCACAGGTATAGCTAGCTGCAAACCATAAAATGGGGGAACATAATAATAATAATCGAACTACAAACCCAAATGGTGAAACTATGAACCACATATTCCTCATGGACGAACTGCTCATGAACATGGTGTTCTACATAGCATATTACTATGTAGATATAACTTGGCACCATGTAATGCACCGGTACACTGGTGGAACCCAAAGTGACGTGATGGACTATATTCACCGTGTACAACTATGGTGCGTGGTGGTCCATACCCATACCCGTATATCACATCGGTACGTGGATGACCCATCTACCCACATACCACAATGGTATATAGAGCCTCCCCTATCTCGCACAAAAAATCAGTACATGGAATGGGGTGTTTTCAGGTATTATTTCCTCTAGTTCCAATATTGCCCCTCCACTACCGTCCAGTCCTCCATAATCCCTCTATGAACCAGTCCCCTGACATTAGGCCAAATACTCCTCCAAAGCCACCAAACCCATATGATTAGACGATTGGGTGCATCAGTGCAACCCTTTGAGTCTACATAACCATGGTAAGCATAGTCATGAAGGCTCTCCCCACAATGATTTGGGATTCAGGAAAGTATATGGGTCTACATTCGCATGGTAACCTAGAGTCCAACCTTGGTATGCCAACGTGAACCTCCCTGTTCTAGGGATTAAGGGTGATCACCAACTTTTCCATTCATTGAGGAATGGTGATCAGTCAAAGGTGTTATGTTTGTGTCCCCTTTTGATGAGGACAACACTCCTACCCTTTTCAAAACACGTTATGGGGCACTCCCACTGAGGTAAGTCCCCAATATTCCAAGGTCAAGTCATGAAAACTTTAATGTCATCTCACATTGAAGGGTTCATTGCTCTACGACCTCACCCATAGTCGCCCCGACCTCATCCACCGTAGGCTCTCCCTCTCCCACCAGTAGGAGAGGAAGCATACGTTTTTTTGAATCTTTCACATCCTCTTGTTTCTTACACTGAGCATGACTTATGTGGTCTTAGAGATTTTTGATGATTAAAACATCCACACATTCTGAACTACGAGAAATCTGATTCCTGATCAAACCAGGATATGTAGGACGCCTACTCGAAGGCCTGAGCTCAAAAGCGTGCCCGTCCAAAAGGGTTCACCCAATAATGTCTTCATAAATGGGCATATTACACACATAATCCCTACACATTCTAAACTATGAGGACTCTGATTCCTGATCAAATCAGGATTTTTAGGATGCCTGCTTGAAGGCCTGAGCTTAAAAGGATACCCATCCAAAATGGTTCACCCAATAATGTCCCCTCAAATGGGAATCTTCCATGCATAAGCCCCACACGATTATGAACTATGTGGGTTCTGATTCCTCTCTTGAGGATATGTAGGAAACCTATCTTATGGGTTTGATACCAACATCAAATCACCTTCTGTCCTCCCTAGATGGTGATAAACTCTAGAGCACCTTATTTTATAGCTCAAGTCAGTAGTACCTTTGTGGAATTAAGTATATGTATGCCTATGAAAATCCTATAAACTAGGGGTAGCCCATGGACACACTCTTAAGAACTGAATCAAGGATTCACAAACATATTAACATGACTTAAATCTATAAGAGAGTCCCATAATAAGAAATAATCCTTCCCCAAAAGGGTGCGGTGAGCCTAAATTCCCATCCTATCGACTAATGGAGTCCTTAAGTGTTGTTGGCTAAATCATCAACCCACGAGTGCCTGCGTTTGGAATGAAGGTCCATGAATCATGGATACCAGGGTCTTTGGGTGTTTCTGGATCCATGAATAAACCTGTTGGAGACCATCCGAGGAAGTTATATCCGGGGAGGACTGATTGCACATGTACTTGACCCCATGAAATCATCTGTTGGGACCATCTGATTGTGGTATCTCCTTCTCAATATGAAATGGGTGAATTACCCAGCCCCCGTGGGGTTAATCCAACTTTCCTTTAAAGTATAATGACACAGAATGGGTTAAAATTAAATAAATGGTGAATTTTACAAGAAAATGATTTTGAAAAAAGAGACAGGTGATGATTCTCATTGGACCATTTCCTCAACGCCCTAAATATGCCACCTCGGAGGTGGAAAAAATGGTGAACCCGATGTGAATCCTTAACCAAGGTGGCGGTTATACCCTAATGATAATAGGCACAAAAGGATATTTCACATCATACCATTTTGTTTGCCCCTGTACGTGAAAAATGTGCCACCTCAGAGGCGTAAAAAAATGGTGAACCCGGCGTGAATTCTTAACCAAGGTGGAAGTCTTACTCCACTCAAGCCCCTTCGCCCCACAACAACAAAAAAGAGGGAAAGGGGCCAAGATGAATCTTCATATATGCATATGGTTAAAAAAAGAGAATGCTACTTTGATGAGGTTTTGTGGTTTGTATGTCATATATGTATGTTTCAGGTTCCCACAGAGTAACCTTCGATCCAAATGGCATCCCAAACACCGATGTACACACATACATCAACGATCTCACAAGAGGCCGGGGCCCCAACAAAGATCAGGACCCCCTCACCTACCCAACATCTTCAATTTTGGGTATCCAACATGTTGATTAGATAGTACCACTGAAATGGTACTCTCCCCACGATGGAGACTGCAAGGCAAGCCCTCTAGTCTGTAAAGGTTCACCAGCTACCTCCTCAGTCGCGGCCGACACTCCAACACAAGGTGGCCCCAGTGTTCGTCTCAAACTGTTTCAGTATCCTATCCCCAGAATGTGATAATGAGTACCTCCATTATCTTAGGGAGGCAGATGAAGTTGATGCTGAAAACTTCATCTCCACTGCGCAGGGGTTCTACTCACGAGCCCTCGCTAGATAACATCACCATCGACACCGGACGACCAGACCTCCTCCCACCGAAGAGGACCTTATGCCGATGGTACCTGTTAAAGTCCAGGAGACCCGGGCCCCTCTGGCTACCCACCAAGGGTGGAGAATATATAATCAAGAACATGCTATCATTCTAGTTCCTGAGGAGAAACTTCGATGTACCAATGCAGCAAAATTCAATGGGTAGCCATACGACTCTTCCCCCTCCACTCAAGCCCACCACAGAAATAGGGTGGCATAATACGAGAACATGCATGTTCCTGCTAGTGCTCACCAGTCCCACCATGTAGACAGAGCAGAAAACTATAGGAAGATGTAGATATCTACTGATGCAGAACAATCCCACCATCCAAATAGGGAAGAAAATAGCTATATGCAGGCAAAAATACCTGCTGATTCATATCAATCCCATCAACCAAATAGGGCGGTAAGAAAATACGAGAAGAGTCAAATTCCTATGAATGCATAAAAATCCCATGAGACAAATAAAATAGTAAGCGAGTAGGTGAAAATCCTTTCTCATGAATATAAACCCCACCAGTCAAATACAGTGGCAATCAGAGAAGACAACCGGTGGTAGACTCATTCCTATGTCCTGGCACAGGAGAACTGCTAGTATCTATTGGCAACTCATGGAGGACCGAAGCAAGCACAAACTTATGATTTGATATCAGAATGATCCTTTATACCCATTCCAACCAAAGATGTATCTCATCACATCCTAGAAATTATGGAAGATCAAACGTCGATCCTAGACCATATCATCCAAACATGCCAAGACATTAATGTATCAGTGGAAAATGTGATAAATTGGGCCCACGACCTGGTTTCCTCAAATGGAATGACTCACTCTCAAAATGTGTTAGTCACTCCAGATTAGTCATGCATCCCTACTCCAGTCCAGGAGGGTCGACGACAATATCCCACGATACACGGACAACCAGATCGGGAACAAATACATGTTCCAATTGTGGGACGTCGGCCCAACGTGGTGGTCTCCCCAAGGCAAGCATATATCCCTGCCAAAATACTAGATGTCCATTGGCGTATCCCAATGACATCACGAGACCCAACAAGATAGGGACCCACATATGAAGGTTGTTACCAACAGAAGATGACCCTGGTTACCTGCAAGAGAGTTCTCAAAAATAAAATGCACTAAAGGAAACTAGAAAATAAAGAGCACATACATGATACTTCTTTACTGGAAGTTGGGTTTCTTTACACCCTCAAACATATATCAACAATGCTCAAGACCCCGTATTTCCATTACCAAATTATGGAAGTGGCAGTATCAGTTGCGAAGTCCCTCCCTGCAATTTTTCTACCAGCGGCTCTAAAGGTCCTCCCCAGAGCACCCACAGGGGCATACTCTGTGGTATAGGAATGATCGATCACAAGATACTATCTTCTAATGCACATCAGGGTAGCCCTCCCCTTGACCTAAAGATCAGACAAAAATAAGGTCCTCCCCTCATTGTCATTCACCCTGATGTCCTCCCCAGGGTATATGATACAAATATGCTTCTCTATGTAGTCGGACATCAATTCATGATGGTAGTCCTCGCCATGATGACAGTCATTATGAAGGACCTCCCCACAATGGAAGTTGATGTGAAGTCCCTTCCCATAGTAATTTTAAGCAACGAGAAGGTACTCCCCTCATTGTAGTATATCCTGAAGGACCTCCCTATGATGTGTACTGCAGAAATTCTCCCTACAGCCAGGTATCATGCCGTGATAGTAGTCCTCACCATCATAACAGTCATTGAGAAGGTCCTAACCTCAATGAAATCAAGCAATAATAAGGTCCTCCCCTCTCTATATCCCACCCTAAAGGTCCTCCCTAGGGCATATGCCGTAAATACATTTCCTGTAGTCGGGCATCAAGTTGAAATAGTAGCCCTTGCCATTACAATACCAATTGAGAAGGTCCTCCCTGCAAACAAAATTTATACTGGCAAGAAGTTCCTCCCCTTTTCGAAACAAATGAAAGAAAGACCTCCTATGTTGAGGCACTCAGAAAGATAAAGTTAGACACATTGGGCACTCCTTCTATAACTAGTGATGTTATTTCTTAACTAGAGGATGGCCCAGGGCCATGCTCATCTTCTGAGCCACCCCCACGCCCCCCACAAATCAATAAGGCTCTCACCATCCCAGTTTCTTAGAACAAAATTATTAAGAAGTAGCTGAGATAGGTCTATCAAGTAGAGGATCCTCCAGAAGAACAACAACATGATATGTTACTTTTGAGAAGAAAACTAGCTAAGGATAATATACCAGTGATGTATTGGCCTACAACCACTTGTCACTTCAACAAAATAGGAGAGTTGTATAGGGAATGTATGCATGACATTCACCTCAATATATGGATGAATATTTACCAGATGAAAGAAAAATTCCTTCCCCATGAAGGGTATGCGGACCATGTCAACACGTTAGAGGAGATTCGCTATCTAATTGACCTGGAAGCCCTCCCGTCCACATGACAACCACAATCAGAAAGGCAAAATAAAAACCTTGAACTGTCTTGCCTCTATTCACTACATAAGTTGAGTCGCCTCATTGGTGATGCTTCGACTAGAGTTCACATTTGGGGATGGGGAGAACATGGAGCTCTACACTTCACCCCACATCCCTTCCAGAAAACCTCATTGGAAATTACATCCTGAAACGTCATCACCCAAAGGAAAAATCAAATGAAACTTTTACTCAGGAAATATGGGATAATCAACAAAAACCGGCCCAGATTAAGTCTCAAAAGCATCAGGACTGAAGAGATCAAGCCATCAAAAATCTTTTGACTCAGGCAACCAAGAACATCTAGCAGCTTCCCGCCAAAGGGAATCAACCAGCAAGCAGTGCTCATGTCTTCAAAAGACCATAGACTCCATGCAGGCCCAATTCCATACTCGGATCACACAAATGTGGAAGTACATGAAATTGAAAAGGCAGAAATAGCAACGGCTACCGCCGCGATGCGGGAACAATCCTAACCCACAGGGCTGGAGGTATTTTTAAATCAAAGTGCCCCCATAAGACCAACAAATCTAGGCCATATCACATAAACAGAATAACAAAAACAGCCCCAACCCATAGGTATGGAGGAATTTTTACCTCAAGTACCTGCACAATGGACGTCTGTCTTCTCCCATCTAGGAAGAACAATGGATAGGGGAGTCACCCATTCCACTCCTTCTCTTGGCTCGCACCCTCCGAAACAAAGGCGCATTAGGAGTTCAGACCAAGGATCCCTTTAGGTTAATATTCACCAAGAAACCCAAAGAGTACTATGTAATGGAAGGAGAAATTCCAATAAAGGACACAGAAAGCCTTCCTACCATTAGGCACCAGGTACACCGCCCCCAATGCAGTATGTATTAGTGAAGATGGTAGATCTCACAAGAAATGAAACAAAAGGAGAGGAAGAAATGGAATATGGTTTCCTCCCAAACACATCCCACACCAATCCTAATGGTGTGCATACCCAGAACTAGAAAGAAATCCTAAATTTGGGTGCCCCCTTAATTAAGCTGTCATTACCTCCCGCATAAAACCCTAACAAGGAGAAGAATAAATCCAAGGTCGCCTATGACCCACCTCCCCCCTGATAATGTGTATCTCACTCTCGAGGAAAGTTTTTCCAATAAGGAGGAAGAAATGAAATATCTTATGTGAATTAACACTGAGCTACGTCGAGGGAGCTGCCTCATCGGATGTGTTTCCCCTACGGAACATCAGCAGGTGCTCCTAGATGAGGTACCCTTTCCATAGGAACTCATCCCGATGAATGAATCCAAGCTCATAGGTCCATTCAATTCGGCACCGGGACCACCAACCTACTTAAACCTAGCCCGAAAAGGACATCAAGACTTCCCCCCTCTAGGAAGGCAGCCAGAATATATTCAGGTAAACCAACAAATGATACCTCTGGCTAGGTATCAACCCAAAATTCCAGAAGCACTGGCACACCTTGTTCTGGGTACTGCCGCACCATCCCAAGCTCAATCCCGAAAAGATATGCATCAAGGGATCTTGAACACCATCGAGAAACTAATGACTCGACTAGAAGCCATGTAGGCGTGGCACACTCCAATACAACTAGAGTGAAAACCCTGCCTCGATTGGGTGAGCAACGTTCCGTGACTGCTGAATTTTTGAAACCTCTTATTCTCAGTATTCAATGGTTCAGGGGACCCTAAATAGAATTTAATGCACTATGCCTCTAATTGTGACCCCATGACAGGCACTCCAGAGCAGTAAGAAGCTATAAAACTTAGGTACTTCGTACACACCCTGTAGGGATCGACTTTCGTATGGTATACTAGCCTGCCATCCAATTCAATCATAGGATGGGAGGATCTCTAGAAACAGTTTCTATTCCAGTTCAGTTTAACACTACCTAAGACAATGGTCAGTGACCTCATGAACTGCAAGTAGCGATAGAACTAAAGAGTCTCAAACTTCATTTTCAGATGGAAGGGCCTAACTTATTCCCTGAACCGGCTGCTTCCCCAAGATGAAATCCTCCCCATGTGTATCGAAAATCTTTAGGATGAATTAAGAATGCCACTCATACTAGTGAAGTACACAAGTGGGTTTCTAGACTTCTCTGACATTTCCCAAAGAATAAATGACTCCTTGTAACAAACAATCTCAAGTCCCGAGTGGCCCTATTAGCCCCAGTAAAAAGAGCGGGAAAAGATGAAGTAGCTTCTGTCATTCTTAAGCCACCCCCGACACTAGATCCAATTACAAGGCCCCCACCAAACCGTGTGGGACCCCCCTAGATGCCAACATCCACCCCCACCTCCACAAGATGAGATATGAGGCTCTAAAAGAAATCATTTCAAAGAACAAAGAAATAAAGTCTACTCGTTCTGAGATAACTAGGTCTGCAGCTATTTCATAGCCTCCATGAATTGCAACTTGCTCCGGCTACCAGAGCCAAAGTGAGATGATGAAGTGGGTCTTGAATACCATCAAAATTATTTTCCTTATCACTGGATATTGGGACACACAATCTAGGAATGCTTCATTTTCAAGGATCTCCTACAAAAGATGGTTGATTCGAGGAAATTCAAGTTAGGCCTACCACCAGCACAAGTAGCGTATGTTTCCACCTTAGAACCAATAGAGGAAGTGGAATGACAAAAAATATCCAGTAAGAAGGAGATTTTTTTTGACAATTGGATGAAGCGGAAGATAGTCAACTGAGTCCATGGAGTCCTTCAGGCATAGTTGAAACAACCAACTATGCCCCCAAAAGTTCCTGATACAATATAGCCATCCTCCTCAGCCCCACAGTCCTCTAAAAGAAAGAAGGGAAGAAAGCATGAGAAAGAATATGGGATGACACCAAATTCGAAGTGAGTGTTGACACTTTCAAACCTCATTCCAATAGACTTAGTACAACGACCACCACCCCACCAAATGATACAATGGGAACTGCCCCATCAAATGGTACAACAAGAACCACCCCGAAAAATGGTACAATGAGCACAACCCTGCCAAACAGTACCATCAGAAGGAGATAGTTAGACGAAAACATTGTCAGATCAAGAACTGATCCTTGGCTTCATTAATGTCATTCTCTTGATGGAACCTTTCTTGGATGGAGACTATGGACACAAACCCAAATTCCCCATGCCCAACCGGAGAGCCAGAGGAAGAGGCTGCAGAGTCCAGAGGTTTCCTGGAAGGCATGATCATGGCAGGAGTCAAATTCTTGGCCACACCATAAGTCAAACCATTAAAATCATAGAAACTCATGAAAGGAACCTACGACCACCACAACAAGAACCAGAATGATCCTCCTACCCCTTCGGAAGAAATAAAATCCCAGTTATCTTGGAATATCCATCAGGGGAAGAAAAAATATCAAATCACCCAAGGCATACAAGCGGACCAGTTCAGCCAAACCTGGAAAGGATCACAGTGCCACCAGCTCCTATCACAGAGGCCGAACCATCTACATCCCAAGACCAAGACCATAAAGTGTCTATGAAAGATAAACCTTGATCTGGGATGCACCGAACTTTAGAATAAAAATATGATATTCTAAAGCATCTGGATTTAGTTCCAACAAAACTGTCAATCCTGGATGTGTTAAGACTGTTCTCAGATCTTAGGGAGGCACTCATCGAAGCCTTACTAAGTCCCTAGGAGTTCAGGGCCAAAGTAGCAAAAGCCGAAGTCTATCGGACATAGACCAATCCCGAAGAATGCCACACCATCATATCCTTCACAGAAAGGGATGAAGACACCATCATGCAAGGGAACATAAAATCCTTGTATGTGTACGAAAAGATAAACAGAATTGATGTCAGGATGATTTTCATCACAACAACTTTGGATTCAACCTCCTCCCACTACGAATGCTTCATCGATTGGGATATGATGAAGACAACTTGACACCCTACATCACAACTTTTTTGGGATATGAAAAAAGTGAGCAAAAGATGCTAGGAAGAATCAAGCTTAAAACTCATCTTGGAGACCTCATGTTAGATTCTGTGTTCCTAGTAGTGTGACAGAGTACAGACTTCAACGTCCTGTTAGGGAGGCCTTGGATGCATTATCACGCTGTAATTCTGTCATCATACCATCAGTGCATCGAATATTGAACTAATGGGAAAGAACGGACATTGCACGCCGATAAATACCCGTTTGAGTCCTCTGAGTTGCATTATATAGACACAGTGTTCTATGAATTGGAAGAAAAAAATCCATCGTCTAACAAAATTGATTAGATTAATACCCCAAATGGATTGGAAATGGCTCCCACTAATCCCCTCCAACAACTTAGGGAAGAGTATGTATTACCCATCAACCAAGTTGAACACATAAGTGAATGTTTGGATGCAGTATCAATTTTCTGCATGGTATCTATTACGACCACCAAGTCCAAAGAAACAGAAGAGTAGGATGACTCCCATGATGTCAGGAAAATCCCTAACATAGATACTCGTGACCCATCCATGGGACCTCAAACTTCCCTCGCCTTAGTCACTAAGGAAAAAGATGATTTCTCTCCCACTATTGGAGAGCTCGTCTTGATAATCCTCTCTCCATCAGAAGAGGAAGAAGGTGAATATGATGATGAAGAAGAAGAAAAAGAAGACCTCAAAGATTCTCATCTTGCATTCAAAGAAGGTGTCTCCACCATAATCTATGAACTTAAGGAGATAAACCTGGGCACCGAAGATGACTCACAAACCACTCTGGTCAGTGTGGCTATGTCTGTCGAGGAGTAGGAGGAATATAACTCCTTCCTAAAGAAGAACTGAGATGTGTTTTCCTAGAATTACATAGAAATTCCGGGCCTTGATCCTGAGGTTTCCACTCATCATATGGGCTTACCAGAAGATCATCGGGTCTATAAGCATGTAACCAGAAGAACCCACTCGATGGATGATGCCCGAATAGAGGATGAATTTGACAAGTTGATCAAATCCAACTTTATTCAGGATGTTCAGTATCCGATCTAGATGGTGAACATAGTCCCTGTCAAAAAGAATAATGGAAAGATTAGAATCTTTATTGACTTTAGAGACCTTAATCAACATTTCCCAATTTTTTTTTCCAGTATCGATCATAGAATTGTTGATCAATGCAACCACTGAATACGAGGCCCTCTCTTTCATGGACAATTATTCTGGATACAACTAGACCCAGATGGACTAAGGAGATGAAGAAGATACCACTTTTAAGGACCCTCATGGAGTATTTTGTTACAAGGTGATTCCCTTGGGTCTAAAAAATGATGGCTCCACATATTAGTGTTCCATTCACCGAATGTTCAAGAGCTTCTTGGGAAAATTCATCGAGCGTTATATCGACGATCTGGTAGTTAAATCATGATATCGCTCAAAAAACCTGGCCGATCTTGAAATTTTCTTCAACAAACTGTGACAACACAATTTAAAGATGAATCCCCTAAAGTGTGCCTTTGGCATTACATCTAGAAAATTCCTCATCTTCATTGTATGAAATCGTAGCATCGAAGTCAACCCTGAGAAGAAAAAATCCATCCTTGGCATGTACCCACCTCATATCCTCATCAAGTTGAGAGGTATCCAGGGGAACCTCACTTACATTCGGCACTTCATAACCAACTTGGTGGGTAAATGTTTACCTTTCACCAGGCTGATGAAGAAAGGAGTTATGTATGAGTGGGGTAATGATTTCCAATAAGATTTCGACAATATCAAAAGATATATCCTAATCCCACTGGTACTGATGCCGCCATTTGAGGGGATACAACTCATTTTGTATGTAACTTACCTGGAATGGTCATTAGGCACCTTCTTCGCACATAAGAATGATGCTGGAAGCGAGAAAAACCTCTATTACCTCAGCTGAACAATGATTGATGCTAAAAATCGATATTCAAAAATTTAAAAGAACAACCTAGCCCTAATATTTGTGGTTCAGAAACTCAAGCATTACTTACAGCACCATGAGGTCCAACTGGTCTCCCACTGCAACCCACTCAAATATATCCTAAATCATCCCATGTTAAATGGATGTCTATAATAATGGGTGGTCATCCTACAATAGTTTGACATATGGTACGTACCTTAGAGTTCTATCAAAGTCTAGGCATTAGCAGACTTCCTAGAAGAGCACCCCTCAGAAGAAACAACACTTTTGGATGCCGAACTTCCAGATGAAGAAGTGTTCTCCATCCAGGAGGACCCCCATACATGGGAAATGTACTTCAATGATGCTTACCTAAGCCCTACGAGGAAAAGAATAGAGGATTCCAAACTCAACAAAGTGGGGATAGTAATTATACTCGTATCCCCCAAAAAGGCCATCCTTTCTTACTATTTATTGTTTTTATAAGAGTGTTTAAATAATGAAGAAGAATATCAAGCCCTCATTGCGGGCCTGGAACTGGCACTTCATATGCAAGCTAAACACCTACAGATAAAGGGTGATTCAGAGCTAGTCATCAAATAGGTCAATAGTGATTATGCCATTAAGAAATATGTATTAGAACATTTGATGAACCATGTTTGAGAACTAATGGAATAATTCCCATCAGAACCAATTTTTACCTATGTCCCCCGGTCACAAAATTCCCATGCCAACACTTTGAAAAATACAGCCACAACATTGGCTGATCTAGATCGGGATGAAATTGTCATTAGCATTGTCGACCACAGGATGTTCTAGCCATTTATCCAAATCAATACAGAGGAAATCGATGAAATTATCCCTATTTTTTATCCTTATGGTCACACCATTGGTTGGATGATTCCCATTGAAAATTTCCTTCAGAAGGGGGAACTCCCACTATATAGGGCTGGAAGGGAACATATATGAAGATAGGCAGTAAAATTTGTCTTATACAATGGGGTAAACCAATAAAAGGTTCTCTACAAACGAGGCCTCGATGGAGTCCTTATCAGGTGAATTGATGGAGAAGAGACAATTTTCGTCATGAAGGAAGTGTATGTCGGAGCTTGTGGATTGCACAAATCAGCTACCAATCTCTCTCACCAAATTCAAAGGCTTGGGTACTACTGGACCACTATGATACCGGATTGTGCCATATTCACCAAAAGTGCCATTCCTGCCAAGTTCATGCCAATTTTATACCCCAACCCCCAGAGTTACTTCATACGGCTAAGTACTCCTAGCCATTCACCACCTAGGGGATGGATGTTGTTGGACCATATCCTCCCACCATAGCTAGAAAATTCAAGTTCATACTCACAGTGACTGACTTCTTTTCCAAATGTCCTGAATCCATACCCCATAAAGAATTTGGGGTGAAAAACATCATTAGATTTGTGAAGGTTAACATCATTACCAGATTTGGTGTCCCCCATACAATACTAATGGACAAAAACACCAATTTATACTCTATTGAGTTGGAAAAGTTATACCAGGAGTATGGAATCAAAGCCAACCATTCATCCTGGTACCACGCGGTGGAAAATGGGCAGATAGAGTCTTTCAACAAAACTCTATCCAACATACTCCAAAATATGGTTGATAAGGATAAGAAATCATGGCCATACAAGATCTTTCATGCGTTGTGGGCTTCCCAGACCATGACCCGCACTGCCACCCTGGGGACCCCATACTCACTTGTATATAGGACAAAGGTTCTTTTGCCTATCGAAATACAAGTTACATCACTTCGTTTGTCCATTTAAGATCAACTGTCCATGGATCAGCAATCCCAGAGATGGTTTCATGAGTTGGAGAAGATCGATTAAAAAGGCTGCACACTTTACACTATTTGGAAATCTACCAAAATCATATTGCATGAGCCTTTAACAAAAAGGTTTACCTTTGATATTTCCTTAAAAGAGAAATGGTGTTAGTCCTTAGAACCCTAATGATACTCTTGAAGAAGCCCCCAAAGCTTGAACCAAAGTGAGAAGGACCATATGTTATACATAGGGTCTATCCCAATGGAGCATACGCCCTAATATCAATGGATGGACAACTCATCACAGCTCACACAAATGCAAAGTTTTTGAATAAGTATTTCACGTAATATCAACACCCAACTATGGTCCAAACTCTCTGACCCTAAACTATGAGTTGTGATATCACCACATCATGGTCCAAACTCTACGACCCTAAAATATGAGTTGTGGTATCACCCCATCATGGTCCAAACTCTAAGACCTTAAACTATGAGTCATAGTCATTTCTGCGTGACGTTAAACTATAAGGAAATCGTCCTGAAACATGACATTAAACTATGACTCATGTCCTCGCTATAAGATGTTAAAATTCATAGAACAAAGCGTCCTAATCACATGACAATAAACTGCATGATCTCTCACATAAATACGTACGAATTGATTCCTTCCCTCATAGTATGTGTAGTGACACCTTGATCCTCAATCTTGGCCTAGACCCCCACAAAAAAATACGTCTATCATATCCTCTATTTCCTCACACAAGCAAGAGAAATGCTTTTCACTCCTTGTTTCTTACATTGAGTATAACTCAAATGAGCTTAGGATTAGTGGTAAGTATTTATTTACACAAAAAAGTTATAGAGAGGTATGGTAGAACTGAAAACCATAGAGAATGGAACAAGAATGTTCCTACCCCCATGTCCAAGCTAGATCGGTACGAGGAATGTTTAGAAATATGTATGGCTTGATTCCTGCCCTTGTAGGATACATAGTGACACTCTAATTTGGCATCCCAGCCTAGCCATCATTAAAAAAACTCCCTCACATGTCCTCACACATGGACTATGATAGATCGGTATAGGGAACATTCAGAACTATGTAAGGTTTGATTCCTGCCCTTACAGGATACGTAGTGACGCCCAAATTTGACATCCTGACCCAACCACCATAAAAAAATTCCCCTTCCCTCGTGCGTAGTCCAGACTTGTACGGATAGTCCATAAAAGTTCCTAACCACATTATAACAAACTAAAAAAAATTCTTCGAGAGTTATATGTGTCCCAGTTCTCAGTTTTACGAGATCCCCCACATGGACCCCCACTCACAAGAAGTCAAAAGATCATGCTTACCCCTATACATATGAGTCATACCTATAGGGAAGCTCTAGTAGTTCACATTTAGTCATGTTTTGGGTATTCTTTACATTCTCAGACACATCTTTCCCATTTTTCAAACTCCATATTTCGGGAAAACTTGGATCCCCATAATCTCCATGGTCATCTGAGATGAAAGGCCGGTGTCCTGTAGACACCTTTTTTTGACTATGCACATCATGCCCCGGTGGCTCCGCATATGTTTCCCACAAAAATTTTCATCAATCAAAGTAAAATTTTTTCCCAAGAGATTTCTTTCCTACCTTGTTATGACCAATAGTTTTTTAAGCCCCATGCCATCCCTCCTGATCAAAGTTTCCCCCCGAGACTATGGTTTACACCTTCTATCATCACTCATGCCTAAGGAACATCAGAAAATCCTAATTAAGATTAACTCAAAGATATTAAAGATATTTATGAAAAAATAATCATCCTCACTGCATGAATCTAAATTTCACAACATCATGTCCTCACCGCATGACATTAAACTGTAAGGAAAAAATCATCCTTGTTGTATGATGATTAAACTGCACAACATTATGTCCTCACCACATGAAATTAAACTGAAAGGCCAAAATCATCCTTGTTGTATCAATTTAAACTTCATAGAAATGGATTAAACCTAAATTTATCTCTGATACTTAGTTTTTCTTTCTTAGTTTGTGATTCATAACCCTCGTAATCCGTTGTTTCTCACATTGAGCATAGCTCACGTGAGCTTAGGGATCTTAGCAAGAGATCCAAAATGAAATTATGGTAATACAGTTCAGGAAGATGATCCTAGTAGCAAAACCCTAAAAGGAATGTCGCAGTTCCCTTTATTGTTAATAACCCCACTCCTTGGCCATGTGATGATAAATAACAGGGTATCCCAAAGATGGGATGAATGACTCGCCTTGCATACGAGTCAGATCTGTGTAAGGGATACCTAATTCCATGAGTAAATCCCCACCCAATTGTTTCCAATATGTCTGGATACCCTCCTACCATACCTTGAAATCTATGCTCTGAGCGATCTTGAATCCCCATAACCCTCCATGGCCATCTGAGATGGAAGCCCAATGTCCTGTGAACACCTTTGTTTGGGTATGCACATCATACCTCAGTGTCTTTGCATATGTCACCCAAAAAAACGGCTGTCAATAAAAGGAAAATTTTTCCCCATGAGAGTCCTCTCCTATCTTAGTACACCCAATGGCTTCCAAGCCTCATAACATCCCTCCTGATTCAAGGTCCCTCAAAGTCATGGTTTACATTTTCCTCCCTACACACATCCTAGATATATCAGAACATGCGGACCCAATCATCTCTGGTCCCTTTTGAGCTTTCTAAAAATACCCCTTCTATATGCATGAAGTTGATCCACATACAAAATAAGAATGCCCCCACTCATTTCCTGGTTTACCTGAAGAATTTCAGTTAAAATGCCCTCATTTTAGTGTTCAGGTGCACCCCTTGTCAAAGGTCACATACCATATTCAAAAAGTTACCAATCTCCATAATCCTTAATATCCATCAGAGATGGAAGACCAGTGTCCCATGGATACCTTTGTTTGACTATGCACATCATGCCCCAGAGGCTTTGTATATACCTCCTACAAAATGGCTGTCAATCAAAAGAAAATTTGTTCTCAAGAGAGTATTTTTTGGTTTCCGTATGCTCAAATGACATTCATGTCCTGTAATACCCCCATATATGGAAAACCCCTGGGTAAAAGATTACATACCTTCCTATTTCTAAATTACCCTAACATAAAAATGGTTTTTAACTGAACTGACCATTCACCAGCTCTCCCTCACACAAGTAAGAACTATGTGGGAACTGTTTCCCACTCAAAGAAAATATGAATGTCCCTAATATTTTCAGACACCACTACTCAGGACATCCACCCACTATGGATCCCAACATCAAAATAAATTCAAAGTGTTGTAAACCCTACCAGGACATCAGAGATGGAAGGAAAATGTCCTATAGACACCTTTTCTTGACTATGCACATCATGCCCCTAGTGGATCTGCATATGTTGCCTATAAAATAGCCTTCAATCAAAGGAAAATGCATCCCCATGAGAGTCCTTTCCTACCTTTGTACGCCTAAAATGGATTACGAGCCTCATGCAGGTCCAGAATTCACAAATTAAGGGTCAAGAAAAACCCCTAATCCATTTCTGAAGGATATTAGAACATTATCAGCTGACGAATCCTAAATTGGACCCCTTTCCCCATTAAGTTTGGTCAAATATGTTTGACCTAAAAAAATCAGTAATTAGTTTGATTGGTAGGACTGTGAACTGCCCATGAAAAAAAAAGACACTATACTTTCCAGAGTGAAAGTCTACAAAGGGAACCTCGGGATAAAATTCAAGTATCAATTTGTTAAACCTATGCCATGTATGGTTTAAAAAATGTGTTGATCCATAAAAAGAGATGTAAATCTTGTTAGGTTGAAAACTCACAAAATGCAACCTAATAAAAAGTTAAGTTATGCCCGCTAAGCCCGTGTCAAGTAGGCTTTGGAAAAAATTAGGGTAATAATGAAAAAAGACATAAAATATTGTGAGGTTTTTCCATAAAACCTCAATAATAGTCAAACTATGCTCACTGAGTCCTATAGATCAGGAAAAAATTAGATCGCAATTCGATTATTTTAGTTTACTGGTTTCGAATCAGGGATTAAAATTAATACCTGATCAAAATAACTTTTTTGTGATTAATTGATAAGATAAGAAAA
Organism: Viscum album; assembly: GCA_963277665.1. Lineage (NCBI taxonomy): Eukaryota > Viridiplantae > Streptophyta > Magnoliopsida > Santalales > Viscaceae > Viscum > Viscum album. Next base: position 630,605,001 of record OY728130.1, on the reverse strand, counting down.
GGCAAAGAAGGAAAATTGGTTCCATAATATTTCATAAAATTATATGGTGGGAATCCATATCCTAGAGCCTCTCCTTGTAATAAAGACAAGATCTTTACAAGAGACGTTCAATAGAGTCGCATCAACGATTGATACACCTCCTCAATGGCTGGGCGAAGCATCAATAAATGTGCAGTCTTGGCCTCCGAACTCTCCCGTAGTGCCTCCGCATCCCTTATGGCTTGGAGGTTGGTCTTTTCTCCTTCTTGCATTTTCCATTTACCCTCCTCAATGGCGACTACGTCCTGGGCCTGCTCCCATTTAAGTCACTCTAGTTTCTGTCTTTGTTGCTCTAATTCCTAGTCGAGTTGTTTTGTCAAATAATATTACTTCATGAGTTCGTTTTTCAACCTTTCAACTGTTCTAGCATGATTGGAAGCTTCATCAATGATAATTTTATGTGTATTAGCAAGATAAGTTATCAAATCTACTGTAAAAAGTTGAGATTCAACCATACTAGTTGCTTCTCGAGTAGCGACCATCTACCTTACTATATCATGAATACCATGATAATCAAATCCACCAAAACCCAAGACCACGAACTAGCGGTGTAAATTTTATAAATTTCACTAGAATCTCAGCCAATGGGGTTTGAGAAATTAATCTCCAAATGTCCCTCTATGCATTTTTTCAAATGGGATGAAGATCAAACAAGCTTTCTTAATCGGTCTCAAAGTCACTCCCTAATGATAAAATGTAGTCAAGAATGAATATAAAAAGAGAGGTTATAGATCCAGTGGTTGAAACACATCATGGCCTTGCAAGGGCCTCATCTCTGGTAATCATAATGGATGAAAAAATGGGGGTGTATTTCGCTATTGTCAAGGTTTATGGTTGTGATTATGAGGATAGGGAGGATATGAATTTAGTACCTACCACCCCCACGGTAGTACCACTATCTAAAATAGGTGTCACTAAATCTTCAATCACCATTTATGATCCATGGATACTCAGGAATACTGAAGACCCATGTTCATGCTTGGCTGAAATAGTAGCCTTAAAGGTGGCCCTCAAAAGATTTCTGATTAATATAATGCTTGTAGGGATATTCAGTCTAGATAATGGTACTGGTCTCAAAATCCTAAGGGTTGGAAACATAACCCCTCTCAGAACTAGCAAAAATAAAACGATAGCCCGCTCCAAATTTTTAGGGGTCAGAACATCAACCTCCCCGATTGTGACTTCCCCAGAGCCACCATGATTAGGAGGAATATAAATCTCTATAGTGAATCCCTCTATAGGGGAAAAGCCAGTTCAATCAAGATTTATTGGCTCCTCGATATTTGGAGTCCCTCCAAAATCCATCAAGGCTTGGGGCTCACCACTGGACTTGGCCCCTACTATAAAGACTACCCTATCTCTCACCATGAGAGTCAGCTCAAGATGGTCAAGTGAGCCCTCAAATTTTGGATATCCTTCTATTATTGGGGTAGATATTATTTGAGCAGGAGCAAGCACACCTGGGGAGTCAACAACACCCCAGGTCTCTTCAGATGGCCCTATTTCCCTATTTCAGTCAACCACAAAAGATGGCAACTCTTCCTTTACCCTAAAAGGGATAGGAGCTATAGATGCCTGAGCGGTCTTCATCTGGTTACCGATAGGCCCTACGTCAAAGTACATATATGAACTAGTGATTCGAGAAGATAAGGGTACTTGGTTCAATCACCAGGTGAATAGAAAGTTACGCGTGATTCCCCTTTGAATACGCTTTGACAGCTCAGAGGCTTGCTTGTGTTTCTTTGATTGTCGGGGGGATGTCTCCTGAATAAGATCACCAAGAGGAGTTGGATGTGGAAATTACCTGGAAGGGTCTGCAATGACCACTTCCATGTGTTCTTGGGATCAAAGGGATCCTTCTGCATTACCCCTATCATTGATAGGGCGCACTCCCCAACTGCAGTACCTCTAGAAGAATAAATCGGGGGGAAAGCTATTTCCCAAGACCCTGAAGGCCCTTGAAAAATAAAAAGAGGGGGGGGGGGGCTTTATCATCTCTGCATTATAAGAATTTAACATTAGAGGCTATAGATAAAACCTCTCCCGTCATCCATGGGATTACTACCATCAACATCACATGATCCGCTAGTAATTTCTATATGCAGAAGTGTAGAGACACTTTTCTATCTCATTTAAATAAGCAGCCACCTCCTCAGGCTCTTCATCAGCTAAAATACTGGTAGGATTAATGGCTCCCCCAAATCTTGGAAGGTCTATGAGTCCCTCCTGAAGAAGCCTCCACATGTCTTCATTTGAGGCGTTCTCCCTCAATTCATCCCAAACTATCTAGGTGTCCGAAAATGTAGCCATAATTGGGATGGCCAGTGATGGAGGGTTGGTGAAAGGGAGCGGAGAGGGTTTTGACAACTGCAAACGTTTCTCAGGTGTCCATACAAACTCAGGACCTCAAGAAGAGGAATTTTTATGAGATGATGGGAGAAAGTAAGAAGCTTTTTCTATGGCAGCCGCAATAGGTGATCCAACAATGTCGTCATCCTTATCAATGGTTTATGGTCGCAGCATAGAAAGTAATTGATGTGAGTACTTTCGGATACCACTTTGGGAGTGGATGAGGGTCTCAAGATACTTAAGGCAGAAACTCACTCTATCTAGATCATCATCAAAATAAAGTTTAGCTGGTGCTGACACGTAGCCAATGCCAGTAAGAGAAACTTCCCTAGTTTGGAGGAGCTGCCATAAATCAAGTGGGGACCGGTTGCGAGTATATGGATGGCCTTTAAGAAGGTCCCATTGCCTAGGCCACTGGAAAATCAGCCTCAGGGCGAATAGATGGTGAACTCCTAGCATCAGCTTCAATAGCTTGTTTGGCCACCCATGAGGTCACAACCCCATCATTCAAAAAATTCATCAGGGGGGGAGAGGCCTTCAGAGGACTTTTCCCAGTCAATATTGTTAAAAAAATCCATTTTGTTTCTCCTTTACCTTTTCCCTAGATGCCTTGGAAGTTTTTACGATAGGCACCAGGTTGTCTAATTGGCCATCGGGATATGATTTAACCCAGGACTCAACATATTTTTTTTGTAAGGAAGGGCATGGAATCCCTAGGATTTGGATGTTTGGCCTAGCACTGGGTGTCCTCCTGGGTGAACACTAACCATAGTTGAAGGTATATCATTAGATGTTTCTTCTGACAAGAACTGCTGAGATTAGGAGGGCACAACTTTTGTACATACTTAAATTGAAGACTAAATCCACAGGGCGTATAGCCCTCGCAAATAATCTCCCCTCCAATATGGGAAACCAGGATGCCTTATCTCAAAGAAAAGAAGTAACCTCAGTTGAAAAAGTCTTTAGATGCATTATTTGTAATATTACCAGTTGGGGAATCATAAGAGTGATAATATAAACATTCGTAAACATTGAGATAATCCATTAAGTCCTCGTGATTTTCAGTTTTCTCCTCTTACTTATCCTATGAAGCCCAAGCCATATGCATGACCCTACTGATTGTGTGGTCAAAAATACATGATGTGTAATTAATACACCGCATGTGTAATTAATCAATATACATGTGATATATAATTAACACACACATGGTGTGTAATTAATACACCCATAGTGTGTAATTAATGCACACATGATGTGTAATTAATTAATACACACAATATGTCTAATTAATACACGTGTGGAGTATCATTAATCCACACATGGTGTGCAATTAATACATACAGAATGTATAATTAATTAATACACATACTGTGTGTAATTAATACACATACGATATCATACCCATTTAAAGAATATTAAATTCTTATGTACGCATGTTCCATAGAATGATAGTACACGTTGTGTGACAAGGTTTAAATAATATTGAATTCTTAATTAATTTTTTTTGCGTTAAATTTGAAACTATATACCATGTATGATCATCATTATACATCATTTACTCCATATTCATTAAAATTGGAGCACGCCATATAAATCAACACGTATCCATGTGTCATAAATTGATAGTACATAATGTGTAAATTATATGATATATTGTGTATAATACATGTTGTGTGAGTGTATAGTAAATGACGATGACCAAAAACTACATAGTTTAGATGGGTACACTTCATGTTGCCTCTAAGTACACATCATGTACTTAAGTAATTTTAAATAAATAAATTTATTATATTTTAATAAAAAATTAAAATAGATGGATTCTTATGTATCTCTGGGTCTGCACAGATTAAATAGTTAAGATAAATAATTTATGAATTAATAAGACCATTGATTATTAATTCAAGATAAAATTATCTTAATTAAAATAGAGATTAGTAATATATTCTATCTTTTATGAATGCAATGTTTTTTCATGTATGTGACTGATCATGGGCTTAACTGACCAATGTATGTGTTGAGTTTCTATTTAATTTGATATTATTTCATGTTTTTTTATATGTAATAAAATTTTATTAATTTAAATATGATAACCTATGAGTCTCCCTCTCATATTTATTATGTAGGGTTTACATGTTCATTATTTATTTTATGTATCCTATACCCTTGGTTCCCCTCACTTATGTGTGAAAAAAACATATAAAGGATTGATCTCTAAGTGGAGGAGTTCGTTCATAATCAAAATCGAGGTGAAACAAACTAAGAAGACATAGAGTTTGATGGTGGAATACTGAAACACTCAAGACAATCCCAACTCATAGAGTTTTACCCCTAGGTTCATATGTTGATTTATTTCCTACTCAATAAATCAACCATTATACATCTCATGATCAATTTATTTTATTTATTTTATTTTTTCTGATGCATGGTTATCTATTTTATGCGATGTATGTTTTTATTATGTTGAATGTGATCACATATATTAAATAAGATAAAATTACATGTAAGATAAAATAAAATAAATAAATTATATATAAATATTTTATAGACACATTGTAACGTCCCGAATCTGGAGCCCCTCCACTGGTGCCCCGTACCCGGTTCACGACATAACCTCAAGAGCATTTCCCCAAATGCCAGATTCTACCGACTAGCAGTGAGGGACTTGGTAAGTTATTGAGGAAACTATGCCCTCATTTGGTAAGGTATACAAGGTAAGGAAAACAACAATCAATAGCAAAAGAAGTAACAACATACATAACTGTAACCAAAAAACGTAAAAATAAATATGTAGCAATGATGATATTGATGCAGCAGGTATAAGTATCTAAGGAAAGCAGCAAACACAATAATGTGCTGAAATAAAAATGAACACAAAGTACTAAAGCAACAAAAACTCCAATAGCATCGCAAGTCGTAGCTTGGTCCCATGCTCTCCAGCTCCACAGCAAGTCAAACACCTGAACTAGAAGGGCGCTTTCCCTTATCTATATCTGAAACAACATAGTCTGCTTGGGCCCAAAAGCATTGCCCAAAAAGGGTGTGAGATACAATCCCAGTAGGCAATCACCCAAATATCTGTGCCTAACAGTCAATGAATACAAGGAAAGTAAAAGTGCAGGAAGTAGTAAACAGAAAAAGCACACAGCAGCTACAATCCACAGTTCTATCATATAAAGTACACAAGTAAACAACCAACAACAAGTAGAAAACAGGTAATCCTCTAGGTAGCTCTCACAGCCTAACCCTTATGGTTCAACCTACAAGTACTAGCAACCCTCTAGGAGGCACACACAGTCTCACCCCTCTGGTTCATCTAAGAGTAGAATTTCTGAGGAAGCACTCGCCGTCAATTCCCCCTATAGTGTCATATCATACTAAAGACTCTCTGGGGAAGAACTCAACATATCATTCCCCATGTGGCCTGCGTCGAGGAACTACAGACTCTCTGAAGAAGCACTCATCGTCAATTCCCCCTCTGGTCTTGCATCGTATTAAAAGACACTCTGGAGAATCCCATACGTCCATTCTCCATATGGTCTACTACACTAGGTTCTCACAGTCCTGTGTGAAATAAACATGCATAACATGCGTGTATCGCCCAAATAAACCTCAAGAACTACTTGGCTATCATTCTAGGGCTCAGCAGAAAAATAGCACAACAGTTCCACTATCCTACAACTAGGCATGACAACTGGCATAACACCTAACAGGCAAAGCAAGCACGAAAAACATCCAGAGTATAGAAAAAACTACTCTATTCACAAGGGTAAACCTCTACTATAGCAATCAAGTAAGTAGGAAATCAATCAAGAGAAAAACAAAAAAATGCACAATTCTCATTCAAGGGAATTGGCGAAATTGCACAAAATATTCAAAGACTTTCTATAGAAAGGCACAAACCACCTACCTAGATCCTAGGAGATCGATATACATGAAAAATGACGACAGATTATCCTTAGAACATCGTAGATCTAAGAAAACATCTGAAACACATAAACCATAATAACTTGAGAAGGAGGAGGGATTGGAAAACAAGGGTCAAGAAGAAGGGAGAACTTACCACTGCGATTCCAATGCAGTAAACGGTGCTCGAATTGGAGAACAGATGAAGAGGTGGGGGCTCATCGAATATTCACAGATCCTCGGTGCTCTCGGATGAATGAAACCTAGAAGAAGACTTTTTTGTGCATCAGGCGCGACCCCGGTCTGTTTAATGAAAAAAAAGTACACGACGTGTACTTTTAGAGTACACGGCGTGTACTAGGTTTTTCATACTCCGCTAAAATCGTCCTCCACATCATCCATAAACACCGTGTGTGTGGACCAGACATGGCCAGCACACAAATTTGAGCAGGAAAAGAGTACACGACGTGTACTCATAAAGTACATGGTGTGTACTCATAAAGTACATGGCATGTACTTTGAAAATTTCCAGAACTCCATTTTTTCTCAAAAACTCCCGAAAAAGGAAATGTGTACCTGAAATGAAGATCCGGGTTCTTACAAACTTCCCCCTTAAAGAAATTTGTCCCCAAATTTTCCTAGCGAGGCATAGAAAAAGAACCCCCAAACAGCTCCGGCCATTGTGATTATACATCAGCCTCCCTCTCCCAATTCTCGTCCTGTACTCACCCATACTGCCATAGCACCTGTACAAGAGGTACAGACCGCCCATGGAGAACCTTTGTACTGCGATCGACAATCCGGATGGGATGCTCCTCAAATGATGCATCCGCTTCGAGCTCAACCTCCTCGGGATGAAATACATGAGACGGGTCTGAAAAGTAACGTCGGAGTTGAGAGATGTGGAAGACGTAGTGCATGGCCCGATACCTCTGGGGTAGCTGCAACCGATAGGCGACTGGCCCAACTCTCTCCAAAACCTCAAACGGCCCAACGTATCACGGTGAAAGCTTACCCTGCCCTTGAATCCTCTTGTGTCCCAACCTCGGTGCGACACGCAGGAAAACCTAATCCCCAACCTCGAACTCCAGAGGTCGTCTCCGCTGATCAGCATAAGACTTCTGCTGAGACTGTGCTGTATCCATCCTTTTCCGAATCAACTCTATCCGCTCTGAGGTCTCCTGAACAAGATGAGGTCCCAGCAAAGCTGCCTCTCCTACCTCCAGCCAGCATAAGGGTGATTGACATGGCCTACCGTACAAAGCCTCGTATGGTGCCATCTGAATGGTCACCTGGAAACTGTTGTTGTAGGAAAAATCCACAAGAGGGACATGCTTCTCCCAAGAACCGCCAAATTCTAGGATTCAAGCTCAAAGCATATCCTCAAGCACCTAGACTGTGCACTCAGACTGGACATCAGTCTGGGGATGGTATGTTGTACTCAAAAGTACCTGTGTACCCAAGGCCTTCTGAAGTCCCTGCCAGAACCGAGAGGTGAAGTGCGCATCCCTGTCTGAAATAATAGAGTGTAGAAATCCATACAGATGAACGATCTCTCTGATGTAAAGTCATCCCAAATCATCGATACTGAAGGTCACCTTGATAGGCAAGAAGTGAGAAACCTTCATGATCCTGTCGATGACAACCTAAACAACATCGTTCCCTCGAGGCAACCTTGGCAACCCGACCATGAAGTCCATCACAGCATCATTCCACTTCTACTCCGGAATGGGTAATTACTGTAAAAGACATGTTGGTCGCTGATGCTCCGCCTTCACCTGCGGACAAGTAGAGCATCTCATGACAAAACTAGCAACATCCCTATTCATACCTGGCCACCAGTACTGGCGATGAAGATCCTGATACATCTTGGTGACGCCAGGGTGAACTGATCAAACTGAGGAATGGAAATCCCGCATCAACTCCTCGCGTATGTATGCTGGCACCCATACGCGTCCCTGGAAATGCAAGATCTCATCCTCTCCCACTGTCTATCCAGGAAGAGGGTCCTTTCCTGACACACTCTCCCGTAGGACTAAGCCTTCTGAGTCTGATAGCTGACTCATCCGTACCTGATCAAGTAGTGTAGAGGTAAAAACTACAAAAGATAGGAAAGTCTATCCCTGTCTGTCGTGCACCTCCAGATGCATCTCAGAGAATAGAGCCATAAGATACCACTCACTGATGGCCTCCTGAACTGCCTGAATCTGAGTTCCCCTGCTCAACGCATCTGCCACTGCATTTCCCTTTCCCGGCGTATAGGCAAGCTCGAAATCAAAAGACTGGAGATACTTGACCCACCTGCACTGTCTCAGATTCAGATCACAATGAGTGAATATGTACTTGAGACTCTTGTGGTCCATGAAAAACACAAAGTGCTCTCCCAGAAGGTAATTTATCCAACAACGTAAGGCATGAACAACAGTTGGAAACTCCAGATCGTGCATCGGTTAGTTCCTCTCATGTGGCCTCAATAGCCGAGACCCATACGCAATTACTCCATCTCCCTGCATAAGCACAGTGCCTAGTCTGATACCTGAAGCATCACAAAGTATATTATAGCTCTCTCCTGGATCTGGAAAGACTAGTATCGGTGCCGAAATCAATCTTCCCTTCAGCTCTTGAAAGGCTGACTCACAAGAATCTGAGCATAAGAACTTCTTCCCCTTCTTGTTCAGACCTATCAATGGTGATGATAGGCGTGAGAAGTCCTGAATGAAGCGTTTGTAGTATCCATCCAGCCCTAGAAAACTCCATACCTCAAAAATGTTCTTTGGATGCTCCCAAGAGACTACAACTCTCACTTTCTCTGGGTCCACAGATACTCCTGCCTCTGAGATGACGTGACCCAAGAAGTGAATCTGATCCATCCAAAAGTGGCACTTCGAGAGATTAGCATAAAGTTTATGCTCTCTCAGTGTACTCAGAATGATCTCAAGATGTGTGAAAAGGTCGTGTCGAGTGTGAGAGTACACCAAGATATCGTCCACGAAGACCACGACAAAGGAGTCCAAGTAAGGATTGAACACTCGGTTCATCAGTTCTATGAAAACTACAGGCGCATTCGTGAGACCGAATGACATGAGTGTATAATTGTATAGACCATACCTGCTCCTGAAGGCTATCAGAGGTATATCGGATGGTCTAACATGCATCTGATAATAACCGGACCTCAAGTCGATCTTCGAGAACACCCGGGCTCCTCGAAGATGATCAAAGGGGTCATTGATCCTCGGTAAAGGATATCGGTTCTTGACCGTCAACTGGTTCAGCTTCTGATAATCCACACAAATCCAAAGGGTACCATCTACCTTCTTTGCAAACAGGACAGGCGAACCCCAAGGAGAAGTATTGGGTTGGATGAAACCCTTTGCCCGCAACACCTCCAAATTCTTCTTGAGCTCCTGCAACTCAGGTGTAGCCATCCTATAAGGAGGAATGGACACTGGTGCTGCTCCTGGAACGAGATCAATAGAGAATTCTACCTCACGCTCTAGAGGAAAACCCGAAAAGTCCTCTGGAAAGACGTCCCTGAAATGATCCACCACTGGAGGAAAGTCCAACTGCGAAGTCCCCTGATCATCCAGATAAAGACTAGCAATCTGGATTGTCACCCTTCCTAGCCCATGATGCTCGAGTCCTGCTCGACTCGCCTGAACATCCCATTTGCCTCTATGAAGAAAAGATTCACCCTCGGGAGAAATGAAACTCACTCTACGGTGATAACAGTCGACTACTTCCTGGAAGGGAACCAACCAGTCCATCATGAGGATGACATCATAGCCTGTCATCTCTAGGACATAGAGATCTCATAAGAAATGATACCCTGCAACCTTGAGAGGGCACTCTCTACACTGGAGTACACTAGATTTCCTCATCCCCAAAGGCGTGTCTAGTGTCAACAATTTGGCAGAAGAAAAGACACAGAGCCCAAGGCTCTCCATAATGGCAATAGAGATAAAGCTATGCGTAGCACCATTATCGAAAAGAGATGAAGGTAAAACAGAGGCTACTAAAATCATACCTCAAACTGTAGAAGGTCCGAGATCCTACTCCTGATAGGTTTGCTCCACTGCAAAGGTCTGGCCTGCCCCGCAGCCCTGTGACCCTGTGTGACCACTCTGATCCGAACCTCCCTGTTGGCGCTGAAGGACCGATGACTTATTTCCACGACCTCAACCTCCACCTCGGCCCGATCGGCCGGAAGAACTCCAGTTCCCCAACTGGTGTTAAACTGGTGGTGCTGCTTCTGAATGAGGAGTCATGGAAGAACCCCCGTCACCAGGAATTGGTGAGAAAACCTAGAAGAAACGTTGAAGGTGACCCATCTTGCCGCAGGATTAGCACTCCACTGGGTTTCTCTGGTACTACGGCCTCGTGTGCCCTGACCGGCCACACTGGTATCATATCACCTGGCTACCTGATAATGCATCTCGTTTCCTCAGATCATCGCACGTAGAATCCCTACGGTGCTTATTGCTGTCATATAGAAGAAAACTAGCTCTGGAAGCAGAACTGCCCTGGATCGCAGCTCCAGAGTCTCTTAGATTACTCTCCACAATCAGTTCCTGGTTGATGATGGAAGTGATGGAAGTCAACTGGAAGAGATTCACCTGCGAGTGGATCTCCCGCCTGAGACCATCCTCAAACTTCCTTGCTAAGAACACCCCACTTCCATCTTGAAGGGGTGTGAAACGCTGAAGCTTGGTGAAACGAGAGGAATACTCCATGAAGGAAAGAGTACCCTGCTCTAGACTCATGAACTCCCGGGCTCGATCGGCCCTCAAGGTCTCCGGGTAGAAGTAGTCGTAGAACACGTGCTGGAACTCCTCCCAAGACATAACCTACTGATGACCCACCTGTGAGATCACGTCCCACCACCTCTTGGAGGAGTCTCGAAGTATGTAGGTAGTGAGATTTACTCACCTCTCTGGAGGCATCTCCAGATGCTTAAAGATGGTCAACATGGCTTCCAGCCATGAATCTGCAGCCTGAGGTCCTCCTTCCCCCAAGAAAGTGGGAGGATGCTGCTGCTGGAAAACCCATGTCAAGTCTGCCATAGTCATGGAAGGAGGCAGTGCTCCCTAAAAGGTCTGCATCATCATCATGAAACCTTCCCTGAACTATGCATCAGCTCCTACAACTGGTATGACAGCTAGTGCCAAGGCTGGCCCAACTGGAGGATCACCAGGAAGTCCCTAATCAGCCATATTTGATGTCTGATCAATGCATGACAACTGACGTACAACTGGAGGACATCTCAGAGTTATAGCTCTGAAAGATCAAACATACCTTAGATTAGGAAAATAAGGACATAGAACCAAGGAGTACAAAAGGAAATAGGAGAAGGAAACACTAAAGATTTACAAAACAAGACTACACGGCGTTCATAAACTCTACACGACATGTACTTAACTCCACTCCCCTGCCTGTGTCTCCTTGCATTTCTAACCCACACGGTCTTCTTAAACTGAGACTACACGGCGTGTTCCAAGTGGAAACGACATACAATAGGAACGGTTTCAACAACCCGTGTTGTCAGTTACACGGCTGGCCACACGGCTGAGACTACACGGTGTGTTCCAAACAAACACGACGTGTACTTGAAGATTTTGTGGGACTCATGTTGTTGGAGACATAGCCAAGTACATGGATGAACCTTACACGGTGTGTTCTGAACAAACACGGCATGTATAGGAGACGAGGACATCGTCCCGTGTTGTTCGTGACATGACCGGCTACTGAGAACAAGGATACACAAAATGTTTATACATAACACGACATGTATGACACGCACTTCCCTGACCTGTGTTGTTCGTTACACGGCCGGGAACACGCTCACTACTACACGACGTGTATCTACTGTACACGGCATGTTCCTAGAGATTTTTCACAACCCGTGTTTCTGCTCACACAGTCAGTGACACAGTTTAAAACTACACGACATGTATATATAAAGTACACGCCGTGTATTCTGGGTTTTTCCGAGCAGTAGCTCTGAAACTGCATCGAAGCCCAAAAAACACTGAAAAATGAGAAAGAAGGTGTCAAATTCTGATTTGTGAGGGCCCATACTCTCCAAAAATCAAAGCTTGGAATCCATTTAAGCAAATTAGAATAAAAAAAATCCTCTAATAAGGCATCAAAGATTATATCAAGCATTTATCACAACAACATGCATAATCTACACAAAGTCTATCACAACAACATGCAATCACTAATGCACCCTAGATGGCATGGCAAGAATGCATGACATGTGATTTCTAACAAGTGTCAATATGATGCATGAGATGGAATACCCTCATCTCATCGGGTTGCGATATAAATAGAACCACAATAGCAAAACAACAACAACACAAGACATTTGAATCACTCTAGGTGAAATCATATTAACCGTAAATCTCAAAACCAGCAAACAGCAATTGATGAGGTATTATGGATTTTCCCTGTACATGGTTTAGCTACTCCCGAGCACAAATTAATACCAAGTACTGAATCTGTCCTATACCTGGCTAAAGGACCCAAACAGTAATTCAAGAGAAAAGAAATTCCTCTAATACCACTTTGTAACGACCCGAATCCAGAGCCCCTCCACTGGTGCCCCGTACGAGGTTCGCCACACGACCTCAATCACATTTACCCAAACACCAGAGGCTACCGACTAGCAGTGAGGGACTTGGTAAGTTATTGGGGAATCTATGCCCTCATTTTGTAAGGTATACAAGGTAAGGAAAACAATAGTCAATAGAGGAAGCAGTAACAACATACATAACTGTAACCAAACAACGGAAAAATAAATATGTAGAAATGATGATAATGATGCAGTAGGTACAAGTATCTAAGGAAAGCAACAAACACAACAACGTGCTGAAATACAACTGAACACAAAGTACTAAAGCAACAACAACTCCAGCAGCATCGCAAGCCGCAACTTGGTCCCATACTCTCCAGCTCCACAGCAAGTCAAACACCTGAAGTAGAAGGGCGCTTGACCTTATCTATACCTACAACAACATAGTCTTCTTGGGCCCAAAAGCATGGCCCAAAAACGGTGTGAGATACAATCCTAGTAGGCAATCACCCAAAGATCTGTGCCTAACAGTGAATGAATACAAGGCAAGTAAAAGTGCAGGAAGTAGTAAACAAAAAAAGAACACAGTAGCTACAATCCACAGTTCTAACATATAAAGTACATAAGTAAACAACCAACGACAAGTAGAAAATAGGTAATCGTTTGGGTAGCTCTCACAGCCTAACCCCTATAGTTCAACCTACAAGTACTAGCAACCCTCTAGGAGGCACACACAGTCTCACCCCTCTGGTTCAGCTAAGAGTAGACTTTCTGAGGAAGCATTCACCATCAATTCCCTCTATAGTCTTGTATCGTACTAAAGGCTCTCTGGGGAAGCACTCAAAATCTCATTCCCCGTATGGACCGCATCGAGGAACTACAGACTCTCTTAGGAAGCACTCATCATCAATTCCCCCTGTGGTCTCACATCGTATTAAAAGACACTCTGGAGAAGCCCTTACGTCCATTCTACCTATGGTCTACTACACTAGGTTCTCATAGTCCTGTGTGAAATAAACATGCATAACGCACGTGTATCGCCCAAATAAACCTCAAGAACTACTTGTCTATCATTCTAGGGCTCAACAGTAAAACAACACAACAGTTCCACTATCCTACAACTAGGCATGACAACTGGCATAACACCTAAGAGGCAAAGCAAGCACAGAAAACATCCAGAGTACAACAAAAACTACTCTATTCACAAGGGTAAACCTCTACTATAGCAATAAAGAAAGCAAGAAATCAAAAAAGGGAAAAACAGGAAACACACAATTCTCATTCAAGGGAATTGGCGGAATTGCACAAAATATTCAAAGACTTTCTACAGAAAGGCACAAACCACCTACCTCGATCCTAGGAGATCGATTTACGTGAAAAACGAAGATAGATTCTCCTTAGAACATCGTAGATCTGAGAAAATGTCTGAAACACATAAACCACGATAACTTGAGAAGGAGGAGGGATTGGAAAACAAGGCTCAAGCAGAAGGGAGAACTTACCGCTGTGATTCCAACGCAATCAACAGTGCTTGAATCAGAGAACGGATAGAGAGGTGGGGGCTCGTTGAATATTCGTGGATCCTCGGTGCTCTCGGATGAATGAAACCTAGAATAAGACATTTATGTGCATCAGGCGTGACCCCGGTCTGTTTAATGAAAAAAATAAAGTACACGGCGTGTACTTTTAGAGTATACAGCATGTACTAGGTTTTCCGTACTCCACTAAAATCGGCCTCCACATCATCCCTACACACCGTGTGTGTGGTCCAGACACGGCCAACACACGTCTTTGAGCGGGAAAAGAGTACATGGCGTGTACTCATAAATTACACAACGTATACTTTGAAAATTTTCAAAACTCCATTTTTTCTTAAAAACTTCCGAAAAAGGAAAGGCGTACCTGAAACGAAGATCTGGGTTCTTACACACATGGTTAATTAATTATGTAAAATCCATATAACATTAAAAAGACATGTAAAGGATATAATAATTAAAATTTACATATAAAAAAATACCTTTAGTTAATATTAAGTCATAAAAATACTTTCATTAGTTGATTAAGAATGGAACTATAGAACCAAGTGTTGGTATGACCCTTATTTGGACTCTTACATCTATCATGAAGTTCTTATTAAAGTTTTGAGTTGACTTAAACATGTTAACATCGAGAGGAGTATCCCTAACTAGAATTGATGTATCTTTGATGAAATTATTGAGGAAATACGAGTTAGGATTTTAGGATTGAGGAGTCCACTTAATAGATCTAGGAGCTGCAAGCTAATAGTTTGAAAGACCACCTACCTAAATAACTTTGAGTAATTGGATAAACCCTCTATTGGGTTATGAAAAGGGAAATATGGATCCTTGACATTAGAATTTCCATTTGATAGTACATTCTAAGTCCAATGGTGAGGGATATTGGGACATGAAAAAATAGTGGGAGACTAATAAGATAATTACATTTATTTTGTCTTGTATATTTTGGTAATCAAATAAGGTACTAATAATATTATTTTTTATATTTTTATAGAAAATGGAAACTGAATTGAGCATAGTATCCCTATGATCTATACAGGAGAAATTCGACCACGTAACTAATAGTGACTTCCAAGAGTGGTATATGTGATTGAGAATTATACCATGATAATAATGGAAGATTTACTTGCTAGAATTCTTAGTTTTTAATCTGTCTACTAAGTAGGTGAGTTAATAAGGGATTTAAATCTATTTAAAACACTTGGATGTTGTGTAGATGTCAAGTTTTTGATGTTGTAATCTATGTTAGTTGAACTCAAAAAGTATCATAAGAACATGGATGCATATAAATTTATCAATAATATTTGGGGTCTTTATTAGGAGAGGTCTAGACAAGAGCAGTTTGAGATCCCTAAGGCACTCTTCATATGAATACTTTGTGAGGTAGTTCTCATTCAACCTTATATAGTTAAGATTGGATATATTTATCATCTAAACATTCTAGGGTTTAAACCACCTGAAAATTTTCAGACAGATATCTTAATTTCTTCACCCACTTAGATATTCTTCATCTTTGTTGTAAATTTTAATATGAAAAACTTTGATAATACTCACTCAGATCTCCTTACTCTACTTCTACAGGTAGATAAGGACATAACATGTAAAATATAATGTCCCAAAATTTTATCAATGGAATTTCCCTTCTTATGTCATAAAACATATACATCACATAGATAACCTAATAAAAACATTATTCTATTAAATGAAGAATGATACGTTAGTCAGAAAATAAACCAATAATAATGCATAATATTATAGCGGGACAATAAATATAAAATAAAATAACAAGAATGGAAAATTTGGATATGATCAATCCACTGAATGGTTGCACTCATGAACAATGATTTAGAAATAAAACATAATGTTAATAATATAATATTAATTTTTGATGATTAAAATATATAACCTTGAGAGAAATTAGAAGTCAATGATGAATTAATGAAATAAGTGGGGTTTATAGAAATTAAGGAACCAATATGACCATTATAAATCTGACCATTGGAATAGTAATTTGACCGTTAGGAATAGTAATTTGGACATTAGAATAGTAACCTCACCTATGGAAGTATAAAATTAAATTTAGGTATCTTATAAATAAAAAATTATATATTTATATCATGGTATAAGTAAATAAATGTTTTAAAAATGAGAAATTAGGTGTTGGTATTTTTATAAAACATAAATGTTTATTTATAATTTATAATTAATATAATGATTTAAAATAAAATTTATATTCAAAAAATAAATTCATAAATTAATATTATGTTTTATTATAATAATAAGATAATTTTATGTGACCTTAATTAATTTTTTAAAGGGTCAAAAAATCAATTATAATATTAAAATCGATATTTTTTGAATAAATGATTATTTAATTTAAAAATTAAATTTATCATATTTATAAAATTAATTTCATAAAATGGATTCCATTTTTTAAATCTATATGTATAAAATTTTTAGAGTGAATTTTTGGGGGTTTTATAAAATAGTTGAATTTTTTTATGAATAGTGAAATGTGATAATTTACGGTATTTAACATTATAAGCTAAATGTATGAATTTATTAGTCATGAATGATTTAACAACCAATTATATCGAACCCTCATTCACTATTTACTATATTTAGTCATAGGAATCAATAATAGTGATAGTCTTGTGTTAAAATAATAAACTAATGAATATAATAATAAAAAACACCCCTCTTCGCCCCCTATAAATACCACCCTTTCTCCTCACACCTTCAAAGACTTGGATATTGTAAATATTATATCCAATTCCCTTTTCAAGACTCTTAAAAATGTCTAAGAGCTTCTAGTATCAACAAAATACCAATTCCAAGTTGCTTAAGGGGTCCATCAAGGAGGTGATATCCAAGAGGTAACATTCTCAAACAACCTCTTTTAATTTCTTTTCTTATTCTACCTTCTCATAACCTCCTTAATCCATCAAAGAATAATAAAAAAAAGTATTATTTATATACATAAATTTTATATTTTTATTGGAATATCTTATTTCTATCCCTTTTATCATCTTCTATTATTCAAAGAAATGAAACCGTTGTCCAAATTATGGTGGTTTACCATCTCTGTGGATAACGAGTTTTCATTTTACATTATCGTCTTCAAGTATGGTCATAAAACCATTATTTTGGTTAAAAAAATTAATATGTATATTATAACTTGTTTCATGTTCTGGAACTAATATATATACATAATATTAAACAAAACAAACTACTTTGTGATGATCAAATAACCGTCAAAATAAACTAAACATTTATCATTAACGTTTTATCAAATGAAGCATCCTCAAAAAAAGAAAAAAAATGATATATGAGACCATTTAATATTATTTAAGTGCATTAATACCATATAATTTCACTTTTGAATAATTATTCACATTTGAAAAGAACTTCCATAATTATACACAAGTAAACCGACCATGAAACCATGGAAACGAATTCTCTCAGAATGACAAAATTGAACTTTATAACTCATTAAAATGGACATAAATGAACTTAATAAAATGATAATAAATAAAATAAATTTATAATAGGTTCTGAATTATTTAATTAATGAATATAATTTTATTATTCAGTACATTAAGTGAAAGTGCAGAACACGTTCGTACTTAAGGTAAAGAATCTTTCCGAACATACATATTTCCTTTAAGTTGCGTTCTATCTTCATATGCCTCAATTTATCACTTCATTATTCTAGTATAATTCTTCTATATTCTTTATATACATCTCACACATATATTTTATGTTTATTTAATCTTTATTTGATGGGGATATGAATGTATTAAATGTTATGTTCTTAATTCCATTCCAAAATATGATTAAAGGGAACTTATCTATTTTCTTCGTATCTTTTAAAGTATCACTCAATGATTTTTTTTAAAACTTATATGATTTATAAGAAAATAATTCTTATTTCTAAACCCATTTTATTTCACTTATGGTTTTATGTAAAACTCTGCTTAATCAGAACATTTCCAAGGTTACTTAACCACTCTTTTTAGATGTTTTAACTTTCGTTGGACATAATTTATCATGATATATTCTTATTTTTCCTTTATGAATGTAAAAAAATGATTTTAATCCCTTATTTCATATATAAAAATATGATACACCATTTTTATATTCCTTATGACATGATTACGATGTCCATTTCATTAAATAGGTAACTCGTATATTTATTCCTTATGTTTTATTTCTTATTGTGGCACACATATTCATGAACATGTTATGATAAGTGCCCCAAGATATCACTCCAATGAATTGGGTAATGTTTTAGTCTCATGAGAAGTTATGTATGGGATTAGGGAGTAAACCTAATCCATTGTGGGACTTTTTCCACCATGTGATGTAGTCTTGATAGTTATCTTTGACTCATGTTTATGTTATGTTATATATTACTGCCACATTCCAATATTGTCATGATCATATGATTCCATGTTCTATATATTATGATTCCATACGTTTATTAATGATACATCCCTTTTATGTTATCATGTTATTCCTTATAACTCATGTGTTATGATTTATTCTCATTTTTATTCCCTTAATAGGATTTTTAGCTCATCTATTTTGTCTATGTATTCCCCAAATTATCCTATGAAATTATAGGATCTCAAAGGGAGTTAGGATATCATTACAGTGATTAAATAAAATATGTTTTTTTTTAGTTTTATGTTTTCTAATCATGTACCTAGTCTTCCAAAGACACTAGACTATTTGATCCTTGGTTTGTATTATTCTTAAGATCTTGTAATATTATGTGTAAAAGGCTTGGGTCGCTATAAAAAAAGGCCTTCTATATTTGTGGTGGATAAGAGGAAGGGCATGGAGAAAGGACCAAATATTAACACTAAGTCTAAGTATTATTAAAAGGTTATGAATAAGAGGATAAAGATTAAGGGGAAAGAAAAATAACATGATTCTATATGCTTCTTGTGTGATAAGAAAAGTCATTGGAAGAAAAACTACACTGAAATGAAGAATAAGTTACTACATAAGATATATTCATTAATGTGGGCCTTATTTATTACTTATTGGGTATTAAAAAAAATATTTTTACCTATGTGTATTCAAACACATGAATCAATAAAGTGCAGAAAGATTACTAGAAGTTTGTTGCAATCTAAAAAGGCTAAATAAGAGTGATTTATAGATTAGTACGACTTCATGATTTCCTAGTGGATTCAAGTAAAAATATTTTTTTTTTGTATTTATCATCATATTTTTTTATCATTTTGTAATTATACATAATGAGACATTATTTTGTGTTTTGAATGAATATTTTTATGGTATTTCATACACAACTAATAGTTCGGTAGTTCTTAAGTCACTGATATCCAAAATTAGCAATTAATAATGAATATAAATATAAGATTCTAAAAAAATAATTGTGCAAAGATAATTACATGTTAAATAAAACTGATATTAGTTGAAAATTTTATATCCAGAAGGGTGTTCTAGTATCTTTTAATCTAAGACACTAGGTATATTGAAAAAATCACTATCAAAGTTTAAACAAAGAAAACTTTAGAAATAAATGTATACCGCAAATCTACCAAAGTTAGTTTATAAAGATCACATGAACTGTTATAAATAATCTAAGAGGTAAGTTCATACACCTTATGATATTCCTTTAAGATATTTTAATAATCCTTAATGAATAATTAAAACACTTGGAAAATTAATTTTTCTTGTGAATAGTGTTTTAACTTCCATATCGATGCATGTACTCTCCACATTGAAAGTACCAAAAAAATATGATTTGAAACATGGAGAACTTGATGATTACCTTTATGTGGGATGGAAAATGGAGGGAAAATACCACTGGGCTTTGTGGAAGAGACTGGCCAGGCCCCCATCGAAGGGAGGTATCAACCTAAAGAGTATATCAGGGATCATGTAGGGGTTTCATGCTAAATTAGCCTGGGAGGTCATGGAGGGTAATTCCTTATGGGGAAATGTTATACAATATAAATATGGTTTGGATGTGAGAATGCAGTGATCAAGGTCCTCAAATATATGGAAAATTATTCTGCCTCATCTCGGGTTCCTACAGATCCACACCTGATGGATCTTAGGCAAGGAGAATATTAGTTTTTTGCAGCAGGATTAAGGGGAGGGAAACTATGATTTTTAGGATTCTCAGACAAAGAAATCACCTTTAGGTAGGAATAATACCATCCTAAATTCCTACATATGATCCTTGATGAGACCCAATGTGGCATTATTGACAGCATAATGCTAAATGAAAACCTGAACAAATGTATCTTCATTGTCTCAACATTGAGATCCTTCTCAAAAAGAGAGTTCCTCTGACTGAGGATATACCTGAATAGCCAGGATGAGTGGAGGAGACTCTTTGGTGAAAATAGATCTCATCCAAGTTTATCTTTCTACTCTGGTGTGTTAGGAGCAAGACATTTCCTACTGATGAGAACAATCAGCGGATGGGTATTCACCTGACATCTAGATGTCATTGTTGCAGAGAACCAAAAATGGAATCATTTGGTAATATATTATTTAAAATTGAATGGGTGAGCTGGGTCTGGAAAATGTTTGGGGAATTCTCAGGATGATCTGTATAGGAAATGGCACAAGTGACCTTCCTCAACCAATGGTTCTAGGGTGCAATCAATCAAGGCTCATAAAGGAAATCTCACTCTATAATTCTTAGTTATGGATGATGGTGTCTTTGGATAGTAAGGAATGATGTATGTCACAAAAATAAAACTGGAACTAGAATAGGTATTACACTCAAAACCGAGAACACCATAATGGACCCGATCAAGCTATGCAAGGAATGCGAGACAACTCCCTCCATAAGACCCCTTTTGGTGTCAATCTCTCCCTCCAGCACTAACAGATCAGGGTATGGATGGTGTGTTTGATGGAAACCTCCTCTCCAGGACCTCAAACTCAACACATAAAGTTCTTTTCACATTGGCAACATGTGAGGTGGAGGATTTATTAGGGATAAGTGGGGCTCGGTCATTGTGGCCTTTGTGTCATACTATGGCAGTGGTGACTCTCTTCAAGATGAGGCACAAACAATGGTCACAGGTCTAAGGCTATGCAATGAGAAGAATATCACCCTTGGAGGCATAAATATCGATTCCTTGATACTCTACAAAGCACTTGAAGGAAATGGAAACATCCCCTGGGCAATCACATATCCAATGAAAAGGTTCAAAGATCTCACGAAGAATCACATGGAGATCTCTCGCAC
Source organism: Viscum album (assembly GCA_963277665.1). Lineage (NCBI taxonomy): Eukaryota > Viridiplantae > Streptophyta > Magnoliopsida > Santalales > Viscaceae > Viscum > Viscum album. The sequence goes on along the minus strand of OY728130.1, from coordinate 630,583,358 downwards.
ATGGCATGAAGGGAACATGGTTGTGGACTTCTTAGCCTCCAAGGTAGCACACAATGAGAGGCTCATACACTTATACAATATCAGATTCTTTTATGTAGAGGGGTTCAAGTTTTTCAAAGTAGATGTTTTGGGTCTCCACTATTTTAGACTGCTATGATGGGGGCCTCTCACTACAGGAAAACAACGTTTTAGCAGTGGTTTTTTCGCAGCGGATTTCAAAACTGTCGCTAAATATTTTTTGACTAAGAATTTAGTGGTGGGTTTTTAGTGGTGTTTTTAAAAACCTCCAAAAAATGTTTTTAAAATATATTTTATAATTTTTTTCCAAAAAAAATTATAATTATTTTTAGCGGCGGTTTTTTCAAAACCACCGTAAAATTGAAGAATTTTTTTAAATAAATATTTATTCATTAATTATTAATTATTAATTATTATTTAAAATCATATATAGTTTATTATTTATAATTTTAATTATTTATAACTTGTCAGTTAAAAAATATTTATAATTATTAGTTAATAATATTTTTAAAGTGAAAACAAATCACTAATAAGTTGAAAATCGTACTACGGTATCAAATGACCATAACTTTTGATTCAAGATTCATTTTTAGCTCCACTAACACTCAAATCGAAGAATATTAAATGATCTAAAACAAAATTAGATTTAAATTTCGTAATAATTAAAAGAATAAAATGTATTATAGTTTCAATAAAAGTCATAAATTGAACTCAAACTTCAAACAACCATAAATTTTGATATGGGTGACCGTTTGGGCTCCACCACATATCAAATTGGAGCCTGTAGCGAGCTCTATGCTATGTACGTATAGAAATAGCTATTTGAGAACTTTACCATTTCCCCCCAAAAGGCCCAGAAGCCCTCCGAAACAGAGTTTTTAGTCGGTGACCCCGATTTCTTAAAATTCAAACGGCTATAACTTTTGATCCAGGTGTCTTTTCGGCCTGTACCATATATCATATTGAATATCATTTCATGATCATTGATTTGACTGGTTGTGGAGCTAAAAAAGAACACTCAGATAAGATTTTAGGGTCATTTCAGTATTTTTAGGGATTTTCGAGTTTCTTAACGTTTTAGAGTTTGTTTATTTATTTATTATTAATTTATTCATTATTTATTTATTTATTATTTATTATTTATCAATTAATTATTAATTATTAATTATTTATTTATCTATTATTTAGTATTTAGTATTTAGTATTTATTATTATTATTTATTACTATTTATTTATTTATTTATTTACTTATTTATTTATTTATTTATTTAATATTTAATATTTATTTATTTATTTTATTTATTTTATTTATTTATTATTTAATTATTACGTACACATTAATTTTTAATTTATTAATTTTTTAATTATTATTAGTTTATTATTTATTTATTTATTTATGATATATTTATTCATTATTTATTAATTATTCTTCAATTATTTATTAATTATTTATTACTTATTTTCATTATTTATTAATTAGTTATTAATTATTATTGATTATTGATTATTGATTATTTATGGATTATTAATTATTAATTATCAATTATCAATAATAAGTTATTAGTTATTATTAATTATTAATTATTTATTTTATATTATTCAATTATTTATTTATTTATTCATTTATTTATAATTTATTATTTATAATTTATAATTTATTATTTATTATTTATTATTTATTATTTATTGTTTATTGTTTATTCTTTATTTTTATTTATTATTTACTTATTTATTTATTTTTAATTTATTAATTAATTATTTTTATTAGTTTATTATTCATTTATTATTTATTTATCCATTCATTATTCATTATTCATCATTTACTATTTATTTATTATTTATTTACTAATTATTTATTAATTATTTATTATTTATTAATTAATTATTAATTATTAATTATTAATTATTAATTATTAATTATTAATTCTAAATTATCAACTATCAATTATGATTTATGATTTTTGATTTATGATTTATGATTTATTATTTATGATTTATTTATTTATTCATTTATTTATTCTTTATTCGTTATTCTATATTAATTTATTTTTAATATATTAATTAATTAATTATTATTAGTTTATTATTCATTTATTTATTATTTATTTATTATTTATTTATTCATTATTCATTATTTTTTAATTAATTATTATTTATTTATAAATAATTTATTAATTATTTACTTATTATTTATTATTTATTATTTATTGTTATTTATTTATTTTTTTTTTTTTTTTTTTTATTTTTTATTTATTAGTTCTTATTTATTAATCATCTATTAGTTATTTATTTTTCATTATTATTTTATTATATTATTATTTATATATTATTTTTTTAGTTTTTATTAATTTACTATTATTTTATTATTAATTTATTATTAAATTCTTATTTCTTATTTATTTATTTTTCATTATTATATTAATATTTATTTCTTATTTATTTTTTTACAATTTATTTATTATTTATATATTTAATAATTCTTTGTTTATTCTTTATACATCAATATTATTTTTTTATTTTATTATTTATATGTTATTTATTTGTTTATAATTCATTTATTTATTATTAATTATTAATTATTAATTAATTATTTCTAATTTATCTCTAATTTATTTATTTATTATATATTTATTCATTATTTGTTTATTGTTTAAAAATTAAAAATTAAATATTAATCTATTTTTTATATTTTTTTATCATTTTATTTTTATATTTTTAATTTATTATTAATGAATTATTAATTTATTTATTATTTGTTTTTTCAATTAATATATATATATATATATATATCTATATATATATAAGTATATTAAATTCTATTTATTCGCCACATGAAGAGCCTACTGGAGTGGTAAAGTCTATGGAGAATAAGCAAGAGTTAAGGGGTTCAAATCTCATCCAACGCAGAATTTCTATATATGGCATGGGCATGTGCATGGGTTTTTGCATGGACATGGGATGAGTATTGTAATAATAAATAATAAATAGTAAATAATAAATAATAAATAATAAACAATTTATGAAAATAATTAAATTAATTAATTAATAAAATAAATAAATAATAAATAATAAATAAATAAATTACGAAAATAAAAAATAATAATTAATTAATTAAAAAAATTAAAAAAATTAAAAATGATTTAGTGACGGTTTAAACTGCTACTAATTGATTGCCGACACATGACTTATCAATGGTTTTCCAAAACCATCACAGAATGATTTAGCGGTGGTTTAAGCCGCCGCTTAACACAAATTTTGGAATAGTGTCTTTTTGTGACCTTTTTGTGATCTTTCTGTAATATTCTCTTTGAAAATAAAATAAAAATGTTTTATGGATAAAATAATCTTGGTAAAGGATACAAGATCCTTTGGGTGGGATTGTTAGAGTGTATCATAACCAAGTATTTATTGATAATTAATATGTAGAGTGAAGGTATTCCTAAACTCACATTATCTTATACACATTAAAGATTTTATGGTAGTAAAAGGTATATTGATGATGTGTCTTATATATATCTCAAATGAGATGACCCAAGGTAAATATACATATGTTTTACTTCTTTTCATGATTTAAACATTAAATATCCAAATAATATCACAATCCTAGAACCCAAAAGCTTTAGTGTCTTTAGAGACAAGCTACATAAAAAATATATTACACATAATTTATTCAACATCACCCATAAACACCTCTACAAAATACTTGCTTCTACACATAATCTTGTATGTAATTTTTTGGGGAAAGGGTGGGCTCAAATACTAAGTAAGGGAAGAATACTTATAAATGATTCATAATAGGTTATATCACAAGCATATGAAAAATCATGATCATGGGAGAAATATTTGATTAAAAGTAATATGGAAAAATAAGAGGTATTCATAAGGCATGATAGAAGAATTTATAATCTCAAATGATCAAACATATACTATGGAGAAAGAGTGAAGAATTAAGAGTTGATAATCTTGATACATAGAGCATAACATATGAATGTAACATATAAATTCAACAAAAGTATAATAAATCATAACATTATGAATATAGTCATCTACAATCATGTCCATGTATGTTCTTATGAACACAAATAACCGCAATCATGTCCACACATGATCTTATAAACATAGCTAACCGCAATCATGTCTATACATGACATAATTTTATCATGATATATAAAAACGCTAAAAAATGCATTTGAGGGAGATATAAGACCTCACCCATCACATACTTATATACCATATATATGTGTACGGAAAAAATTCAATCGTTCATCATATCATAAAGAAACTTATGGAAAGAAAATGGGTTTTAAACAACATTGTATAAATTAACATAAGAGTAGATCATTTGATACCAAAATTAAATATCAAGAAATAAGTATATAATAAAAAACTTAGAGATAGATCATGAGGTTTACTCCGTGATGAGTATAATAATTGGAGATGGAGAGTAAAATGGAAGCGAAATCATAAAAAAAAAGTTTTCTGGAAAACATTTTATCATTACTATAAAAAGTTAAAATTTCAAACCACTGTAAAAAAATCATTTTCAAGAAGGTAAAAGGAAAAATTTTAAAAAATCCATTTAAAATAATCCATAATAATGTAACATTGAGAAGAATTAAACTTTAAGTAAATATATTCATAGTGGAAGATAGAATTGCGAATGTGAAAATAAATTCCCTTTTTAATATTTCAAAATATCTTTATTGAAATCCACATCGTTAAAAGAGTAATAAAGAATAATTTTGAAAATAGGTAAAGATAAGTATTAATATCAAATGATATAATACATATTTGGGTTTTAAACTAAGAAATTAAAACATTTATGGTAATAAAGAATGTGGACATGGAAGAGAAATATTTTAAAGAGGATGAGAATTATTTTTAACAATGTAATATTTTTATGAAAAAAGAATTTATCAAAGAAGAATATTATGATGTAAAAATATAAATTTCCCTAAGAGAAAGATAAAATACTATATTAAATAAAAATTTTGGAATATAAGAATCTTATAATTTTATATTCAAGGAAAAAGTTTGTGACCCAATAAGAGTAAAATTGAGTTGACAAAACCCTTACAACTTTTATAACATTTTCATAAAAATCTATTAAAAGAGATAAATTGAAATAAAACATTAAATACCATTAATAAATAGTTAATAATGATATATAATTTCAAATAAGTATTGTATACACCATATAGAATAAAATATATGCATAATGAAAAACATATATCAAAGAATGAAATTTGAGATGATAAACCCTTACCTCAAATTATGACTCAATTGACACATGAGTCTAACCTCCAAAATAACAAAATTAAGTTTATTAAATACATTTTTCAGAACATTTTTCATATATATTTTATTTTTTTTATTTACATTTATTATCATATGTCATTCAATTATCGTAAAAAAAATTCACTCCTCAACCACTTAGGGTTGTTCAGTAAATTCCTTCAAAACTGCTTCTATATGTTGATTGTGGTCAAATGGGTTATAGAATAGTTTCATAATATCTATAATTTTATAGATATATATTCTTTAACATTTTAGTAGAAAAAAATTATATAGTTCAATTGGTTGTTAAAAATAGATTGAAATTAAGATAAGTGTTTGTATTCTCGTTTTAGGCGGTTGAATTTACAATGACCATTTACTGTTAATAATATTAATATAATGAATATTTTATATTTTCATAGTATTAATTATGTTATAAATATAACATTTATCCATTAAATATATTTTTAGATCCGTCCATGTAAGGTGATGATGAAAAATGAAACACGTCTTCCATGGAGGCGGTGAACCAACTATAATATGTGTTATGTTTTCATTTTAGAATAGAATAGAGGAGGGTAGATAAGGGTTATTACATTAACATAATAAAATATCATTATATTTATGATACTTATTTCATTATTTCAAGTTTTATGGAATACATTATTGGAGGTCTAAGAATAAAATATTAAAAGATCCCGATTAAGAACATTACATCCTCCTTTGGATGTTCTCTCTTATAATATACCTTAAGGAGCCTTGGATTAGACTTTTAGTGAGACCAGAACCTCTAGGACATAGTATATAGGTTTGGTTATTTAATTTGGTATAGGTTGGTTGAGATACGTGGTTTAGAATATGTGTATAAATGGGGTGGGGAAAGGTGGTATTTATAGGGAATGGGAGGGGTTTCAAAATAAAATATTATATCCTCAAACAGTGACTATGCATTTGATTAAATAGTAAGGTATTAATAATATAAAATAATTAATCTAATAAATTATTATTAAAACTTCTATAAACCACAAAAAAATCATTCATATGTATTATTACAAAATATGGAACTTATATAGTGTTTATAATATTCATTAAAAAACTATTTTTTTAGATAAATACCAAAAAACCAACCTAGGAAAATTTTGATATTTTGATTCATAAAATTACATAATTTTTATCAAAATAATTTTATAAATATCATAAATTTAATTTTTAAATAAAATCCTTATTAATTGTATAAAATTATTTTTTATAACATGATCAATTTTTCAACCCTTTAAAAAATTACTTATGGTTTTATAAAATTATATTATAATATTCACACACACACACACATATATATTATCAATTAATTTAATTAATTTATTATTCAATTTTAATTTATTAAGATTAAAATACATATTATATTGAAAAATAAAATTCTTTGAAAAAAAGACTTTTAAACATCAAATTATTTCATTCATAATTTCTAAAATTGATTACTTATTTATTAGTAATTAACCAATGATTTTTTTAGGATATAAATTTTTAGAATTTATAATATAATTATAATATATATTAAATTAATAATTAAATGTTTTTATCATCCTAATTCTACTTACAAAACCCCTCAATACCTCCATATAAGATCTAAGGGTAAAATAAGCAGCGATGGAAGATATGGGTGGTGATTCTGCTAGCATAGATCTTGTCATGATTTCTATGAGCTTGAACTTCTCCTATAGTAAATTTACTTGAATGTATATTTTTTTAAGTTCATATTTGGCTTAGTCTAGAGAAAACCTTACTAATGTTACTTCCTTTCTAAGTTAGGAAAAATAAGCCTCATAAGGAAGAATCCAATTGTTTGATGCCATTGACTTTATTTTCTATATATATTTCATAATGAATCTATTATAATTTATACATCCCAATTAAAAAACTATATTATAATAGTCATATTTAATAATTTAAAATATCATGGTTCATTTTAGTTTAGTGTTATAGGTGAAGTAAACTATTCAATAAAATATTTATTTATATATAAAATACATAGTAAAATCATGGGATGTTACATTCTACCCCCTTAAAGGAATCTCATACTTGATATTTAATTACTAATATGGATCAAGTGATGTTACCTTTGTCTCAAAACATAATCAGGTTCCCATGTAGATTACTCAAGCATATGATTTTCCACAAAACTTTGACTATGTGAGTGATCTTGTTCTACAATACTTTGTCTCTTTAATCTAGAATATCCACTAGTTTCTCCTTATAAGAGAGATCATGTCCCAATTATACAAATCTAGAGTTCATTACATGTTATGGATCTGGTATCATCTTCTTTAAAAGTGATACATGGAACACATCATATACTTTATAGAGGTTCGGTTGAATCACTAAGTGATAAGCTATAATCCCTACATAATCAGGAATCTCAAAGGGATAGATGTATCAATGACTCAACTTCCCCTTCTTTCCAAACCTTATAACCCTATTCCTAGGAGATATTCTAAGGAACACATTATTATCCAATTTAAGCTCCAAATATCATCGATTATTATTTTAACTCTTCTATCAACTTTTTTCTACTTTCAAATGTCATTGAATGGTGTAGACCATCTCCATAATTTTATGGAATATTTCAGGTCTTGAAATCTTCCTTTTTCTAAATTCATCCAAATATGTTGGAGTTCTTTATCTCTTTTGATATTGAGCCTCATATTGTTCCATTTGGATGCTATATTGGAAACTGTAATTATATGAGAAATCAACCAGAAGAAGTGTTGATCCCAACTTCCATTAAAATCCATCAAGAAATATCTTAGTATATCTTAAAATGTTTAAATGGTTATTTAAAATCAACCATCAATTTGAGGATGATAAGTTATGTTGAAGATAATCATTATATCAAATTCTTTTTGAATACTCCTCTAGAATTTTTATGTGAATTGAGAATCTCGATCAGATATAATTTAAATTGGTACTCAGTGTAGTCTTACTACTTACTTTATGTATAACTTTTCAAGTTTATCAAGTGAGAAATCCTCTTTAATAACAATGAATCATGCTGACTTAACGAGTCCATCCACCACTAACCAGATGGAATTATATCCTTTAGAATCCTCAGGAAGACTAGTGATGAAATTCATGGTGATGTTCTCCCACTTCAATACTGGTATAGGAAATGGTTGAACCATCCCCTTATAATTTTATCGCTTTGACTTAACTTATTGTACCAAGCATCAAGATACATACTCCATAATATCCCATTTAATTTTGACCCTCTATAAGTGTTGATTAATATCTTTATACATCTTTTTACTTCTTGGGTGAATATAGAAGGATGAGCTATGTGCATCGTCTAGAATGTCCTTCTTCAATTCTAATTTTTAGGGACACATATTCATTTCATGAATCTTATGTATCCACCATTTTCAAATTTGAACTCTTAAATACTTCCTTTCTTTTTCCATAGCTCCATATCATCTTTCTAGGACTCATTGATCTTTACATGGATAGATGGTTGAGACATAATTTGAGAAAGGTATGATTTAATTCATTTTATTATGATTTCCATATCCATACTTCAAAAATCTAAGAATATTGGGTCACTCTAGATCCTCATAAAGTATAGATTAGCATGATCCTATCTTTTTAGAGAACATTCCACCTTATTTTCCTTCCCCAAATGGTAATGTATTGGGAAATCATAGATTTTTATTAACTCTAACAATCACATTTTGTGCATATTAAACTCATTCTATGTGAATATATACTTTTATCTCTTTTAATAATTATATATATCAAACTTTTCACCATATAGATAATGCCACCAAATCTTGAATACAAATATAGTTGTCACCAACTCTATATCATGTGTCAAATATTTTTCTCATGGGTCTTCATTTTCCATGATGAATAAGTAATTAATTTATCATTTTTAGTAGTAAAAATACCGAGACATTTTTTAATTATCATTTTATAAGAAAAATCCTTCTTCACTATAGGTTAATGTTATCACAGGTATGGTTGTAATGCCCTGAGATTTTGGAATATATTTTTTCTAAATTAATGTTATGTTCGATAGATTGATCCACATGAAACACAAAAGTAAAATGAGACACATCATATTTATTATTAAGAAAAATTAATAATAATAAAACCTCTCATAAATAAAAATATTATAATCAATTATAAATGCATACAAAATAAGATTAAGAACACTTTGAGTTTTAAAAAGGGCATTTTTCAATAAAAATAGTTTTTTTTATTAATTGTATTTTCATTTAAATGACAAGTTTATAAATTTTATAATTTGAATATTAAAAAATGAGATTTATTTTTCAATTCATCATGTTAAAATTTTCCTAGGATTATTTTTTGGGATTTTTATGAAATAATTAATTTTTAGATGAATAGTGAAAAATACAATTTTTACTAAAATCATAGCGTTTATGAATATATCAAGAAGTAAGTATAACTTAAAAACTTATAAAAAAATTCATGATCAAATATATATTTAATGAGTAAAACTATATACTTTTAAATAATATTATGAATTTAAATAACCTATGTTTAACATTTTATCAACTTAGGAAATATTTTCCAATAAAAGAAATCATTTTTTCCTTTTATTTTAATTAAATATTATCTTGGTAAAAAAATATATTGATTTAAAAATCACATAACTTTTATTTTTTCTATAATAAACTAATTTATATCATGAAAATCGAAAACATTTATAATTTTATCCTACAAATAAATTTTAATCTTAAAAACACACCTTTTCTAAAAATAAGTGTTTACATATTACATGCGCTAATGTTAAAATTGATATTTATTACATATAGAGATTTTATTTTCTAAAATTTATTTCATATTTGGAATAAGTATGAAAAATTATGTAATAATACCCATTTTATTTTTAGGCATAAAAATTAATTACATAGGTAAAAACTTTTTACCACTGTAAAAGCAAAAAGGGTAAAAAGGGTTAACTAAAGAGGTAAAAGACCTAACATGTTAAAAACATGTTTATAATTAAGGTTTTGAGGTGTGTATATAACAAACCATATCTAAATATCTCTCTTTAATCACCTTTCCCCTTGTTCTATTAGAACCTGATTGGGATGCGATTGTCAGGTCTAGAGGCTTTGATGTAGGAATTGATGTTGTTCTTATGGATCTAAGCTTGTGAGGACCAGATCTTCTTGATTCTAATCTCTATTTTAGAATGTGGCTAGTTTTCCTATATTGGTACAATATATGTCTCTATATAATGGTTTTAATCCATGATTTACTTAATGTTCTTATAAATTCTTTTAGTTTAATTTTATAAATTGATTGATTGATTGTCACTTAGCATGAAATATGATTTTAAAGGGGGATTTCTTTAAAAAACAATTGTTCACTTTATGTTTTTGATAAAATTCCTAAATGGTGTATTTGACTATAAAATGTATTTCCAGGCACAAAATCAGTGGTGCTTCACTGAGAAAATGTTTTATAAATTTTTTTCATGGTTTATTTAATTGTTTTGGTAGTCATAGCACACTGAGAACCTTGGGTGTGTTGAGTTATAAACACATGCTTCCTTATTGAGTGTAACACCACTATGGTTTATTTTGTTGTTATAAATAGACTTCGGAAGGAATCAATATCGATAGGATTCATGTTATTCTAGATAGTGTTCCTTTGTGTGTCTAAGTATGTGTTCCTATAGTTTAGAGCCCACTTTTGTTTGGATTTATACTTTATGGTGCTATACCATGTTTGATTTCTAACATGATTATGTTATCATATTTCCATTTATGATTATGATTATTCCCCTATTTAATATTTCATTTACTTACCATATTTTAGGTTTATGTTAATTTGAAATGCTTATAAAGAAACCAAAGTATATTTTACAAAGAAAATGATTTTTATTTGAAATTTATTTATAAGATGGTTTTGTTTTAAATATATAACTAATGGTTTAATGGTATTAAACATTTTATAAATTAATGGTGGTATCCTAATGGGACTTGTTCTCATGCCCTACTTTTTCCTTTGGGAAATTTTAAATTTAGTTTTACAGGACACCGGTAAAGGGAAATGCGTCTTATAGATCATCAAAACCTTTAGATTGTCATTGCCTTCTTCATGAGGTGGTTTGGTGGAGACGATTGGTCATAAGGAGACTTGTATCTTGTATTGTCATATTTTATTTTTAGGTTTAACCTTTTTTTCTTGAAATTGTATGTATCATCGATTTTTACTTTTATTCCATACTGTACTTTGTTGGATTATCTCTTTATTGGTAATTCATGAGATTTTTTTTGGTTTTTTTTAATCCCCACCTTATGGTGGGCCATCTCAGGTGATGTGTCATATCGACTAGGGTTAGTTCATTACAATGGTATCAAATCCATTACCCAGCTGTAAGTGTTGTGATACTTCCTAGTTTTGGTTCAGGGTCTATGGTAGATAGAAGTGAAGACCATCAAAATTCAGGTAGTAAGTGTGGGAGGATGCCTATCTAACTCACTTCTGTGTCTAAATCTTGAGTTACCATGTGTGTTTAGGGATTTTTACCAAGTTTGAGATTTGGTGTTTGGTGTTATTTAAATTAATTTTATTGGAGGTTTATTTAGATGAACCTATTCCTTTTTTAAAAAAAAATCTCTTGTTTGTATAATCTATATTTTCTTTAAATTCTTGTTGTTTAAAGGCTTGAATTTAGATTCTTGAAGTTCATCTTTTTATTCAAGAATTTTATCTTAAGATAATTGGATGTTTTATTTTTGTTTTTAATAGAAAATTTCTCCTAAAAGAGTTCTTTTTTAATTTAGGGGAGGAATATATGAGATAAGTTCCATAGGAAAACCCTCCAGTAGACCCTTCTTTGGTGGAAGTTGTTATCTATACTATACATACTCAAGGTCAGGTGGGTTTTGGGAGCCAAGGTTTAATGGTGGATAATGGATATAAATTTACCAAGAAGAATCCACTTATCTTCTATTATGATAAGGGACCCCAGGAATCCAAAGAGTAACTTAAGAATATTAAAAGGATCTTCCATTTTTGAAAACTCTAGAGGACTCTAAGGTGGGTTTTTCACCTACATGCTTAAAGGACCATGAATGAAATAGTGGGGTTCTATTGTGCAGGACAAGTTACACAAGGATCTCACCTATAATTCTTTCAAGAAGATATTCAACCACCTGTTTTATCCTGAAGCACTGTGAGTGGAAAAACCTGGGAATTTATGACCTTAGAGAAAGGGAGTTCAATTATGGAGCATGACACCTATTTCACTGAGTTGGTTCACTAGGAACCCAAGCTTATTACTAATTATTTCCTTAAATATCATAGGTTTGATATGGGTTTTAGGGCCAATATTCAGACAATTTTGATTCTATGATCCCTATAGACCTTTATTGAGGTTTTTGATAAATAAATTATAGATTTGGTAGACATAGCTAGGAAAACGGGTTTAGGTGGAGCTTCAGTTATTGTGGGAGATAGCCAGGGTGTGTCTTATAGACATTAAAGGAAACTTAAGGGTAACTGGTTTACATCAAGATCAATTTCATTAGATTCTTCAGGACAACACCAGGTAGTTTTTTATTAATGTGGAAGAGCTAGTCATACCAAGACAAATTATATAGAATCACCTGGGACATGTCATCATTGTGGAAACTTTAGTCACCTTAAGAGTTTTTATAGGAAGATTTCCCAAGCCAGTAGAGATAGATCTACTCTTACCAAAGTCTCACAAGTTTATTTTTGATTAATTAAAGTTTAGTAGATCTCAATCCCTGGAGAAGGGGGATATGTAGGTAGTAAATAAATCTCATGGAATACCTAAGGTTTAACGTCTTTATACTGAAGAGTATGTACCATAGGATTTTGAAGCAGCAACTACTATTATTTGAGGTACAATTTTTATTTCCTCCTTTATTATAATATCGTGTTACCTTATTTCAGGTATTCGTTGACCCTCATTTTTATCTCCTTTAAGTCGGATCTTATTGTGGGGTATTTCTGGGAGATTTTGGAGGCCCAAGAGGCTATGCATGATTAGTTCATGGTTTGAAAAACTGTACACCCTCTAAGGAGAAAACATGAACCCTACTAGTAGGGGAACATAGTTAGGGATCATAGTTTTTCTAACCATGTGGACCTACCTATAAAACCATTCATGTGGGTTTTAATTCCTCCAAAAATTATTTTAAAAATCCCAAACCCCTGGTTTAAGTTTCTAATCACCTCCATTTGACCCTAACATGTTTTTTAACCTTGGAGGCTCCTGATAAATGATTTTGTCCCCTCCAAACCCCATTTCTTGGAAAATAAAAGTTCCAGTGGATGATTTAATCCCTCTCCAATAATTGGATCTCATCTCACATGGTTCCTTCTTATATCTATTTTTCTATTCATTATAGTTTAATAGATCATCATGTAATTCATGGATCTAAACTAAATTTTGTTGGATATTGATTATAGTTTTTGTTTCTTGATCTCATCTATCACTTTCTTCATTGGAGATCCCATTGTGGGTGTTGTATTTGACCATGAAATTATAGGTAGGTGGTTCCAAAATTATTTTCCCTATGATTGAAACCTTAAATTGCTTGATTAAAATGAAATGGGTTTTTAATTAATTTAAAAATCTTTATTTGAAATTATTTGATGTGAGATTTAAAAAGGCATGGAAATTTATGGGAGAACCCCAATTTTAAGGGAATTCAAATGTGTGGTGGATTTTTGGGGAAAACGATTGCTTGATTTTGAAATTGATTTGTTAAATTGATATGGTGTTGAACCTTGAGAAAAATGGATTAAAGTGAATTTTGATTTGAAATGGCATGAATTGATGAAATCCTTTTTTGGGTTTTGAAATAAGAAAGGCATGTTACAAACTAAAAATGGGGAAATTGTAATTTTAATTGATTTGAAATGTTTGATTGTTTGATTGTTTAAAGAACATGTTATCCTGGGTATTTATTTGTAACTAGGACAACCATACTAGGAAATTGATTCCCTAGAAATGGATTAATGATGAAAACTATAACTAAATAACTGTAGGGATCAGAAATGCCCTTTGGGATATGTCATAGCTGGCTCGAGTATTACGATACTAGGGTATCTAGGATGGTTCATGAAAAAGTGAGATTAGAGGAGCTTAATCATATTTTATATATCTTTTTTTAGTGTATCCTTTTTTATGTCTTCAATATTGTTTGTTTATGTTGTGTAGTATCATGCCTCTAAAAATATGCATGAATAGGTCCCAAGAGGAAGTTTCTGGTGAACCACAATGAGAAAATCCTCTAGTAGACCAGAATCTTATTAAGATAGTAGTGTGTATTTTACAAGATATGGGATAGGTACCAACACCCATTTCCACTCAGGATCCACTTGTGGAACCTTAGATGGATGAATCTCAGAGTCGTTCTCAAGAGTTTCATCACTAGAATCCACCTACTTTATAAGGCTCTAAAAATCCTCAGTATAACGAGGACTGGTTGAGAAAGATAGAACTTATTTTTTGAGTTCTTGGAAATTCCTAATTTGATTATGGTAAAATGTGATACCTCTAAGATGTAAGGGTCTGGTAGGAGATAATGGGATTCAATGGTGACGATAAAGAAGCATGAGGGTTTGTAATGGAAATAATTTAAAGTTATTTTCACCGATAAATTATATCCAAAATATATGGGCTTTAAAACATCCATAGAGTTTCTCAAACTCTAGTAGGGTGACATGACAGTGAATTAGTATGCAAACTAATTTATTGAGATTATTATATTTATCCTAAGGTGGTGACTGATGAGAAGCTGAAGTCATAGATATTTGATATGGGTCTTTGATCTCACATCCAATCTAAGGTTTTTCTACTAAAGCTAGCTTCTTATACTGATGTGTTGGATTGGGAGTTGATGGTTGAGCATGACCTGGATGATAAGTTAGGGTTGAAATGAGTTTATTTTTCTCTCAGTGGTAGCTCTGTGAGTTTCATTGAAGGAAAGAGGAAGCGTCATGAGTCTAATGGTGGTTTTAGATAGCTATCATCTTAAAAAACTCTTGAAGTTCATGGTAGAGGCCCATTGAATTTCCTTCAGTGTGGTAATGTTGGGTATTTAAGATGTGTTTATACTGAAGCACCAAATATATACAATTCCTGTGGTCATTCAAGAAACCTACATAAGTTCTACCATTTAATTTATGCTCCATGCAATGGAACTGGACCATCATCTCCAAAGAGTATTGTGGTGCAATCATATGCTTCAAGATCTAAGGGTTTCTAGCCTTAGGCATCTGAAACAAAGTTTATCCATATGGTGTAAGAGTCTCCAAAGGAATATGATATAGGTCCATCAAATTTTAGAGGTAACATCACTTTTGCTTCATATTTGGTGTCTATTTTATTTGATACCAGTGTATCTCACTCATTAATATCGACTCATATTATGAACATGATAAATCTTCACATGGAACTTTTTTCTTATGTGATGGATATTACCATGTCCTACAGAACTAAGAGAGAGAAGGATCTTCATTATCCTTCTTGTGTTTTCTATTTATCATAAATTGATTTTTCCTGGAATTTTTTGGTTCTTGACATGAAACCACTTGATTTCATCCTGAGGATGTATTGGATAATTTCTAATAAGGATTGAATTGACTATTATCTTTGATGAGTCTCCTTTACTGAACCTGAGGGGGTGTGACATATCTTTCAAGGAGAATGGGACCTGAGGTCGAGTAGAGTTGGAATATCTTTTCTGGAGCTAGGTAGGGTAATATCAGTGTTTTATTTTGACTTAGATAGAGAATATTTGAGTGGTGATCTTCCTCTATTCATCATCGAGTTTCTTAACATGTTTCCTTTTGATTTATCCGGTATTACACTTGTAATATAGGTAAATTTATCAATTGATTTAGTACCTGTTACTCAGCCAGTAAGTATTCCTTCTTACCATATGGCACCGGTAGAGTTGAAATATTTAAAGGCTCAGTTATATGGTCTATTAGAGAAAGGATTTATACAACCGTGTGTGTCACCTTTGGAAACTCATATTCTCTTTGTGAAGAAATATTACAGAACACTTCACCTCTACATTAATTACCAAAAAATCAATCGAGTTACGGTAAAGATTAAATATTCTTTTCCATGGATTGATGATTTGTTTGACTAGTTGAAAGGGGAAAAGTGGTTCTTGAATATTTACCTTTGATATGGTTATCACTATTTGAGAATAAAAGAACATGACATTCAAAAAACTACCTTCAAAAGTATGTATTACCATTATGAGTATCTTTTCATTCCATTTGGTCTAATCAATTATCATAAAAATTTTATGGCTTTAATTAAAAGGATTTTACATGAGTTCCTAAACTCATTCATAGTATTCTTTTTGGATGAAATCTTGGTTTACTCCAAGATTGAGGAGGATTGTGCTCTCCATTTGAGAGCATTCGTAGAAATCTTGAGAGATCACAGACTTTACACAAATATTTAAAAATGTAATTTCTAGATTTTGAAAGTGAAATTCTTAAGACACGTGGTGTAAGAACATGGAATCCCAATCAATCCTAATAAGGTGAAGGCTATTATGACATGGTATAAACCATGTAATTTTTTTAAATATGAATCTTCTTGGGCTTGGCGTGGTATTAACATAGGTTTTTCAATGACCACTCTCACTTGGAAGGGGGTGAAGTTCTTGTGGAATGAAAAATAATAGAGTTATTTGGTTGATCTAAAAATTATTTTTACTTAAACACAAGTGTTGACTCTTCTAGAGGATGGGTGGGGATATTTGGTTTTATGTGAAACATCAGGTTCGAGTTTGGGTTCACAGCTGAAAAAAAGCTCCATTTCCATGGTTCAAAACTGTGGCAATAGGCCCCAAAACCGTGGCCATAGGCTATAACCACGGTTTTGGCCAACAGTGGCCGCTATCGTCGTGGTAGTAGGTACCATCCTATTTCCATGGTTTTAACCGTGGAAATAAGCCTCCAAATTGGACACCGTGTCCGTTGTCCTAGAGCCACAGTTTAAACCATGTCTATAGGTGGATATTTCCATGGTTTTAACCATAGAAATAGCCTCAGAAAATTGTGGAAATAGCCTAAATAAAAAATTTCCCCTGCGGGTTTCGATCCTTGCACCTCCACTTTGCGATCTAGCGCACTTACCACTACACCGTGACACAATTAGAGTATATATATATATATTGCGATATAGCGCACTTACCATTACACCATGCCACAGTTAGAGTATATATATATATATATATATTATGATATATATATTAATAAAAATCGTGGGAATAGACTCAAAACTATGGCGGTAGGGCTTACCACTGAATTTTTTGCTAGATTTTTTTTCCTGTGGAAGCACGGGAACCCTATAGCCATAGTTTTGGAAAACCATGGCTATAGGGCATTGAAAAAGTTAGCCTATATCCATAGTTTTAAAACTATAGATATAGGCCATAGAACTGTGGCTATAGCCGCATATTGCCACGGTTTTAAAACCGTGGCTATAGGTCTGTGGTAGTAGCTAAATTTTATAGTTGTGGTTGTTTTCTTATGCAGGGTGACCATGTGCTAGCCTATAGCTCTAGACATCTTAGGACACATGAGAATAATTATCTGAAACAAGATCTCGAAATCACATTTGTGATTCATGCTATTAGGAGTTGGAAGTATTATGTTTTTAGAGAAAGGTTTACTGTTTATTCCAACCACAAAATCCTAAATTATATCTTCTCTCAAAAATATTTGAACCTTCAATAAAGGTATTGGGTGGAATTTTAAAAACATGAATTTTCATGAAGGTACAAATCAGTTTTTTATATAAATCCTTTTTTATCTCGGTAAATGTATCTTACGACATAAGGAAGTTTTAGGGATCATCTGGGGTTTGTTCGAAGCTCAAATCCCCAATATTTTAAGAGAAAAACTGAGATGTATGATTATTAGAAACCATGCAGCCTAGCCCACCTAGTTTTCCCTAACCACATGGTGCGTTTTAGAGGGAAAAAAGAGTCTGCATGGTTTTTTTTGCAATGGTGTGATCTAGGTTGCACACCCATGCATAATTTCAAAAGTTGGTGATAGTGGATTTTCAAATGGCTTACGCATGGTTAGCCAAACTATGTGCCTAGCTCGTGCGGGGTCCCTCCTTATGTAGAGCCTAACACACGATTGGCACACAATTTGACAAACTGTGTGGCTAAACCATGTAACCCAGTTTTAGAGGTTGATTTTACTATTTTTACCTTAGTGATCTTAAATCCACTTTTCTTCTTCCTCCCTTCATTTCCAGCAGACAACCCCTCCATTTTCTCCCATGGAGATCTCCCTCCACCTTCATTAGGGATTTTGATTGCTCCCTCATCTAGACTCCAAATGGATTGCTGATAGAAGATTTGAAACCATGTTAGTAAAATCTCCAATCTTATTTAATCATATACTAGTTTATCTGTACATATATTTCACTATTTTGGCGCGATCTCATTCATTCTATTTTCATAGCATTGGTCCATTATACTTTAAATCAAAATTACATATTAGACAAGGAGTAATATATGGCCCTAAGGTAGGTGGTATAGATGTTTTACCTAAATGTCATGTTGTTTTCATAGATTCATCATTGTGGCACATGAAGTCCAATACCGCACGTTTCCCTTAAATGTGTTCTTCCTTTATAAATAAATTACAGCATGTTGTTATACTCCTTTAGACCCTTTCAAAGTGATTAATGGTTTTTGAACCAGTTTATTTCCACCCCTTTGGGTGTGATAAATTAATTTCCCTCTCTTGTATAATTTTTTAATGGACTAAACACCCTCTAAGTGTTTTTATTAACTTGAAAATAGATTTTCTCTCTTATATAAAATCACCTAGTTGACCAAAGCACCTTATGAGTGTTTGGCATGTCCATAGAATTGAATTTCCACCTTGATATTGTAACACCCCAAGCTTCCACGATACGATTCTATTTGAATAATACAATAGCTTGTGTTGTACGCAACTTCGAATTCTAGCACACCACAACCAATTAAACTAGCCGTTTAAAAAGAAGTTATGAATAGTAATACCCACTTTTAAAAATTTTAAAAATTTTATTTTTCAAAATGGACTTTATTTTTTGATTCTGAATATCAAAATTAGCTTAGGTTGAATTTTTGGTATTTTTCTGAAAACTTTCAATTTTTGATGAATAGTGAAAAACACTACGTTATTGTTTAAAACTGAATTTTTATTTAAATAATTATTTATTTTATTTAAATTTATTTTAAGTAAAAATAGATACATAATACCTATATAAGTTCAATGTAATTCATTGGAGTCATTTTATAACAATATTAAATATATAAAATTTTATTGAACTATTTAACACATTTTACCCACCTTCTAGGAACATTTGAAAATTTTCATAAAACATAATTTTACCACTTCTGTGAATTAAATTTCAAAAATCTGAGATACATGGTTGAAATCAGTAAGTAAAATGTAGTTCAATAGGATGAAAATAATTTTTGGTGAATAGTAACTTTTGAATTTTATTTATCACGGTTAAAAGTAAATAGGGTAATTAAATGTAAAAATGATATTATAATTACCCTAACACTTGTCATAATTCTATTGGATAAGTGTTTTTATACCAAAATAAACCTTCAGAATAAAATATGGTCCTCTTTGATCCACTTGGATTAGATTAGGACATTTATTATTATTTTATTTAAACAAGAGTTAAAAGTGTAAAATTAAAAGTTTAATATTTAAACCATTTTTAATATAGGGTAATACATAAGATAAATTAGACAATAAATATTAATTGGAAATATAAAAAGATTTCCTAAATCATGGTATTTTGTTTATAATTTTTAGACATTAAATAATGAAATTTATTTATGACACAATGATGATGTATTAATTACCTTTTTAATGAAAGATTAAAATAATTGATATTTTAAATATCCAAATAAATGTAAATTGAAACTTTTTGATGCATTAAACTAATTTTATAGGTTAATATGACATTTTAGGGTTTATTTAATTTATTTTTTTCAAAGTAATCAAGTTTTTTTTACTTTCAAAAAAACAAAACACTAAATAGTGTCAAAATTGACATAAATGAGTTCTTAAAACAAATACTATTTTATTAAATGATATAATATTCCTAAAAATATAAGGTTCTGAAAAAGTACTTAGATAAGGTTAGATATTCCAATAATGGACCACTTTGGGTTCTATTGTCTTTTTATATTAAGTTTATTAACCATTTATTTTAATAATACAAGAAGACATGGTAAAAGTTAAACTATTGAACTAAGAGTTAAATATAAAAGATAAGGTTAATATGGTGACCTAAACTTGTCTAAAACCTATTGGTTGAGATGCTTTTCACCCAGAACCACCTTATGATTTAAATAAATCCTTTTGGATCCATTATAAACTGAATATTATTTTATAATAAAATAATATTTCAAGAATTTCCTAAAGTGACCCTCACATCTCTTACAAAAGGGTACTTCCCCTTCTCTTAATTCTACACATCCAAAGTCATTTGAATCATCCAAAACCTGATCAAATATCCTCCCAACTAACCTAAATACAACCTAGAGTCCTTACTTTGATCATAAATCCCACATAAGGATCCCTTTTGATCAAATCAAAAGGAAGCACTCGAAGAAGAGGAAATAATTTCATCACCGCTTTCAAAGTTCTTTTCTTCTTCCAATTCCTCTTTCTTTGTTTTTTCCATTCCAAAATAATAACTCCAGTACCTTCTATATACTGTGATGTGGTTATAAATATGGTACAACCATATTCATTATTCTATCCATCCTATGAATGACAAAGTCACCATACGTGCGTACGTACGGCTTACCGTCTCCATGTCATAGTGTAGTTTGTTATTCAACACTTCATTATTTGGATGTGTGTAATAATGAGTATAATTGATATTAATAATAAATATAACATGTTAATTATTCTATATATATGATATAAAATCCAATTACATATGATTTTACAATCAATAGAATTATATTGTCGCTCGTACGTACGTACGGATTACCGTCTCCACGAACGCGATGAGATTCATTCCCCATCGTAAACGTTCAAGAATAATTTTCATTTTATGATTAAAAATAAATTTTAAGAACTTAATATCATTTTAGATATGAATCAAGTACATCCTATCCATAACAAACATGACTTAATTAATAAAACATATAAAGGAAAATGAATCAGTTAACACCCGAAACAACAATACTACTGAAAT
This sequence comes from Viscum album, assembly GCA_963277665.1. Lineage (NCBI taxonomy): Eukaryota > Viridiplantae > Streptophyta > Magnoliopsida > Santalales > Viscaceae > Viscum > Viscum album. The sequence goes on along the minus strand of OY728130.1, from coordinate 630,561,790 downwards.
ATTATTAACAAAGAAATATTAGAAGATCATATATGATATCATATTTATATATGTGTTTCTTGTATAATTTAATAACAATTATTAAACTATTATAGAGGAGGTTAATTTACCCTCTAACAATGAAAAGTACAGGGTAAGGTTTAATTTTACAATCTCTTTATTATCTGATGTTGTTTATACGTGAGTATCTATTGGGACCTCTTTATCATCCACATCCGTGTTTCTTAAAAATCTATTTCAAAACATTTTTACTATTTACTAGACTATGGGTTAAAGTCATTTATACCCTTGTTTGAATTTTTATAAAATTTTATAAAAGGAATCTTTCCATCACTTTTCGAACAAGGTACTTTATGACCTTTTCAACAAATTAAGGAAAGAGTGTTTTTTAACTTATATGGAGGGTGCGGCTATTTTACACCATTATAAACCTTAGAAGCTTCCCTTACAAGATTATAAGAATATTTTAAAATTAAAATTTTCTTTTATAATTACGTGACTTTTAAATGATTTAAAAATAAAAAGAGATATTTCTCTCAAATAGTTTTGATTTCATCTATATCAACATCCTTTGATGGATTTCAAACTTGTTTAAAGTTGATTTATTATGATACAATCTTCCATATTGTATTGAATTTTTTGTGATATGTTTCACTGTATATGTGTTATTTTTATAACATTCATGGTTTATGGTTAAAGTATTAAAATTTTGTATGCTAGTTTTAATACGAATGTTTGTGCTATGTTTCAACCTTCTCATATGAGGAATGCATTGGACTTAGTAAGTGATGGGTGGAGCCCGCTATAGCTCCTATATGCATCGGTAACTCTCATGAGGCAAACTAGTGTCTTGGAACAAGGCCTTGACAAAATATTATTTGTATTCTTGGCATGAGACCTTTACTATGTGGTTCTGATGTCCAGTATTATGCATTCCATCATTATGAAATTAGCTATTGATATTACATGTGATTATTCGACTAGTAGAATATCCATGTGAATAAGTAAATGGAAATATTTGATTTTTTTGACATATTATGCTAAATTTTATGTTTAAAAATGCTTTTGTTTTAGTCTTATACATTGCCTTAAATGTTTATGCTCATTTATGAAATTTTACACTATATTGTTATCCTTACTGAGCATCTGAGCTCACCCCTTTCTATGTTTTATTTTTCCCAGAATGTGAAGAAGTATATTATGATTGAATTAAAGGGATAATCTAAGGGTTATGAGTGTTTTCAAAGGATACCCAATGTTTTTGTTTTTTATTTCATAATATAATGTAAAACTTATGTATGCATCTAGTACTTCCAAGGCTACTAAACTGATCGGTCTTTCAGGACTTGATCTCTTGTGATCATGGAAATGTAATGTAATAATGCACCTAATCTAGGTAACTGGGTTAGGGGTGTTACAGTTGATATCAAAGTAAGTTTAGTACAAACCTTAAAAACTATATTTAGTAAAACTCTAATTAGAGAACATTATCCTAAGATAGAATTTAAGGATTAGTATAGAAGAACTTCCTAGAATTTTGGTAATGTAGAGATTTTGTGAATTTTCCAAGAAACACATCCCTATCTAGATATGAGCCGGTAGAGACAGCTCTGGCACAGATGTATCTAGGGTTAAAACCTAAATACACCGCTTTGATCTAGACTCGAATGGGAACTGGTTCATGATAATGGGTCTTGCTGCACTCTTGGTTATGAAACTCCCTGGGGATATACATAGGATAATTCACATTTTATTTGTAATCCATTATGAAGGATTTAAGAGTAAATAATTCCTCAAAGAATTTTTTTTATGATTATGGATTATATTCATAAACTGTTCAATTTATGTTAGGTATTTTACAAGTTTTGAATTATGAATTGTGATTTATAAACTAACCTAGTGTATGCCATTATTTAGAAATGGTGCCTAGTGGAAGGAATGGAAACCGTATCAATGCACGTAATCCATGTAGGGATTTACCTCCTACTCAAGATAATTATAGTGGATCTGGTGATGCAACTAGTGCTGAAAAACTTATAACGATACTGGGATAACTCACTCAGGTTATGAATAATAACCTTACCCGTATAGATAACCCTGATCTACAATGCGAAGGATCAATGTTAGACTGCTTCATAAGGAAACAACTATAAACATTCAATGGGATTAAAAATCCATTGGTAGATGAACAATGGATAAGTTACTTAGATAAAATATTTCATGCTTTGGGGAGTAGTGAAAGGGAAAAAAATTCATGGTAGTTTATCGCCTCACAGGAGATGCAGATCAATGGTGGTCATTAATTCAAAACACAAAGAAGGATGAAGAAGTATCAAATATGGAATGGATGGGATTTAAAGATATTTTCTTAGAAAAATACTTTCCTCGTGAACATTGAGTGGATATGGAAAGTCAATTTATGAGTCTGAGGCAAAAGGAGTATGAGAATGTTGTAAAGTATGAGGCTGACTTTACAAGTTTAGCAAGGCATGCTGCAGATTATATACATAACCCAAGAAGTAATATTGATATATTCTTTGATGGGTTAAAACCATTTCTACATTGAGCATTAGTCTCAAAATCCTTCTCACTATACAAATATATAGTCTCATGTGCTATCAAGACAAAAAAATAATTCTCTAAGTCTTATGACTTTAAAGAAATGTAGGAGAACAAGAGATCTATTGAACACTCTGGAAATGTAAATAAGGTGAAGAAGGGAAAAGTTTAATTTACATCTTGTAGTAAATGTGGGAAAAAACACCCTAGTACTTGCCTGATGGGAATGAGAGTTTGTTACAAGTGTGGTGAAAAAGGCTACCAAGCACGTGATTGATATGGAAAGAAAGAGTTTGTCAATGTTGAAAGATACAATTGTAGAGAAATGGGGAGTTATGAAAATGAATATTCTAAGTGTCAAAGAAACCTACATGAGAAAAGGCCAAGGGAGTAAGGCCAAGCTTATAAAATCACTACTGCTGAGGTTGAAACACCTAATGACACGATAGAAGGTACTTTAATCATTTCCTCAAATTTCTCCAATGCTTTATTTGATTCTGGATCATCACATTATTTCATATCTTCCTAGTTTTCAAATAAAATTAAATGTTTCCAATTTGATTTAACAAGGGAGTTGTTGGTCAAAACTCCTAATGGAAGTATCATTGCAACAAAGTTTTGTCAATCAGTTACCATTATGGAATATAAACGTGCTTTATCTACTGATCTTATTTTCATACCCATGATTGAATTTGATATAATCATCGGTATGGATTGGATTTCGGACCATGGTGCAAAAATTTATTATAAGAAGAAGGAGGTTACAATTTTTGATGATGATAAGGAATACCTTATATTTAGAGAAGAAACGTCACCATCTGATTATTATCTAGATCCAACCCTAGTATCTATACTAAATTCAATTATTAAGGGGAAAGGTACTGAAATAACTATGGGTCAGGAAAATAATATTCAAATAGAGGATGTACCTATTGTGCAAGAATATGTTGTTGTGTTTCTAGTGGATTTACCTAGACATCCTCAAGAATGAGAAATTAAGTTTTCCATTAACTTAATTCCTGGTTCAAGGCCCATATCAAAGACCAATTATAGAATGGCCACTGTGGAATTAGTGGAACTAAAGAAAAAACTAGAAGAATTTAGTAATAAAGGATTTATTTTCCTTAGTGTTTCTCCATGGGGAGCCCCTGTTATTTTTGTTAAAAAGAAAGATGGATCTATGAGTTTGTGCATTAACTACAAGGAGATCAATGCTATAACAATAAAGAAAAAGTATCCCCTACCTTGCATTGATGATTTATTTGAACAACTTCATGGAACACAATATTTTTCAAAGATTGACCTTCGATCTGGATATCATCAGTTGTGCGTGAAGAAATAAGACATTTAAAAGACAGCATTTCGAACTAGGTATGGGAATTACGAGTTTACAGTAATGCCTTTTGGACTAACTATTGCACCCTATATTTTCATGGATCTAATGAATAGAGTTTTCAAGGAATATCTTGATGAATTTGTAGTGGTATTTATTGATTATATATTCATATACTCCAAAATCTACAAAGATCATGAAAATAACTTGTGAACTATTCTAAAGACTCTTAGAAGAAATGGATTATTCGGGAAGTTTAGAAAGTGTGAATTATAGATTTAGGAGATTTTTTTCTTGGCCATATTTTCTCTAAGGATGGAATCTGTGTTGATCCTTCTAAGAAAAGATAAATAAATAATGGCTAGCACCGATGAGTATAACTGAGGTACATGGTTTTATTTTTTTAGCAGGTTATTATCGGCATTTCATCCAAAATTTTTCCCGATTGGATAACCCATTAACCAAGATCACACGTAAAGGGGTTAAATTTGTTTGGAAAAAGAGTGTGAAGAATTTTTTGAAGAATTGAAGAGAAGATTAGTCAATGATCCTATCTTTAATCTACTATCAGTGAATGATGTGTTTTTTATTTATAGTGATGCTTCAAATAAAGGACTTGGTTGTGTATTTATGTATAATGATAGAGTTATTTCCTATGAATCATGACATCTAAAAACTCATGAATAAAACTACCCTACTCATGATCTTGACTTAGCAGCTATAATATTTTCTATGAAGATATGGATACACTATCTCTATGGTGAAAAATTTGAGATATATAATGATCACAAGAGTTTGAAGTATATTTTCTCACAAAAAGAACTCAATATGAGGCAAAGGAGATGGCTCGAACTACTCAAGGATTATTGTTGCACTATACACTACCACCCAAGGAAGGAAAATAAGGGGGCATATGCTTTGATCAGAAAGGATCATGGAGTTATGAATAATATGAGAGTTGAAAGAGATCCTATGTTCTTGGATCTAGTAAATATGAATATGGGAATACTAATGGAAAGCGAAACATCAATACTTTTTCAAATGGCTTCCAAACCATCTTTACTATAAAGAATAAAAATTTCTCAGAATGATGGTGAGGAGTTTCAAAATAAAATTAAAGTTGTGAATGATGGGATATTGATAGAATTTGTATATGAAGACGGAATTTTGAAATTTGGGAAGAGACTTTGTGTTCCTGAAATACCTGATATAAAAAGGGAATTATTGGATGATGATCAAAGCTCTAATTTCTCTATACACCCTAGTAGCACTAAGATGTAAGAGATTTGAAGGAACATTTTTTGTGGGACAACAAGAAGAGGGAGATTGTTGAGTATGTGTCAAGAAGTATGGTTTGTCAACAAGTGAAGGCTAGAAAACAACATCCTAGAGGATTCATACAACCTCTTCCCATACCTGAGTATAAATGGTATGATATTACGATGGAATTTTTCTTGGGGATAAGAAAGACTCCTAGAATGAATGATTCAATATGGGTCATTGTTGATCATCTTACCAAGTTAGCACATTTTCTTTCTATAATAGAAGATTTACCACTTGAAAATTTAGCAAGACTATATATTAATAAATTTGTAAGAATTCATGGTGTAACCTTATAGATTGTTTCTAATTGTGATCCCCATTTTACATCATGATTCTATAAAATTCTTCAGAAATCCCTCGATACTGAACTTTGTTTAAGCACTTCCTACCACCCTCAAACTGATGGAAAATCATAACGGACTATTCAAACCTTAAAATACATGTTGAGATCTTTCTCACTTGACATTCAAGGTATGTGGGATTAGTATTTACCTCTGGTAGAATTTTTCTATAAAAATAGCTTCCATTAAAGTATTCAGATAACACCATATGAAGCATTATATGGAAAGAGATTTCGTACACCAACTTATTGGGATGATGTTGGTGAAAGAAAACTCATAGGCCCAAAACTTGTTGGGGAAAAAAATGGAAAATCTAAAGATTATCCAAACCCACATCAAAATATCTCAAAGTAGGCAAAAGATATATGTCTACTACTAAAGGTAGGATTTGGAATTTCAAGTAGGTGATCATGTTTTATTGAAGGTATCTCTATGGAAGGGTGTTATACGATTCAGTAAGAAGGGAAAATTAAGTCCCAGGTACATCGGACCTTTCGAAATTCTAGAAAAAATTAGAGTTTTAGCTTACCATTTGGAAATGCCACCAAGTCTCTCCAAAGTTCATGATGTGTTCTACGTATCACTGTTGAGAAAATACATGCTCGACCCAATGCATGTACTCACTTATGAAGAAATGGAACTGGAACCCGATCTGTCCTATTTTAAAGAGATTTTCAAGATTCTTTATACTAGAGAACAAGTGTTGATAAACCGGATGACTAATCTGGTAAGCATTCTATGGAGAAATAATAAGATGGAAGAGGAAACGTGGGAACCCAAGGAACTTATAACGAAGAACCACCCGAATCTTTTTATGTAGTAATATTCTAGAAATTTTGAGAATGAAATTATTTGAATAAGGGAAGAATTTAACACCCCAATCTTCCATGGTATGCTTCTCTTTGAATAATACAATAGCTTGCATTGTACGCAACTTCAAGTTCTAGCACATCACGACCAATCAAACTAGCCGTTTAAAAAGTAGTTATGAATAGTAATGCCCACTTTTTGAAATTTTTTAAATTTTATTTTAAAAAATGGACATAATTTTTGGATTCAGAATATCCTAATTATATTAAGGTGAATTTTTGGTATTTTTCTGAAAATGTTCAATTTTTGATGAATAGTGAAAAACATTGCGTTATTGTTTAAAACTGACTTTTAATTTAAATTTATTTTAATTAAAAATAGATACATAATACCTATATACGTTCAATGCAATTCATTGGAGTCATTTTATAACAAGATTAGATATATAAAATTTTATTGAACAATTTAACGCCTTTTATCCACCTGCTAGGAACATTTGAAATTTTGCATAAAAGGTAATTTTACTGCTTTTATGAATTGAATTTCAAAAATATAAGAGACATGGTTGACATCAGTGAGTAAAATGTGGTTCAATAGGATGAAAATAATTTTTGGTGAATAATAACTTTTGAATTTTATTTACCACGGTTAAAAGTAAATAGGGTAATTAAATTTAAAAATAATATTATAATTACCCTAGCACATGTCATAATTATATTGGATATGTGTTTTTCGACAAAAAACAACCTTAGGAATAAAGTATGATCCTCTTTGATCTACTTGGATTAGATTAGGACATTTATTATTATTTTATTTAAAGAAGAGTTAAAAGTGTAAAATTCAAAGTTTAATAACTAAACCATTTTTAACATAGAGTTATACATAAGATAAATTAGACTATAAATATTAATTGGAAAGATAAAAATATTTCTTACATCATGGTATTTGTTTTATATTTTTTAGAAATTAAATAATTAAATTTATTTATGACACAATGATTATGGAGTAATTACCTTTTTAATGAAAGATTAAAATAATTGATATTATAAATATCAAAATAAATGTAAATTGAAAATTTTGATGCATTTAACTAATTTTATAGGTTAATATGACATGTTAGGGTTTATTTAATGTATTTTTTTCAAAGTAATCATGTTTTTTTGACTTTCACAAAAACCAAATACTAAATAGTGTCAAAATTGACATAAATGAGTTTTAAAAAAAATACTATTTTATTAAATGATATAATATTCCTAAAAATATAAGGTTTGGAAAAAGGACTTATATAAGGTTATATTTTTCAATAATGAACCACTTTGGGTTCAATAGTATTTTTATAGTAAGTTTATTAAGTATTTTTTTATAATAATACAAGAAGACATGGTAAAAGTTAAACTATTTAACTAAGAGTTAAATATAAAAGATAAGGTTAATATAGTGATATAAACTTGTCTAAAACCTATTGGTTGAGAGGTTTTCTACCCATACCCACCTTATCCTAGAAATAAATCCTTTTGGAGCCATTATAAACTGAATATGATTTTATAATAAAATAATATTTCAAGCTTTTCCTAAAGTGACCCTCACCTCTCTTATAAAAGGGTACTTCCCCTTATCTTAATTTCACACCACCAAATCCATTTGGCTCAGCCAAACCCTTATCAAATATCCTCCAAACTACCCTCAGTTCAACCTAGAGGCCTTACTTTTATCATAAATACAACCTAAGAGCCCTTTTGATCAAATCAAAAGGAAGCACCCAAAGAAGAGGTAATAATTTCATCACCTCTTTCAAAGTTATTTTTTTCTTCCACTTCCTCTTTATTTGTTGTTTCCATACAAAAATAATAACTCCAATACCTTCTACATACTGTGATTTTATTATAAATATGGTACAACCATATTCATTATTCTATTCATTCTATAAAATACAAAGTCACCATACGTGTGTACGTACGGTTTACCGTCTCCACGTCGTAGTGTAGTTTGTTATTCAACACTTCATTATTTGGATGAGTATAATAATGAGTATAATTGATATAAATAATAAATATAACATTTTAATGATTATTTATATATGATATACCATCCAATTACAAACTATTTCACCATCAATAGAATGATATTGTCGCTCGTGCGTACGTATGGATTACCGTCTCCACGAACGCGATGAGATTCAATCTCTATCGTAACCATTCAAGAATAATTTTCATTTTATGATTAAAAATAATGTTTAAGAACTTAATATCATTCTGTATATGAATCAAATACATCATATCCATAACAAACATGACTTATGTAACAAAACATATAAAGGAAAACGAATTAGTTAACACCCAAAACAATAATAGTACTAAAATATTATTAACAGAGAAATATTAGAAGATCATATATGATATCATATTTATGTATATGGTTCTCGTATAATTTAATAATATTGATTTAACTATTATATAGGTGGTTAATTTACCCTTCACCAAGGAGAAATATAAGGTAAGGGTTAATTTTATGATCTCTTTATTATTTGAGGTTATTTATACGTGAGTATCTACTGGGACCTCTTTATCATCCACATCTGTGTTTCTTAAAAATGTATCTCAATTTTTTTTACTATTTACTATACTATGGGTTAAATTCATTTATACCATTGTTTGAATTTTTATAAAATGGTATGAAAGGAATCTTTCCGTCGATTTCCAAACAAGGTATTTTATGACCTTTTCGACAAATTAATGAAAGAATGTTTTTTTAACTTATACAGAGGGTGCAGATAATTTCCGCTGTTATAAACTTTTAATGAATCCCTTACAAGATTATAATAATATTTTCAAAATAAATGTTTTCTTTTATAATTAGGTGAATTTTAAATGATTTCAAAATAGAAAGAGATATTTCTCTAAAATAGTTTTGATTTCATCTATGTCAACATCCTTTGATGGATTTTACACTTGTTTGATGTTAATTTATTATGATACAATATTCCATATTGTATTGGAGGTTTTGTGATATGTTTGACTCTGGATGTTTTATTTTTATAATTTTCATGGTTTAGGGTTAAATTATTAACATTTCGTATGATAGTTTTAATACGAATGTTTATGTTGTGTTTCGACCTTTTCATATGAAAAATGCATTGGAATTAGTAAGTGATGGGTGGAGCCTGCTATAGCTCCTCGATGCATCAATAGGTCTCATGAGACAAACTAGTGTCTTGGCATAAGGCCTTTACAAAATCTTATTTGTAGTCTTGTCATGAGGCCTTGACTATGTGGTTATGATATCCGGTATTATGCATTCCATCATTATGAAATTAGTTATTGATATTACATGTGATTATTTGACTTGTAGAATATCCATGTGAATAAGTAAATGGAATTATTTGATTTATTTTTTCAATATTATGATAAATTTTATGTTTAAAAAGGCTTGTGTTTTATTCTTATATATTTCCCTAAATGTTTGTGCTTATTTATGAAAGTTTCCTCTATATTGTTATCCTTACAGAGCATCTGATCTCACCCATTTCTATATTTTATTTTTCCCAGGATACGAAGAACTATATTATGGATGAATTGTAGGGATAAGATAAGGGATATTAGTGTTTTCACAAGAGACCCAATGTTTTTGTTTTTCATTTCACAATGTAATTTAAAACTTATGTATGCATCTAGTACTTCCAAGGCTAATAAAATGGTCGGTCTTTTGGGACTTGATCTCTTGTGATCATGCCAAATTTATGTAATAATGCACCAACTCTGGGTAACTGGGGTCAAAGCATTACAGATATAAATGATATCATACCCTAAAACCTTATAAATGGTTCTTATTGACACTAAAATGTTTTATCCATGATTTTTAAATTAAATTGCTTGAATTAAATGAATTGAAATGGGTTGCAAGCCCATGTTGTGTTTTATCTTTCTAAACATGAATTATGTAAATGGTGTACCTTTGGCTATTTTTTCTATATGGATGGAAATACATTAGGGGTGATAACTCATTCTTATTATTATTATTATCATTAGACCATAAATATTGGTCATTGGAAAATGGATAAGGGACTCATTGAGAATTACGTTTCACTCTCCCTTATACCAGGTGTTGGCCATGACATCTCATATCATTATAATTATATCTAAACTATGGGAATGACACTCTATGTTCCCTTACTTTAGGTTTTGGGAATGAAATATAACCCCACCTATCTCAAGTGATGAGTAAAACATATTGAATTTATCATGAGATTCTGTTCTTGCCACAAATAGAATCTGGTTGCCATCAAAAATGGCACCAAACCTGGCCCGCGACAAGTCCCTAAGGGAGTTCCAAATCCCCACGGGCTGGTACAAGTGCCCGAGTATCATAAAATGAGAATTGGGAATGATTTACCTGAGTTTATAAATAAACAATGGCAAACAAATCCAATAAAACAAATATGGATTTTTCAAACAAAACCATCTTCTACAAAATTTCAGAACTTAATTACATAATTTTAAAAAAATGTTTAAAGAAGATTATAAAGGAATAAAACCAAAAAGGATAGTCCAAGAATCTTTACATGGAAAGAGGAACCTCCCTCAATCCATCCCCAAAACATTGCATCACAAAGTACCGCTAAAAACCCGAACCATTGGCACAAAAGCTGTACCCAAACCTGTGACAAACATAACCAAGTCTACTTACACCCAAAGGTGTAAGTAGGGTGTGATCAAAATCCGAGTAGGACACCACCACTACGAAATTCCATGCAATAAACATTCAAATATGAAAATCTTTCAAGTTTTCATAACATGAAATGCTAGTAATAATTTCTAAAAGATGAAACTTTAAATAAAAACAGTATTCAAGTGGACTACTTTAAAGAATCAAAACTTTTAAATAAAATACCAAAGCTACTGAATTTTCCAACCCAACATACCGTATGCCGATGGTAAACATAAATCATCCAATGAGCACAATAAACAGTAAATAACCCCTAGGGTTTGATTCAGTGTATTTTTGGTCTAACCCTAGGTATGAACCCTAACTTCGGGATATTTTAGAGCTTCATGAAAGAGGGAGGAAACCCTAAAGAGAAGGAAGGGAAATAAGAGAGAAACACTTAACTTTTTTTTTTGAAGAAATTGCCCCAAATCCACATAAATATGAATCTAAAAGTAACAAAGACTGGTAGGTAGGATATAAGGATTCATATTAGGTCATGTGGGGACTGAAATGGGATGAAAAGAGTGAAAATTGAAGCAGTTATGAAAGAAATATTTTTACCACTTCAAATCTGGTCGATTTGAGAAAGATTAATAAATATCGCCATAATATTCAAAGTATTTGAGCTCAAAAGAGGAAAACTCTATAATGGGTATGAGACTCAGGTGTTTGTCTTTGAGTGGGAGGTGGAATCACTAAAAAATAGTAAAACATTAATGAGATATTGACAAATTAAAAATAATAATTTAAAGTAGGAAATGGGCTTACGGGCAGGCCCAATACCTTAATAAAAACCTAAATCCATCATGATTATGGATTTCTATGTGGTCTAAATGGATATATTGATTTTAATATACCATATTATGTCAATTGGGAAGTTTAATGGGTGTAAAATGTTGAAAAATGAAGGAGTTATAAAAGAAATAAAATTTATTTTTAAATCTGGAAATGGGCTCACGATTTGGCCCAAATTTTGAAAACCCACCATTTCCACAAAAATGCATGGGAAACCCCAAAAACAAAGAAAGAATGGAAATAAAATGAAAATTCCTTTAAAATAAGTCATGTATGTGACAATTCTCCCCACTATAAAACTTTCCTCTCTCAGAAAGGCACAACAAGGCCAAAAGAAAAAACCAAACCCAACCGAAAGGCTGAATTGGACTCCTTTGTCAAGCTTCACCCCCAAAGGCCAAAACACCTCCAGTGATCAAATTAAAGACGGAATACTCACACAAACTAAAACATACACCAATTTACTAAAACAATTAATCACATTCAGACTTCATCCCAAAAGAAAACTCCTCAAACACTATCTGAACACAACTCAAGCAATTTACCCAAACAAACAATAACAACCAACATGATTGCACTTACCTTGCTTTAACTAAACCGCTGGGCACTCTCCAATCCCAATGTTTACCCCAGGAAGTTGTTGGTAGTTAGATAGATCTAAATGAGACTACCTACCTCCAATACAAGAACAGGGACAAATATGAGTTACTAGTATGGGGAGACACAAATGGGCTCCCCACCATAAGAGACAACTTAAATTTTCTTGAGACAGAATCGGGACACTAATAGGGGGAGGCTCGAACGAACTCCCTGGTACAATGGGTAGACTTCTATTATACCTTTCCAAAAGAAGTTACATAAAACTCATAGTAGGTATCCCCCCCAAAAGAACCAACCATCTTAACCGACCAGTACGACCGGCACAGAAAGACCCCACAATTTATAGAGTTGGGACAGTAACACGGTTAGTCCGTAGAGTTTGGGAAGACCATGTGCTAACCGTGTGGATCCTTCTACCTGCATGGTTTTCTTGGGCACAATTACTAGTAACCATGAGCTCAACCTATCTATCCAAAATTCAATCCTTTCCCCAAAAACTCAATGGAAACAAAAGAGGGAAGGAATGAAATTGGGCGATAACATGGGCACGAGGACCTCCACCTCTTTCAATCGAATGGGAAAAATAGAAGAAACATGATGACACCAGAGGTTTAAAATATCCCCATTTTCATACTGAGGATAGGAATTTTTATAAGGGTTTGAAAAACCCTGGGATTTTCCCTGACTACACGCCAGCTTCACTCTGGAACCTATGGTTGGAGCTCAAATGATTGAAGCATCTTCGGCCTCGTAGTTAGGCTTTAGAAACCCCCTAAAAGGAAATTACCTTTTCAGTGCCATGAAAACTATATCCTGATCCCATATGGTTTCACCAAGACATAACACATTCCATACTCACTTTACTCTAACCCGACATTTCACTGAAATAAGGGTTTAGAAGATACACACACATCACAAGTTGTTTCTTCAGATGAAAAATGGAAAGAGGAAAGGAAATATGAAGAAACCTTCCTTTTAATAGAGGATGTCAAGATTTTATGAAGGGAGGCACACTTCTGAAAAAAAAGACACTCATAAGATTGCACAACCTTCACTTTTGCAGTCAAACAAGCACATGACATCGCAAAGTGTCACCGAACATAACCCTTGCGACTGATAGAAACAATACATAGAAAGGGACATTATTTCAAGTCCCTAAACCACACTCAATTCCAGAAAGTGGCCATAAAAACCTCTCATGAATATATTTCCTACACTGGTGGTTTAACATGAACCCCTACTTTGAAGAGACTACGAAGGACCAGAGGCCCTCTTAGACACCATCCACAATGAAAACCCTAGACTGCTTCCACCTTTGACAAATTAGGTAACTTAATAAACCAAGATCTCTTTCAACCTTCCACGAGCACTCACCTACCACCAGAGGATCCCAAAAACATGGAAAGGTAAAGGGGTATACTAAATCTCCAAAACTCGAGAATAAATTCCTTATGTTGATCAACTGGATGCTTTTCCAATGGAGAAAGAATCTGGTATACACTTCAGTTGTGCTTTAACTCTTATTGGGGGAATACCTTATCCAATGAGAGAACCCAAGGACCCAACCAAGCTATTCCATTGGTAAAAACGTGCCACAAACTAGAACCGAACATATGAGTGGAACCACTATAAAGTCTTCCCAAACATTTCTCAGAAGAGACCACTAATTGGACCTTCAACACAACTTACCGACCAAACAAAAACCCAAAACATCATTCAAATAAGAGGGGTTCTTGGACTCAAAACATCCCACAACAACCAAATTTCCAAAAAAACACATCAGACACACCATCCCAAACCATTCATCAATACATCATGTTTTACTTTAAAATATTATCTTTGAAAATAAATGGTTCACTGATTAGCATATCCACCAATGGTACCCCATGGGCCTCACACATGCATGTTTCTGTGCCACACTGGGAACCCTCCTCATATCTGTCCCAGAACTCATCCATCAATGCCATCAACCATCCATCATCCCGTATAACCACATGCATGTGTCCTCTCATGGAAATACCAAAGGTTAAAACAAATATTCTTTCCACTTTTCAAAACCAAGACAGTCAACCAATATATCCTTTTTTTCAAGACTACTAACCACGAGATCAAAATCCCAATTTAAATCTTAAAAAACATTTCAGAAAAACACAATCATTCAAATAATAACTCAGTTTCAAGTCATACACAATAATTTTAAAATATCTCTTCCCATTTCAAAACACTCCCATCTTTATGAAAACTCCCTTTAATCAACCCCCATTCATTTGAAAACTCATATCTTCTTATTTAAAACAAGGTTCCAAAATTTCATAAAACTTTTCAAATGATCTCTATTTACCAAATCAAAATCCATTTCTAAAATCCACAAATGACCTCCAAAACATTACATCCCATAAAAAATCCTTTCAATAGTTTAGAGAACTCTATTAGAAACACTTTTTCAAAACCAAATTTAACATAATTTCCTGGTTTCAAAAGAGGTGTAAAAACACCATTTTCCATTTCAAAAAAATTCTAAAAATTTAGTTCCACCATTTCACAAATAAAATCATCCCCTCTTTATTAGAAAATAATTTCACAAAAAAATACACTTTTTAAAACCATGTCATTTTTTCCTTAAAACTGAACTTCCATGGTTTAAAAACTAAAGGACACAAGACAATGCGAGGGGAAACTAGTTTCGGTGGGTGGCTTGGACATATGGTTGGTGGCCATATGACAATCACTTCTCCATCATAGAGAGTGTTCTAGAGAAATATCCCTAGATCTACATGGCTTTCCAGGCCCAACAATCTCACTGAGACCACTAACCCAACTCTCTTTTCATTTCCCCTAATCAACATTAAACCAAGAAAACCAAATGACTCAGATAAAACCTGACTTCCCTGGCGACTTGAATCCCGTAATGAGGTGTGCTGGATAGGAACACTACCCATAACCAGAATTTAAATTACTGACAATCCTAGCTTCAGATTATCCCAACTCTTCCCCAAATAACATGACCTGAATATTGAACATAACCTGAACCTCCTTTGATACCATTTTGTCACGAATCGAATATGGTCGCCATCAAAAATGGCACCAAACCTAGCCCGTGACAAGTCCCGAAGGGAATTTACAATCCCCACAGGCTGGAACAAGTTCCTGGGTATCATAAAATGAGAATTTTGAATAATTTACCTGATTTTATAAACATACAACGACAAACAAATCCAATAAAACAAATCTGGTTTTTTCAAACAAAACCATATTTTACAAAATTTAAGAACTGAATTACATAATTTAAAAAAAAATTAAAGACCATTACAAAGGAATAAAACCAAAAAGGATATCCCAAGAACACCCACATGGTAAGAGGCACCTCCCTCAATTCATCCCCAAAACACTGCATCATGAAGGACCTCTAAAAACCCAAACCATTGGCACAAAAGTTGTACCCAAACCTGTGACAAAAATAACCAAGTCTACTTACACCCAAAGGTGTAAGTAGGGTGTGATCAAAAGACCAGTAGGATACCACCACTAATAAATTCCATGTGATAAATATTAAAATATGAAAATATTGAAAGTTTTCATAACATGAAATGATAGTAACAATTTCTAAAAGATGCAACTTTAAATAAAAACAGTTTTCATGTGGGATACTTTAAAGAATCAACACTTTTAAATAAAATACCAAAGATACTAAATTTTCCATCCCAAGATACTATATGCCAATGGTAAACATAAATCATCCAATGATCACAAGCAATGGGAAATAACCCCTCGGCACTAGCCTGTTGTGGGTCCCAAGTGCCTCATATCTCAGTGAAAGTAACAATCACAATATTCGTTCTCATGAACACAAGCCACTAGTAGGGAGAATACCCATAACCTAGTGGTTCCACATCATCGTCATCATAGTTTAGTTAGTGTTATCAGTGTCAAACTTTCTATGTAAAACTAAGGCCAAACCCCACAGGGTCACTAGCATACTAGTACACGTTCACCCACCTAGATACCCAGGTTTACCTCTTGTGCTCAAACAAGTTCAGAAAACCATGAAATATAATATTCACATGAAAATAACACTTACACATCATGAATTCACCAAAAATACCACATGTATATCACACAAGTCACATAATCCCCCTTTTCATTCAAATTCATTTTGAAATCATATTCACACCAAAATAGCCCACAACACTTTTCACATCTGTTTAACACATCAACAAATCCTTTAAACATTTTTTATAAAAAAAATTAAAGATGATACAAATCACATAATATCCCACACTCACATTCCACATAATACCCTTTTTACCTTCAAATTCATTTTATCATCATACTCACACAAAACAACCCAAAAACATGCTTCGCACCCGCATCACAATTTAATAAATCACCTAGAAAAATTACAAAACATTATCAAAACGTTTTACATCACAACTGACCAATTTTTCTATAAAAATCTCATTTTAGGAACATAAACCCACCAAAACATCACATAAACATCTTTTACACACTTTGTGTAACTCATTAAACCATTTAGAATTTTCATAGAATACTTTCAAGAAGAATGACAAGGGTTTTCACCTAAAACTCATTCAAAACCCTCTTTTAAACCCAAAAGTACACCAATACCCTACCAAATCAGAATTGGAAGCTCAAAAAACATTTATTAAATCACTTTCACATGTTATAAAATGAACCCAAACATTAAAACAAGAGTTACACATGTAAAACACCCAATTTAAAGCAAAAAATGCAACTATAAAATTAATCGCTTAACAAAATACATCAAAATTGGTTTTCTCACAATTCACAACATATAAGGAACTTTAAAAATAATTCAATCAATCATTATAACTCATCAAGAAATTATTACACATGGAATCACCTACCTAAAGTTTCTAAACCCTCAAATCTTGGTGTGAAACATCAACCGCACCACCACCGCACCACAAGGAAGTGAAATTGATCCCTAGACCACAATATTTAACCAAAAAGATACCAAATAAAACCCTAGGTACGAACCCTAACTTCTTAACATTTTAGATCTTCATGAAAGAGGGGGGAAACCCTAAGGAGAAGGAAGGAAAAGAAGAGAGAAACAATTACTTGAAAAAATCTTGAAGAAATCAACCCAAATCCACCTAAATCGGAATCTCCAAGTAACCAAAACGGGTAGGGAGGCTCGAAGGAGTCATATTAGGTCATGTGGGGACTGAAATGGGGGAAAAGAGTGAAAATTGAAGGAGTTATGAAAGAAAAATTTTACCTCTTCAAATCTGGTCGATTTAAGAAATATTAAAAAAGATCTCCCTAATCCACAGGGGATATGAGCTCTAAAGAGGAAAAGTAGCTAATGGGGATGAGCCTCAGGTGTTTGGATTCGAGTGGGAGGTAGAATCACTAAAAAAAGTTAAAAATTAATGAGATATTGACAAATTAAAAAAATAATTTAAATCATGAAATGGGATTATGGGTAGGCCCAATACCTTAATAAAAAACCCAAATCTATCATGATTATGGATTCCTATGTGGTCCAAATGGATATGGTGATTTTAATATACCAGGGGATTCCAATTGGGAAGTGAAATGGGTATAGAATTTTGAAAATAAAGGAGATATAAAAGAAATAAAATTTATTTTTAAATCTGGAAATGGGCTCACAGTTTGGTCCAAATTTTAAAAACCCACAATTTCCACTAAAATGCATGCGAAACCCCCAAAACAAAGAAAGAAGAGAAATCAAATGAAAAATGTTTTTAAAATAAGTCATGTATGTGACATTTCTTGTACCCTTTCTCGAGCCTATAGTTCATTAGACTAGTTATGGACGCCTGAGTTATGCCCTAGGTCTAGATAACACCTAGCATCCATGTATATGTCTACTTATGTCCTCACATACTTAGTGAATATATGTGTATATAATATATAACTATATATATATTATTACTTATATATATATATATGTGTGTGTGTGTTTTTTTTGGATCAGACATATTGTAGGTTATTCTAAAGTAGGTAGAGTATGCCAGGTGTCCTAAGGGAACTTGAGCTGACTGATATCTATTTATTAAGATTTGTTTATTACTCATTATACATACACACTATTATGCTATGTACACTATTTGGATTGTTTATAGACACTATTGGTTATGTATTACTGAGTTTATCTCACACCCTACTCAGGATTCCATTAGTAACAAAGTATACCTTATGATTGTGGGTATAGATAAGGGAAAGCACACTATTACAGATGTTTGATCTGCTTTACGTATAGCTTGGAGCATGGGAGTAGAGGATTGAGAATATGATAATGATTCTAGTGTATAAGTCATTTGGAATTTTTGTTTTTTTTATATCATGTTGTATATGTCTGTCCCCTATTTCCCCTTTTTGTATTTCAACATTCCATGACATCATTGTATATGAATCATCCTTTATTATTTTTATTATTATTAAAGTTTCTTGGTTATTTATGCTTCCTTAGTTCATTATTATTATATTTATTTACATTATTCCATATATTATATTATGATTCTTATACTATTTTTTATTTATCATATTCATTATGTTACTTTGATATGAGGGTATAGTCTCCCCATTGTACCACCTTATACCCTCACTGCTAGTCAGTAGCCTATGATGTATGGGGAGGTGTGATTGAGGCCATGTGATCCACCAGATCAGGGAACCGGTTAAGTGGATCTTGGGTCGAGATGTTGCAAATTGGTATCAGAGTACTCTTTTTTATTTTTTTCTTACAATTTGGGTATCAGATTGGATACTATGTGGTAATCGAATTTGGTAATGAACCTATGCCTAGGCATTACTAACCCACGTATAGGGGAAACCCAAATTTACCTAGGTTGGGTAATTATTTGTTATTTTATATGCCTATTAAAGTTGATAAGACTTCATTATTGGGTGACACTCATATCTTATGATGTTATTATTAGTGTTATTGCAATGAGATTTATTTTTCCTATGTCCGATGAAATGAGGGTGTGTCATTTCATACATCATTATAGGCATAATAGGACTAATATTCCATGCATTTTTTCATTCCACGTATACTTTATACATGCATTTTTCCTCTTCATATAGGTTGTTCCTGGTTATTATATATTGAAATGTGCTGACATTTATTGTAGTGAGAATATTATTGGATTAATTAAAGTGATTACATCAATCAAAATGGTGTTTTACCACACATATTAGTGATGAAACCATAATTATCCAATTATACCATGTTGTGGGTTCTGGACCTACATGTTATGGATCATGATATGTATATTATATATACATAATTAAAAACTCTGGTGAAATTAAATATTTATAACTTAAAATGGTTACTGCTAAATGGGATATCAATTGTACAGTAAAGTGTTTTTTCCTCTATACCTTTCAATTGAAACTCCATATATCATAACCCTATCATGTGATATGAGGCCTAGACCCAAATCTATCCTTGGTAGTTGGTAAATGTGGGTTTTTATTACATTCTTATAGTATGTTATGGTCTTTTTTTACCACTTATTCTTGGATTTTAGAGTAGGCATATAGGTGTGGCCTTTTCTATAGGAAGGATGTTTACCTATTCTATCATATATCTATAATTATCTCAACTGGTAATTTATCTTCTGAGGCATGTGTTTTTCATTGTAGTATCATGTCACCACAATAGCCTCAAGTATTTCATCAAGAAGGTGGTAACAACTATGAATCAGATGTGGTGGGCCTTGAGCTACTAGTGATACCTCATGTAGTGTCTCCTATAGAACCACCTATTGTTCATGATATGGGAACCAACACCCAGTTTCGAGAAGGATTTTTTTGTATGATGTAGTTTATGAAAGGTGTTTCTTGGCCTACCCTAACTATGGTGGATTTGACTTGGTAGTTTCAACAGAAGCATCCTACTACCTTTTTGGGGATGGAATACCACATGCTATAGAGTCATGGATGGAGGTCATGCATTCTATTTTCGAGCATCTATAGATTCCTTCGGAGTGGAGGGTCAAACTCACTGCTTATATGCTATGCGATTATGCCATGCGATGGTGGGATTTCATTACCTAGGTGGTCCGACATTGATATATGGTCTAGATAGACTTCCAAACAATATTTTACAATTACTTATTTTCATATACTCTAAGGGATGACCAAGCTAGAGAGTTTATAAACCTACAGTAGGGATCTATGTCTGTCATGTACTATTCTTCTCACTTCACTGAGCAGCAACGGTTCACAAGCGATGATCTTATAACTACCAAGAAATTAGAGGATGGGACACTATATGACATATGATCATAGGTCTATGTTTTTAGGCTGACTATTATTTCTAATATAGTCAACTAGGCCCTTATTACTAATCAAAACTTGAGGGAAGTCGATGGTGGGAACTAGAGTGGTTCATCACCCAGGCTTTGGCGTGTTTCTTATAGTGTGAAAAATCAATATTTTGTGGTTTCTCATGGGGGTAGAAGTAGTCAGACAGCTCATAATGAAATCTTCCTTATATATCACCAGTGTGGTAAACCGGTACATACAAAACTCCAATGTTTGTGAGATCTAGTTGATTACAGAGTTTGTGGAAGGATGGGTCATATCCTATGCTTCTGTAGAATTTTTCAATCAGTCCCAAGTGAGTAGGGATCTACACATACCCCACATTCTGGAGTGGGGATAGTATTATCTTGTCAGGTAGGCAGCTATAATACAACCAACCACTCAGGATGAGGTGGTGGTTGAGGTAGAGGTAATCAGACTCAGGACTTGTAGCACCAGTAGTGCAAGCCTGCTCAAAGTAGTTAGGTTATGACTCAGGGCCATAGTACGATCCAATTACATATAGTGCAACTTATTACAAACTAGCCTGGGTACCCTGGTAACCTGATAAAAAATCCAATCCTAACATATCTCTATGGGTGCTTTCGATCCCCATGGGTTGGCGACTAACACCTGGCATCATACAATATGAAAGTGGGAATGAATTTTCCATAAACACAATGAAAGTAAGATAAAAAAATTAGTATATGTGCAAGAAAACTCCACAGGGATAAGTATAACAGAAGTCCAATTAGAAAAAAAAAATCCTAAAGTACAATCATAGAGTACCATAAAATAAGATAAAAACCCAATTCCTAGTGTACACAACTCTCTAATACAAAGGATCAATACCTATTTACATCTCCAAGTGGCACCTTACCCTTTCTCGAACCTAGATGAATATTATAAGGCCCCAGCCTTAAACCTTACTTAATCTTGGGTTATTACAAGATTACACATTGAGGATCTTTTCGGGTTTAGAGTTTTAGATAATTAGATCATAAAACTTGAATTACATTCCACATATAAACAAAGTGGTTACATAAAGATAGTATTATTCTTTCCCATCAATGGAAACATATTTAAAATAAAACATGGATTCTTTCTTGACACTTCCTTGACACTATAATCATATCATGTACCTTTCCCTTGACATGTGAAAAACATTTCAAAAAAACTTGTGATGAGCATAAAAAGCTCAGTAAGGGATATAAAAATATATGGAAAGGAAACATGGGTACATATATACATAAGAACGAAATCAAACTTTACCCATAAAACATAAGCACTTTAACATACCTCATCAAATCATGAATAAATCATAGAAATCATAAGACATAAAGGTAACTTGAGGCATTCATAACATTCTTACGTAGGGAGTAACCCTCTTGGTTACGTTTGGAATACCCATCACAGTATATTCCCTAAATCTCTTCGGATAAACCTTAACGTTTCACTCCTTCGCGTTACCCAATGCATTGGAGAGCTATATCGGGATCACCCGCCCTTAGTTTATCATAGAACCACCTGTCTTCATAATAATGCCCAAGAACCATAACATAATCGTATCACATAAAACATGTATAAAGGAAACATAAAATTTCCACATTTCAATCACAAGATATCAATACAACACATTGATATAATAAAAACATTATGAAAACCATTTTAAATACCAAAATAAAAGAAAAGTAAAACATGGTATTTATTTTTCTTTTAAAAAGAGGGTATGGCTTGTAGAGGAAGCTGAAACTCAAATAATGGTCATGGCGGCGGAGAAATCATTGTCGCCACCTACGTACGACAAAAACATTCCCCTTTTGTCGTTTAGTAAATGTTTTATATAAAAATGATTCCTTTTGAATAAACGTAAAAGTCAAAGGGGTTTATACACCGTATAAAAGAAGGTTGTGTATAAAACAAAATATGCCTCAATGAAAGGAGATTGAGACGAAGTCCCATACCTCAGGTCCGACTTGACTCGATCGTTCTTTAATGTCCTGAATAATAAAATTGAGTTAATTTCTACTTGCTTAAGAAACTTTTTCAAGTTCATTATTCCTTTTATACGACTTATTTTCATGTCATGAACACTATGCAATTATTTAAGTTAATAACGGTTGTTTTAACGATCATTGGTACTTGAGTAAAAAATAAACTCTTTATAATTACAAGTTGTTCATGTATCCATTATATCCAGAATTATAATCATGATGTATATATCATATATACCAAGTATATACATGCATTTATAATATTACATAATCATTTAGAGGTAAGAAATGAAATGCACCGTTCATGGAGACGGTAAGCCGTACGTACGCATGAACGCTACTTTCATTTCTATTTCGTATTTTATAGAATGGAATCATAATGATATAAAGGTATATTATAATTCCAGTATAATATCATATATAATATCATAGTTCCATCCTTTATACGTCCCACATATGGTATCTAACGAATCAAATCACTTTGAGAGGGTGGTAGTCCGCACTTCCTTAAATGAAGATATCGCGTTTACCCATAATGGAAACCATAAAGGTATGCCCAAAGTGAAAAATACAGAAGCTTAAGGAAAACATAAACATATTATATATCATATATAAATATAGTGACATCTTAATGTCCACCTTTGAAGGTGTTAAAAAAATGTTGAACAATCATCGTTTCGGGAGGCATAAATTCACCATCCACGGAAACAGTATGTCCTTTAACCATTAGATGTAGGTGTGTGTAAGTGTAGATCTAATACTTCTTATAACAACATCCTAGTATATTTGAGATAATGGAGTTGTTACAAAAGAAATGAATAAAAAGAGTTTAGGGGGTTGGAGAAGCAAAATAAAACAAAAGGACTCAAGTGAAGACATTACCTTAAAATCGGGTAACTCCCTTTGGTTTGAGCTCAAAGGTTTCTTTGGGAAGACTTCTGCCCAAAGTGAGGCTTCAAGGAGTAATAGAGGGATGTGGAGAGACAAAATGGGAAGTGTTTGGACGAGCCAAAGGCTTTGGGAGTGTGGGTAAGGAGGTAGAGGTGGGGGCCTTTTATAAGAGGAGAGGAGGGGCACTCTTGGAAAGTAAAGAAATGTTACTTTATTTGAAAATGATTTTCGGATTCAAAAGGTCCCACATTGATATAATTCTAGGTTAAGGTGATAAGGGTTTAAAATCCACACATTAAATATGTTTTGGACATGTGTAGGTCATAGATTTTACATTATCATTTCATTTTATTTAAATCCTTTATTAATGAGGTAATCGATGCATCATCATGATGTCATAAATAATTTAATTTATTTAAAGTCTAAAAATTATGAAAAAAATACTATGATGTAGGAAATATTTTTAGATTTCCAATGAATATTTATAGTCTAAAATATCATCTATGTAGACAAAATTAAAAATGTTTTAATCAGGTGATACATTCTTGTTATATTTACTTTCTTAAAAAAAAAGATAACAATTCACTTTCCACAAAAGTGATTCCATGGGGTCCCCAAGTTTGGAACAAGACATCCCATGGTCGGAAATGAGACAACCAGTAGAATTAGGACACATGTTGGTGTCATTTTTTTATTATTATGATATTATTTTTTTATCCTTAACTACCCGATTACTCATTAATCAAGATAATTAAAGATAATTACCGTCGTTACTATTCATAATGTCAAAAAATAGAAGAGTCTTGATAACATAATTTTGAACTTCTGATTCCAAATATGTAATCCATTTTACCAAATTCCAAACACAGAAATTGCAATAATTGATTTAAAAATAATTCCCGTTGTCAAAACAAATAGCGGGTTTTTTTGAAACAATATCTATGAAAAGTTTGGCATTAGTTTATGCCCAATTCCAAAGTGAAATTAATCCTAATGACCACCATTGGATTAAATGGTAAAAATATATTCTAATTTAACTTTAAAACCAATTCAAAAGATAATATAATCATATAAATAAATTATATTAAAAAACAGTTTTGATGTAAAATGCAGTATTTTTCACTATTCATTAAAAAATGAACATTGTCAGAAAAATACCAAAAATTCACACAAAGTAAATTTTGATGTCCCAATCATAAAGAATAAGTTTATTTTGAAAAACATAGCTTATAAAATTGTCAAAAGATATATTTAAAAATGGTTTTCCATCAAAAGGCAGTAAAACAATCTTTTAAAAAATATTAGTGTATTCCATGCTTAAGATTGGATTTATCTTCATTTTAAGCCTCTAAAACACTATCTAATTCATTAATAGATATAGATAAAAATATCTATTATTCATTACTTACTTGGGATGTTACATCCTTCCCCCCTTTAGAAAATTGTGTCCCCGCAATTTATTTACTTATCGAATAAATGGGGGTACTTATCCCTCATCGCATTTTCAGATTCCCATGTTGCCTCTTCCATCATGTGGTTTTTCCACAAAACCTTTACCTGATTAATCACCTTATTTCGTAACACTTGCTCCCTGTGGTCAAGAATCTGGATCGGTTGTTCCTCATAAGATAGGTTCTCTTCCAACTGAACTACCTCTGGACTCAAAAACATGAGATGGATCTGGCATATACTTTCTCAACATCGAAACGTGAAAAACATTGTGTACCTGAGATAAACTCAGAGGTAAAGCCACCCGGTATGCAACTGATCCAACTCTCTCCAGAATTTCATATGGTCCAATGAACCTTGGACTCAGATTTCCTTTCTTACCAAATCGCATCACACTTTTCCATGGTGAGACTTTGAGAAAAACATGATCACCTACCTCAAAAGTTAGATCCTTCCTCCTGTTGTCTGCATAACTCTTCTGCCTACTCTGAGCTGTTCTCATGTGTTTCTGAATCAGCTAAACTTTTTCTGCCATCTCTTCTACCAATTCTGGTCCCATCAACTTCCTTTCACCCACTCCATCCTAGAAAGCTGGAGTTCGACACCGCTTACCATATAACACCTCAAATGGTGCCATCTGTATACTGGAATGAAAACTGTTATTATATGAAAATTCAACCAATGAAAGATGTTGGTACCAAATTCCCTGATAATACATCGAACAAGCTCATAGCATATCCTCCAAGGTCTGAATTGTTCATTCTAACTACCCATCTCATTGAGGATGAAAAGCTGTACTAAAATTTAATTCAGTACCCAACGACTTCTGAAGGCCTTTCCAAAAGTTAGAAGTGAACCTGGGATCACGATCAGATACAATGGAGAGAGGAACTCCATGTAACCTGACTATCTCTTTAAGATACAAATGGGAAAGTTGATCTAGGGAAATATTATCTCGTATATCAAGGAAATGATCAGATTTAGTCAAGTGATCAACAATAACCCAGATTGCATTATTACCTCGAGATGTCTTCGATAATCCCACAACAAAGTCCATGGATATATTCTCCCATTTCCAATCTGGCACTGGTAAAGGCTGAAGCATCCCTTTTGGTAACTGCCGCTCTGCTTTAACCTGTTGACATTTCAAACACTTGACAGTAAAATCAGCAATATCTCTTCTCATTCCATCCCACCAGTAATACTCCCGCAGATCTCTGTACATCTTAGAACTGCCAGGATGAACTGAAAATGGAGAACTATGAGCTTCACATAACAACTCTCTCTTAAACTGTGAATCACAAGGCACACACAATCTCTTCCCAAATCTTAAAAAGCAATCATTATCAATGTTGAATTCAGGCAACTTACCTTTCTGAACCAGCTCTACCTTTTTCTGCAACTCACTGTCTTGCTTCTGTGCTTGCTTGATTCTATCTGATAGAGATGATCTTACTGATACCTGAAACAAAACAGAATAACTTCCTACACCAACAACTTCTATGCCAAAGTTCATCAAATCCTTAACCAAAGGATCACGTTCCAAATGCAACATTGCTAATGAAGCATTAATTTTTTCGACTCAAAGCATCAGCCACTTTATTTGCTTTTCCCGGATGGTAATGAATTGTACAATCATAATCTTTGATTAATTCCAGCCATCTACTCTGTCTCATGTTTAACTCTTTCTGAGTGAATATATACTTTAAACTTTTGTGATCAGTATATATTTCACACTTTACTCCATACAAATGATGCCTCCAAATTTTTAAAGTGAAAACAACAGCAGCTAACTCCAAATCATGTGTAGGGTAATTTACCTCATGAGTTTTCAACTGTCGTGAAGCATAATCAATTACCTGATCATTCTGCATTAGGACGCAACCAAGTCCTTTCAATGAATCATCACTGTATATAACAAACTCACCATTCCTGGAAGGTAGTGCCAAAACTGGAGCATTCACCAATCTTCTTTTTAATTCCTGAAAACAATCATCACATTCTTTTGTCCAGATAAACTTAACACCCTTCCGAGTTAGCTTAGTCATTGGACTAGATAACCGTGAAAAATTTCTAACAAACCTTCGGTAATAGCCTGCCAAACCAAGGAATCTACGAATCTCAGTTACATTTGTGGGTCTTGGCCAGTCTTCCACAACTTTTGTTTTTGCAGGATCAATAGTTATCCCATCTTTAGAAACAATGTGACCAAGGAAAGAAATTTGTTGCAACCAAAACTCACACTTGCTGAATTTTCCATACAGTTTATTTTCTTTTAAGGTTTTCAAGATAACCCTTAAATGTCTTTCATGCTCCTCTTTACTTTTAGAAAACACCAAAATATCATCAATGAAAACCACCACAAACTTATCCAAGAACTCATGGAAAATTCTATTCATTAAGTCCATGAATACAGCAGGTGCATTGGTTAGCCCAAAAG
This sequence comes from Viscum album, assembly GCA_963277665.1. Taxonomy (NCBI): domain Eukaryota; kingdom Viridiplantae; phylum Streptophyta; class Magnoliopsida; order Santalales; family Viscaceae; genus Viscum; species Viscum album. The sequence goes on along the minus strand of OY728130.1, from coordinate 630,534,229 downwards.
GCATTACTACAAATTCATAATGGACATATCTTGTACGGAACGCGGTCTTCGGAACATCTGCTTCCTTTACGTTCAGCTGATGGTACCCCAATCTCAAGTCAATCTTTGAAAAATACTGAGCTCCCTGGAGCTGATCAAACAAATCATCGATATGAGGCAAATGATATTTGTTCTTAACAGTGATGTTATTCAAGGCTCTATAATCAATGCAAAGTCTCATTGAACCATCTTTCTTTTTAACAAATAAAACAGGAGCACCCCATGGTGATTTGCTAGGTCGAATGAAACCTTTCTCTAATAAATCTTGAAATTGCTCCTTCAACTCTAAAAGTTCAATTTGAGCCATTCGATAAGGGGGTTTTGAAATTGGATTAGCATCAGGAACTAAGTCAACAGTAAACTCAACTTCCCGATCTAGTATTATTCCAGGAAACTCATCAGGAAAAACATCAGGATACTCATTTACCACTGACACATCATTAATCTGAACAGTTACTTTATTTTCAACGATGTGTGCAAGGTAACATTCATTTCCATCTTTTACAAGTTTCTTGGCCTCTTGATAAGTTATCAACAGTAAGGGTTCGTTATTGTACACAAACTAAAAGTATTTCTGAAAATAAACTTCTTTATCTCTACAGTCAATCTTAGCATGGTAAATAGAGATCCAATCCATACCCAGGATAACATCAAACTCTACTAGAGGTAGAACAATAAGGTTTGCAAGTAGGTTCTTTCCACAGATAAGGATAGGAAGATTCTTATAAATTCTTTTTGCCTCAAAATTTCCCCCAGGTGTTTTTACCAAAAGTTCAGGAGTCATTTCTTGAGATGGTATTCCCATTTTACTAGAAAAGTTGTCAGAGATGAAAGAATGTGTAGACCCCGAATCAAACAACACACTGGCATAATCTGAAAAAACAAACAAAGTACCTAATACAACTTCATTTGATGGCCTGACATCTGCTAAAGTAGTTGAAAAGGATTTCACCACCCTTTTCTTCTTGTAGTCTAAATGCTTCCCATCACTCAAGCTCTTTGTCGGACACTCATTTTCATAGTGACCCATCTCATTGCACTTAAAACATTTCACTAACTGTAAATCAAATTTAGTCTTACCTTCACCTTGATCTTTTTCAGTGCAATCACGAGCCTTATGTCCCATCTTACCACATCGATAGCACTTTCCAGAATTCAGAAGACATTCCCCATCATGCCTTTTTCCACATTTATCACAAACTGGAAACTTAGATTTCTTACCATCATACTTTTTTGAATAATTATTCCCTTTCTCTTGCCACCTTGGTCTCTTCTTCTGCTGGTTGTTATAGAACACTTGATCATCGACAAAATACATTTCCACCTTCTCAGCACATCGAACAAGCTTTTCATAACTTTTAAACTCACGAGAATCTAATGCCCTTCGATATTTTGGCTTTAATCCTGAGTAAAAATGATTGATTTTACTATCAAGGTCTTGGATAAAATTTGGAGCATACCTTGCCAATCGAGTGAACCTTTCTTCATAGGTAGCCACTGAGTCTTCCTATTGCCTCAATTCCAAGAATTGTTTTTCCATCCTATGTCGAACAGCCTTAGGAAAATACTTTTCAAGAAACATACCTTTGAATTCATCCCAGTCGAGAGCATCAATCTCATCAGTGTCCCTGATATTTTTAACCATCGACCACCACTAATCTGCTTCACCCTCCAAACGGTAAATAGCAAGACTAACCTTTTGATTGTCTGAACACCCCATGACATCGAAAATATTCTCCAATGCTTTAATCCACCCTTCAGCTAGCACAGGGTCAGATGATCCTCTGAATGATGGGGGATGTTGCCTCATGAAATGTTCCACCACTGACATGTTCCTCTGCAGTTGATCTGGCTGATCTCGTGTATGGATACCATCGCCATTTATCGCTTGAGTCAACTACACCATTACTGCAACAAACTGTTCAGTTCCAATTCCGACCATCTCAAGATGCTGATTCGGAAGGTTATTTTCTTTTGCATGCCTTCCTAGCACTGCTTCCCTGTTTCCTCTGCAGAAAACCATTCTGAACAAACATGTCTTAGATGAAGCAACATGGTAATATTCAAATACTATATCACTTCAATTTGACCATAATTTTTTTTGGATAATCATTTAATAGAATTCTTACTCCTAAAGTTATCTAAACTGACCTCTGATACCAACTATAAGGCCCCAGCCTTAAACCTTACTTAATCTTGAGTTATTACAAGATTACACATTGAGGATCTTTTCGGGTTTAGAGTTTTAGAGAATTATATCATAAAACTTGCATTACATTCCACATATAAACAAAGTGGTTAAATAAAGATAATATTCTTCTTTCCCATCAATGGAAACATATTTAAAATAAAACATGGATTATTTCTTGACACTTCCTTGACACTATCATCATATCATGTACCTTTCCCTTGACCTGTGAAAAACATTTCAAAAAAACTTGGAATGAGCATAAAAAGCTCAGTAAGGGATATAAAAATATATGGAAAGGAAACATGGGTACATATATACATAAGAACGAAATCAAACTTTACCCATAAAACATAAGCACTTTAACATACCTCATCAAATCATGAATAAATCATAGAAATCATAAGACATAAAGGTAACTTGAGGCATTCATAACATTCTTACGTAGGGAGTAACCCTCTTGGTTACGTTTGGAATACCCATCACAGTATATTCCCTAAATCTCTTCGGAGAAACCTTAAAGTTTCACTCCTTCGCGTTACCCAATTCATTGGAGAGCTATATCGGGCTCACCGGCCCTTATTTTATCACGGAACCACCCGTTTTCATAATAATTTCCAAGAACCATAACATAATCGTATCACATAAAACATGCATAAAGGAAACTTAATATTTCCACATTTCAATCAAAATATATCAATACAACACATTGATATAATAAAAACATTATGAAAACCATTTTCAATACCAAAATAAAATAAAAGTAAAACATGGTATTTATTTTTCTTTTAAAAAGAAGGTATGGCTTGTAGAGGAAGCTTAAACTCAAATAATGGTCACGGTGGCGGAGAAGTCATTGTCGCCGCCTACGTACGACAAAAACATTCCCCTTTTGTCGTTTAGTAAACGCTTCGTATAAAAAATATTCCTTTTGAATAAACATAAAAGTCAAAGGGGTTTATACACCGTATAAAAGAAGGTTGTGTATAAAACAAAATATGCCTCAATGAAAGGAGATTGAGACGAAGTCCCATACCTCGGGTCCGACTTGACTCGATCGTTCTTTAATGTCCTGAATAATAAACTTGAGTTAATTTATACTTGCTTAAGAACCTTTTTCAAGTTCATTACTCCTTTTATATCACTTATTTTTATGTCATGAACACCATGTAATTATTTAAGTTAATAACGGTCGTTTTAACAATCATTGGTACTTGAGTAAAAAATAAACCCTTTATAATTACAAGTTGTTCATGTATCCATTATATCCAGAATTATTATCATGATGTATATATCATATATATCCAGTATATACATGCATTTATAATATTACATAATCATTTAGAGGTAAGAAATGAAATGCACCGTTCATGGAGACGGTAAGCCGTACGTACGCATGAACGCTACTTTCATTTCTATTTCATATTTTATAGAATGGAATCATAATGATATAAAGGTATATTATAATTCAAGTATAATATCATATATAATATCATAGTTCCATCCTTTATACGTCCCACATATGGTATTTAACGAATCAAATCACTTTGAGGGGGCGGTAGTCCGCACTTCCTTAAATGAAGATATCGCGTTTACCCATAATGGAAACCATAAAGGTATGCCCAAAATGAAAAATAAATAATCTTAAGGAAAACATAAACATATTATATATCATATATAAATATAGTTACATCTTAATGGCCACCTTTGAAGGTGTTAAAAGAATGTTGAACAATCATCGTTTCGGGAGGCATAAATTCAACATCCACAGAAACAGTATGTACTTTAACCATTAGATGTAGGTGTGTGTAAGTGTAGCTCTAATAATTCTTATAAAAACATCCTAGTATATTGAAGATACTGGAGTTGTTACAAAATAAATGAATAAAAAGAGTTTATGGGGTTGGAGAAGCAAAATAAAACAAAAGGACTCAAGTGAAGACATTACCTTAAAATCGGGTAACTCCCTTTGGTTTGAGCTCAAAGGATTCTTTGGGAAGACTTCTGCCCAAAGTGAGGATTCAAGGAGTAATATAGGGATGTGGAGAGACAAAATGGGCAGGGGTTGGCCGAGCCAAAGGCTTTGGGAGTGTGGGTAAGGAGGTAGAGGTGGGGGCCTTTTATAAGAGGAGAGGAGGGGCACTCTTGGAAAATAAAGAAATGTTACTTTATTTGAAAATGATTTTCAGATTAAAAAGGTCCCATATTGATATAATTCAAGGGTAAGGTGATAAGGGTTCTAAATACACCCATCCAATAGGTTTTGGACATTTGTAGGTCATAGATTTTACATTATCATTTCATTTTATTTAAATCCTTTATTAATGAGGTAATCGATGCATCATCATGATGTCATAAATAATTTAATTTATTTAAAGTATAAAAATTATGAAAAAAATACTATTATGTAGGAAATATTTTTATATTTCCAATGAATATTTATAGTCTAAAATATCATCTATGTAGACAAAATTAAAAATGTTTTAATCAGGTGATACATTCTTGTTATATTTACTTTCTTTAAAAAAAAAGATAACAAGTCACTTTCCACAAAAGTGATTCCATGGGGTCCCCAAGTTTGGAACAAGACATCCCATGGTCGGCCATGAGACAACTAGTAGAATTAGGACACATGTTGGTGTCATTTTATTATTATTATGATATTATTTTATTATCCTTAACTACCAGATTACTCATTAATCAAGATAATGAAAGATAATTACCGTCATTACTATTCATAATGTCCAAAAACAAAAGAGTCTTGATAAAATAATTTGTACCTTCTGATTCCAAATATGTAATCCATTTTACCAAATTACAAACACATAAATTGCAATAATTGATTTAAAAATAATTCTCGTTGTCAAAACAAATAGCGGGTTTTTTTGAAACAATATCTATGAAAAGTTTGGCATTAGTTTATGCCCAATTCCAAAGTAAAATTAATCCTAATGAAAACCATTGGATTAAATGGTAAAAATATATTCTAATTTAACTTTAAAACCAATTAAAAATATAATCTAATCATATAAATAAATTAGATTAAAAAGAAGTTTTGATGTAAAATGCAGTATTTTTCACTATTCATTAAAAAATGAACATTGTCAGAAAAATTCCAAAAATTCACACAAAGTAAATTTTGATGTCCCAATCATAAAGAATAAGTTTATTTTGACAAAAATAGATTATAAAATTGTCAAAATATAGATTTAAAAATGGTTTTCCATCAAAAGGCAGTAAAACAATCTTTTAAAAAATATTAGTGTATTCCATGCTTAAGATTGGATTTATTTTCATTTTAAGCCTCTAAAACACTATCTAATTCATTAATAGACATAGATAAAAATATCTATTATTAATTACTTACTTTGGATGTTACAAAGATAATCAATAACAATTAATAGGCATAGGTAGGTTGTGAGCTAAAATCCCATTAGGGTATCACCAAGGATTAAATAAATATATACCATAATTAATTAACCAAATAATTCTTTAAATTTTTTTATAAATAGACATGGAATTTCCAAATCACATTTCAAACCAAATCATGCTTTATAATTCAAATGATGGAAATATTTCTAAACAAATGGCTTAATAAACATTTTATATAAAACATTTTATATAAATCTATAGGGCATGTGTAAAATAGTTTATAAAAAATGGCATATATTTCAAATACAAACAATGATAAACATGGTCATCTATCAAAAGGTATGATATTTCTAGGCTAAAAGATACTCACACACTTGATGGTGATCACAGAAATATATTTATACACACATCCCTCAGACACTAGTCAAAGAGAACTCATCACCATCCCATCAGGGATGTGACCTGCTGCAATAGATTTTGTTTCATTTGTAAAGTGTTAAAAGAGTACTATATAAATATCTCCATAACTACCTAGGATTTCATGTGATCTAATAAAAATTAGTGATGGAAAATTTATTTCAAAATTGTTTAAAATACAATTCAACCCATTCTTCCATTTCAATATACCAATTTCCATTTTAAAAACCAAAATTGATTTTTAAATAAAATCAATCCTTTTCCAAGATAAAAGCACTGGGTTTCTATCAAAACTATTTTAATCCATTTTCTAGAATAAAAATTTGAAATCAATTTCATCAAATAAATTTCACAATTTAAATTTAACTATTTTCCATTAATTTCACAAACACACCCCAATTCATTTGAATTGGGGGGTTTTCCCAATTTCGTGCCAAATCAAATCCAAATACCCAATTCACTATAATTGGGTTTTTCAATAACCGTATTGAAAGAAATTTAATTGAAATAAAACAATTGAATTTAAATAAAACGATTGAATTTAAATTAAGCAATATAGGAGTAATCAAAATTAGTCATTATAATGGAACCACCTACCTCGGGATTGTGGAATCTCGAAATAAAAATCCCTAATCAGGAAACTCCAATGAAGAACATTGGAAAAAAGGATATAAGAATCAAACCTAGATTCAATATCTGAAATATTTTCGATTAGATCCTCCAATAATATATAGATCTATAAAACCCTAGGGAGGAAATAGGAGAGAGCGGGAGAAAGATAATGGGAAGTGGAATCTTACTGTAAAGTGATCGATAATCATTTTACTAGATTCTATTCTCTCATGGAAGGGATTAAGGGGGGGAAAATCACATCTTGAGATCCTCCAAGGAAGAAGAAAACACTATGGGGTTGTACAGTCCCATCGAGAACCTAAAAAGAGGGTTTTGAGATTTTAAAAATTAATTTTTGGATTAAAAAAGCTCATACGTATGGTTTCCTGGGCAGGGCCGCATGGTTAGACAAATTGTACGCCCTGACCATGTACCCCTTTTTTCTCAGTTGTATTGTTTATCCTTAGTGGGAACATGGTTTTTCAAATCATGTGTTATCCATGCAAGCCTCCATTTTCTAGGTTTTCACGGTTTCCACTAAGAGGGAACATTGTTTAGGAAAACCATGCGCCAAACATGCATAGCCCAAAAACTTTCAAAATTTCAAAAAAATCACCTGAAAAAACCCTTAAATGGAACCCAACCCAAGAATGAATAAAATAGGATTTTAGGAATACCTAAAAACAGTAATAGGATTTTACAACCTCCCCAAAATAGAAACTTTCTGTCCCTAGAAAGCCTATTAAGAAACTTCCATGTTAAAAATATGAGGCCATTTCTCTCTCATCGGTGCATCCCTCTCCCAAATCTCATGAGAATCAAAACCTTGCTACCATAGAACTCAAACAAAAGGTATCTTCCTCCCACAATGTGCCTTTATTTTATAATCAACTATCCTAGCTGGATGCTCAGTCATGGAAAAATCAGGTTCATCATCAAGATCACTTTAGCTCAGAACATGAGATGGATCATAAAGATACTTTCATACCTGAGAAACATAGAACATGTTATGTATAAACATCAGCTACAGTGGAATTTATAAATGTTAATCCACTTTCCCCACCTTCTCAACAACCTCAAAAGGCCCCACAAAATGAGGAGAAAGTTTCCCTTGCCTCCCAAGTCATCAAGCACCCAATTAGGGTGGAAATTTCAAGAACACCAGATCACCAAACGATAATTCCAATAGTTTGTGATGAAGATCAACATAATATTTATATCAGCTCTATTCCATCAACATTATATAGGGGATCAACTGAATCTTTGTTGTTGTCTCTTGAAACAAGCTTGGTCCAACCAAGGAACTTTCACTGATCTCTGATGAACATAATAGATATTTACAAGGATAACTATATAAAGCCTCAAAATGATCCATTATGATCATAGACCAGTAACTATTTTTATAAGAAAACTCAACCAGACCTAGATGGTCATACCAAGCCCCACCAAAGTCTAGAACCTAGGTGTGGAGCATATCCTCAAGAATCTGTATAGATCTTTTTGTTTATCCATTTGACTACAGATGGTATGACATACTCTAATGGACCTGAGATACCATTTCCTCCTGATGGTCCCTCCAAAAATGATAAGTGAATCGAGGACCCCTATTAGAGAATATAACAAATGGAACTCCGTGAAAATGAACAATCTCTTTCACATAGATATTTCCCAACTCCTCAACTTTGGTTTTATCGTGAATGGATATAAAGTGATCCGATTTAGTTATCCTATAAATCAAAACCCATATCACATTACTCTTTTTGTGGGTATGTGTAAACCTAACCAAAAAGTACATAGAGATATCATATCACTTACAAGTTGGTATGGGAAGTGGCTGAAGAAAACTCAAAGGTCTCTGATGCTCGACCTTGACCTATTGGAACTTATAATAATGATAGAAAAAATCAGAAATGACTAATATCATACCTGGACACCAGGATCATCATTGTATGTCATAGAACATCTTCATGGTTATTGGGTGCATTTCCCAATGGGAATTATGTAAATCCCCCATCAGAAATTTTCTTACCACTAACAACATAACAAAGATATTGTGATAACATAGAATACCCTTGGTGGAGAATATCCAGTAAGGAATGGTCTCCCCACCATAAAGAGAGTATCTAATGTCATGGAACTCATAATCAAGATTTTATTACTGAAGGATCAACTTGAGAAGAGAGTATTTCAACTGAAAACTATCCAAGGAAACCTCGACACCTAATTCTTGAAATCCAATATGAAACTATGAAAAAAGATCCATCAAGTTCCACTCTCCCGATAATTCTTTCATGGACTAGGTCATAATTTTCCTAATCAAAGAATCTTAAAAGGAATTACCTTTACTCAGGGTATAGGTGATGTTAAAGTTAAAAGATTTCAGGTACTCCAACAAATGCCTCTGGCATAGATTCAAATATTTTTGAGAGAAGATATAACTCAAGATATTATGGTCAGAATACATGGTAAACCTTTATCTAAAGAGGTAGAGCTGCTAACTCTTAAGCACATGCATCACAAATGCAAGTTCAAGGTAATGGGTTAGATAATTCATCTTGTGTGGCCTAAGCTGATGAGATCCATAAGCAATGACATGATCACCCTACATAATAACTCATCCCAAACCTGAACCTGATGCATCACAAAATACCATGTAGCCCTACCCAGCCTCTGAAAGAATCAAAACTAGTTCCATAGTCAAATGACACTTCATCTTAACAAAATAATTATTAAATTTCTCATCCCAAGAAAACTTTACTCCCTTCCAAGTTAGTATAGTCATCATAGAATCCAACTTTGAGAAATCCTTAACAAACCGGTGATAATATCCAACTAAACCCAAGAAACTGCAAATATTAAAAATATTTTGTAGTTTTTCAAATGTCATAAAAACCTTCCACTTTTAAAGATCAACTAAAATACCATGTTCCAACACCACGTGTCCTAATAACTTCACTTCCTGAATCTAGAAATCACATTTCAAAATATTGGAATATAGTCGGTGGTTTCTAAATTATTCTAAAACTATTCTTAGATGACGCACATGATCCTACCCGGACTTAGATTAAACTAGTATTTCATCCACAAATACCACCAAAAAATTATAAATATACTCATGGAAAATTATATTAATTAAATCCATAAATACTTAAGGATAATTGGTTAAACCATATGGCATTACAAGGTACTCATAATGATCATACTTGCTCTGAAACGTGGTTTTCTAAATGTCAGATTATTCTATTCACAACTAATGGTAACCAGATAAAATTTCAATCTTCAATAAACACATTTTGTCTTTAAACTAATCAAATATATCATTAATCCATGGCAATAGATACTTATTATTTACCGTAAATTGATTGAGTTTTTGGTAATCCACACAAAGGTGAAGTGAACCATCAGCTTCCTAAGTAAAGAGAATCGACGCCACATAAGGTGACACACTCAAGAGTATAAATTATTTCTATAGTATATCATTAAAATGAGTCCTTAGATATTTCATTTCATATAGTTCCATATGGTAAGAATAAATAGACATCGGTTGAGTACCAGGCACTAAATCGATAGATAAATCTATCTCCCCTACCGATGGAAAATTAGAGAAGTTAGAAAGAAAAACGTTGGGAGAATCGACGAAAACTAGAAGGAGATCACCACTAAAATATTCTTGATCTATGTAAAAATAAAACATAGATATTACTTTCCCCAACTCTAGATAGAATGTTCTGGCTCTTCTCAACCTTAGGGACCATTCTCCTTGAAAGGTATAAAAAACCCCATCAGGTGCAGTAAAGGAGACCCGTCAAAGATAACAATCAGTTTGAGATTTATTTACAATGAGACAATCCATAGTAAATATGATTTCAAGTGGTTTCATGTTGATAACCATAAAATCCCAAGCAATATCAACATCTGATAAAGAGAAATCATGAGCGAAACTATGGATACCTTGTTCTCTCTTTGTTCTAAGGGGTGCAGTGATATCCATCACATAAGATAAAATCTCCATAGGAAGATTAACCAAATTGAAAATATGAGTTGAAATAAACTAATGAGATGCACCAGTATCAAATAAAGTAGTCATTAATGACAAATTTATAGTTATGATACCTCTCACAGTCGCTAGACCCATCTCCAATTCCCCTGGAGACTCTTCCACTGTGTGAAGAAGCTTTGTTCCAGATGCTTGTGGATGTAACCCCTTTGTCCATGAAGCATCTGGTTGAACCATAGTTTTAATAGGAATTAATGGTCTTTTACCACTATGATAAGTAGAAAGTACATGGAATAACTTCTAAAAGTGACCTGATAATCCACATGAACCACATATCTTGGGTAGCTCAGTGCAAACCCTCTTTGAGTGCCTTGGATTTCCACACTAGTTGAAAATCAAAGGGCCTCTTACAGGCACTGCATGAGGTTTATAAAAACCCTAATTTAGAGAACCACCATAATAATCACCAAGATTACTCTTCCCTTTATAGAAATTATCATCGCCACTGAGAGAAAAAGAAACTTTTGACAACCCTAACTTTCCAACCAGGTTCATTTCAACCATCAATACTCTATCCATCAAATCAATATAACAAGTAGGATTCAATAATAAAACATGACAAAAAATATCATATTGAAGTACCATCTGAAACCATCAAGTCTTCATCTTCTCATTTGATATAATCTCAGGTACAAATTGCATAAGCTTAGCAAAAAAAATTTCATACTCTGTCACACTCCTATTATCCCGCTGAAGTTTGAAAAACTCAAGATCCATGGCCAAAACCATCGACTATGGATATAACTATTCAGTGAAAATATATTTAAAGTATTTCCACTTTAAGACCTTATTCTTCTTCTCCATCACCATAATGTCCCACCATCTCCTAGTCGGTCCCTCTATCACGAAGGTGGAACACTTCACACCTTGATTTCATTAGGTGTCTCCAAGGACTCAAACAAACACTCCATCCTTCTCAACCATTCCTCAGACTCTCTAGGATCATTAGAAACTTTGAAATATTGTGGATTATGGTAAAGGAATTCCTAAGAATGATTCTAAAAAGCATCTCTATAAGGTTCCATAGCTATATCCTGAATGAGAACTAGTGGTGGTGCATGTCCCAAATCTTGGACAGTACGCACAATCACCTCAATCAGACCTGGGTCCATGAGAGGATTTCCTAATTGTGGTTCATCAGTAGCATCCTCCTATATTGGATTCACAAATCTTCTTAGAGGCATGATGATACACAAAATCATAGGACGACATTGAAGACATAAAAGACACTCAAACAGAGTAACAAGGGAAAATTAATCCCAATATATCATAACACATGATTTGGATTTCATCCTATTCAAATAAAAATAGATAAAATATAGAAATAATCCCTAAGAAATATTTCCAAAACCACCCCTAGTGACATAAGTATCAATGTGGTGAGAGCCGGATAGGCACTCAATCACAACTACCTCTTAAGACCTGACAAGATTACACAACTGCATAGTGACATCAAGGCAAAATGAAAAACTTGCACCTTTGATACTATTTTTTTATGAACTAACCTAGGTACCCCGGTAACCTGATAAATGAGTCGATATTAACATATCCCAAAGGGATTTATCGATCCCCATGGGTTGGCGATTGGCACCTATCATCATAAAATATGAAATTGGGAATGAATTTTCAACAAATAAAATAAAAGAAAGATAAAAAATCGTTATTTATACAAGAAAACTCCATAGGGAGAAGTGTACCAGAAGTCAAACAGGAAAAAAATCCCAAAGTATGACCACAAATTACTAGAAAATAGGATAAAAACCTAATTCCCAGTGGAAAAAACTCTCCAATTGTAACGTCCTAACCCGGGTCACCACTAATCTGGTGGCCGGACCGGTTGCCACATGACCTGAAGCGCGTCTCCCCGTACAACAGAGGCTGCTGACTAGCAGTGAGGGTATAAGGATAGTTAGTGGGAAAACTATAACCTCTTGTCAGAGTTGCACAACGGTATATCAGTGCGGATAACAAACAATAGCAAAGCAGTAACTCATAAATGACAAACAGCGAAAGACAAATAATACTCATTTTATAAAAGTGGACAACACCAAATTATACAACAGATGCATGCATGACATGCTAAAGATACAAAAGTAGACAACAGTGAAAAAAACAGCATGCTTTACATTCCAATGCAGAAATAAATAAATAATTACTCAAAGCCCTAAGGGAGATCTCCTTGAGCATCCCGAGCCTCTGCTCAGTCCTCTGCTCCTAACTCCCAAGTAAATGCAAACAGCATAGCCCTGCAACCAAATAGAATCTACTTAGGTACCGAGTGCAATGACGTCCCGATTAGGGTGTGAGATATAAATCTCAGTAGGCCGGAAACACCGGTGTCTACCCCAAATCCAGACATTTAATAAATAATTTAAAACACATGAAGGCATGCATAAAATAAAGTAAGCAGTACAAAGTAACTATATACTCAAGTACCTGCTTCAGCCCTCAGCTAGTGTCTGAACCTGTAGTATTCATTTTTCATGCATACTCAATAATCATTACATAATCATTTATCATTTATCAATTATTCCAATATTAATAAATTATGAAAGTCTTGAGATTCAGCCTACGCCCGGCATCTCTCGTATAAGTCCCTCACCACGGATGTCTCTAAAGACCATCTAAATAATCAAAGTAAAGACCGAATCCAAGATTGTGATTTGGATTAGATAACACGTCATAAGTTATTCAATTAAATATTTCATATATTATGTCTAATCCCATCCACTAAAATAGTGACTCGCTCCTGGGTTCGTCCACCAACAGTGGTACACCCAAATCATTAATAATTCTAAACCCTTTCTCATAATCAATTCACAAAACATCATGTCACGTTAGCCTTCATTAACCATTAACTCATTTCATGAATGAACAATTGGACCCACAATCCAATGTTAATTAATGGGTGTTGAACATCATGTCTAGCACCCTCGTGAGTATTCAGAGCATTAGTCCATGTCTCAAAACCCATGGGTATTTGGAGCATTAGACCCTGACCTATAAAAGAATAGTTCCTTGCAAGCTGGGTGTAGAACGCCATGTCTAGCACCCCGTGAGTATTTGGAGCATCAGTCCCTATCTCACAACCCATTTATCAATCAAACAAATACATTTATCATTGGGGCAGAACATCATGTCTAACACCCTGTGAGTATTTGGAGCATCAGTCCCGGTCTCTCAACCCATTCATCAATCATACATATATATTTACCATTGGTGTAGAATATCATGTCTAACATTACAAAACCAATCCTATAATTAATTCAACAATTAATTAAAAACACAAAACACTCTTTAGATAAGTCAATACTTAATTAACCAAATTCTTTAACTAGTCTGAACTCGTCCATTCAAACAATGGTTCGTCCAGGACTTTAACAATCTGCAAGCTCACCATAATCATCACAAAACATGCTGAACAAAGCCAAGATATTTAGATACCATCTCACACAACATATCATATTTTCAAAGAACTCCATCCAAGACAACTTAAGGCATGAAAAACTAATACACATCAAAATTACTCCTGGCTAAAAATCGTAACAAACAATCAACTCACAATCTTAATTTAATGCATGAAAATTAATTAATTAAACAATTATTTAATCAAACCTTTTCTATTTAACCAATCACCAATTAGTTAACCATTTATCATTTAACATGTAATAATTAATCCCTCTATTAATTATTACCAGTTTCCAAATTATATACCGAACATGTCAAATATTCAATATTCCCAATAATCAGTAAAGGCCACAAACTCATTCCCAATAATGACTTGATAATTAATTCTAAAATTAATTATCCTTACACTTAATATCCCCATTCCAATCATTAAATTGTTTAATCATATCACTTTAACTAAAATAGCAACCCATGCTTAAAATCAACACATGTTCAAGTCCTCATTTATCTCATGTGAGTAGCATTATTTAATAACATCAAAAGTGTCATTCATCGACATATCAAAATTAAGGAAATTCACATTCTCAATTTATTTAAAGAATCTATAATTCCTAAAAAAAGTGTTAAAGATTTGGGACCCTACCTCAGGGTTTTGCTGGAAACCACAACGAATGAAGAACCCTCAATAGAAACGGGTTGACTCTTCAAGAACCCACCTTAGATCACTTCTCCTAGAAATACCAAGACCATAAATCATCATACTTGTCATCCACACACTTATATTTACCCATAACGGGTTTAGATCTAAGAAACCATGAGAAGAGGAGATGTAGATCTAAGAAGATCTAAGAAACCGAATAATAACGAATAAGAACATCTACCTACCTCAAGAAACCGTCTTTGATTTGCCAAGAGAAGCCTTAAGATTGCCTCCAAAATGCTTGGAGAACCTTCTCTGGCCTAAGGAGAAGAAAAATCCCGAGTTATGGCCACTTAGGAGGTAAAAAGATCCATATAAAGGAAAAAACGAGCGATATCCACAATTTAAGGATCTCATTTAAGTGCCCGCACAGTTAGTTTGCATGGTTTGACAAACCGTGCGCTATCCGTGCATTAGCTACTGCCTCAGCCACCCTTCTCGCACGGTTTGGCCGTATGGTTAGACAAAACGTGTGCCGACCATGTGAAAGCTACTACCTCCAAGACCAACTACGCATGGTTTGGACGCATGGTTAGACAAACCGTGCGCCGCCCGTGCGACTTCCCCTTAACCTCAAAACTTCTATCAAAGTTCAAAAAAACGACATCTTTAGGTGATCCAACACTCAGAATAAAATTCCAGATCTCAGTTTAGAAAGAACGAATCATTGATAAAGAAAAAAAGAAATTTAGAAACATTCATAATTTTAACCCGGTTCAAAACACGGGATCTTACATTATACCCACCTTAAAAACTTCTCGTCCCTGAGAAGCCATCGGGAACCACTACTAAAATAGCCGACCTACCAAGGTCATTTAATCCTATTAGAAGTGACATGTTGTGTTCCTAACACCAAACACAACTTTAACCCTTCTCAAACCTGATGGATAATCCTTTTTAACTAGATCCAAAGATCACTCTAAAGATCAAACATCGAAACATATCTTATATATTAGGTCATTAGAAGGACCTTGTCAGTGTAAAAGGTTGAACCTCGATCAAACAACAGAACATGTTTCTCATGCTTCACTAAAAGATACCGCGGACCCAAAATCCACTTTCTCCCTTTATCTGACGATGTGCCTTTAAAACTATTCCAAAACCATCTGCCAGTATAACGAAGTACTTACCCAACATCTGGTAAATTTTCAAAGTCAAGCCATCATAAGGCCATTTTAAAAACAACTGTGCCCCATCACAAATAAATAAGTAGCCCAAAGAAACCATGCATCCCTCATACTCCCCAGATAATAACTTATCCTCAAGACCAACAACAATTAAACTATAGTGCGACATATGACCAATGCTATCTTAGTGTCTCCATGACAAGGTCAAGATAGGGGACATGCTCATTGTGTTCAGAAGAGAAAACTAAGAGAAAACCGAGGTCATGAAGAAGATCAGTCAAACCATTAACAGACAACTATGTTCTAAAAGCTCGGCATCAACTGCCAACACATTCATTGTGAACAAAGTGGCAATACCCACCTTAGGATTTCCCATGATGTCTCAAGAAAAGATCAGCCGCTCACCAGAACATTAGATTAACAACAAGATTGGCGTGTCCAACACTCGAGTCTTTCAAAAACCATTCCATGTATTGAAATGAAACTGATTATTTAACGCTCAAGTTACTCTACATGGAGTTGACCCGAGACCGTACTCAACAGTACAGAAAGACTTATTATGGAGTCATATTTCCTCATACGACCATTTTTCTGGATGACGCCATAACCAATCATCCATTACTAAGAAGAAATGGTAAAATGACCAACAAAGTAGTTGTCCATGCCTGAGGCACATCTAACCAGCTGACAAAGAGCATTACTCGATGCTCAATCCCACAACAAGGTAAAGAAACACATCATCACCCATTAAAACAAGGGTGTCATAGGAAAATGGAAGTCCTACCTGGGACAACAGCACCCAACAACACCAAAAGAGTGAGAAAATCCATAGCGCTAGCAAGACATTTAAGTTTTGAGGGTGCTACCGACCATAGGTTAGCCCCTTACGAAGAATAAGTGTCAACCCTAAACAGGGCCACTTCAAACAAGTCACTAGGCTCAAAAGCTGAACATAAGGCCATTGCTAAGGAGAAGAAAGCCTATGGAAAGTACTCACGCTTCTGTTCCAAGGAAACTCAAGAGAAGTCTGAACTACCCTTAACATGAGGGTTTTAAATAGTGGACACCACAATAGGTTCCATTTCCATGCCTCTTATATTTAATCACTTTTAATCTTTAATCATCAAACTATTTAATCAAAACATCAAAGTACCATTTTCAAAACACCCCAAGGAAAAACAAGAAATTTTCATAAAACCCCCTTTTTAAAACATTTACGTTAGTTGACATACCATCAAATTCAGGAAACTTATAAAAATAAATTTCTTTTAAGAAGATAAGGCGACCTACGAGGATCCCATTTTAACCAACCTGGGTTCTCTATAAAGCAACCCAATAGAAAACACATAGGTATTAAAATTTTAAACACCCATACGGGTTATCTCATAAAAACACTCCCCAACTGACCTACTTGGGTCCAGTTGCATTTTGGAAGCTATCCATTTGATTTCAGATCAACATTAAACATCTTTCACGTTTATAAGAATTTCACATGGCATAAAGTCATTACATTTAATATGAGTCATCATTCCCAATTCATGAAGCGCTGATACACTCCATGGATTAAAAATTGGCTCTCATTAATCGATACTAATATCAATTTAGAAATTAACATGATCAACCTAATGGTCCAAATTATATGGGTGGACACCTACCAATCGATAAGGCGCCCATACACCTTATCGCTGGATTTTGGCTCCCATTTAACACATTCAACATTTATTTAACATTTTTTCTTTAACATCCCTTTCACATATCAAAACTTCTCTAATATGTTAGCATAAGTAGTAACACAACAACATGATATGACACAGAAGCATGTCACAACAACAAAACATGCTAATAACTGAGGTAGTATGGCATATAATCATTCAATCATGTTAAATCTATCACCGAAACATGATATCTAAAGAGGCATGCTAAAGAAATTCAAACATGGCATTGCACCCAAGGAACACAATCCAAATTAGCAGGCATCCTACTAATGAAACTACATGGCATGTTATATGCATGACATGTGAATCTCTAAGTGTCTAAGATGATGCATGTATGAAACTTCTTCGCCATATCAGGCCAAGAAAATTATTCTTTTCAAAATTCTCAAAATCAATAAACATCGGAAAATACACCAGTCACTCAAGGTGAAATCAAATCAACTGTAACCTCTAATAGTACAAACATCAATTCCCATCCCTGGCCACTTAGTCATTTCCTGTACATGAGGTGATCAGTCCCAAGCACGACTATTAACCCAAGTGCCGACACATCCCTAGTCTCCTGTCTACCAACCCCAAAACAGTAAGACAAAGGAAAAGAAAGAAACATAAACCTTTTATACCACTTTGTAACATCCTGACCCGGGTCACCACTAATCTGGTGGACGGACTGGTCACCACATGACCTCAAGCGCATATCCCCATATGCTATAGGCTGCCAACTAGCAACGAGGGTTTAAGGATAGTCAGTGAGGAGAATATACCTTCTTTTTAGAGTTGCACATTGGTATATCAGTGTGGATAACAAACAATAGTGGAAGCCGTAACTCATAAATGACAAACAACAGAAGAAAAGTAATACTCATTTTAGAAAAGTGGCCAACGCCAAATTATACAACAGATTCATGCATGACATGATAAAGATACAAAAGTAGAAAATAGTGAAAAAACATCATGATTTACATTCCAATACAAAAATAAATAAATAATGACTCAAATCCCCAAGGGAGATCTCCTTAAGAATCCCGAGCCTCTGCTCGGTCCTCTGGTCCTAACTCCCAAGTAAATGTAAATAGCATAGTCCTGCAACCAAATAGAATCTACTCAGGTACCCAGTGTAATGATGGCCAGAGTAGGGTGTGAGATATAAATATCAGTAGGTCGGGACCACCGGTGTCTACTCCAAATCCAGAAATTTAATAAATAATTTAAAATATGTGAAGGCATGCATAAAATAAAGTAAGCAGTACAAAGTAACTATATACTCAAGTACCTGCTTCAGCCCTCAGCTGGTGTCTGAACCTGCAGTATTCATTTGTTAGGCATAATCAATAATCATTACATAATCATTTATCATTTATCAATTATTCCAATCTTAATAAATTATGAAAGTCTTGAGATTTAGCCTACGCCCGACATATCCCGTATAAGTCACTCACCATGGATGTCTCTAAAGACCATCTAAATAATCAAAGTAAAGGCCGAATCCAAGCTTGTGCTTTGGCTTGGATAACGCATCATAAGTTATTCAATTAAATATTTCATATATTATGTCTAAGACTATCCACTAAAATAGTGACTCACACCTGGGTTCGTCCACTAACAATGGTTCAACGAAATCATTAAAAAGTCTACACCCTTTCTCATAATCAATTCACAAAACATCATGTCACAACAACCTTCATTAACCATTAGCTCATTTCACACATGAAAAATTGGACCCATAGTCCAATGTTAATTAATGGGCATAGAACATTATGTCTAGAACCCTCATGAGTATTCAGAGCATCAGTCTATGTCTCACAACCCATGGGTATTTGGAGCATCAGTCCCTGACCCATAAAAGAATATTTTCTTACAAGCTGGGTGTAGAACGCCATGTATGGCACCCCGTGAGTATTTGGAGCATCAGCCCTTATCTCACAACCCATTTATCAATCATACAAATACATCTATCTTTGGTGTAGAACATTATGTCTAACACCCTCTGAGTAGTTGGAGCATCTTTCCCTATCTCAAAACCCATTCATCAATCATACAAATATATTTACGATTGGTGTATAATATCATGTCTAACACCACAAAACCAATCCGTTAATTAATTCAACAATTAATTAACAACACGAAAAACTATTCATATAAGTAAACACTTAATTAACCAAATTCTTTAATAAGTCTGAACTCTTCCATTCAAACAATGGTTTGTCCAGGACTTTAACAATCTACAAGCTCACCATAATCATCAAAAAACATGCTGAACAAAGCCAAGATATTTAGTAACCATCACACACAACATATCATATTTTCAAACAACTCCATCCAAGACAACTTAAGGCATGGAAAACTAATATGCATCAAAAGTACTCCTGGCTAACAATCATAACAAACAATCAACTCACAATATTAATTTAATGAATGAAAATTAATTAATTCAACAATTAATTAATCAAAATTTTCTCTTTAACCAATCATTAATTAGTTAACCATTTATCATTTAACATGCAATAATTAATCCCTCTATTAATTATTACCAGTTTCCAAATTATATACCGAACATGTCAAATATTCGATATTCCCAATAATCAGTAAAGTCCAAAAACTCATTCCAACTCATGACTTGATAATTAATTCTACAATTAATTATCCTTATACTCAATCTCCCCATTAAAATCATTCAATTGTTTAATCATATCACTTTAACTAAAATAGCAACCCATGCTTAAAATCAACACATGTTCAAGTCCTCATTTATCTCATGTGGGTGGCATTATTTAATAACATCAAAA
The DNA here is from genome assembly GCA_963277665.1 of Viscum album. Taxonomy (NCBI): domain Eukaryota; kingdom Viridiplantae; phylum Streptophyta; class Magnoliopsida; order Santalales; family Viscaceae; genus Viscum; species Viscum album. The sequence continues at coordinate 630,513,808 of OY728130.1, read as the reverse complement.
GTGTCATTCATCGACATATAAAATTCAAGGAAATTCACATTCTCAATTTATTTAAGGAATCTATAATTTTTAAATAAAGTGTTAAATATTTGGTACCCTAACTCAGGGTTTTGATGGAAACCACAACGAACGAAGAACCCTCAAGAGAAACGGGTTGATTCTTCAAGAAACAGCCTTAGATCACTTCTCCTAGAAATACCAAGACCAAAACTCATCAAAGTTATCATCCACACACTTAGATTTACCCATAACGGGAGTATATCTAAGAAACTGTGAGAAGAGGGGATGTAGATCTAAGCAGATCTAAGAAACCGAACAAGAATGAAGAAGAGCATCTACCTACCTCAAGAAACTGGCTTTGATTCCCCAAGAGAAGCCTTTAGATCGCCTCTAAAATGCTGGGAGAACCTTTTATGACCTAAGGAGAAGCAAAATCCCTAGTTATGGCTGCTTAGGAGGAAAACTGATCCATCTAAAGGAAAAAATGAGCAAGATCCACAATTTAAGGATCTCGTTTAAGCGCTCGCACGGTTAGTTCGCACGGTTTGACAAACCGTGCGCTAACTGTGCGTTAGCAACTACCTCATCCACCCTTCTCGCATGGTTTGGCCACATGGTTAGACAAACCATGCGCCACCCATGCGGAATCTACTGCCTCAAAGACCAAATACGCATGGTTTGGATGCACAATTAGACAAACTGTGCGCCGCCCGTGCGACTTCCCCTTAACCTAAAAACTTCTATCAAAGTTTGAAAAAATGACATCTTTTGGTGATCTAACACTCAGAATAAAATTTCGGAGCTTAGTTTAGAAATAACGACCCGTTGATAAACCAAAAAATAAATTCAGAAACATTCGTAATTTTAACCCGGTTCAAAACATGAGATCTTACACCAATCCCAAGGATCAATAGTTAATACCACCAGTAAGTGGTGCCTTACCCGTACTCGAACCTAGAATAAGATAATCTAAAAACACTTGAAGGTACAGGTAGGGTGTGTGCTGAAATCCCAATAGGATCTCACCAAGGATTCTATAAATAGATGCCATAATTAATTAACTAAATAAATATTTCAATTGTTTTATAAATAGACATGGAATTAAAAAAAACACATCTCAATCCAAATCATTCTTTATAATTAAAATAATGGAAATATTTCTAAACAAATTCCTTAATAAATATTTTATATAAAATAGTTTATATAAATTTATAAGGAATGTGTAAAAAACTTTACAAATAATGGAATATATTTAAAATACAAACAAAAAGAAACATGATCATATTCTGAAAGTTAAAATAGTTCTAGGATACAGGATCCTCACAAGATCAAAGGTGATCATGGAAATATGTTTATGCACACATCCCTCAGACATTAGTTAAAGAAAACTCATCACCATCCCATCGGAGATGTGACCAACTACACTAGGTTTTGTTTCATTTATAAAGTATCAAAAGAGTGTTATCCCAATAACTCACTAACTACCTAGGATTTCATGTTCTCTAATAAAAATTGGTTATGAAAAATTTATTTTAAAAATGTTTAAAATACAATTCAACCCATTCTTTCATTTCAATATGTCAATTTCCATCTTACAAACCAAAATTGGTTTTTAAATAAAATCCCGTCGTTTCCAAGAGAAACCCACTAGCTTTCTATAAAAAACCATTTTAATCCATTTTATAGAATAAAAATTTGAAATATATTTCATTAAATCAATTTCACAATTTAAATTTCACAAATTTCCATCAATTTTACAAACACACCCAAATTCATTAGAATTGGGTGGTTTTACCAATTTCATACCAAATCAAATCCAAATCCCAAATTCACTAGAATTGGGTTTTTTCAATAACCCCATTGAAATAAATTTAATTGAAATCAAGTAATTTAATTGAAATTAATAAATTTAGGGTTAATCAAAATTGGCCATCATAACAGAACCACCTACCTCGGGATCATGGGATCTCGAAACACAAATATCTAATCAAGAAACTCAAATAAAGAACGTCAGCAATGAGTATCTGAGAATCAAACCTAGATTCAAGATCTGAAATAGTAGGGACTATATCCTCCCACTACATATATATCTATAAAACCCTAGGGAGTAAATATTAAAGAGAATCAAAAAGAGAACATGTAGAGGAATCTTACCGAGAAGAGATTGAACATCATTCGCCTAGAATCAATTCACCTCGTTAAGGGTGTAGAGGGGCTAAAATCACCTCTTGAAATACTCCAAGGAATAAGAAAATTCTATGGATTTGTACAGGCCATTCAGGAACCTAAAAAGAGGGTTTTGGGATTTTAAAAATTAATTTTTGGATTAAAAAATATCGTACGCACGATTTCCTAGGCAGGGCCGTATGGTTAGACAAACCATGCACCATAACAGTGTGCCCATTTTTTTCTAGGTGAATGGTTTCTCCTTGGTGGGAAAATGATTTTTCAAACTATGTGCTAGATATGCAAACCCCCACTGTCTGGGTTTGCATGGTTTCCACTGAGAGGGTGCACAGTTTTGGAAAACTGTGTGTCAACCGTGCATAGCCCAAAAACTTTTAAAATTTCAAAAATTCCTCCTAAAAAAAACCTAAAACAAAACACAACCCAATCATGATAAAAATATGGTTTTATAAATACCTTAAAATAATAACAGGATGTTATGGATCCTATGACGGAGGAGAATAGTGTTGGACCTTCTACTATTCAAGTTACTATTCTAGTAGCTTATACTTTAATGTTTGTTTTATTTAACACAAGCGCATCACATTATTTTATATCTGAGGAAATTACAAAGATTTTGGGCCTCAAGATAGAACACTTATGTGGAATTGTGATTCTTTATACCCCATTGGGTATCCGATTAGATATTGTTTGTTGTTGAAGGGATTGTCCCCTTGAGATAGGTAGATATTTTTCATATGGAATATTTTTTTCCTCGACATGATAGGTTTTTATGTAATCGTCAGGATGGATTAGTTAATCCCCTATCAAGACTGTATTGATTGTTATCACTATAAGGTGATGTTTACATCACTAGAGGGAAGTAGACATATCCACAAGGGAGAATTGGATATCCACAAATCTCGAGATGGACCTAAGCATTAGGGGCTGGGTATAGTGACAACCTAGATTTACAGTCTCTTCTTAGACGATTAGGGGTTACGACCCGCTATTTTCCCTCCAGTGGTGGATTATTTTAGGGAAATCATCCCTGGTGACTTTTCTGGACTATCTTCGATGAGAGAGGTATAATTCACCATCAAGATAGTGCTAGGTGCAACATTAGTGACCATTCCTCCTTATAAAATGGTACCTATGGATCTTATAGAACTCAAGAAATAGCTAGAATATCTAGAGGCTAAAGGTTTTATATTCCCCAACACTTATACTTGGGGTTAAATGGTCAATTTTCCAAGAATTCAGATGATACCCTCAAGATTTTCATGAATTACTGAAGGTTGAACCTTCTTACGGTAAAGAACAAGTATCCATTTCCTCAAATAGACAACCTATTTGATCAGATCCAAGGATTAAGGGTGCTTTGAAAGATTGATTTGAGGTCGGGATATCATCAGGTGTGTGTCTGGTCTTTATACATACCTCATATAACTTTCAAGGGTGGGTATGGTCTTTGTGAGTACTTAGTAATGTCATTAAGACTCACGAACTTTCCAATAGTCTTTATGGATTTTATGAATTCAGTTTTCCACATGTATTTGGATTCATTCATGGTAGTCTTTGTGGATGACATATTATTGTATTCATGCTCTTGAAAAGACCATGAGAACCTTATTGATATTTTACTAAATACACCAAGGGATCACCAACCTTCCATTAAGATTATAAAATGACACTTTTGGATCGATAAAGTCCACTTATTGGGTCATATTATCTCAGAATAAGGAGTCTTAGCATACTCAGAGAAAGTAAGAACTATAGTTTCTTGGGAGAATCCCAAGAATATATTTGATATATAGGGCTTATTAGGGATATATGGGTATTACAGACACTTTATCCAAGATTTCTCATGCTTATCAGTGCCTCTTACCAGTTTGACTAAAAAGGGTGTGAAATTTGTATGGTCAGAAGCTTGTGATCTAGACATTCAAGAGTTAAAGGGTAGATTGACTTAAGTTTCAATACTAATTCTTATAGAGATAGGTAGGGGCTATACAGTATATTATGACACATCAGGTATTGGGATGGGAGTAGTTCTGATGTAGGATGAGAGAGTCATAGCATATGAGTCTCATTAGTTGAGACATTATAAGCAGAATTACCCAACACACGACCTCAAGAAAGCTACTATAGTTCATGACATACATTGTTGGAGACACTATTTACTTAGAGAGAGTTTTTTGGTATTCAAGGAACAAAAAATCCTCAAGTATATCTTTACATAGTGTGATCTCAATATCAGGTAGCACAGATGGGTTGAGTACCTGCAATCATTTGATTTTGAGCTTGACTACATGCCTGGTAAATGAAATGTTATAACTGATGCTCTGGTCTAAAATACTCAGACATAGGAATTTCAGGAGGCTAGTGGAGAATGGAAGCTCATGGACTTATTTTCTAAGATCCATATTGAGGTTCAAGAGGATCATGGGTAGACTACCCTCTCAAATTTAGTAATAACCTCTAACCTCCTAGAATGGTTGATAATGAGGAAAATATATGATCTCTAGGGATTAGTACCAAGGGATAGTATATTAGATGATGATTCATCTTCTTTTTAAACCGTGGATGGGGATGAAACCATATGCTTTCATGGGAATGTTTGGGTCCCAGTAGACACTAGAGAGGAGATGATGTGGGAATTTAATGCCTCAGTTTGGGCAGTACATCTCGTTTCACCAAGATGTATCAAGAATTACGTCACCAGTATTTTTAGCCTACTATAAAATGGGAGATAGCTAGTTTTATCACATGGTGTTCCACCTATCAGCAGGTGAAGGTATAACATTAGTGACCGGAAGGAATTTTACACCATTGTCCATTCCTGAGTGGAAATTGGATGATGTCTCTAGGGATTTCATGATAGTTTTTCCTAGATTGCCTCATGGAAATTATATAGTTTGGGTCATCTTTAATCATTTGATGAAGGTCACAAAATTCTTACTTATTTAAGAGACCTTATTAGTAGACAATCTAGGGAGTATATATGTTAGGGAGGTCATACATATTCACGGTGCTCTATAATTTATCATATCTAGGGGATTCTCATTTCATGTCTTGGTTCTGGAAGGGGTTTCATAAGATCTTTCATACACGGGTAATTCATAGCATAGCCCATCACCCTCATATCGACAGATAGATAGAGTACATGATTTAGGTGTCAGAGGACATGATTTGTGCATGTGTCCTTGAATTTGGGGGTTCTTGGGAGAAACACATACCCATGATTGATTTTTCTTATAATAACATCTTTCAGTATACCATTCAAATGGGTCCTTATGAAACCTTATATGGTAGGCCTTGTCGATAACCTCTTTGTTGGATAGAGGTAAGGGATGGAGATTTTCTTAGACTAAATCTCATCTAGGAGACTTCAGACTTGGTCTAGTTGAATAGGAATTGTATGTTGACAACTCAGATAGCAGTAATATGCTAATAAACATTGAAAACCTCTTGAGTTTGAGGTTGAGGATTAGTTTTTCTTGCCAGTTTCACCTAGGTTTGGCCATTGAAGAATTCAGAGTCAGGGTAATCTTTCACCACAATTTTTTGGACCCTTTGAGGTTTTGAAATAAATTGGACCAGTTGCTTATCAAATAACACTTCCTCAGATATACCAGTCCATGCATGATGTATTTCATGTATCTCAACTCCAATGATATTATCCAGAGTTTTCAGATGTTTTCCAACCTGATGAAGTTGTGTTAGATGTGGAAACTTCCTTCAAGGGGTATCCTATGCATTTTGTGGATCGAAGTATAGAGACACTACAAGGTAGGTCATTTCCTTTGGTATGGGTTCTATGGTAGTACGACTAAGTACAAAATGACACATGGGAGAAGGAAGATGACATTCAATCCTAGTGACCATATATTTTCTCATATGATCTCTCTTTACCCTCATAAGGCCAACTTGATTATGAGTTGATTTAAGGAGGGGAGGTTGTAACGACCCAAATTTTCACAAAGATACATATCATTTGTTTTTAGTTTAAATCCTTTGTTTTTTCTGGGTAAACATACCTTATAGACTAAGGAAGGTTTTGATGTCATCTAGGGCTTGTTTGGATCCCAGTTCCCCATAATTTGAAGAGACAAACCAGATCGCGTGACTAGTAGAAACTGTGAGCTCTACCCGCAAGGTTTCCCCCAACCATATGGGTCCTTTCAGAGGGAAGAAGAAGCCCACATAGTTTTTTGGAAAATGTTAAATTCAGTATTTATGCCCATGTGGAATTTAAGAGGTTAGTGTCAAATGCTTTTCACACGGCTTGTGCACACTTAGCCAAACTATGCTCCTAGCCTGTGCGGGGTCCCTCCTTAAGTAGATCCTAGAACACAATTGGCACATAGTTTTTCTAACCATGTAGATGAACCATGTAAACCAGTGTTGGAGGGTGATTTTACTATTTTACCTTAATGATCATAAATCCCTTTTTCTTCTTCCACCCTTCATTTCCAGTGGAAAGCCCCTCCAGCTTCTCACATAGAGCTCTCCCTCCACCTTCATTAGGGATTTAATTGCTCCCTCATATGGAATCCAAATAGATCTCTATTATAAACTTTGTAACCACATAGGTAATATCTCTAATCCTCTTACCTCATATCTTAGTTTATCTCTCCATCTCTTGCTCTATTTTGGTGTGATCTCATTCACCCTATTTTTAGGGCGTTGGTCCATTATTTGTTTTCCTTCCATTATACTTCAAATATGAAGTTGATATTGTATGAGTATTCGTTTATGTCCCTAAGGTAGGTGGTATATATGTTTTCCTGAAATTTTGTGATGTTTTAATAGCTTCTTCATCGTGTCGCACACTGTATATTACCACATGTTTCCCTTAAATGTGTTATTCCTTTATAAATAATTTCAGGCATGTTGTTATACTCCCATGGACCCTTGATAAGTGGTTAAAGGTTTTTGACCTAGTTTATTTCCACCCCATTAGGTTTTCTAAATTAATTTCCTTTTCTTTTATAGTTTTCTAATGGAACAAACACCCTATAAGTGCTTGTCTTGACTTGTAAATGAATTTTTGGCATGTCTATAGAATTAAAATTTTTCCTTAATATAAATGATAATAGACTCAACCACCTTATAAGCGGTTCATATTGAATCTAAAATGGTTTATCCTTACTTTTTAAATTAAATGGATTGACTTAAATGAATAGAAATGGGTGGCGAGCCCACGTCATTGTTTATCTTTATGAATTTGAATTATTTAAATTATGAATCTTTGGATATTTTTTATATATGGATAGAAATGCATTATAGGTTATCCCTCATGATTATTATTTTTATTATTAGTATTATACCATGGAGATTAGTCATTGAAAATGGATAAGGTACTTGTTGAGCATGATGTTTCACTCTCCCTTACATCAGGTGTTGGGAATGAAATCTCACATTATTATACTTATATCTAGATGATCCATGTTCCCTTGATTCAGGTGTTGGGAATGAAGTATCACACCCTTATACTTACATCTAGATAATGGTCATGACACTCTATATTCTCTTGCTTCGGGTGTTGGTAATAATATATCACCCCATCTATCTCAAGTGATGAGAATAATGTCTCGCATTCATCATGAGATTCAGGGCTTGTATCCTTGATTGATCCTATAGCTCCTTAGACTAGTTATAGATGCCTGAGTTATGAATTGGGTCTAGATATAACCTAGTATCCATGTATATTCCTACTTATATCCTCATATAATTAGTGCATATACGTGTATACAACATATAAATATATATAAATATTATTACTTATATATATATGGTATTCAGATCAAACATATTCTAGCTTATTCTGAAAGAAATAAAGTTTTCCAGGTGTCCTAAGGTAACCTGATTTGACTATTATTTATTTATTCATCTTTTTTTTATCACTCATTATACCTGAACGCTGTTATTCAATGAACACTAGATGGATTACTTTGAGACACCATTGGTGGTGGCCTACTGAATTTATCTCACACCTTACTTAGACCACGTTTAGTACCTGAGTAGACCTTATAACTTTAGGTATGGATAAGGGTAAGTACCCTGCTACATATGTTTTATTTTCTTTACTTGTATCTTTACGCATGGGAGTAAAGGACTGAACATATTCTTGTGATTCTAGAGGAGTAGTCTTTTGGCCTTTTGTATTTTTGTATATCATGTTGTATACGCTTGTCCCCTATTCTCCCCTTTTGTTTATTAACATTCCATTACATCACTGTATATGAATTAGCCTTTGGGTTTTTTATTATTATTACAGTTTCTTGGTTATTTATGCTTCCACAATTCATTATTATTATATCTATTTATAATGCAACATCTATTATATTATGATTCTACTACTGTTTGTTTATTTATCATATCCATTATTCCACTCTAATATAAGGGTATAGTCTCCCCACTATACTATCTTAGACCCTCACTACTATTTAGTAGACTCTAGTATATAGGGAGGTTTACTTGAGTCCATGTGACCCACTGGCTTGGAAAACAATTAAGTGGATCCCAAGTAGGGTCATTATAGATGTACTTGCAGTCTTTTGACTTCAACATTGCCTGTAACCTGAGGAAGGGAAATATTATTACTAATGTTTTGAGTAGGAAACTTATGTCCCATTACATTAAATAATCATCGAAGTGTGGAACTTGATGGATCTTTTTTCATAGTTTCATTTAGGAGTTCAGGATGAAGTGGTAAAGGTTGTCTTGATAAGTGTCCATTTGATCTCAACTCTTCTCAAGATGAGTCTTCAGGAATAGTAGGTTAATAATGAATTTTTTAGAATTAGGTAGTCTCTTTATGGTTGGGATTCCAATGGTGAATGGATGTTATCTTATAGGGGCGTCCTATGTTTTTTGAATTGGTTTGTTGTTTGTTTGTAAGGAAGGATGTAATGGGGTATTGTCATAATCTATAGTGGTAAATGCACCATGGAACCAAAAAGATTTTTTATGATATGTGGAAATTATTATAGTGGATAGGTATGAGATGATACATCACTGACTTCATTTATCATTGTTAAACCTATTAGGAGGTCAAAACTGAGTATTAGAGACCTTCGGGTTTGCTTCAGCCACTTTCGGTGATGACTTGGAAGTGGGGCGATATTTCTATGAAATTTTTTATGGGTTTCCATATAACCATAGAAAAAAGAATGTGATATGGTTTTTGATTGATCAGCTGATGAAATTATATCACTTATTACCCATTCAAGATACAACCAAAGTTGATGACTTGGGACATCTCTATGTGTAGGATATTTTCATATTTCATGGAGTTCTTTCTACTATATTCTCAGATAGGGATCCCCATTTTACTTCTCACTTATAGAGAGGCCTCAAGGAGGCACTGGGATCTTAGTTATATTTGAGCATGGAATATCATCTACAGACATGGATATATATAATGAGCTATACAAATTCTTGAGGACATACTTCATATTTTTTTCCTCGATTTTAGTGGATCTTGGGACATATATTTGGGAATGGTTAATTTTTATTATAATAATAGTTACCAATATAAAATTAGAATGGATTATTTTGATTCCTTATATGGTCATCCTTGTAAATATCTATTTTTTTGTTCAAATATTGGTGAAAATTCTTTGTTTGGGTTGAGTTTGGCCCAAGAAACAATGGTAAATATTTAGTTGATTCATCAGAGAATGGTTATGGCATAGAGCTACTACAAATCTTTTGCTGATTTTTTTAGGTGATAATTGGATTTTTCTGTTGGTGAATATGTTTTTTTGATAGTTTCACCCCATTTGGGTAATTGACATATTAGGAAACGTGGTAATATTGCACCACAATTTTTGGTACTTGTTAAGGTTGTTGATCAGTTGGGGAAAGTGGTTTACCATTTAGAACTTCCACCATAGTTGATGTCGATACATAGTGTGTTCCATGTATTTTAGCTTTAGAAGTATCTTTATTACCCATATCATGTCTTAAGATGGGAGGATATTAATATTGAGCTTGATTTATCCGTGACTGAGTATCCAGCCATAATTTTGGATTCTGAGACAAAGGTACTTCATGGGAGGATGATACATTTGGTCTGTATTCTATGGAAGAATGGTCCTGATTCACAAGAGACTTGGGAGCATGAGGTATTGATGAGATAGTATTGACATCATATCTTTGACATGGAATCTTCTTGATAATATTTCTAGGGACAAAAAGTGTTTATGGTGGGGCGGTTATAACATTTTGTTACCTTCTTTCAGGTATTCCTTGACCCTTTTTTTATCTTATTTAAGTTGGGTCTTGTTGTGGGATATTTCTAGGAGATTTTGAAAATTTTTGGAAGCTAGGGGGATGATAAAAGATGGAGAATGTTTTGAAAAACTTTGTGTCATCCTAGGAGAAATTGTTCACCCTTCCAGTAGGGGCACACATTTAGGGTGCACGGTTTGTCTAATCATGTGGCCCCACCCATGAAATTGTGCACATATGTTTTAATTACTCTAAAAATTATTTTAAAAATACCAAACCCTTTTTTTAGTTTATAATAACCTCCATTCAATACTAAATTTTTTTTAATCCTTTTATGGTCCCAAGAAGTGTTTTTGGCTCCTCAAAATCCCTTTTCTTGGAGAATGAAAGTGTCGGTGGAAGATATGATCCCTCTATAGTAAGTGGATATCCTCTCATGTGGTTTTTTTCTGATCTCTCTTTATATCCTCCTTATATTTTGATATATCATCATGTAATTTATGGATCTATACGTTTTTTTGTTGCATCTTGATTATAGTTTGTGTTTATTGATCTCCTCTACCTCTTTTTTCATTGGTGATCATGTTGTGAGTGTTGTCACTATGTAATTAAAGGTGGGTGGTTCCATAATTCTTTTCCATATGATTGAAATGTTTTATTCATGAAAATTGAGTGTTTTTAAACCCTTATTTTTTGAAATTTTTTATTCATTCAAATTGATTTATAGAATTTTTTTATATAAAATGTTCATTTAAGCTTGTTTGAAAGTTATTTGATATGATGGCTATATTTTTTATTATGAAATCATGTTTTTGTTTAAAATATGAAAATGAAATATCATGCCTTGTTTTATTGTAACTAATATCATAAATGGTAAATTGTTATGGTATTTATTATTTAATACTTGGTGAGGACATACTGGGCTTGATAGATCAAACCCAACATTTTACCATGATCATTTGTAGACTTTCATATGTTAGGTCCAATCAAAGTTAAAGCACCACTTGGAGGTGGTGGATGCTCTTGATCCTTGGGACTTTGGAGTGCTTATGGTGACTTGTGGAGCTATTGTAAACTTATTACATAGGATCTATTTTTTATATTTTTTTCTCATCGACATTATAGTTCCCTTTGGTATTTTTTTCTATTTTTTTGGGTACTGTTTTACCTTTTGTTTCTGGTACTATTTACCTTGGGGAGTGTTGAGTATACTAACTTGTATCTTTTATATTCTGTTGTTTTATGGAAAATTAATTCCCTCATTGATATTGTATGATACAAGGTGTTGGTCTCCAACCTGTGGGGTTCAAGAACGCCCTTTGGGCTATGTCAAAGCTAACTCTGGTATCAGGGTACTTGGGTATCCAGACTGGTTTGTGACATTTATTGTTATAACTTTGTTTAATACAGGTGCAACTCATTATTTTATATTGAAAAAGTTAGTTGATCTGTTGGGATTATGTTATGATCTTATTTAATTTATTTTGGATCCTTCTATACCTATGGGAAAGAGTTCAGAACAAGTTTTTAAGTGTCCCACATATCATGTGACATTTTAGACTTTGAAATGGTATGGGGTTTCTTGGTTCTTGATCTTGATATCTTTGAACTTATTATTTTTATGGATTGTTTGATCAGTGTTAAGGCCTATATCAACTATTACCATTATTGAGTTCAAATTTTATCTCCTTGTAGAGTCTCTCATTTCCTTCAGGGTGAGTGGGATTCTATATATGGGTGAGTCAGGCTTGTTGTTCCCTATGTTGGAATAATCTCATGTTAGTTATTATAAATGTTCCTTGATGTCATTAATGATTTGTAGAGTATTCCACTTCCTAAAGTGGTGATTTCATAACCCAAGATCATTCTGTATTATTTTTTAGTCTTACTGCCTCAGAGATAGGATGAGTTCAATATTGACATGTTTCGTGGGATGATGCCCATTTCTATTCCATCATATCAAATGACACCCACTAAGTAAAAGGATTTTAAATTTCATCTTGAATATATCAAGGCTAAGGGTTTTATTTGTCCAAGATTTTCACCTTGATATTTTCCTATTCTCTTTTTCAATAATATGGATGGAAGAAAATTCATGCCTATCGTAGGGCGTGGAGAAAGCAAATTTATATTCCTAATGCAGCACAGTGGCTGACCAGGGTCGTCTCACTTGAGGACCATTACATTTTATTCAATCACTTATTCAAGTTAACATATTCTAATTCTTTTTGGTTTCTTAATATTTATTTAAAATTAAGTTTTTAAAGGTTTTGGAAAACATGAAATTAAAATAATTAAATGAAGAATTCAAATCTAGATGCAAACAGAATAAAATCAGGGAATAAATGTATTGGTCCTAGGGTTAGATAACACAGGTTCATTCATTATTTATTTATCATTTAAATTAAATTTGATAATCCATTTAGTGAAACCTCATTAATGAATTACTTTCCATTGATTTAAAGAGTGCATGACTTTAGTATGCATATGGCACACCAAACCACACCTCCTCCAATGATCAAGTAGGGTAACACCTCAAACTGAGAATGTTATTCCTAAAATACCCAGATCCACCATATTCCATGCCATCCCTTTAGGAAACCCCAACTCCACCGTATGAATATTTTTTCCAAGAGAATGGAGGTAAAAATAATGAATCAATGTAAATGAATGGATTTTGAAATAGTATTATGGTGGACGACCGCCACACCCAAGAAATACTCCTTCATCCACCATAAATAAATTTAAATTTTTTTAAATTGAAGCTCAATAACAAAGAACACCATGAAACCTCCCCCAGGTCCAAGTCTTGGATTAGTTACTTGTCGTTTCAATTTTAAAAGAGATCATGGGGGAAAGATGGAAGAGAGTGAATGAGAATTAGAGTTGGTAGAAAAAGAAGGATGGAATAAGGAAAGGGAAATACTTTAATATAAAAAAATCAATGAATTATATTAGAAAATATAAATATAAATAAAAATAAAGTAAAATAAATAATAATCCTAGATGTCCTTTTGCCTCCTCTCCTTAGTGCCTCAGATGGTGTGGGGATGGGAAGGAATGATTTGAGAGGTAGGATCTCCTCTCCTTTTATAGGCATATTCTGTCCTTAAATAATTGTTACGTTTTTTACCCATTAAATTGACGAATCATGCATGTTACCATTAATACAAGTTGTTCCTCATTTTCTTGTGTGTCACCTCTAAAAATTTCAGCTCATTTGGCCACCGTATGTAGGAGTTATGATTTTTTAATTAACGATTGCTTTTTCTGGATGAAGGTTCCAGGAAGATTCCTTCAAAAATATATCGTTCAAAGGCCACCTTAATGGATTCAAAACTACATATAATTTAATGAAGAAACAAACTTATGTTTCCTTGTTCCATTAAATGTGGAAGATCATCAATTTAGGAACTATAGTCTGTTATGTTCTTCTGTTACTATGGTGGGTTCCACATTGTCCGCATGAAAAAAGTCTTCAAATTCATTGAGTTTTTAAGGCCTCTAGATGATCGAATAAGACCCTGGTCTAGAAGATAAAGTTGAAGAAAATTAAATAATAATTTCAAAAAAAATACTTAAATTTGGAATTATATTTTTCATGAAATGACTAAAATAACCTTGATGTAAAAATCTGTCAAAAATCTAGAATTAATCACTTTTCACAATTTAGCTCATTTTCATTCTATAATCCAAATTGCCCATTATTTTAATAAAATATTTAAATACATGGGTTTTATTATATAAAAACATAAAAAATTCAATATTATTAGACTAAAAATATTCACATAAATTTTCTCTATCAAATACCCCCACACTTAAATCATGCTTGCCCTCAAGCATAAAATCTCAACATAGAATTCAGAGGATCCCAATGTCAGCAATATTCAAATTTTGAAGTAATAAAATCAAATAGTTTTCAATTTCAAATAAAATTTTCAAAAATCAACATAAAATATAAATTTAATTTACCAATTTTTAAAGAAACAGTTAATTCATGTATTTTACTTTTCCCTTTTGAAAAATGATGGAACTTCTTCTTTAATTCATTAAAGATTCTCAATTCATTATTATTAGGCATGCCACATCATGATTTAAATCACCTTTGAATTATTCCTCTCATATATCATGATAAAATTCAAGTAGAGTTACGCTCATATCATTGAGAAAATGAACCTTATCCATAATCTTGTAAAATAACTACTTTCTCCACTTTGTAAAGACAAAAGTCACATAAAATCCTGAGGACTTTTCAATAAAGGTTCAAATGAATCTGAGGCTTAAGGTTGGAAGGATTTTATGTTTTAAAAATTATGGCGCAAGGAGGAGGTTTTTCTCTTAAGTACAATACATTATATCAAAAAGTGTAATGAAATTATCCCCTTCAAAGTAGCAACACCCACTCCCCCAAAACTCAAAGTAAGGTCATGATCAAAGTAAATCATAATGAATGATTAATTCACCCTCTTGATGTTTTTTTAATTTTGTAATTTTTTGATCTTTTTTTAAAAGTTATGATTAGATCAAACCTCACATCCATAACCTAACCACATACGATTAGAAGATCATCAGTCTGAAAAATAGTGACTTTTGGTTCTCCCAAATCACAACCAATTTTTCTCTTTTTTTTTCTTTTTGTAAATTTTGTAATTTTTTTAATACAAGATGGAAAAACAATGAAGTACAATGAATGATTCTACAAACTTTTACAATTCCCACAATAGAACCCTCACACTTTTTCTTTAAAAAGTAAATCATCCCTTCCACCATGAATCCCTTCATCCCCACGCTTCATCTTTAAAAATATCATGCAAATACTAAGAGTAGGGTAGGAAAGGATAAAAATGTATTGAAACATGGATCATCCCTATAAAGGTAATTTATGGTCTCTATGGGATAAAATATGGATTTATGTAAAGGTGGTATTTAAGGATAATGGATTTTAAAAATATTTCTCAATCATTTTAAATGTGTTTTTGTATAGTCATAGTTTTGACAAGTTCAAATTAAAGTTCTCGTAGGTGATATGCCCCAAGATCACTCAAGGAATATGCTCAAGAATAAATAAGATTTACTTTTTCTATAAATCCTCTATATAATGAGACATATGATATTGGATAATCACTCAAGCCATGATTTATGATAACAAATCAATTCACATGAATTTTAGAAATTCAAAGTATGAAAATTTTAGGGAAATTTCATTTACATAAATCAACTAATTCCCTTAAATCATGAGTCATCATTTCAATATCCATGCTTCACTTTAAACATTAAATTTTCCATTTTACTCATTCAATTTAATTAACATTGAAATCTAAAACATGGAATCACAGGGTTCTTAAGAAACTCATGTATCCTAGATAATTCAAGTAAAGAAATAATTTAAGTGTGGACATGCGATTTTGTCTTTAAAGCTCAAAACATGTTTTGGAACAAAAAATGTAAGGAGTTTAAAAGTTTAAACATTTAAAGTGGACTCCCTTTTGAAATAAAGATTCAGTCCTCTTCCTCTATTGAAGACTTCCTTTTCCCATTTATGAACCTACAAAAGAGAATTACTCACTTAAGAACAAGGATTATGTCATTAAATCTCAAAAAGATAAGGAAGAGTGGGCCGCATGCTGGACTAATCTAAAAAGGAATTTGAAATATAAAAAACATGTAAAGATAAATCTTGGTATGAACCCCCAAGTGGGCCCTGAATTTTTACTACCTCCAGTGGGAAGTACTAGATGTTATCCATAATCTGATGAGGTGGATTTTCTTGGACTTAACCACCACATGTGGCTTTTCCCAATGTCTACATCTATGTTCTTATTAAGGACTCCATGGATAGAGTACACTAGATCCGCACCATTCACAATGTGGTATAGCTTTCATTGTGGGGGTAGGATAATGTATAGAGCCTCCTCTTCTTTTGTTGCAACTTGGGAAACCATCTTATCTTCCAATGATGGCTTTATGGGGGCTTAAACCTCTTTTCTGATTCCCTCAGTCTTAGAAACTTGGATATCTTCATGTTGGGGCTCCTCCAATGTAGGTTCATTGAATTCAGGGAGCTCTATATGTTCCTCAATAGGTGCATGTCTAGTTTCTTCTTCTTTCTCCAAGGTATAAAATAGAATTTCTGATTCCATATAATAAAAAAAGAGGGAGTTATGTACAATTCATATTCAATAAAATCAAAAGAGACAAAGTCATAGAAAAGTTCAACTCCCTAAGTTCGTTCATCTTATGTCTCAGTGGTAAGTGCCTCTTGGAGTAGACTCTCTGAGGATGGAGGCATGTAGTTAGGATCCTCCATTTTGACTTTAAATTACACCACTTGGGTGGTGTCTTCATTTATTGGTGTTGGATCTTCTTATTTTCAAGTCTTTGGGAGATCAATCAGTTCCTTACATTCATTCCAAAATTCATCCAACTCATATTGATCTCCTACATGAAGCTTAACAGGCAGGTCATCCTCCTTTTCATCTATCTCAGGTAGAATTGGTTGAGTGAGGATGAATAAGTCTTTAGGCACCTCCACATTTATCTCCTCTAGTTCTTCAATGATGAGTGGTGAAATTTATTCCACCACTACCTCTGGTTATTTTTCTAGTTCAGGGTCAGGTTGCTCCATCAATTCATAAACATAGTCAAACGCTCCTTCCATTTTCCTCCCTAGATACAAACAGAATGAAATTAGGGAAAAACGGTCTTGGTTTTAGGGTTGGATAACACAGGTTGATTTGTTATTTATTTATTTTTTAAATTAAATTTTATAATACATTTAGTGAAAATCATTAATTAATTACTTTCCATTGATTTAAAGAGTGCGTGATTTTAGTATGCATCTGGCACACCAAACCACACCTCCTCTAATGATCAAGTAGGGTAACACCTCAATCGAGAATGTTATTCTTAAAAGACCTTGCTCCACCGTATACCATGTCATCCATTTAGAAAACCTAAACTCCACCATATGAAGGTTTTTCACAATAAAAGGGATGGGAAAAGAATAAATCAATGGAAATGAATGGATTTTGAAATAGTGTCATGGTGGATGACCGTTGCACCCGTGCAATACTCCTCCATCCAACAAAAATAAATTTAAAACATTTTAAATTGAATCTCAATAATAGAGAACACCATGAAACCTCCCCAAGGTCCAAGAATTAGATTATTCAATTTCCATTTCAATGTGAAAAGAGATCATAATGGAAATATGGAAGAGAGTGAATGGGAATTGGAGTTGGAAGAAAAAGAAGGATGGAAGAAGGAAAGGGAAACACGTTAATATAAAAAAAATACATTACATGAGAAAATAAAAATAAAATAAATAAATAAAAATCCTAGATGGCCTTTGGCCTCCTATCCTTGGTTTCCCAGATGGTGTGGGGATGGGAAGGAATGATTTGAGAGGTAAGAGATCCTCTCCTTTATAGGCAGATTCTATAATCCAAAAATTGTTGTGTTTTTCACCTATTAATGGACAAATAATGCATGTTCCCTTTCATAAAATTTGTTCCCCATTTTATTTTTCATTGCCTCTCCAAATTTCAGCCCATTTGGATATCTTATGTATGAGTTGTGATTTTTTAATTAACGGTTTCTTTTCTAAATGAAGGTTCCAGGAAGCTTCCTTCAGAAATATGTCGTTCAAAGGCCACCTTAATAGATTAAAAACTCCATGTAATTTAATGGAGAAATGTTCTTATGCATCTTTGTTTCATTCCAGGTGTAATCACCTCAATTTAAGGACTGTAGGCTGAGATGTGCTTCCATTACTATGGTGGGGTCCACAATGTCTACTCTGAAAAGTCTTCAACTTCATTGATTTTTTAAGGCCTCTAGATGATCGAATAATTCCCTGTTTCAGAATATAAAGTTTAATTAAAATAAATAAGTATTAAAAAAAATAATCTCTCAATTTGGAATTATATTTTTCATGAAAAGATTAAAATACCCTTGACGTAAAAATCTATCAAAAATCTAGAATTAAGAACTTTTCACAATTTATCTCATTTTCATTCTATAATCCAAATTGCATGTTATTTTAATAAAACATTTAAATACATGGGTTTTATCATTTAAAAACATCAATAATTCATTATTATTGGATTAAAAATATGTACATAAAATTTCTCTGTCATGAGCCTCGAACTTTGTGTTGATCATTTGGATTTTATCCTCATAATTCTCAAATAACATCTCTTGTACAATTAGCTTTTTAAATGTGAATTTTGGATTCAACAAGTAAATTTTTTGGGCCGTGTTATATCTGAGAGGGAAATTATAGTGGATCTTGAAAATATCCAAATAGTAATGTCTTGGGAGCAACCCAAAAATGTGTTTGATATTTAGAGCTTCTTGGGCCTATCTGGTTATTACAAGAGGTTTGTTTAGGATTTATCCAATATTGCATCTATAATGGTATAATTAACCCATAAGGGTGTTAATTTTGAATGGGATGATAAATTTCAAATATATTTTGAGGAACTAAAGTTATGGTTAACATCAGCTCCAATCCCGATTCTTTCAAAACCGAGTTTGGTTTATGATGTTTTCTATGATGCCTCGTGTATAGGATTAACATGCGTCTTGATGTAGGGAAAATAAGTGGTAGAATATGAATCTCTCCAATTACACCATTATGAGAAAAACTACCCTACCCATGATCTTGAGTTAGTAAGTATTTTTCACGCTCTCAAAACTTGGTGCTACTATCTCTTCGGTGAATGGTTTACGGTATATTCTGATCATAAGAGCATGAATTATATTTTTTCTCAGAGAGATCTACACTTGAGACAGATACATTGGGTTGAGAATATTTAGAATTTTGATTTTGATATTGTTTATACACCCAGAAAGGAAATGTGGTGGTTTATGCATTGAGCAGGAAGTTACCGACTCAAGATTTTAAGAAACAAGTAGAGGAGTGGTCTCTGATGAGTCTATTTTCTGAGATGAGATTGGGAGCGGAAGAGGCTAGTGGGAAAGTGTTCTTTGCTTCAGTTAAGGTAGACCCATAGTATGATGATCATGTTCATCTTTAGAAGTTGATTGACACTAATTTCCAGCACGTTAGAGGAATCCTGTATGGTGTGGAGAACTCGGGTGATTAGTCTTGGTCTCCCGTTGGCACTTTGTGTTTTCGACGTAGGTTGGTCATTCATATATCTTTCTGGCAGGAATTGTTGGAAAATGGATGCTAGTCTTGTTGGTTCGTACACCCTACACAACCACAAAACAGAGCAAGGGAAGCGCTGCCTTTTATCAGTGCTAAGCAGAAAGCGCTAATAAAGGGGTGGGCCTTTATCCGCACTTTTTTTAGCGCTGATAAATGTTTTTAATAAAAAATATTATGAATTTATATAAAATTATTATATTTATATTCAAAAATAATGTTTATTTGTATACATTAAATAAAAAAACAAAGTGAAGAAAGGTAAAAGTGGCGTAGGGAAATGCATTGTTGTCCAGGGGAAAAATCCCAAAGGACACAAAGACTATTCTCATCTACCAAAACCGATGGAAACAAGGTCAGCCAAGAAAGAGAGAAGTAAGGTGAAAAAAGGCTCAATGGATAGGGCAAGTGGCATCTCAAGTCGAGACACAGGTGTGATGGAGGAAGAGGTTAGAGAGTATCTGAAACTCATTATTCACTCCAAGGAAGAAATGCCTGGGAAAGACCTTAGACCCAATGCCTCTAATGAGGATATTTTAAGAATTTATGAAAGAGGTGTGAAGGTTGAGGTCAGTGACGAGCAAGGAGAGTGGATTGACATGCAAGATCGAATCATTTCCCGGGGCTTCAACCAAGGTAAAATCACCATGGAAGAATTCATTCAGACAATGGACAGAATGATTTCTCACCTCGAAGTCCTTATCAGGGAGGATCCAGACACTCAGGTTAGTACCCTACACTAGGAATTATATAGAGTGTCTGACTTGAATCATCTTAGTCTCGTGTTTAATAATTTTGTGATCTCCTTCAGCACATAGTGATCTATGTTTTGTGAACAATGGTTTCCCACTTGTCCTTAAAGTGGATTTTTAATAAAAATTTATATTTGGATGGATTAAATAAAAAACAAATGTTTATAATTAATATATATTTTTTAATAATTCAAATATATATATATATATATATATTGTTTTATTTGAAAAAAGTATTTCTAAGATTATAATTATATATATATATAATTAAATAATTATAATATTATAATAAATTACATTAAATAATAAATATATTTATTATATTTATTATATTTATTAGAGATTTATTAGATTAATTTATTATATTTATAAGATTAATTGGATTAATTCATTATATTTGTTATATTTAATATATTTATTTTATTTATTTTATTTATAAATATATAATACTTTTAAATATATATATTTATAATTAAATTTATTGAATATATATGTGTTTTCCAATGAATTTGGTCAATGAATATATTGATCATGCGTATATATATGTTATGTATCATGCATATGAATGTTCATTTATATATTACATCACGTTGTCCATTGATGCAGTATATTGATTAATTCATAATGTTACCCATATGAACTATATATGTTCAAAAAAATGTACTTATAAAATTATATTAAATATATTTAAATAATAAATATATTTTATTATATTTTTAATGATATATATAAATACTTTTTGAATAAATTTTTAATTATAATTATAACTATATATATATAAATAATTATAAAATTATACATATAATATTATAATTTTATTAATATATATTTATATATATTAAAAATTATATACAAATATTTATAAATATATATTATTTATAGTTATAATTATAACTATAAATATATATATATTTAAATAATTATAATAAATATATTTATTATACTACTTATAAAGTTATAAATATATAATTAAATAGATATATTTATAAATATATACAAATATTTATAAATAAATACAAATAAATTTATATTTATTTAAATAATTATTTAATTGGTTGTGAAATTGTTCTGATAACGATGCCCTTTATCAGCACTAACAAAGTGCTGATAAAAGACATATTTATCAGCACTATAATTTTAGCGCTGATAAAGGTATGTTTTATCAGTGCTTTTTATTTTAATGCTGATAAAACATACCTTTATCTGTGCTTTTAACTAGTGCTGATAATGGTTCCAGTAGGTTTCATAAAAGAACTGTAACAGGCTCCTCTTCCCTCACACCCTTTCAAGCCTTCGCAGAAGCTGACCGTTGCGTCATCGAGCCCTCCTTCGCCGCGACCCTCTCCTCCTCCTCCTCCACTACCGCTGCCTCCTCCTCTGCTGTCACCGCATCCCCTCCTCTTCCTCCTCCTCCATTGTTACTGCCTCCTCCTCCGTCGTCGCCACCTCCTCTTCCTCCTCCTCGTCCTCCTCCTCCGCCTCCTTCTCTTCCTCCTCCTTGCGCAGCCCCCTTGTCCACCTAACCTACTCTGGTGCACCCTCCTCATCCTACGACTGTCCCGACAGCCTCCTCTACATCCCACGGATTCCCCCCAGTGAGTCTCTATTGCGGTTTCCCTGGTTTCCATAGGGTGTGTAGGGTTTGGGGGAGTTTTTCATCTAATTGTTGGTATATCATTGAGTTTTTGGGGAGTTTTTCATCTAATTTTAGGTATATCATTGAGTTTTGGGGGATTTTTTCATCTAATTGTTGGTATATCTATTGAGTATACTTGTTCACTCTTTGTGTGTGTGTACAATTTTTTATAACAATAATAATTATACTTTTAGAAAAGAAAAATAATCATGGATTCTGAAACCTTTGGCCATAGTCCATATCAACTATGGTCATAGGTGTTATCGGAAAGTCCTACCACCACTATATATATGGATCATGGCATTAGGACTTTCCCATTCCCTTCCCATGAAAAAAAATCATTTGGCCATAGTCCATATCAACTCACACACTGGTTATACCTCCATTAAATGGTATGTGACTTGGTAATGCTAACCTAACCAAAACAAAGATCACAGGTTGTTCCTTGTCATTGAAAAAAGGCTTATTTCTGGGTTGTGCCTCTAGGTGTGTAAAAGGAAAGGGGCCAACGAGCCCGTACCCGAGTGGTAAGGGCACCAGCTTGGAATCCAAGAGACCCAGGTTCAAAACCGGGTGGAGGAGAATTTCCGGGGGTACTGTAGCAATACTATAGAAGGTACTGTAGTAGCTACTGTTTTGTATTGTATCAGCTGGAACTATTCACTCGATTTGGGCCTTCGGGCCACCGGTTTGGGGCTCCGGGTCTCAGGGCCTTCGGGCCACCAAAGGCCTTCGGGCCACCAAAGGCCTTCGGTCCATAGGTCCTTTGGGCCATTGAGACTGTGGAGTATCCCAGTTCACACAGAACAAGCCTAGAAGAGAATCATAGCATATAGCAGTCACCTAATGCAGAGCTACCCAAATTGAAAGAATGAGAGGGGATGGCAACTTCCATCGGGACCAGGCACTGTGCAGCTTTGCATGGGGCAATGCTAGCCGATTAGTAATGCAGAAGTGGGGATCTAGGTGATCAATGATGCAGGAGCTGGGGAGGGGTAGTTCTAGTGGGTTGGGCCTATGGGTCATGTAATAGGCATTGTATGCCTATGGGCCTTCGGGTCATGTATTGACATTCGGGTCGTGTTAGGCCATGTGCCTTGGGCCTGTGGGTCATGTAAGGGTTCCCCTTTATCCCTATAAAAAGGGGGGTTATCTATAAAAAAAATAAAAAAAAGAGGCCTTTGGTCTATTCGGGTAAAAGAAAAGGGGTTTTTATTCATGCCTTGGTATGGTGAAAGAAAGATATTAAAGAGTTACATTTTTCTTCAAAAGTTAAATCTATCTAGTACATAGCCATGTGACACCCTTGTATTTTAAATAATAACCTATGGTTGGTTTCAAAGGTAAAAGATGGAAGTTGAACTAATTTTTCAAATGGAACCAGATTCCATGACATGGTGAATATTCTACATTGTGGAGATTGTGATTGTGGCATGGTTGGGGAACTATGATGTGGAAGATAGTTTTTATGGTTCTAGTTGTTTTTTAATACTTGTGTCATGGAGTGTTGGTTGTGGTGTGAAGTCTTATAATGTGGAGTTCACACAGTTCTTCCAATTTTGGTATCATTTCACTATGGA
This sequence comes from Viscum album, assembly GCA_963277665.1. Taxonomy (NCBI): domain Eukaryota; kingdom Viridiplantae; phylum Streptophyta; class Magnoliopsida; order Santalales; family Viscaceae; genus Viscum; species Viscum album. The sequence continues at coordinate 630,490,261 of OY728130.1, read as the reverse complement.
GGGTGTGAGGTATTATAGGTTATGGTGTAGTGATGACCAATGAATCATATTCCCTTTCCACTAGATTATATGATCTTGTTATTGACCGTGCACATGGATTCTAGATGTTTTTTTATCAGGAACCATTGTGGTGTGGTCATATCCTTTGTGTCATAGTTCTTTCTCATTTGGGACCCATTGTGGCATGGCCCTATGTGTTTTCTTGTGATGCATGTTTTCCCAGATTTCATATGTGTTGTGTTGTGATGCATGTCTTGTTTTCCCTTATATTTAGTTCCTTTCCGATTAAGTCCATTTTATGCTTGGATGCTTGATGCACCTCTTCTTATTGAACCTCATGGTGGAATAACACAACTGACCTAAATATAATTTCTTAAACCAACCTCATTATAATGAAAAATATATCATGAATATTTAAACACACTTCCACATTATCATTTCCATCAACATCTTCACATCATTCATCCCCCCCCCAAGCTTATTATTTAAATATCCCACATCACTTGTAACTATATGATTAATGAAACCAACCTTATTAAGATTCAATGAGGTTTGTAAGATATTTCCTATTAGTTTCTAATGTCTACTTCACACACTAGGTTCAACAAACAATACTACCATACAAATGAGGAAAACCATAGCAGTGACTACTCTAATGTCCAATTTATAAAAGATTTATCAGATATGATACTATCAAGATCCACCCCCATAGGAACTCCAGTGGAGTTGGGAATATATTATTGTCTGACCCCCCCCCCCCCCAATCCTATATTTAAATGGACATGGGTCAATTGTAAATGTAATGATACGGCCCGGACTTATATCATAGCCAACAACTGACCTAACTTTCCACTAACCTAAGAGGTGTACATGATCCCTACAGGATAGCAACGATCCCCTGGAAAAAAAGATACAATTAATGTGGAATATTTTACCCCTAAATTAGAGTAAATTAAAAATGATATTTCTCCTGAAAACCAGACATGTCCCATTCATAAGTTGAACATCTAGAAAAATAGTAGATATGCAAAAAAAACAGGAAGCAGATATCATAGATGGAAAATAAAATCCCACTATTGACCGATAAAACTGTTTAACCAGACATGTCCCATTCCTAAATCTCATTGGACATATTTTTGATAGGTGTAACATATGAGTTCTCATTTTATGTAATCTATTCAGTTGGATATCTCCTATGTCCTGTGCCTCTCCTCCGCCGTGAACTCACCTTTACCGCGTGCTGAACAACACCTTCACGGTGAGTTTTATCCTCTTACTCATTGGTTTCCTCTTTTATCATGTTATTATTGTTTGATATTTATGGTTATGTTGTGAATTGTATGAAATAAATTCCTTGCTGAAAATCATGGTTATTGATGTTCCTTGTTTGCGCACTAAATGAATTGCATGTTGGTTGGTTCCTGTTGAACATTTGAATATAGAAATTGGTAATTTACATATACTTGGATAATGAATGAATGCCCTAGGATGATAAAACTTATGTGATAACCCCTGAATTAAAAAACAGAATTGAATAAGGGATGCTTTGTAATATCTAAAATTGTGTTTGTTTGGTTTTTATGGTGTTGTGACTGTGAGCATGATTGTGTGGTTGTATAGTGTTGTGGTTGTTGGCATGATTGGTATGTCATATTTTTTCCATACTGTAGTTCCTCCACCATTGAATATAAATCCAAACCTTACCCATTTCAATGGTACCACTACTTTGTTACTAGTGCAATTCCACTGAATCTTAGAAAACGACTTCACTATAGGACTCTGTAGGACACTTTATGGACACCCTAGACAAATAACCATAACAACACATGTAATGAATCCTTTAACCCATGAGAACTCTATGGAAAATCATACCATCTATTAGTTTAGTACCATAGTTGATGACTTGAGACATTATGTTTCTAGAGAAACACTAAAAAACTGGTTTACAATAATGCATATAGATCACATGTGGGATACTAGAACATTCAAGTGCAAGGTATTCTCATAGATAGTTCCATTGATCATGTGGTTGGGAAGATTGGTTTGATCTAATTTGGTCCTTGAAAGAAACAATGTCCTTATGTTCACTTTCTCCTAAATGAGTCCAAGAGATTGTGGGTTTGTCTAGACTAGACAAGACAGTAGTACAAAATGTATTGTCACAATTTGGAGCAACATTCCTGGACTAGGTACCTTCTAAGTTTTCTTTTTCTAGCCAAGTGAAATCTAAAATGGGGCCACCATTATCATGTAATGTGATAGAAACATTATTAATAGATCTCAAAGATGGATTTATGATAAGAGGTAGAACTAATCTAACATCTACATTCCCCTCTACCTCATTAAGAAGTGTAGAACTCTTGTCTCTTCTTCTACAGTGATCTAAGTCATGTCCCTTCAGATGACATTCATGAAAAATCATTTTTCTTCTATAGTCTGAGGTAGTATGATCAATAACAATACATTCTTCACAAAAGATAGGCATTTTTTCATATTCCACTCTAAGATTAATATCATCCTACAGAGTAGAAAGCCCAATATTATCAAACCTTGGAATACTCATATCAACCTCTACCAGCATATGAGAAAAATGGACAAAAGACACCATTTTTGTGGCAATGTCCATCCTTATGGGGAATACTAATGCAGATGTGATATCAAATAAAATTTATGGATTCCATAGGATCCAGTTTAATCCATGTATTTTTACCCAAACCTGGGCATAAGTCTCCTTGAAATCAGACAGGTTTAAATTTAAATGTCAATCATGTAATCTCAAAGATCCTGGCCTTAAATTGATCTACCTAGTGCTCCAAGATTTCCCTTTCAAGTCTGCAAAAGGAAACAGAATGTGGAAAATCCCACGGCCTAAAGAAATGAATTTAAAATTAGAAAACCCCCAAATGGATGTAAGCTGATCAACAAGATCTACAAGTTTCCACGGTTTCATTCCTTTTGATATGTTGATTCGAGCCATGATAGAGAACTTACAAAGATCTAACCTTTCTACAATAGTGTTGTTGTATGTCGAGACATGAACCGTTGTGCCTTTTTGGATAATACGTTTCCTTGTTCGGTCACTAAAAGTTGAAAAAGAATAGACAGTGGAACCCGCGAAGGCCGTCAGGTTCCCTCTGTCTTTCACCTTAGTGCACCTCTAATGGTTTCCTTAATGTGCGGCCACTCGAAGGGAATCATAGGTATGCATATTAATACTTCTAGGATTTTCTATTGCAGCGTGTCCACTGGAAAAAACCAGAGGGAGGGAGTCCCGATCCTCCATCCTTCAATATTTGATATCATTTTATTAATGTATTCTTTCATATCAATGTTTAATTTTTTTAATTATTATATTACTAACATAATATTTGTTTTCTTATATAGGTGGAACTTTTTTCTTGAGTTTGAATGCTTTGTTCAGCAACTAATACCATGGATGAAAATCTTTTAGGGGGGATCACAGATAAAAAGGATGAAACATTAATGTCTTTAACTATTTGTTGGATAATTGTAATTGTAACTCTATAAAACATTGTTTGAAATGTATATATCAGTGTTGTTTTTGTATTCACGATGTTAAGTAAATGTATATAGCATTGTTTGTGAAAATATTTTGTGTGTTGTTTCATTCTTCTATGTTTTGTTTGTGTGCAGGTGTGTAGGTGTTGTTTTGTGCAGGTGTGCTGGTGTTGGGTGTGCTGTTAAATAAACAGCACATCCCAGGAAACTAGGTCTTTATCAGTGCTATTATAACATTGTTAAAAGTGGTTTATAGCACTTTTAAAATCCTTATTTGTAGTAGTGTTGGGACCTACAATATGTATCATGATATGAGATGTTTTTATTAGTCAATTGAAAATTTTGTGTCATGATGCCTTACATGTCAGAGAATCAAGGCAGAGCACTAGAGACCTACTGGTTTGTTGCAAACTTTACCCATTCTGATATGTAAGTGGGATGAGATATCTATATACTTCTTTATCATCTTGGATTGGACTCCTAGTGGGAAGGATACAATTTACATGATCATTGACCAACTTATGAAATCATCTCATTTCCTCCCTATCAAGGAGATGATAAAGGTGAAGTATCTCGAGCACCTATATGTCCGAGAGATTGTGAATATTTGATGCTCATAAATTTTTGACATGGAAAAATTTAAAGTTAAATAATGAATTTTGATGTTTGTAATTATTTTTCCCAAATAATTAATGTTTTATTAAAATGTGAGTAATTATCAAGTGAATAATTAATTTGGATTAAAAAGAAATGAAAGTTATCAATTTGAAAGTTTATTCAAACTTGTGATTTTTTTGTTAGAATTTTACTAAGTGTTTTATTAATTTTAGGGAAAAAAATTGTCCAATACTTATCTATCAATAAGCCCAAGACCATGTCACTTGGCAGCCCCAAGGGGGATAGCTGACCAATCTAAAGGGGACAGCCAGCCAGCGTGTGGCATGGAGAAGGGGTGTGTGTGAGTGTATGTGGGCACCGATCCCCCACTTCCATAGCATTATGAGCTCTATATTCTACATCAAACATTATATTTCAGTGGGATATGGGGTGAGTTTTTGATATGGGATGAATTCTTATGTGGGAACTGTACATTTTAAGAAAAATGACACCACTTCTCTACCCACTTGGACACACCATCAATGTTAATTTTGTCGCATTCTACTTTCTACATCACCAAACCGCCATTGTAGCTCACTGGAGAACATCATGTTCACTGCTATTGGAGCTTGGGAACAAGCCATCTCGCTACCATGAGTCCACGGGTCACCATAGATCGACACTATAGTTTGATGAAACCCCTGTGTGAATGAAGGAATTCCATGAAAAGGAGAATCTTTATTTGACCCTTCTTAATGTATAATGGTTTTTATGATGGAAAAAAATTATTTCAATACGTCTTTTTCACCACTACCACATCGTAGGACCACCATGGAAGATGGAGTAGAGGCTCGGTGCCACTATAGAATTCACACCCACTACACTGTGGTTCACTATAGCCCAAGAACAGCATATAATAAGGTTGTACCAGCTATACCATGTCTTGATGAGTTGAAGAAAATTGATAAAAGGATGCAGTGCAAGGGATTCTTCTACACCATTGAATAGAAGTGGGTTTGGTGTGTGAAGAAGGCTACATTGTGGAGAGAATGGAAATGTTATAGAGGTGACCACATTGGTAGTGATGAGATTTTGAGGGAGATAGAGGTTAAGTCAAAGGGATTGAAAATACACCATGGAGGTACCAAAAATGGAAGTGGTGAAAATTATGAAGAAGATTTTGTAGCCATGAGGAATATGGAAACATCATAGCCATATAGAGGCCATGAAAAGGAGGAAGGGCTACATCACATAGTTTTTCTCCACACCATAGAATTTTATTTCAATGTGATTTAGATAACCTAAGAAGGATACCATGGGATACACCCCTATTATCAGAAAGAATTAATGAAACATATCATGGAGGACTAGTATGTAAACAAGGAGGTCAAAGAGATCCTAAAAATAAGGATAATATAATGACCAATTTAAATGACGATAAATGAATAGATATGAATTGAGTAAAGAGAGAGAATAGATAATAGGAAGGAAGACGATATGTGGATATTGAAAGGAAGAAACTTGGAGACCCTCTTCCTATAATTTAAAGGAGAAGGATGTTGTGTTGGGTGACATTAGGGAATAAGGAGAGAACTTCAACAGGGGTAAAGGGTGGAGAAGGATTGGCTAAATGATCAACTTGGTGCTCTAGATTTTTTCTCCTTTATACTCGATTTTTATTTTAATAAGTCTTATACCCCTCAGAAATCCATTACTTATTCTTTAATGGGGAGGTAGAAATTTAAAGTTATTGGGAAAGGGGAGGTGGCCCATTTTTTATGCCTAAGTCTACGATCTTGATTTGAAAACATTGTTCTATTTTCTTTGTTAATGGTTTTTAATCTTTAATTTCAAAATTTAATTTGAATGTGATTGTGTTTTGATTAAATCCAGTTATTAATTATTTACTTTTGATCCTAAGATATAAATAACTTTACTAACTAAAACCTAGTAATCATTATTTAGAGAAAACTCTTGAAGAGATTAATCTGTAGTACTTAATTGATACTTCTATTCTTCACTCTGAGCCCAAAAATATAGCAATAAACCCAAACCAGACATTATGGGACCTTTGTGCCCCCCCCACACAATTTTCCAATCAAAAAAATCAATTAACTATTCCTACTTTGTAAAATGGATTTAAATTACGTGTTAATATGATTCCAATGCTACCTAAATTCCATGGTCTTGATGGTGAAGTTACAAACTAGAATATTCAAGAATTTATATTTGTATGTTCAATCCTTAAACCAAGAGAAGTGTATTAATATCAAGTCAAGTGGAGGGCATTCCCCTTTTCAATTGAAGGTGTTGTTAAAAAGTGGTTGTATAGACTACAACCTAAATAGATCCATGATTGGGAAGACTTACAAATGTATTTCAAGAGAACAATTCCCAACCTATCAAAGCACAATGATAAGGAATGAGACTCATGTCATCTGATAAGAAATAATAGAATCCCTCTATGAGTATTGGGAAAGATTCAAGATTCTTTGTGAAAGTTTCCCTCATCATGTTGTAGAGGAAAATCACTTCCTTTTGATATTCTACCAAGTATTGTTGGACAATGAAAGGAACCTCTTAGAAGCATCATATATGAGGAAGATTTAATTGAAAAGTCACCAACAAAATCTTGAATCCTGATTGAGAAGATAACACAAAATTCCTATAAATTTGGAATATGAGGTACACGTACAAGAGGTATTCGCAAAAGAAAAGAACTTATAATTCTTCCCCTATACTTGAAACCAAACTTGAAGAACTAACAATATTGGTGAAAAAAATGGAATTAAATCAATTAAGTGATCAATAAGTACCACCTAAGATATATGGATTACGTTCATCAACCAATCACTTTACTGATCAATGTGTTGAAGTTCAAAGAATCAAGAGTTGTACAGTAGCATTCCAACCAAGGAAAGTTTCACAAAATCAGCCATGGAAGGAGAATCTGCAAGAACCACTTGGATTTTGATACCAAGATCAAGCTATATTATTTTAACCAACTCAATATCCATCTCAAACACCATACCAACAACAATATCAGAACCCACATCCTTTCCAACGACCTTACAAATAGTCATACCTGCATAAAACTTATCAAAAACCACCCTTCCAAAATAATCCTTATAAGAATCCCTCAAAAAGTGTGACATCATATGAAAATAAATAGTTAAAATCCAAGTTTGAGGGTCTAGAAGAAAATATGGATAATCTAGAAAACTAGTTCTAAAGTCTTATGGATATGCTAACCAAATATCTAGAAAAACTTCCATCTCAAACTATCCCTAATCCAAAGGAGAGTGTAAGAATGATCATCATAAGGAATGGAAAGGAGATTAAACCACATAAACCCAAGGAAGTTCAATATAAACCTAAGATAAACCCTGATAGAAATATAGAACAAATTTTTAAAGATCAACCCAACCTACTAAGAGAATAAGATAAGAAGAAAGAATAAATGAGGATATGGTTTGAGAAGGAAAGTCCTAAAAAACCATTTCAAAGGAAAAAAAGAAATTTAAGTTTCTCCACTATTAACTTCTAGGTTTACTCAATCAAATAAGATGTAATAATTGAAACTTCAAAGATATATTCAAGAAACCTTTCGAAAATATGAAATCAACATCCCTCTTTTGTAAACCATCCAAAAAATTCCAAAGTGTTCCAAATTTATAAAAGAAATTTTCACCAAAATAAAGAGACTCGAGGGGCATGAGAGAACCATCCAGGGGAGGAGTGTCTCATCTCTTATCACACCACTAATTCCAAAAAAATTAAACATATATGGGTTTTTTCTATTCCTTTCACAATTAGCTCTTTAAATTTTTCGGATGCTTTAAGTGATCTTGGTGGTTTTATAAATGTAATGTTTCACTCTGTGTTTTCATATTTTCAAATAGAATAATTAAATATCATTATAGTAGTGGTTCAAATTGTGAATAGATCCACAATTTTTCCAATGGGAGTCTTGTAATATGTGATAGTTGGAGTGAAAGTGCTGATTTTTACAGCTGATTTATATGTACTTTCCAAGGAAGAAGTCAAAGAACTGGGTCATTCACCCATTATTTTGGGAGGACTATTCCTAAATAAGGAAAAGAAAATAATAAATGTAACTGAAGGAACCCTTACCATGGATCTTGGAGACAACACTATGCACTTTAACATTCATTACTCCATGAAGAACCCTTCAATAAATAATTTTATCTTTTCAATTTATCATGAAGATGATATTGAAATTATTGAATATTTAGGTACGATCCATGAATAATTAGCCTCGGGATATCAATTTTCTATTGAAAACACTATAGAATAGGTGGGTGAACAAAAATCTGGAAAATCTAATTTCAATTTAGAATAATATAAAACATATGGTTTCCTTTATAAATTATTAGGTGATTAACAAGCTAATATGATATCTTTTACATAGTATATTCAAGATTTGTAAGTGGGGAACCGAAATTCAATATCATCTCTTGAACAACCCATGAATCTAGAATTAAAACCTCTCCCATGTGATTTTAAGTATGTGTATCTTATGGAAGGATAGAAATTTCTAGTAATCATTGCTAAAAACCTATCCAAAATCAAGAAAAACCTTTATTTACCTTCTAAAAAGAAACATTTGATCCATAGGGTGGAGCTTATGAGACATCCATAGAATTAAACCCAAAATCTGCTCACATAGAATCGTGTTAGAGGGGGATTATAGAACTATTAGACAAAACCAGAGGAGGCTAAACCCCACCATCATGGATGTATTAAAGAAGGAGATAGAGAAGTCATTATCAGTTGATATCAAATATCCAATTTCTTATTCAAAATGGGTCAGACCCATCTATGTAGTTCCCAAGAAAATAAGTTTTACCATTGTAAAGAATGAGAAAAATGAATTGATTCTCATGGGAGTTCATAATATTTTGAGAGTGTGTATTGATTATAAGAAGTTGAACCAAGTCGTTAGAAAAGACCACTTTCTCATTCCATTCATTGAAAAAATTATAGAAAGGTTAGCCATAAGAACTCATTATTGTTTATTATATGGATTTCCAGGTGCCCATTTCTCCATAGGACTAAGAGAAGAAAACCTTCACATTTACATATGGCACCTTTTATAATAAAAGGATGAATCTTTTGTTATGAAATTCCCCAAGTAAATTTCAAAGGTTCGTGATAAATATATCTTCAGATCATATTAAAGATTTATTGGAGGTATTTCTCGATGAATTTAGTGTATTTTGGCAATTCCTTTGATCATTCCTTAATATATTTTCCCTTTATTTTGTTGGAACCCAATTAGTCTATGATTGTAGGATATAGAGGGTTTGATGGGTGAATTGATGATCATTCCTTAATCTCTGTTCCCGTTTTTTAGAGACTAATTGTTTTTCGATTTATACTTTTTGGTGTTATACTGTGTTTGATTGCTCATATGATTATATTGTGATATTTCTATGGATGATTCTACTTATGTACTTATTTCATCTTTCATATAATTTTTATATTCTGGGTCTATGTGAATATGAAATGCTTATAAAGAAACCAAAGGATTTTTTACAAAAAAAATGGTTTCCATTTGAAATTTATTTATAAAATGGTTTTGTTTTATATATATATTTAAATGTTGCATTGTGTTCGGCATTGTATAGATTCTTAGTGGTATCCTACCGGGCCTTGTGCTCACACCCTAATTTTTCCTTTAGGAATTTTTAGATTTGGTTTTTCAGGACACAAGTAAAGGGAAGGGTGTATTATAGATCATCGTCTTCTCTTGGTTTTCATTACCTAACTTATGAGGTATTTTGGTGGTGATGATTGGTTATAAGGAGCCTTAGATTTTTTATTGTCATGTTTTATTTTTAGGTTTATCCTTTTTGGCTTGGAACTGTATGTCTCATGGATTTTTTCTTCTATTCTACATTATACTCTATTAGTTTATCTCCTTATCGGCTATTCATGACACTTGTTTGGTTGTTTTTTTGACATCCACCTTATAGTGGTCTATCTCGGGTGATGTGTCATGTCAACCCATGTTGGTTCATTACATTTATTTATTATATTGTAAAATAAATATTTATTATTGTGTGGGTTATCAAATTCTGTGAAATAAATAATAGTATTATTTTATTACATGGCATGGGGTTCCTTTTGGTTTTAGTATCTTATTATGGGTCTTCTTATAATTAATTAAATATTAAACCCTAACCATAGGTCTATAAATATAATGCAATCTCATTTCAGAAGTGGTTAGACATTGTGCACAACATTCCTCTCAATCTATTCCCCCTCCAATCTTCCTCTCAAGCCTAATAAGAACAATAGATATTTCTTCAATCCCAAAGGAATGTGAACCGATCAAGGTGAACAATGCAATATGGTCAATTGACCGTGTTAGCACCCAATGTTTCATCGATGTTGTTCATAGATCGAAGAAGCATATGTGTATCACCGCTAAAGGGGTATTTATTTGGATCCTTGTGTATTAATGATGATACAATGGCCGATTTCATATGATCAATACCATCAATGATAAAATATGTCAATGTCGAGGTATTGTAATAGGCTAACTTGTGTCAACCAATAATGTCTCCCGAATTAGCCTGACACAAGGCCCAAAGTGTATTCCTGATAACCACAGGTTGGTGACAAGAACCAGGGAATCATATAAAGAAACATGGGGAAAAATAACACTTAAAATACATATGATAAGATAGAAAAAAATAGAGCATCATCATATGTAAAAAAACAAACCAAAAAATTCAACATCCAACATGTCACGAACCAACCCGGGTCGACCATAAACCAGTCACCTAAGCCAATTCGCAACATGTCCTGAGGGGTGTTCCCGATCCCCCCCCCAAGATGGAAACTAGTTTCGGGAATTAAAATAAAGCTATTGGGAACGATTTGTCCCATTAATGAAAGAAAAATAAATAAATAATGAACAATGAAAAAAACTAGCAGTGGTGAGAAAAATAAAATCGTGAATACCTCCATGTGACCCTACAGGTCACCACCGACCTCAAAACAATGTCATACTACGATGACTAAATCCAAGCAAGGTGCTGCACCCGAAGATAAAAACAATGATAAAACTATAGGCGTGAGTATTAAAACTCAGTAGGCGTGCCCAAAAAAATCTATTCCCATATGAATTTCCGTTAAATAAAAGATCCATCAATTTCAAGTTTCGAATAAAATGTACAAAACTAGGTTTTCACACATTTTCTTCTTAAAACAAATCACAGTTCATTGTCATTTTTCAATTAAAAACCAGATTCCCTTTTTAATAAGTAGACATTGGCATTTTTAAGGAGGTGATGTTTACACTAAAAAGGGAAAGTGTTTTCAAAACTTTTTTCCATAAAAACTTAAAACCATTTTATCACTTTTAGCAAGAATCTATGCTATGCAAGGAAAAAAGATCAAGAAACATATAACATAGGAAATGGAAAAACACCACACAAGAGTAACCAACCATCACATGAATCTCAATCATCTACCATAGATAACAAAGTACCTGAAAACATGGGAGAATGTAGAAGCTTGTGAATAGTCTAGAACATACTATACATGTGACTCATCCTGAAGGCATGCCCTACCCAATGACGTCATAATGCCCAAACGCCAGATCATCTCCCTACCGGACCTGAATGAGGGCCCCAATCTCATTGTAATAATAATAAAATATCCCCCTATTGTGGACCACTATCCAGTAAATAATCTAAACTAGTGAAGTAATCATTCAATGAAAATTCTCTCAATTTTCTAGGTTCTCATGTCATGAATAATAATGGGAGATCTAATAAGGTCAAACAAGCAATCCATCACATATACATGCATCACACACAAGCAACACGTACAAAATTCACCCTCAAATCACTCCAATGGATTTTCCCCTCTTACATTCAATCATCAACACAAGAGGAAAGTCCCATATGAGGACCACCCATTCCCATCAACATCCAACAAGGTAGGAGGTGCATCCCAAAGAGAGTTTTCAAAGAAACTAATTTTTATAAAGGTACGAAATAGGCCTCAACCAACCATTTCTTAAATAATCACACACACACCGCTTTGAAAACCATAAACACACTTGGAAACCCATTTAAGACCTCAAATCACCATTTTGAATCTGAAGTAAATTTATAAAGGCTGAAGGGTATTTCACCAAGCACTTGGTATGCACATTTAATAAACAATTCCATGAAATTCATGCACAAAGGTGGAATCACTCAATTTCACAATAAACATTTATTCTAAAAACTATACACTACTAACTAACATTAAATAAATGTGTGAAAAGAAAGAAATCAATAATTATTTAAATTTATAGGTCAATGCATAGGGAAACCTACCTCAAAGAATGGCTAAGACAAAGATTTTTAACTCAAGTAGCAGCCTGATTACACGCACACACTTCGACACACACACACACACATACATACATACATACATATATATATATATCCTTAAATTGATGCACGTGTTTCCCACTCCATGAGGGAACATGCACACAGAAGATATGTATAATTATATATATATATATATATATATATATCCATACCTAGGAATATGCGTGCGCGCCATCAAAACTGATCGCAAATCCCTCCAATAAATCCCCAGGACTCATAAACACCATAAGATCTTAAAATAGAGGGTGTGAAACCAACAACAAGTTTAGAAGCTTACCCTAAAATGAGTATTTCCAAACTCTAGTAAAAACATGAAAAAAAATATAAAACATTCCAATGATGCCCTATATTACAATACCCACTTTATTTTCAAACAAGATGTAAACATACACAACACACTCAAAGGTGCCAACCGGGCCATCACTTCACATAACCCTCCAACCATTTTACAACCATTTTCCAAATTTGACATGATTAAAAACTTCCAAGAATGTAATACCAAGGATTTACCAAAACTTGATTTAAGGCCACTTGGGCCAAACATTAAGGAACACACTTGAAACCACATTCAAACACAAGAGACACCACTTACCCCATTTTGGAAAACATGGATCCATTTTAGGACAATAGATAATAAGGGGAGAGGAGATGTTCTTGGGGGAGATTAGCTTTAGAGTGTCACGTTCATTTGATTGCACATCCATGTGTGCACATAGTGCACCCATGGATGTGACTTAATCCAATGGAACACTCTAAAACCAACCCAAACATTTGAAACCCATTTTCATTAAACCACAATTCGCTTTCAACCCAGAAAAAACCATTTCACTCTTTTATAAAATGCCACCCAAGTTCACATCCAAGAAACGCTTCTCAAATCAAGTTTCAAATCACATCAAAGGAAAAAACCTTATTACATATATAAAATCCCAAAACAAAACTCAAATCAGTTTAAAAAGACATTTCAAATTGGAAAACCTCACAAAATCATCCAATTCCACCAAAAAGGTTCAATAAACATTTTATCAAACACCTACGGAACAAATACACATGGGAATAAACCAAGATTCATGTAAAAACATATTTTTAGTCAAATCTACCAAAAAAATGCTACCAACAATGAACTATTCTTATAATAATGGTGTGAAACATGTTTTAAATATTAATTAATAAAATCCAATCATCAAATGGATTGAAATTGAAAAGAAAGGCATGAAACACCTACCTCAATCCGTGTGAATGCGACGGAACCTCAAAAGAAGGAGGAACAATGCTCCTCGGACCACTCACACCCACTAGACAATAAGAAAAATGTGTGAAACACAATACGAGGCATTAGAGTTTGGATAACTTGAAGAAAAACACCAAAAATGAAGGAATATACTCGAGTAGAAGATGGTTATTGGTAAGGGAAAACACAGCCACGTCGAAGTAGGGCAGAGGCCCTATGCAAGGGGTTTTGGGCCGTGTCAAAAATTCATTGGATAGAGGGTCGGGTTTGTTGGAGGCACATCGAGAAGGGGTGGGGGTTGGGCATAGCTCATGAAGACGCAAAGAGGGAGGCTATTGCGAGTAGGAGGGTGGATAGATGGGATCTAGACTACTGGTGGCCGAACTTCCAGAAGGATAGGGAGTAGGGGCCATTGCGCACAAGGAAGAAATAGAGGAGTGGGGGTTCGGCGTGCGAGGAAAACGTGAAGGGTGGGTGCTACGCCACGAACAGGGAAGGGGTGGGGGATCTAGGTTAGGTTTCCTTTTTTTAACCCTAAATAACACTATAATAATAATTATAATACAAATGATATAATAATAATAATAATAATAATAATAATTCCAAAAATATAATAATAATAATTTTATGCATTTCATTTTAAATAATAATGGTATTAATAACAATTTCATAATAATTACATTAATAACAATTTTAATGATAAAAATATTATTAACAATTTTTAATAATAATAATATTATTATTATGTTTTAAACATTTTCCTTATTTTATCCTCATAAAATTTTATTATTTTAAGTAGTGGAAAACCGCAGGGGCACCCGAACCAACCGCATGGTTACTTCCAATCGTGCGGTGCCCGTGTACCGGTCCAAAACCCATAAAAATTATTTAACATCAAAACATTTAGACCAGCACTCAACCTGTACCTTAACGAGGCTAAATGAAGCCAAGAAATAATAAAATAAAATAATTTTTAAAGGTCAGAGTGTGAAAATTCTCCCCACCACAAAATTTTTTTCCCCTAGAAAGTCAACAAGACAATGATTAACACAACTCAATTCCATGCCCAGACAAAAGAAATGGAAACCAAGAGCCTCAGGGTGACCATTACCAACACAAGTCACACCCAACCAATTAAAAAAAATCACTGCCCGCGATTAAGGGGAGAACACGGGAGGGTTCTCCCCACCACAAGAATTCACTAACATGGAAACCTTGAAACCCAAACACACCACCCTCAGGAAGGGCAACATGGGAACTCTCAAACTTAACTAACTCAATCTACCCACATGGACCGAACAACCCCCCGGTGACTTAAATGGATAGCTTTCTACAAAACAACCCAGCAACCTAAGGATGAGAAATTAACACAAAACCTCTAATACTGGACGAATGAAATCCTCACCGCAATGAGAGACTAGGGAATTCTAAGTGTGAACTCAACCAACTTTCTCAATACTAATGGAAAAACTCTGCCACTGGGATTAAAACCATTATGGGGAAAACTGGCACACCGGGACACTGGGATGAAGGAATCCCCTATGAAACAGAAACACATTATAGGAAATCCCATGAAGAGGTGCTCAAACTAAGAAAGGGCCCAGAAACACCGCCAATTAATTTTATAAAACCAAAAATCCCCCTAACAAAGACAACTGAGGCCAAACTCAAAATCAGAATGGGTCCATTTATTTATGGGCCCAACACCCTTCAAGGAATTTGAACGATTTAGAAACCACACTAACAGCATATATGTCCACTTGGATTGTAGTAGAATGAGTTCATCACACCACCACAACAAGGATGAGCTTACAAAGATGACAAGAATAGAATAAGGAAACTTTGGATATTTCCATCCCAAATCTGAAAACATGATCTGGATTCAAACACCCTTGGCAACTCTTGACTGTGTGCAAGCTTTACCCTGAGACCTGTGGTTGGGGCCCTGATGGTTGAAGCATCTCCTACCTCACAGTCAGGCATTTGCATCCTCTGATCCCAAAATCCTTCTTCCTCCTAATGATTCAAACGACCACAATAGTGATATGTTTTCAAAGGTATGAAACATGATGGCTTAGAATGCTTATACTATTCATACTGGTTGCATATAAGAGAATGGTATGAAAAATTGGGATCCAATACCGATGAAGATAGCTTCTTGGAGAAAGGTTCCTCTAGTATCCACTCCTCACCAGATAGGGAACCCTTACAAAAAATCACCACCACCAACTACACCCCAAACTCTAACGATGATGAGAAACCCCATCTTTACTAGTCCATAACTGGACCCTCAAATAAACCTGAGATGGTACGAACCTTAACACCATCGAGTGTTCCTCACAACCCAAAGAAACACTCTATCTCCATGAACCACGCAGCTGCCTCTAATGGACTTTGATTACCTCGATAAATAGGCAACATGAAAAAAGTACCAAGAACTGGGCATGAATCATTGATAACCATGGGGGAATTTATATGCAGCACATCTTAAACAACACAAAAAACATAACCTGAAACTGGCATCAAGCCCAAAACACAATCAAAAGGAACACCCTGATCTCAAAACAACCGTCTCTGAAGCCAAACGAACTCGAGAACAACCAAAAACATCTTTTAAAAAATTTCATTTCATATAAATTTTCAAAATGTCCACATTTCAAAGAAACTTTCAAAATACTGAAACCCTCTTTTTAAACTAAATCATGATCCCAAAATTCATTTCCCTTTTTAAAACAACCATTCCCCTTTAAATTTTAAAACTCACCTATGGCACCTTATGAAACATCACATGTGCGTTCATCCAATCATGCATGCATCATCCACATAAAAGTGCCCCCATTCACTCTCCATACATACCCACACACACGTGACACTCTATAAGTAGTTCCAAGGTTTAAACATCTTCTTTCCTCATAAAATACAAACACATACCAAATTTTCCAAATCAAAACACTTCCCATTTAAAACCCCACTTCACCAATTTCAAAAAAATTTGAAAGAAACTCTTTTCCATTTCAAAACCACTTTTATTTTTAACACATACTCACATCAACTGATATCAAAACAAAACACAACCAACAAAAAACCACTGGAATGAGGAACTAGTGCCTATGCCTAACTCAGTGACTTGGTGGTGAGCCATGCCCCAAGTAAGGAATGACACTAAGAGGACCTTGAACCAAGAATTTGGACTCCACATGGGTCACCACCCCATGTAAGGCCGTAAAATAACCCGATTCACCTCCATTTTCATCCCTCAATCCAAAAAAACCGAAGAAAAAAGACTCAACTCTCAGACTACCTCCGATAACTCGGGGATCAGTGCGATAAAGAGTTCATGACACTCTTCCCTCACCTACCTCTCGAGTCCCGACAGTCTAAATCTCCTTCTACAGGACACCCCAAATAACAAGAACATGCCTCTAATATCATTTTTTCACGAATCATCCTGGGTCTCCTGGGTCACCACCCCATGTAAGGCCGCAACATAACCCAATTCACCTCCATTTTCATCCCTCAATCCAAAACAACCTAAGAAAAAAGACTCAACTCTTAGACTACCCCTGGTAACTCGGGGATCAGTGCGATCAAGAGTTCATGACACTCTTCCCTCACTTACCTACTGAGTCTCAAAAGTCCAAATCTCCTTCCACCAGACACCCAAAATAACAAGAACATGCCTCTAATACCATTTTGTCATGAATCAGCCTACGTCACCCCTAAACCAGTCACCTGAGCTAGTCCAAAACATGTCCTAAGGGGTGTTCCTGATCCCCCCAGAATGAAAACTAGTGTCGGCCATAAAAATAAAGATATTGGGAATGATTTTACCCATAAATGATATACAAATAAATAAAAACTGAACAGTGAACAATGAAAATAAAAGCTACCAGCGATGAGAAAAATAAAACTATGCATACCTCCATGTGACCCTACAGGTCACCACCGACCTCAAACCTTTGTTGCACTATGGAGACCAAATCCATGCAAGGCGCAGTACCTAAAGCTAAAAACAAAGATAAAATTGTAGGCATGAGTATTAAAACTCAATAGGCGTACCCAAACAATCTATTCCCATATTCATTTCCTTTAAATAAAAGATATATCAATTTTAAGTTTGAAATAAAATATACAAAACTATGTTTTCACACATTTTCTTCTTAAAAAAAATCACATTCCATTTCCCTTTTTCAATTAAAAACTTGATCCCCTTTTTAAGAAGCATACATTGGCATTTTAAAGGAGGTGATGTTTACACTAAAAAGGGAGGGAGGAAGTGTAAAGTATTTTTAAAACATTTTCCCATAAAAACTTGAAACCATTTTATCACTTTTATAAATAATATACACTATGCAAGGAAACGAGATCAACAAACATACAACACTGGCAATGGAAAAACACCACACAAGAGTAACCAACCAACACATGCATCTCAATCATCTACCATAGATAACCAAGTACCACACAACATGGGAGAACCTAGGAGCTTGTGAATAGTCTAGAACGTACTATACATGTGACTCATCCCGAATGCATGCCCTACCTGATGACATCATAACACCCAAACACCCGATTGTCGTCCTTCCTGGACTGAACGAGGGGCCCAATCCCATAGCAATAATAAAAAAATATCCCTCTGTTATGGGTCACTAGCCAATGTGTAATCTAAACTAGTGCATCAATCATTCACAAAAAATTTGTTTGTTATGCTAGGTTCCCATGTTACAAATAATAAGGGGGTGATCCAACAATGTCAAACAATCAATCCATCACATATACATGCATCACACATAAGCAACACACACAAAAGTCACCCTTGAAACATTCCAAGGGATTTCCATCATCTTGCCTTCAATCATCAACACATAAGTAAAGTCTCATCTGAGGACCACCCATTCCCATCAACATCCAACAAGGAAAGAGGTTCATCCCAAAGAGAGTTTTAAAAACAACTAATTTTTATAAAGGTACCAAATGGGTATCAACCAACCATTTCTTAAAGAATCACATGCACGCTGCTTTGAAAACCAAAACCACACTTGGAAACCCATTTAAGAACTCAAATATCCATTTTGAATCCAAATTACATTTATAAAGGCCAAGGGGGAATTTCACCAAGCACTTGCTATGCACATTTAATAAACAATTCCATGCAATTCACGTACAAAGGTGGAATCACACAATTTCACAATAAACATTTATTCTAAAAACTATACACTACTAATATTAAATAAATGTGTAAAAAATAAGAAATCAATAATTCATTAAATTTAAAGGATAATTGTAACACCCTGAGCTTCCACGATATGCTTCTCTTTCAAAAATTCAATAGCTTGCATTGTACGCAAGTTTGAGATTCTAACGCACCACAACCAATCAAAGTAGTCGTTGTGAATAGTAATACCTAATTTTTGAAATTTTATAAATTTTATCTTTTCAAATGGACTTCGTTTTGGTATTCATAATATCGAAATTATCCTAAGTTGAATTTTTTGTAATTTTTGGAGAACTTCCAATTTTTTATGAATAATGAAAAATACTTAAAAACAAATTTTTTAATCAAAATAATTTATAGTGATAAATTATAATATTGAGTGGTTTTAGAGTATAATTAGAATATATTTTTACCATTTCATCCAATGGTGTTCATTATAATTAATTTCACTTTGAAATTGGACATAAACAATTGTCAATCTTTTGATATATATTGTTTCTTAAAAACACGCTATTTGTTGTGACAGCGGGAATTAATTATAAAATTAATTAATTCAACTTATATGTTTGGAATTTTGTAAAATAGACATCAATTTTGAATTCGTAATATCAATTATAGCTTAGGGTGAAATTTTGGCTTTGTTCTGAAAAACTTCAATTTTTGATGAATAGTGAAACCACTAAGTGGTAGTTAAAAAACTGATTTTTCGTTTAAATGAAACATTACCACTTCTGTGATTTGATTTTCAAAAATATGACATACATGGTTGTCATTAGTAATTAAAATGTGGTTCAATGGGATTAAAATAATTTTTTGGTGAATAGTAACTTTTATGTTTAATTAATCGTGATTAAAGGTAATTAGTGAAATTTAAGGTAAAAATGATATTATAAACATATGAAAATACCTTTACACTTGTCCTACCCCAATTTTATGAGTCATTTCCGACCAATAAAATCCATGGGTCAACTTGGGGACCCCATGGAGCCACTTTGGTAGGAAAATGACATAAAAAACTTTTTATTTAATGTTAAAATAAAAATGTCACAAACATGAGTTGTTTTACTAAAACAATTTTTAAATGGGGTTATACAAGTCATATTTTTTACTATAAATATTCATTATAAATATGAAAATATTTACTACATCATGATAATTTTGTTTATAATTTTTATACATTAAATAAATTAAATTATTTATTACACCATGATGATGCATCGATTACCTCCTTAATTAATGATTTAAATAAAATAAAAAGATAATGTAAAATCTAAGACTTAAACTTGTAAAAAACCTATTGGATGAGTATATTTCTAACCCTTATCACCTTATCCTCAAAATATATAAGATTGGGACCTTTAAAATCCGAAACTCATTATATAATAAAGTAACATTTCATGACTTTCCAAGAGTGCCCCTCCCCTCCTCTTATAAAAGGCCCCCACCACTACCACCTTATTCACACCATAAAGCCATTTGGCTCGGCCAACATATGACCAAATACTCTTCCAACTTCCATCTCATACTCCTAGAAGCCTCACTTTGGGTAGAAGTCTTCCCAAGGAAGCCTTTGGCTCAAATAAAAAAGAGTTACCCGATTTTAAGGTAATGTCTTCCCTAATGTTGTTTTGTTTTATTTTGCTTCTCCAACCACCTAAACTATTTTTATTCCTTTATTTTGTAACAACACCAGTATCTTAAATATAATATAATGTTGTTATAAGAATTATTCGAGCTACACTTACACACACCTACATCTAATGGTTAAAGAACATATTGTTTCTGTGGATGGCGAATTTCTGCCTCACGAAACGATGATTGTTCAACACTCATATAACACCTTAAAAGGTGGACATTAAGATGTCACTATATTTATATATGATATATAATATGTTTATGTTTTCCTTAAGCTTATTCATCTTTCATTTATGTCATACCTTTATGGTTTCCATTATGGGTAGACGCGATATTTTCATTTTAGGAAGTGCGGACTACCGCCCCCTCAAAATAATTTGAATCGTTAATGCCATATGTGGGATGTATAAAGGATGGAGTAAATGGTATTATACATTATATTATACTATAATTATATTATACATTTATATAATTATAACTTCATTACATTAAATATGAAATAGAAATGAAAGTAGCGTTTATGCGTACATACGGCTTACCGTCTCCATGAACGATGCAATTCATTTCTTACCTCTAAATGTTATATAATATTATAAATGAATGTATATGATGGATATATATGATTTATATTATATCTACATCATGAATATAATTATAGATATAATGTATATTTTACCACATGAACAAAGTGTAATTATAAGAAGTTTATTTTTGACTCAAGTACCTAAGATCGACAAAACGACCGTTTTTAACTTAAATAATTACATAATGTTCATAACATGGTAATAAGTGATATAAAAGGAATAATGAACTTAAAAAGGTTCTTAAGAAGGTATATATTAACTGTAGTTTATTATTCAGGAGGTTAAA
Source organism: Viscum album (assembly GCA_963277665.1). Taxonomy (NCBI): domain Eukaryota; kingdom Viridiplantae; phylum Streptophyta; class Magnoliopsida; order Santalales; family Viscaceae; genus Viscum; species Viscum album. The sequence continues at coordinate 630,468,777 of OY728130.1, read as the reverse complement.
TAGCGGTCGAGTCAAGTCGGACACGAGGTAAGGGAACTTCTTAACCCAATTTCTATCCTTTGGGTTAATCTCTTATTTTCAAATTATGTCATGATATTATTATGTCCTATCTTGTATTTATACTTTCTTTATGTGTACATATAGTTAATACACATAATAGATCTATTTTATTTAAAAATGATCTTTGTAAGGTACTTCGTCTCAATCTCCATTCATTGAGGCACATTTTGTTTTATACACAAATTTCTTTTATACGGTGTATAAACCCCTTATAATTTTACGTTTATTCAAAAGGAATCTTTTTTATATGAAATTTTTTACTAAAGGACAAAAGGGAATGTTTTTTTTCATATGTATGCGGCGACAACGACTTCTCCGCCGCCGTGACTGTTATTTGAGTTTCGGCTTCCTCTACAAGCCATAATTTTTTTTAAATGAAAAGTAAATACAAAGTTTTAATTTTATTTTATTTTGGTATTGAAAATGGTTTTGAAAGTGTTTATATCATATCAATGTGTTGTATTGATATCTTATTATTGAAATGTTGAAAAGTTATGTTTCCTTTATGCATGTTTTATGTGATATGATTATGTTATGGTTTATGATATTTTTAAACCTATTCATGTGAGGAATGCATTGGACTTAATAAGTGACGGGTGGAGCCCGCTATATCTCCTCGATGCATCGGTAGGTCTCATGAGACAAAATAGTGTCTTGGCACGAGGCCTTGACAAAATCTTATTTATGGTCTTGGCACGAGGCCTTGGCTACGTGGTTATGTTAGTCTGGCATTATGCATTCCATCATTATGAAAGTGGTAATTGATATTGCATGTGATTATTCGAAAAGTAGAATATCCATGTGAATAAGTAAATGGAATTATCTCATTTTACTTTTTCCATATTATGTTGAAGTTCAAGTTTCAAAGGCTTTTGTTTTAGTTATATATTGCCTTAAATGTTTATAATTATTTATGAAAGCTTCCGCTATATTGTTATCCTTACTGAGCATTTGAGCTCACCCCTTTCAAAGTTTTAATTTTTCCAGGATGTGAAGAAGTATATTATGAATGACCTGCAGTGATAGTATGAGGGGATATGAAGACAATATGTTTTTGTAGTTTTGTTTTACTTTATGATGTAATGTAAGACTTATGAATGTATCTAGTATTTCCAAGGCTACTAAACTAATCGGTCTTTCGAGACTTGATCTTTTGTGATCATACCAATGTTACGCAATAATGCACCGACTCTGGGTAACTGGGGTCGGGGAATTATAGTTGGTATCAGATGCAGTTTAGTACTATCCTTGGAAGCTATATTTAGATAAACTCTGATTAGAGAACATAGCCCGAAGATAGACTTTGAGGATTAGTATAGAATAACTTCCTAGAATTTTGGTATTATAGAGATTTTGTGAGTCTTCCGAGCAATACATCCCTGTCTGGATATGAGCAGGTAGAGGCGGCTCTGGAACAGATGTACCTAGGGGTAAAATCTGAAAACACCTCTTTGAGCTAGACTCGAACAGGAACTGGTGTAGGACAACGGGCTTTGCTGCACTCTTGGTTACGACACTCCTTGGGGATATGCTTAGGATAATTCTCGTTTTCTTTACAAACCACTATGAAGTTTAATGAGTATATACTTCCACAAAGAAAACATTTATTATGATTATGGATTATATCCATAAATAGTTCAATTTATGTTAAGTGTTTTGCAAGTTTGTAATTATGTATTTTGATTCATAAACTAATCTAGTTTATGCCATTGTTTAGAAATGGCTCCTAGTGGGAGGAATGGAAACTGTATCAATGCACGCACTCCATGTAGGGATTTCCCTCCTGCTCAAGATAATTATAGTGGATCTGGTGACACAACTGGTGCTGATCACCTTATCACCATTCTGGGACAACTCACTTAGGTTATGAATAATAACCTTACTCGAATGGAGCACCCTGATCCGCAACGTGGAGGATCAATTTTAGACCGCTTCATGAGGAAACAACCACCAACATTTAATGGGGGTACAAATCCATTAGTGTATAAGCAATGGATAAACTCCTTAGAGAAAATATTCCACGCCTTGGGGAGTAGCGAAAGGGAGAAGGTTGTCATGGCAGTTTACCGCCTCACTAGAGATGCCGATCAATGGTGGTCGCTGATTCAAAACACGAAAGAAGATGAAGAATTATCTAATATGGAATGGAGGGAGTTCAAAGAGCTTTTCTTAGAAAAATACTTTCCTCGTGACCATCGAGCAGATATGGAAAGGCAATTTCTAAGTCTAATACAAAAGGAGGATGAGAATGTCGCAAAGTATGAGGCTAACTTTATAAGGTTAGCAAGGTATGCTGAAGATTATATACGTAACCCAAGAAGTAATATTGATCGTTTCTTTGATGGGTTAAAACCATTTACCCATCGAGCTTTAGTATCAAAATCATTCTCATCGTACGAAGATATTGTCTCATGTGCTATCAAGACAGAAAAGGAATTCTCTAAGTCTTATGACAATAAAGTAAAGAAAGAGAAGAAGAGAATGGTGGAACAAGAGACAGATAAAGGGAAAAAGGGAAAGAAGGATTTTCCATTATGTGATAATTGTGGGAAGAATCACCCTGGTACTTGCCTAAAAGTAATGGGAGTTTGTTATAAATGTGGAGAAAAAGGTCACCAAGCTCATGATTGCAAGGGGAAGAAAGAGGCTATCAATGTTGAATGCTACAATTGTGGAGAAATGGGGCATTATGAAAATGAATGTCCTAAGCGTCAGGGAAACATACCTCCGAAAAGGCCAAGGGATCAAGGCTAAGCTTATACTGTTACTACAGATGATGTTGACTAATTATTTTATTTGTGTTTTTGGACTCAAGAGCTATATTATGATTATAAGAATAATGTGATATATATAAGGATTGTACTGCAGTACTTGTTGTTTTCATTGAGGTTTTAATATGATAAAGGTTATCATATTTTTAGTATGTGGAAATAAGAGAAACTTTACCTTGTTTGGGGAATCTGATGTTACAATTGATTTTGGAAATTAGAAACCTTTTAGAGGTAGTCTGGACAGAGGTATTTTGGATAACTATAAAGGTTGGAATGGATTAAGTTGAACCTTGGATAGTATTATTTGAGGTTAAAACATTTCTAAAGATTATTTTTGGAATATTATAATACTATAGTTTTAGGAAAAGGACAACCTGCAGGTTGGGGGATAACCCGTCACGTCGGACAAAGCTACAGGAATCAAACCCACAACCATAGTGCGACAGGCCTTTATTACCTACCACTAGCCTACAGGAAGTCCCTTGTTATTACAAAAAAGTTTTCCTAATCTAAATGGTATGTGTTAATATTTGGAGCCATATACAATTAGGATAAATAGAATATTTTTGAGTTCTATTACCTTTTAGAGTGAATGATGGGTTTGTGGTGAAAATTTATTAAATAATAAAAGTCTACATGACAAGTAAGTACATTTCCTTACTTTCTTACTAAATCTCCTAAATAAATTCTTCAACTTTATAAAAGATAAATTAAAACAAAAATGTTGCCGGTTAACTTTTCCAACTGGGGATTCAATGACTGTTTAACCAATCACAAGTTTGTGATTTTCTTGTGGTTAACTTTCTCCTAATCCTGTTTTCTACAACTCTCCATCAGACCTTGATGGTTTTTTTTTCTTCCATATCCATATTTTCATAGAATACTAGTATGGGATATCTCAGGTGACCTTTGTACTTATCTTTCTTTCTTTTAAAGTTATGTTTTTATTAACCTTATTTCCGATGTGGGTTTCCCACAAAGGTATTTTCTATTTTCAACCATTTATTTTCAAAGAAAAATGTCAAATTGCGAGGACGCAATTTATTGAAGGATGGGAGAATGTAACACCTAGATATTCCACGATACTCTTCTCTTTCAAAAATTCAATAGCTTGCATTGTACGCAAGTTCGAGATTCTAACGCACCACAACCAATCAAAGTAGTCGTTGTGAATAGTAATACCTGATTTTTGAAATTTTATAAATTTTATCTTTCCAAATGTAATTTGTTTTTGTATTCGGAATATCGAAATTATCCTAAGTTGATTTTTTTTTAATTTTCGGAGAACTTCCAATTTTTTATGAATAGTGAAAAATACTTAAAAACAACTTTTTTAATCAAAATAATTTATAGTGATAAATTATAATATTGAGTGGTTTTAGAGTATAATTAGAATATATTTTTACCATTTCATCCAATGGTGTCCATTAGAATTAATTTCACTTTGAAATTGGACATAAACAATTGTCAATCTTTTGATATATATTGTTTCTTAAAAACACCTTATTTGTTGTGACAACGGGAATTAACTATAAACTTAATTAATGCAACTTATATGTTTGGAATTTTGTAAAATAGACATCAATTTTGAATTTAGAATATGAATTATAGCTTAGGGTGAAATTTTGGCATTGTTTGAAAAACTTCAATTTTTGATGAATAGTGAAACCACTAAGTGGTAGTTAAAAAACTGATTTTTCGTTTAAATGAAACATTACCACTTCTGTGATTTGATTTTCAAAAATCCAACATACATGGTTGTCATTTGGAATTAAAATGTGGTTTAATGGGATTAAAATAATTTTTTGGTGAATAGTAACTTTTATGTTTAATTAATCGCGATTAAAGGTAATTAGTGAAATTTAAGGTAAAAATGATATTATAAAAATATTCAAATACCTTTAAACTTGTCCTACCCCTATTGTATGAGTCATGGACGACCAAGAAAATCCATGGGTCAACTTGGGGACGCCATGGAGCCACTTTGGTAGGAAAATGATATTAAAAACTTTTTATTTAATGTTAAAATAAAAATGTCACAAACATGAGTTGTTTTACTAAAAAATATTAAATGGGGTTATAAAAGTCATATTTTTTACTATAAATATTCATTAGAAATATAAAAAGATTTAATACATCATGATAATTTTTTTTATAATTTTTAGACATTAAATAAATTAAATTATTTATTACACCATGATGATGCAGCGATTACCTCCTTAATTAACAATTTAAATAAAATAAAAAGATAATGTAAAATATAAGACTTACACTTGTCAAAAACCTGTTGGATGAGTATATTTCGAACCCTTATCACCTTATCCTCAAAATATATAAGTGTGGGACCTTTAAAATCCGAAACTCATTATATAATAAAGTAACATTTCATGACTTTCCAAGAGTTCCCCTCCTCTCCTCTTATAAAAGGCCCCCACCACTACCACCTTATTCACACCTTCAATCCATTTGGCTCGGCCAAACTCTGCCAAAATACTCTTCCAACTTCCCTCTCTTACTCCTAGAAGCCTCACTTTGGGCATAAGTCTTCCCAAGGAAGCCTTTGGCTCAAATCAAAAAGAGTTACCCGATTTTAAGGTAATGTCTTCCCTAATGTTGTTTTTTTTTATTTTGATTTTCCAACCCCCTAAACTCTTTATTATTTTCTTTTGTAACAACACCAGTATATTCACTATACTAGGATTTTGTTATAATAAGGATTCGAGCTACAATTATACACGCCTACATCTAATGGTTAAAGAATATACTGTTTCTGTGGATGGCGAATTTCTGCCTCACGAAACGATGATTGTTCAACACTCATATAACACCTTCAAAGGTGGCCATTAAGATGTCACTATATTTATATATGATATATAATATTTTTATTTTTTCCTTAAACTTCTGTATCTTTCATTTATGGCATACCTTTATGGTTTCCATTATGGGTAGACGCGATATTTTCATTTTAGGAAGTGCGGACTACCACCCCCTCAAAGTGATTTGAATCGTTAATGCCATATGTGGGATGTATAAAGGATGGAGTAAATGTTATTATACATTATATTATATTGGAATTATATTATAACTTTATATAATTATAACTTCATTCCATTAAATACGAAATAGAAATGAAAGTAGCATTCATGCGTACGTACGGCTTACCGTCTCCATGAATGGTGCATTTCATTTCTTACCTCTAAATGTTATGTAATATTATAAATGAATGTATATTCTGGATATATATGATGTATATGATATATACATCATGAATATAATTATTTATATAATGGATATTTTACCACATGAACAAAGTGTAATTATAAGAAGTTTATTTTTGACTCAAGTACCTAAGATCGACAAAACGACCATTTTTAACTTAAATAATTACATAATGTTCATAACATGGTAATAAGTGATATAAAAGGAATAATGAACTTGAAAAATGTTCTTAAGTAGGTATAGATTAACTCTAGTTTATTATTCAGGAGGTTAAAGAGCGGTCGAGTCAAGTCGGACACGAGGTAAGGGAACTTCTTAACCCAATTTCTATTCTTTGGGTTAATCTCTTATTTTCAAATTATGTTATGATATTTTTATGTACTATCTTGTATTTATACTTTCTTTATGTGTACATATAGTGAATACACATAATAGATCTATTTTATTTAAAAATGATCTTTGTAAGGTACTTCATCTCAATCTCCATTCATTGAGGCATATTTTGTTTTATACACAAATTTCTTTTATACGGTGTATAAACCCCTTTTAATTTTACGTTTATTCAAAAGGAATATTTTTTATACGAAGCGTTTTACTAAACGAAAAAAGGAAATGTTTTTTTTTCGTATGTATGTGGCGACAACAACTTCTCCGCCGCCGTGACCATTATTTGAGTTTTGGCTTCCTCTGCAAGCCATAACTTTTTTTTAAATGAAAAGCAAATACAAAGTTTTAATTTTCTTTTATTTTGGTATTGAAAATGGTTTTGAAAGTGTTTATATTATATCAATGTGTTGTATTGATATCTTGTGATTGAAATATGGAAATGTTATGTTTCCTTTATGCATGTTTTCTATGATACGATTATGTTATGGTTTATGATATGTTTAAACCTATTCATATGAGGAATGCATTGGACTTAATAAGTGATGGGTGGATCCCGCTATAGCTCCTCGATGCATCGGTAGGTCTCATGAGACAAACTAGTGTCTTGGAACGAGGCCTTGACAAAATCTTATTTGTGGTCTTGGCACGAGGCCTTGGCTACGTGGTTATGATAGTCTGGCATTATGCATTCTATCATTATGAAAGTGGTAATTGATATTGCATGTGATTATTCGACAAGTAGAATATCCATGTGAATAAGTAAATGGCATTATCTCATTTTACTTTTGCCATATTATGTTGAATTTCAAGTCTAAAAGGATTTTGTTTTAGTTATACATTGCCTTAAATGTTTATAATTATTCATGAAAGCTTCTGCTATATTGTTATCCTTACTGAGCATCTGAGCTCACCCCTTTCAATGTTTTAATTTTTCCAGGATGTGAAGAAGTATATTATGAATGACCTGCAGGGATAGTATGAGGGGATATGAAGACAAGATGTTGTTGTAGTTTTGTTTTACTTTATGATGTAATGTAAGACTTATGAATGTATCTAGTGTTTCCAAGGCTACTAAACTAATCGGTCTTTCAAGACTTGATCTTTTGTGATCATACCAATGTTACGCAATAATGCACCGACTCTGGGTAACTGGGGTCAGGGCGTTGCAATAATGCATAGGGAAACCTACCTCAAAGAATGGCCAAGCCAAAGATTTTTAACTCAAGTAGAAAACTGATCGCACACACGCACTTCCATATATATATATATATATATATATATATATATCCTTAAATCGATGAACGTGTTCCCGATGCCAAGAGGGAACATGCACATAGAAGATATATATATTTATATATATCCATACCTGGTAATATGCGTGCATTCCTTCAAAATCGATCGCAACTCCCTCCATTAAATCCATGGGACTCATAAACACCATAAGATCCAAAAATAGAGGGTGCAAACCCAACAATGGGTTTAGAAGCTGACCCCAAAATGAGTATTACCAAACTTTAGTAAAAACATGAATTTTGTTTATAAAACATGCCAAATATTCCCTATATTCCAAATCCCACTTTATTTTCAAACAAGATGTAAACATACACAACACACTTAAAGGTTCCAACCGGGCCATCACTTCACATAACCCTCCAACCATTTTCCAAATTCGACACGATTAAACACTTCTAAGAATGCAATGACAAGGATTTACCAAAACATGATTCAAAGCCAACCAGGACAAACATTAAGGAACACACTTGAAACCATGTTCAAACACAAGAGACGCCATTTCTTCCATTTTGGAAAACTTGAATCTATTTTAAGACAATAGATAATAAGGGGAGAGGGGATGTTATTGAGGGAGATTAGTTTTAGAGTTTCACCTTCATTTGATTGCACATCCATGTGTGCACCTAGTGCACCCATGGATGTTCCTTCATCCCACGGAACACTCTAAAAACAACCAAAACATTTGAAACCCATTTTCATTAAACCACCATTCTCTTTCACACCAAAACAAACCATTTCACAATTATATAAAATGCCACCCAAGTTCACATTCAAGAAACTCTTCTCAATTCAAGTTCCAAACCACATCAAAGGAAAACACCTTATTTCGCATATAAAATCCCAAAACATGACCTAAATAAATTTAACAAGACATTTCAAATTATAAAACCTCACACAATCATCCAATTCCACACAAAAGCTTCAATAAAAATTTTATCAAACACCTACGACACAAATACACATGGACATAAACCAAGATTCATATAAAAATCTATTTTAGTCAAATATATCAACAAGAAAATGCTACCAATAATGAAATATACTAATAATAATGGTGAAAAACATGTTTTAAATATTAATTAATAAAATCCAAGAATCAATTGGATTGAAATTGAAAATAAAGGCATGGAACACCAACCTCAACCCATGTGAATGTGATGGAACCTCAATGGAAGGAGGAACAACGCTATACGGACCACTCGTACCCCCTAGACAATGGAAAAAACACGTGAAACACAATCTGAGGCATTAGAGTTTGGATAACTTGAAGAGAAACACCAAAACATAAATAATATACCTGAGGATAAGATTGTTGTTAGAAAGGGAAAATGCAGCCACATCGAAGTAGGGAAGAGGCACCGCACAGGGGGTTTCGGGTTGTGCTAGAAAGCCACTAGATAGGGGGTCGAGTTCACTAGAGGTGTGCTAGGAAGGGGGTCGGGCGCAGCTCGGGACAAAGTGAGGAGGGAGGATTCCGCGATGAAGAGGGTGGCCAGATGAGATCTGGGCTACTGGTAGCCGAACGCGCACATGGAGGGGGAGAAGGGGCCTCCACGCAAACGGGAGAAATGGAGGATGGGGGTTCAGCGTGCAGGGAAATTACAAGGGGGGTGTTGCACCGCAAACATGTAAGGGTTAGGGGTTCTAGGTTAGGTTTCCTTTTTTTTAAACCCTAAATAACTCTATAATAATAATTATTATTATTATTATATAATAATTATAATAATTAGAAAAATATAATAATGATAATAATAATAATTCTATGAATTTTATTTAAATTAATAATGATATTTATAAAAATTTCATAATAATTACATTAATAACAATTTTAATGATAAAAATATTATTAAAAATTTTTAATAATATTATTATTATTATCTTTATAATATTATTATTATTATTTAAACATTTTCCTTATTTTTTCTCATAAAATTTTGTTATTTTAAGTAGTGGGAAACCGTAGGGGCACCCGGGCCGACCACACGGTTATCACCAACCATGCGGTGCCCGTTCACCGATTTGAAACCCATCAAAATTATTCAACATCAAAAAAATTATACTAGAACTCAATCTACACCTTGAGGAGACTAATCGAAGCCTAGAAATAATAAAATAAAATAATTTTTAAAGTTAGGGGTGTGACACAACAACTGGATAAAAAGGTCTAAAAAAAAAATAGTAAACCTTCATAATGGAATCCAAAATAATCCATGGGTCCATCTCCACATGACCATATGTCACCACCATCCCAACCCATTTGAAGGAAACACAAACTAGGAGAGACTTCTTCTACATGATTCTCTTCCCTTTACCTTTATCCTATAAAACCAATCTATAAATTCCCAAAGGAAGAAGTAGGGTGTGAGCACTAAAGCTCAGTAAGATACCACTAAGAATATATGAAATATCTATCCATGGACATCTGTTAGTTCTCAAATAAAATAGATTTCAAAACATTTTAAAAGAAATAATTTTTCCATATAAAATTATCCTTTGGTTTTCTTTTAAAAAATATGAAATATTCAAACAAAGTAATATGACGTACATTTATATATGAGGCAAAAGAAGATGAAATAAATATATTTCAAGAATTCATATCCATATAAAGTGATTAAATGGACATGTCAAATAAAAAATCATATAACATATCCTCAAAGAACCAAAGGGGCGATCACAACATAGGGGTGTACACAACTCAGATGAACAAGACTACAAGCCGGCATAAGTGACTCCTAAAGTATAGAAACCTTGGTCCCCTAGAAAGTTTACCCACTAGAAATCCATGGAATCATGGTAAACTCCTCTAGTGATAGATAAATCCATTAGGGATCACATATTTCTAATTTTCCCAGATAACCCAAGGTATTATAGATGTGCTAATACATTATCATTCCATTTAAGAATACAAGTTCACATTTCATAAAAAATCTAAAGAAAATACATTTCATTAGTTCCCACATTTTCATAAAATATTTTCTATAGAGATACCACACCACTTACATGCTTAAAAACCATTCCCTTTTTCAAATCATCTTTGTGGAAATTTATTAAACACATCATGTGTATCAAAATGGTTTCCATCAAAAACCCATTTTAAGAAATAATTTCCATGGCCATAAAAGATTAAATAACCTCTCATGGGTTTAAAATCATCAATTTCAAAATAAAAAACCAAAGTAATTTAAAATAACATAATTCATTCCAATGGATATACTATAGGATAGAAACACCTACCTCAAGAATGATGAAAACCCTATTAACATTAAAACTGGTGATGAGAAATGAATAGATTTGATCCTCATGATCCTATATCTAGAAAGAACATCATAAATTATCTATCACAACCTTATATCTTAAAATCATAGCCCAAATGGGTTTCAATGAATCAAGGGGAAGAGAGATTGAGGATAGATCTAGGAAAAGGAGGATAAATTGGGAGAAAAAATAAACATACCTTGATAAGATCCACAGAAAATGGTCAAGGATCACAAATAAATAAAAGGTAAGAGTCCTATAAATAATCATAGAGGGGCTGGTTCTAGCTAATGAGGTATTAGGAGAAGATTATAGTTAAAAATAAACAAGGGAATCAGGGTAATTTTTTGTTTTAAGAAGTACAGATCAGGGGGCATGGTTAAGCTGCATGGTTTGAAAAATCATGTTACAATCATGTGGTGGACACTTTACTTTGAAAAACAAGTCATATGATTTACTAGGAATAGTCGCACAGTTTGAAAAACTGTGCTCAAACTATCTGACATCTTCTAGATTAAATAAAAAACAACCACATGGTTTGTCTAGAGACTCACATAAATAAAAAAAACTATGCTTAAACCATAAAAATGCAACTGGAATCCACAGACATATTTCTTGGTTTATACATTGTTAAAACTAACTGTTCACCGAAACTATAATATCACAAATATTTAAAATAAAATTGTGTTTGATATCATCTATAACATGCAAAACTAAGCCTAAACAAACCATGAAATATTATTATTTAAATATGACCCTTATAACCTAGCCATAGAATTAAAGGGTATGAATAGTAATAAATCCATTATGAAAAATATATAAAGGCTATACACAATAAAAATTTATTTATTAATACATAGGAAATAAACACTCAATATTTTTAGTAAAGTTATTTTATTCTTTAAAAATATTTTTTCTTCAAAAATGATTTTTATTGATTTTTTGTGAGAAAATAATATAATTGATTTTTTAAACTTTTAGAAAATGAATTTGATAAAATGATATTAATTTTTAAAATTATAATTTTAAAATTATATTTGGGTGAATATTTTATATTTTTATGAAAATACTTATTTTCCAGTGAATACTTAAAAATACTATTTTTTATTGAAAACTATATTTTTGTTTCAATAATTTACAAAGTCCCATTTTGTTTTAAAATGAATTAAAAGTAAAATTAGTTCTATAATATTATGAATAATCCAATTAATTTAATTTTAATTAGTTTTATGATTTATTTTAGAATAAAAAAATTATACTTAAAAATGCATTTTTCTAAAAAACAGTTTTTCTTTGCGTTTTTCATTTTGATCTTAAATTAATTTATTCTAGTTATTGAAATTGAATATTGAAAAATATATTCCATGTTTGGAATCAGGTGTTCAAAATTTAGTAAATGTATATCTTTTATTTCTTTTTATTATAAATAGTGACCGTAATAAATAATTATCACTATGATAAGGATAAATTGAGCGATTATGGTTAAAAATAATGTGGTAAGGCGTTAAAAATCAACCCAAAACTTACCTTAATTTTATTAGATATAACATTATAGTCATTTATTAAATTATTATATTCGAATTTTCACTTTTTCTTGATGTATTTAAAGTCAAATTGAATTAATAGTGTCAAAAATGACATTAATGATATTTTATAATAAATTATATTTTATTAAAGGATTCAAAATTCATAAAAATCATATATTTTTATAAATGAATGGTATATGGTTGAAAAAATAAAAAATGTCCATTTATGGGTTCTTTTTCATTTTATAGAAACATTATTGACCCTTAAATGGAAGAAAAATGTAATATTATGGTAATTGTCAAAAGGGTTAACAGGGGGTTAAAACTAAAAGATAAGGGTAAAAACATAAGGTATTGATGAGAGATTATTGACATCAACACAAGGTAAAAACACAAGGTATTGATATGGTTAAAAACATAAGGTAAAAACATAAGGTATTGATAAGGTTAAAAACATAATTTTGGATTCTGAGACAAAGGTACTTCATGGGAGGATGATACCTTTGGTCTGTGTTCTATGGAAGAATGGTTCTGATTCACAAGATACTTGGGAGCATGAGGTATTGATGAGAGAGTATTGACATCATATCTTTGACATGGAATCTTCTTGATAATATTTTTGGGGAAAGAAAGTGTTTACGGTGGGGAGGTTATAATATTTTGTTACCTTCTTTTAGGTATTCCTTGACCCTTTTTTATCTTCTTTAAGTTGGGTCTTATTGTGGGACATTTCTAGGAGATTTTGAAAAATTTTGGAATTTAGGGGGATGAGAAAATATGGAGAATGTTATGAAAAACTTTGTGTCATCCTAGGATAAATTGTGCACCCTTCCAATAGGGGCACACATTTTGGGTGCACGGTTTGTCTAATCATGTGGCCCCACCCATGAAATTGTGCTCATAGGTTTCAATTACTCTAAAAATTATTTTAAAAATACCAAACCCTTTTTTTAGTTTATAATATCCCCCATTAAACACTAACACTTTTCTTCATCCTTATAGTCTCCCAAGAAGTGTTTTTGGCCCCTCAAAACCCCTTTTCTTGGAGAATGAAAGTGTCAGTGGAAGATCTGATCCCTCTATAGTAAGTGGATCTCCTATCATGTGGTTTCTTCTGATCTCTCTTTATATCCTCATTATATTTTGATATATCATCATGTAATTTATGGATATAAACCTTGTTTTGTTGGATCTTGATTATAGTTTGTTTTTATTGATCTCCTCTACCTCTTTTTTCATTGGTGATCACGTTGTGAGTGTTGTCACTATGTGATTAAAGGTAGGTGGTTCCATAATTATTTTCCCTATGATTGAAATGTATTATTCATGCAAATTGACTGTTTTAAAACCTTTATTTTTTGAAATTTTTTATTCATTCAAATTGATTTATATAATTTTTTTATATAAAATGTTCATGTAAGCTTGTTTGAAAGTTATTTGATATGCTTGCTATCTTTTTTATTATGAAATCATGTTTTGGTTTAAAATATGAAAATAAAATATCATGCCTTTTTTTATTGCAACTGATTGCATAAATGGTAAATTTTCATGGTATTTATTATGTAATACTTAGTGAGGACATATTGGGCTTGATAGATCAAACCCAAAATTTTACCTTGATCTTTTGTAGACTTTCTTATGCTAGATCCAATCAAAGTTAAATCACCACTTGGAGGTGGTGGATGCTCTTGATCCTTGGGACCTTGGGGTGGTGATGGTGACTGGTGGAGCTGTTGTACACTTATTACATAGGATCTATTTTTTAGACTTTTTTCTGGTAGACATTATAGTTTCCTTTGGGATTTTTATCTATTTTTTCTGGTACTGTTTTACCTTTTGTTTCTGGTACTATTTCCCTTGGGGAGTGTTGAGTATAATAACTTGTATCTTTTATATTCTATTGTTTTGTGTAAAATTAATTCCCTCATTGATATTGTATGATGCCAGGTGTTGGTTTCCAACCCGTGGGGATCAAGAAGGCCCTTTGAGCTATGTCAAAGCTAACTCAGGTATCAGGGTACCTAGGTATCCAGACTGGTTTGTGACATTTATGGTTATAACTTTGTTTGATATAGGTACAACTCATTCTTTTATATTTTAAAAGTCAATTGATGTGTTGGTATTATGTTATGAGCTTATTTAATTTATTTTGGATCCTTCGATACCTGTGGGAAAGAGTTCAGAACAAGGTTTTAAGTGTCCCACATATCATGTGTGTAACACCCCGAGCTTCCACGAGATGCTTCTCTTTCAAAAATGCAATAGCTTACATTGTACACAAGTTCGAGATTCTAACGCACCACAACCAATCAAAGTAGCCGTTGTGAATAGTAATACCTACTTTTTGAAATTTTATAAATTTTATGTTTCCAAATGGACTTTTTTTTTTGTATTCGGAATATCTAAATTATACTAAGTTGAATTTTTTGTAATTTTCTAAGAACTTCCAATTTTTATGAATAGTGAAAAATACATAAAAACAACTTTTTTAATCAAAATAATTTATAGTGATAAATTATACTATTGAGTGGTTTTAAAGTATAATTAGAATATATTTTTAACATTTTATTAAATGGTGTTCATTAGAATTAATTTCACTTTGAAATTGAACATAAACAATTATCAATCTTTTGATATATATTATTTCTTAAAAACACGCTATTTGTTGTGACAGCAGGAATTAGTTATAAAATTAATTAATGAAACTTATATGTATGAAATTTTGTAAAATAGATATCATTTTTGAATTCATAATATCAATTATAGATTAGGGTTAAATTTTGACATTGTTCTGAAAAACTTCAATTTTTGATGAATAGTGAAACCACTAAGTGGTAGTTAAAAAACTGTTTTTTCGTTTAAATGAAACATTACCACTTCTGTGAATTTATTTTCAAAAATCCAACATACATGGTTGTCATTAGGAAATAAAATGTGGTTCAAAGAGATTAAAATAATTTTTTGGTGAATAGTAACTTTTAAGTTTAATTAATCGCGATTAAAGGTAATTAGTGAAATTTAAGGTAAAAATGATATTATAAAAATATGAAAATACCTTTACACTTGTCTTACCTCTATTGGATGAGTCATGGCCGACCAAGACAATCCATGGGTCAACTTGGGGACCCCATGGAGCCACTTTTGTAGGAAAATGACATTAAAAACTTTTTATTTAATGTTAAAATAAAAATGTCACAAACATGAGTTGTTTTACTAAAACAATTTTTAAATGGGGTTATAAAAGTTATATTTTTTACTATAAATATTAATTAGAAATCTAAAAATATTTCCTACATCATGGTAATTTTTTTATAATTTTTAGACATTAAATAAATTAAATTTATATTGACACCATGATGATGCAGTGATTACCTCATTAATTAACGATTTTAATAAAATGGAAGGATAATGTAAACTCTAAGAATTTCACTTGTACAAATCCTATTGTATGAGTATATTTCTAACCCTTATCACCTTATACTCTAAATATATAAGTGTGGGACCTTTAAAATCCGAAACTCATTATATAATAAAGTAACATTTCATGACTTTCCAAGAGTGCCCCTCCTCTCCTCTTATAAAAGGCCCCCACCACTAACACCTTATTCACACCTTCCAAGCCATTTGTCTCAGCCAAATTATGCCCAAATACTCTCTCAACATCCCTCTCTTACTCCTATAATCCTCACTTTGGTCAGAAATCTTCCCAAGGAATCCTTTGGCTCAAATCAAAAAGAGTTACCCGATTTTAAGGTAATGTCTTCTCTTATGTTATTTTGTTTTATTTTGCTTCTCCAACCCCCTAAACTCTTTTTATACATTTCTTTTGTATCAACACAAGTATCCTAAATATACTAGTATGTTGTTATAATAATTATTCGAGCTAAACTTACACACACCTACATCTAATGGTTAAAGAACATACTGTTTCTGTGGATGGAGAATTTCTGCCTCACGAAACGATGATTGTTCAACACTCATATAACACCTTCAAAGGTGGCAATTAAGATGTCACTATATTTATATATGATATATAATATGTTTATTTTTTACTTAAGCTTCTGTATTTTTCATTTATGGCATACCTTTATGGTTTCCATTATGGGTAAACACGATATTTTCATTTTAGGAAGTGCGGACTACCGCCCCCTCAAAGTGATTTGAATCGTTAATACCATATGTGGGATGTATAAAGGATGGAGTAAATGGTGTTATACATTATATTATACTGGAATTATATTATACCTTTATATCATTATGTTTCATTCCATTAAAATATGAAATAGAAATGAAAGTAGCGTTCATGCGTACGTACGGCTTACCGTCTCCATGAACGGTGCATTTCATTTCTTACCTCTAAATGTTATGTAATATTATAAATTCATGTATATACTGGATATATATGTTATATATGATATCTACATCATGAATATAATTCTGGATATAATGGATATTTCACCACATGAACAACTTGTAATTATAAGAAGTATATTTTTGACTCAAGTACCAAAGATCGACAAAACGACTGTTATTAACATAAATAATTACATAATGTTCATAACATGGTAATAAGTGATCTAAAAGGAATAATGAACATGAAAAAGGTTCTTAAGAAAATATAAATTCACTCTAGTTTATTATTCAGGAGATTAAAGAACGATCGAGTCAAGTCGGACACGAGGTAAGGGAACTTCTTAACCCAATTTCCATTCTTTGGGTTAATCTCCTACTTTAAAATTATGTCAAGATATTATTATGTCCTATCTTGTATTTTTTACTTTCTTTATGTGCACTTATAGTTAATACACATAATAGATTGATCTTTTTAAGGGACTTCCTCTCAATCACCATTCATTGAGGCATATTTTATTTTATACACAAATTTATTTTATACGGCGTAAAAACCCCTTTGACTTTTACGTTTATTCAAAAGGAATCTTTTTATACGAAGCGTTTTACTAAACAACAAAAAGGAATGTTTTTTTCTTACGTATGCGGTGACAAAGACTTCTCCACCGTCATGACCATTATTTGAGTTTCGGCTTCCTCTACAAGCCATAACTTTTTTTAAATGAAAAATAAATACAAAGTTTTAATTTTCTTTTATTTTGGTATTGAAAATGGTTTTGAAAGTGTTTTTATTATATCAATGTGTTGTATTGATATCTTGTGATTGAAATGTGGACATCTTATGTTTCCTTTATGCATGTTTTATGTGATATGATTATGTTATGGTTTATGATATGTTTAAACCTGTTAATATGAGGAATGCATTGAACTTAATAGGTGACGGGTGGAGCCCGCTATAGCTCCTCGATGCATCGGTAGGTCTCATGAGACAGACTAGTGTCTTGGCACGAGGCCTTGACAAAATCTTATTTGTCTTCTTGGCATGAGGCCTTGGCTACGTGGTTATGATAGTCTGGTATTATGCATTCCATCATTATGAAAGTGGTTATTGATATTGTATGTGATTATTCGACCAGTAGAATATCCATGTGAATAAGTAAATGTCACTATTTCATTTTACTTTTGCCATATTATGCTAAAGTTCAAGTTTAAAAGGCTTTTGTTTTAGTTATACATTGCCTTAAATGTTTATGTTTATTTATGAAAGCTTCTGCTATATTGTTATCCTTACTGAGCATCTGATCTCACCCCTTTCAATGTTTTAATAATTTCCAGGTTGTGAAGAAGTATTTCATGAATGACCTGCAGGGATAGTCAGAAGAGGATATGAGTGTAGACTTTGGAGACTTTTTTATTGTAGTTTTTTAATTTATGATGTAATGTAACATCTATGAATATATCTAGTGTTTCCAAGGCTACTAAACTAATCGGTCTTTTGAGACTTGATCTTTTGTGATCATGCCAATGTTACGCAATAATGCACCAACTCTGGGTAATTGGGGTCAGGGCGTTACAGTTGGTATCAGAGGGAGGTTAGTACTAACCTTGGAAGCTATATTTAGATAAACTATGATTAGAGCACATAGTCCAAAGATAGACTTTGAGGATTTGTATAAAAGAACATCCTAGAATTTTGGTGTTATAGAGATTTTGTGAGTTTTCCAAGCAATACATCCCTGTCTGGATACGAGTAGGTAGAGGCGGATCTGGCACAGACATACCTAGGGGTAAAACCTGAAAACTCCACTTTGAGCTAGACGCGAACGGGAACTGGTGCACGACAACGGGCCTTGCTGCACTCTTGGTTACGACACTCCCGAGGGATATGCTTAGGATAATTCTCATTTTCTTTACAAACCAATATGAATGGTTATGAGTATATACTTCCACAAAGAAACAATTTATTATGATTATGGATTATATCAATAAATAGTTCAATTTATGTTAAGTGTTTTGCAAGTTTGTAATTATGTATTTTGATTCATAAACTAATCTAGTTTATGACATTGTTTAGAAATGGCGCCTAGTGGGACGAATGGAAACCGTATCAATGCATGCACTCCATATAGGGATTTCCCTCCTGCTCAAGATAATTATAGTGGAGCTGGTGACACAACTGGTGCTGATCACCTTATCACCATACTGGGACAACACACTCAAGTTATGAATAATAACCTTACTCGTATGGAGCACCCTGATCCGCAACTTGGAGGATCAATTTTAGACCACTTCATGAGGCAACAACCACCAACATTTAATGGGGGTACAAATCCATTAGTATCTGAGCAATGGATAAACTCCTTAGAGAAAATATTCCATGCCTTGGGGAGTAGCGAAAGGGAGAAGGTTGTCATGGAAGTTTACCGCCTCACTGGAGATGCCGATCAATGGTGTTCGCTGATTCAAAACATGAAAGAAGATGAAGAAGTATCTAATATGGAATGGAGGGAGTTCAAAGAGCTTTTCTTAGAAAAATACTTTCCTCGTGACCATTGAGCAGATATGGAAAGCCAATTTCTAAGTCTGAGACAAAAGGAGGATGAGAATGTCGCAAAGTATAAGGCCAACTTTACAAGGTTAGCAAGGTATGTTGCAGATTATATACGTAACCCAAGAAGTAATATTGATCGTTTATTTGATGGGTTAAAACCATTTCTCCATAGAGATTTAGTATCACAATCGTTATCATCGTACGAAGATATTGTCTCGTGTGCTATCAAGACAGAAAAGGAATTCTATAAGTCTTATGACAACAAAGTAAATCAAGAGAAGAAGAGAATGGTGGAACAAGAGACAGATAAAGGGAAAAAGGGAAAGAAGGATTTTCCATTATGTGATAATTTTGGGAAGAATCACCCTGGTACTTGCCTAAAAGGAATGGGAGTTTGTTATAAATGTGGAGAAAAAGGTCACCAGGTTCGTGATTGCAAGGGGAAGAAAGAGGCTATCAATGTTGAATGCTACAATTATAGAGAAACGGGGCATTATGCAAATTAATGTCCTAAGCGTCAGGGAAAAATACCTCCGAAAATGCCAAGGGATCAAGGCCAAGCTTATGATGTTACTACAGATGAAGTTGAATAATTATTTTATTTGTGTTTTTGGACTCAAGAACTATATTATGGTTATAAGAATAATGTGATATATATAAGGATTTTACTGCAGTACTTGTTTTTTTCATTGAGGTTTTAATATGATAAAGGTAATCATATTTTTAGTATGTGGCAATAAGAGAAACTTTACCTTGTTTGGGGAATCTGATGTTACAATTGATTTTGGAAAATAGAGACCTTTTAGAGATAGTCTGGACAGAGGTACTTTGGATAACTATAAAGGTTGAAATGGATTAAGTTGAACCTTGGATAGTATTGTTTAAGGTTAAAACATTTCTGAAGATTATTTTTGGAATATTATAATACTATAGTTTTAGGAAAAGGACAAACTGCAGGTTGGGGGATAACCCGTCGCATCAGACAAAGCTACAGGAATCGAACCCACAACCATAGTGCGACAGGCCTTTATTACCTACCACTAGCCTATAGGAAGTCCCTAGTTATTACAAAAAAGTTTTCCTAATCTAAATGGTATGTGTTAATATTTGGAGCCTTATACAATTAGGATAAATAGAATATTTTTGAGTTCTATTACCTTTTAGAGTGAATGATGGGTTTGTGGTGAAAATTTATTAAAGAATGAAAGTCTACACGACAAGTAAGTACATTTCCTTACATTCTTAGTAAATCTTCTAAACAAATTCCTCAACTTTATAAAAGGTAAATTAAAACAAAAATGTTGCCGATTAACTTTTCCAACTAGGGATTCAATGACTGTTTAACCAATCACAAGTTTTTGATTTTCTTGTGGTTAACTTTCTCCTAATCCTGTTTTCTACAACTCTCCATCAGACATTGATGGTTTGTTTTTCTTTCATATCCATATTTTCATAGGATCCTAGTATGGACTATCTTGGGTGACCTTTGTACTTATCTTTCTTTCTTTTAATTTATATTTTTATTAACCTTACTTGTGATGTGGGTTTCCCACAATGATATTTTCTATTTTCAACCATTTATTTTCAAAAAAAAATGTCAAATTGCGAGGATGCAATTTATTGAAGGAGGGGAGATTGTAACACCCCGAGCTTCCACGATACACTTCTCTTTCAAAAATGCAATAGCTTGCATTGTACGCAAGTTCGAGATTCTAACGCAGCACAACCAATCAAAGTAGCCATTGTGAATAGTAATACCTACTTTTTGAAATTTTATAAATTTTATCTTTCCAAATGGACTTCGCTTTTGTATTCGGAATATCAAAATTATCCTAAGTTGAATTTTTTTAAATTTTCTGAGAACTTCCAATTTTTATGAATAGTGAAAAATACTTAAAACAACTTTTTTAATCAAAATAACTTATAGTGATAAATTATACTATTGAGTGGTTTTAAAGTATAATTAGAATATATTTTTACCATTTTATCCAATGGTGTTCATTATAATTAATTTCACTTTGAAATTGGACATAAACAATTATCAATCTTTTGATATATATTGTTTCTTAAAAACACGCTATTTGTTGTGACAACGGGAATTAGTTATAAAATTAATTAATGCAACTTATATGTATGGAATTTTGTAAAATAGATATCATTTTTTAATTCAGAATATCAATTATAGATTAGGGTGAAATTTTGGCATTGTTCTGAAAAACTTCAATTTTTGATGAATAGTGAAACCACTAAGTGGTAGTTAAAAAACTGTTTTTTCGTTTAAATGAAACATTACCACTTCTGTGAATTGATTTTCAAAAATACGACATACATGGTTGTCATTAGGAATTAAAATTTGGTTCAATGAGATTAAAATAATTTTTTTGTTGAATAGTAACTTTTAAGTTTAATTAATCGCGATTAAAGGTAATTAGTGAAATTTAAGGTAAAAATGATATTATAAAAATCTGAAAATACCTTTACACTTGTCCTACCCCTATTTGATGATTCATGTCCGACCAAGAAAATCCATGGGTCAACTTGGGGACCCCATGGAGCCACTTTGGTAGGAAAATGACATTAAAAACTTTTTATTTAATGTTAAAATAAAAATGTCACAAACATGAGTTGTTTTACCAAACAAATTTTTAAATGGGGTTATACAAGTAATATTTTTTACTATAAATATTCATTAGAAATATAAAAAGATTTCCTACATCATGGTGATTTTTTTTATAATTTTTAGACATTAAATAAATTAAATTTATAATGACACCATGATAATGCAGCGATTACCTCATTAATTAACCATTTTAATAAAATGGAAGGATAATGTAAAATCTAAGAATTTCACTTGTCCAAAGACTATTGGGTTAGTATATTTAGAACCCTTATCACCTTATACTCGAAATATATAATTTTGGGACCTTTAAAATCCTAAACTCATTATATAATAAAGTAACATTTCATGACTTTCCAAGAGTGCCCCTCCTCTCCTCTTATAAAAGGCCCCCACCACTACCACCTTATTCACACCTTCCAAGCCATTTGGCTCGGCCAAACTCTGCCAAAATACTCTCTCAACATCCCTCACTTACTCCTAGAAGCCTAAATTTGGGCAGAAGTCTTCCCAAGGAAGCCTTTGGCTCAAATCAAAAAGAGTTACCTGATTTTAAGGTAATGTCTTCTCTTATGTTATTTTGTTTTATTTTGATTCTCCAATCCCCTAAACTCTTTTTATACATTTATTTTGTAACAAAAACAGTATAATAAATATACTAGGATGTTTTTATAAGAATTATTTGATCTACACTTACACACACCTACATCTAATGGTTAAATAACATACTATTTCTGTGGATGGCAAATTTCTGCCTCACGAAACGATGATTGTTCAACACTCATATAACACCTTCAAAGGTGGCCATTAATATGTCACTATATTTATATATGATATATAATATGTTTATGTTTTACTTAAGCTTCTGTATTTTTCATTTATGGCATACCTTTATGGTTTCCATTATGGGTAAACACGATATTTTCATTTTAGGAAGTGCGGACTACCGCCCCCTCAAAGTGATTTGAATCGTTAATACCATATTTGGGATGTATAAAGGATGGAGTAAATGGTATTATACATTATATTATACTGTAATTATATTATACCTTTATATAATTATGTTTCATTCCATTAAAATATGAAATAGAAATGAAAGTAGCGTTCATGCGTACGTACGGCTTACCGTCTCCATGAATGGTGCATTTCATTTCTTACCTCTAAATGTTATGTAATATTATAAATGCATGTATATACTGGATATATATGTTATATATGATATCTAAATCATGAATATAATTCTGGATATAATGGATATTTCACCACATGAACAACTTGTAATTATAAGAAGTATATTTTTGACTCAAGTACCAAAGATCGACAAAACGACTGGTATTAACATAAATAATTACATAATGTTCATAACATGGTAATAAGTGATATAAAAGGAATAATGAAATTGAAGAAGTTTCTTAAGAAAATAGAAATTAACTCTAGTTTATTATTCAGGAGATTAAAGAACGATCGAGTCAAGTCGGACACGAGGTAAGGGAACTTCTTAACCCAATTTCCATTCTTTGGGTAAATCTCCTACTTTCAAATTATGTCAAGATATTATTTTGTCCTATCTTGTATTTTTACTTTATTTATGTGTACTTATAGTGAATACACATAATAGATTGATATTTTTAAGGGACTTCATCTCAATCACCATTCATTGAGGCATATTTTGTTTTATACACAAATTTATTTTATACGGTGTATAAACCCCTTTGACTTTTACGTTTATTCAAAAGGAATATTTTTATATGAAGCATTTTACTAAATGAAAAAAAGGAATTTTTTTTTCTTACGTATGCGGCGACAATGAATTCCCCTCCGTCATGACCATTATTTGAGTTTCAGCTTCCTCTACAATCCATAACTTTTTTTAAATGAAAAATAAATACAAAGTTTTAATTTTCTTTTATTTTGGTTTTGAAAATGGTTTTGAAAGTGTTTTTATTATATCAATGTGTTGTATTGATATCTTGTGATTGAAATGTGGACATTTTATGTTTCCTTTATGCATGTTTTATGTGATATGATTATGTTATGGTTTATGATATGTTTAAACCTATTTATATGAGGAATACATTGGACTTAATAAGTGATGGGTGGAGCCCGATATAGCTCATCGATGAATCGGTAGGTCTCATGAGACAAACTAGTTTCTTGGCAAGAGGCCTTACAAAATATTATTTGTAGTCTTGGCATAAGGCTTTGGCTACGTGGTTATGATAGTCTCTCATTATGCATTCTATCATTATTAAAGTGGTTATTGATATTGCATGTGATTATCCGACCAGTATAATATCCATGTGAATAAATAAATGGCATTATTTCATTTTACTTTTTCCATATTATGATAAAGTTAAAGTTTAAAAGGATTTTGTTTTAGTTATACATTGCCTTAAATGTTTATGTTTATTTATGAAAGCTTTTGATATATTGTTATCCTTACTGAGCATCTGAGATCACCCCTTTCAATGTTTTAACAATTTCCAGGATGTGAAGAAGTATTTCATGAATGACCTGCAGGGATAGTCAGAAGAGGATATGAGTGTATACTTTGGAGACTTTGTTATTGTAGTTTTTCACTTTATGATGTAATGTAACATATATGAATGTATCTAGTGTTTCCAAGGCTACTAAACTAATCGGTCTTTCGAGACTTGATCTTTTGTGATCATGCCAATGTTACGCAATAATGCACCGACTCTGGGTAACTGGGGTCAGGGCATTACAATGTGATAATTTAGACTTTGAAATGGTATGGTGTTTCTTGGTTCTTGATCTTGATATCTTTTAACTTATTATTTTTATGGATTGGTTGATCAGTTTTAAGGCCTATATCAACTGTTACCGTTATTGTGATTAATTTTTATCTCCTTGTAGAGTCTCTCATGTCCTTCAGGGTGAGTGGGATTCTATATCTGGGTGAGCGAGGCTTGTTGTTCCCTATGTTGGAATAATCTCATGTTAGTTATTATAAATGTTCCGTGATGTCATTCATGATTTGTAGAGTATTCCACTTCCTAAAGTGGTGATTTCATAACCCAATATCATTCTGTATTATTTTTTAGACTTACTACCTCGGAGAGAGGATGAGTTCACTATTGACATGTTCCATGGGATGATGCCCATTTCTATTCCATCATATCAAATGACACCAACTAAGTAAAAGGATCTTAAATTTCATCTTTAATATCTCAAGGATATGGGGTTTATTTGTCCAAGAGTTTCACATTGACATTTTCCTATTCCCTTTCTCAAGAAGATGTATGGGAGCTAACGCATCCCTATCATAGGGCATGGCAAAAGCAAATTTATATTCCTAATGCAGCACAATGGATGATCAGGGTCGTCTCACTTTAGGATCATTACATTCGATTCAATCACTTATTCAAGTTAACCTATTATAATTCATTTTGGTTTTTTAATATTTATTTAAAACTAAGATTTTAAAGGTTTTGGAAAACATGCAATTAAAATAATGAAATGAAGAATTCAAATCTAGATGCAAAAGAATGAAATCAGGGAAGAAATGTATTGGTCCTAGGGTTGGATAACACAGGTTCATTCATTATTTATTTATTATTTTAAATAAATTTGATAATCCATTTAGTGAAACCTCATTAATGAATTACTTTCCATTGATTTAAAGATTGCGTGATTTTAGTATACATATGGCACACAAAACCACACCTCCTCCAATGATCAAGTAGGGTAACACCACAAAATGAGAATGTTATTCCTAAAAAACCTGGCTCCACCATATTCTATGTCATCCCTTTAGGAAACCCCAACCCCACCGTATGAAGATTTTTCCAATATAATGGATGTAAAAATAATGAATCAATGTAAATTAATGGATTTTAAAATAGTATTATGGTGGACGACCGCCACACCCATGCAATGCTCCTTCATACACCACAAATAAATTTAAAACATTTTAAATTGATGCTCAATAAAAAAGAACACCATGAAACCTCCCCTAGGTCCAAGTCTTGGATTAGTCACTTGTCATTGTAATGTGAAAAGAGATCATGGTGGAAATATGGAAGAGAGTTAATGAGAATTATAGTTGGTAGAAAACGATGGATGCAAGAAGGAAAGGGATATTCTTTAATATAAAATAAATAAATACATTACATTAGAAAATAAAAAAAAAAAAAAAAAAAAAATAAATAAATAAAAATCCTATATGTCCTTTGGCCTCCTCTCCTTGGTGCCTCAGATGGTGTGGGGATGGGAAGGAATGATTTAAGAGGTAGGAACTCTTCTCCTTTTATAGGCACATTCTGTCCTTCAAAAATTGTCACGTTTTTTACCCATTAAATTGATGAATCATGTATGGTCCCATTAATATAAGTTTTTCCTCATTTTCTTGTGTGTCGCCTCTAAAAATTTCAACTCATTTGGCCACCGTATGTATGAGTTATGATATTTTAATTAACAGTTTCTTTTTCTGGATGAAGGTTCCAGAAAGCTTCCTTCAAAAATATGTCATTCAAAGGCCACCTTAATGGATTCAAAACTCCATATAATTTAATTAAGAAGCACACTGATGTATCCTTGTTCCATTATAGATGGAAGATCCTCAATTTAAGGACTATAGTCTATTACATGCTTCTGTTACTATGGTGGGTTCCACGCTGTCCGCCTGAAAAAAGTCTTCAACTTCATTGAGTTTTTAAGGCCTCTAGATGATCGAATAAGACCCTAGTCCAGAAGATAAAGTTGAATAAAATTAAATAATAATTTCAAAAAAATATTTCAATTTGGAATTATATTTTTCATGAAATTACTAAAATAACCTTGATGTAAAAATCTGTCAACAATCTAGAATTAGGCACTTTTCACAATTTAGATCATTTTCATTCTATAATCCAAATTGCCCATTATTTTAATAAAACATTTAAATACATGAGTTTTATTATATAAAAACATCAACAATTAATTATTATTATATTAAAAATATGCACATAAATTTTCTCTATCAAATACTCCCACACTTAAACCATGCTTGCCCTCAAGCATAAAATCTCATAATAGAATTCAGAAGACACCAATGTTACCAATATTCAAATTCCAAAGTAATAAAATAAAATAGTTTTCAATATCAAATAAAATTTTCAAAAATCATCATAAAATATAAATTTAATTTAACAATTTTTAAAGAAAAAATTAATTCATATATTTTACTTTTAACTTTTGAAAAATGATAGAACTTCTTCTTTCATTCATTCAAGATTCTCAATTCATTATTATTAATCATGCCACATCATGATTTACCTCACCTTTGAATTTTTCCTCTCATCTATCATGATAAAATTAAAGTAGAGTTATGCTCATATCATGAGAACATCAACCTTATCCATAAGATTGTAAAATAACTACTTTCTCCACTTTGTAAAGACAAAAGGAACATAAAATCCTGAGGACTTTTCAATAAATGTTCAAATGAATATGAGGCTTAAGGTTGGTAGGATTTTATGTTTTCAAAATTATGGCTCAAGGAGGAGGTTTAACTCTTAAGTAGAATATATTATATCAAAAAGTGTAATGAAACTCTCCCCTTAAAAGTAGCAACACCCACTTCCCCCAAAACTCAAAGTAAGGTCATGATCAAAGTAAATCATAATGAATGATTAATTCACCCTCTTGATGTTTTTTTAAATTTTGTACTTTTTTTATTTTTTTGAAAGTTATGATTAGATCAAACCTCACATAGATCACCTAACCACATACGATTAGAAGATCATTGGTCTGGAAAATAGTGATTTTTGGTTCTCCCAAATCACAACCCATTTATCTCTTCTTTGTTTTGTTCTTTTTTTCATTTTTGTCATTTTTTTAATTCAAGAGGGGAAAACAATGAACTATAATGAATTATTCCACAACCTTTTACAATTACCACAATATAACCCTCACACTTTTTCTTTAAAAAGTAAATCATCCCTTCCACCATGAATCCCTTCACCCCCACACTTTATCTTTAAAAATATCATGAAAATACTAAGATTAGGGTAGGAAAGGATAAGAATGTATTGAAACATGGATCATCAATATAAAGGTCATTTATGGTCACTATGGGATAAAATATGTATTGATGTAAAGGTGTTATTTAAGGATAATGGATTTAAAAAATATGTCTTAATCATTTTAAATGTGTTTTTGTATAGTCATAGCTTTGACAAGTTCAAATTCAAGTTCTGGTAGGTGTTATGCCCCAAGATCACTCAAGGAATATGATCAAGAATAAATCGGAAGTACTTGGTCTATATATCCTCTCTAGAATGAGACATATGATATTAGATAATCACTCAAGCCATGATTTATGATAACAAATCAATTTACATGAATTTAAGAAATTCAAAGTATGAAAATGTTAGGGAAATTTCATTTACATAAATCAACTAATTCCCTTAAATCATGAGTCATCATTTCAATATCCATTCTTCACTTTAAACATTCAATTTTCCATTTTACTCATTCAATTTAATTAACATTGAAATCTAAAAAATGGAATCACATGATTCTTAAGAAACTCATGTATCCTATATAATTCAAGTAAACAAATAATTTAAGTGTGGACATGCAATTTTATCTTTAAATCTCAAAACATGTTTTGGACCAAAAAATGTAAGAAGTTTAAAAGTTTAAACATTTAAAGTGAACTCCATTTTGAAATAAAGATTCAGTCCTCTTCCTCTATTTAAGGATTCCTTTTCCCATTTATGAACCTAAAAAATAGAATTACTCAATTAAGAACAAAGATCATGTCATTAAATCTCAAAAAGATAAGGAAGAGTGGGATACATGCTGGACTAATCTAAAAAGGAATTTGAAATATAAAAAACATGTAAAGATAAATCTTGGTATGAACCCCCAAGTGGGCCCTGAATTTTTACTACCTCTAGTGGAAAGTAGTAGCTGTTATCCATAATTTGATGGGGGTGGATTTTCTTGGACTTGAACCACCACATGTGGCTTTTCCCAACATCCACATCTATGTTCTTATTGAGGACTCCATGTATAGAGTACACCAGATCTTCCCCATTCACAATGTGGTACAACTTTCATGGTGGGGGTAGGATAAAGTATAGAGCCTCTTCTTTTGTTGCTACTTGGGCAACCATCTTATCTTCCAGTGCTAGCATCATGGGGGCTTCAACCTCTTGTCTGATTTCCTCAGTCTCAGCAACTTGGATCTCTTCATGATAGGGATCCTACAATGTAGGTTCATTGAATTCGGGGAGCTCTATATGTTCCTCAATAGGTTCATGTCCAGTTTCTTCTTCTTACTCCAAGGTATAACATAGAATTTCTGATTTCGTATAATCAAAAAAAATAGGGAGTGATGTACAATTCATATTCAATAAAATCAGAATAGATAAATTCAAATAAAAGTTCAAATCCCTAAGTTCGTTCAGATTCTGCCTCAGTGGTAAGTGGCTCTTGGAGTAGACTCTCCGAGGATGGAGGCATGTAGTCAGGCTCCTCCATTTTGACTTCAAATTACACCACTTGGGTGGTGTCTTAATTTAGTGGTGTTGTCTCTTCTTATTTTCAAGGATTGGGGAGATCAATCAGTTCCTTACATTCATTCCAAAATTTATCCAACTCCTATTGATCTCCCACATGTGGCTTAATAGGCAAGTCATCCTCTTTTTCATCTATCTCAGGTATAATTGGTTGAGTGATGATGAATGAGTCTTTAGGCACCTCCAAATTTATCTCCTCTAGTTCTTCAATGATGAGTGGTGAAATTTCTTCCACCACTACCTCAGGTTATTTTTCTAGTTCAGGGTCAGGTTGCTCCATCAATGCATGAACACAGTCAAATGCTCCTTCCATTTTCCTCCCTAATTCATCCAGAGTATTTCTCATCTTATCAGTACGATCATTTAGATCTCTATAATCCACTTCCAATTATTGATATTACATCTGTGAGTAATCTTCCTATGCATAAAATTTTTAATTTGAATACATCATGGAAAAGTAATTGTTTTTTTTTAGATTTTTTTATAAAGAAAACAAAGAAAAATATTTACAAAAATGTGAATTTTGAAAAAGTGATCAAAATAACTATTTAGATCCTTAGTAATGGAGCCAGTTTTGACACATGCCTATCATAGAGCATGGCAAAAGAAAATTTATATTCCTAATGCAGCGCAGTGGCTGACCAAAGTTGTCTCACTTGAGGATCATTGTAGTTGGTTCAATCACTTATTCTAGTTCACCTATTATAATTCTTTTTTTATTTAATATTTATTTAAAATTAAGTTTTTAAAGGTTTTGGAATACATTCAATTAAAATAATGAAATGAAAAATTCAAATCTAGATACAAACATAATGAAATTAGGGGAAAAAGGTCTTAGTCCTAGGGTTGGATAACACGGGTTCATTTGTTATTTATTTATTATTTAAATTCAATTTTATAATACATTTAGTGAAACCTAATTAATTAATTAATTTCCATTGATTTAAAGATTGCATGATTTTAGTATGCATCTGGCACACCAAACCACACCTCCTCTAATGATCAAGTAGGGTAACACCTCAATCGAGAATATTATTCTTAAAAGATCTGGCTCCACTGTATACCATTTCATCCCTCTAGAAAACCTAAACTCCACCATATGAAGGTTTTTCACAATATAAAGGATGGAAAAAATGAATCAATGGAAATGAATGGATTTTAAAATAATGTCATGGTGGACGATCGACGCACCCGTGCAATACTCCTCCATCCACCACAAATAAATTTAAAACATTTTAAATTTAATCTCAATAACAAATAACACCATGAAACCTCCCCAAGGTACAAGACTTAGATTATTCAATTTCCATTGCAATGTTAAAAGAGATCATAGTGTAAAGATGGAAGAGAGTGAATGGTAATTGGAGTTGGAAGAAAAAGAAGGATGGAAGAAGGAAAGGGAAACACTTTAATATAAAAAAAAATACATTACATGAGAAAATAAAACTAAAAATAAAAATAAATTAAATAAATAAAAATCCTAGATGGACTTTAGCCTCCTCTCCTGGGTTCCCCAGATAGTGTGTGTATGGGAAGGAATGATTTGAGAGGTATGAGATCCTATCCTTTATAGGTAGATTTTTTACTCCAAAAATTATTGTGTTTTTCACCTATTAATGGAAAAATAACGCATGTTCCCCTTCATAATATTTGTTCCCCATTTTATTGTGCATCGCCTCTCCAAATTTCAGCCCATTTGGTTATCTTATGTATGAGTTGTGATTTTTTAATTAACGGTTTATTTTTCTGAATGAAGGTTCCAGGAAGCTTCATTCAGAAATATGTCATTCAAAGGCCACCTTAATAGGTTAAAAACTCCATGTAATTTAATGGAGAAATGTGCCTATGTATCTTTGTTTCATTCCAGGTGTAATCACCTCAATTTAAGGATTGTAGGTTGAGATGTGCTTCCATTACTATGGTGGGGTCCACAATGTCCGCTCGGAAAAGTATTCAACTTCATTGATTTTTTAAGGCCCCTAGATGATCAAATAAGTCCCGGATTCAAAATAAAAAGTTTAATGAAAATAAATAAGGATTTTAAAAAAATAATCTCTCAAATTTCAATTATATTTTTCGTGAAATGATTAAAATACCCTTGACGTAAAAATCTATCAAAAATCCAGAATTAAGCACTTTTCAAAATTTAGCTCATTTTCATTCAATAATCCTAATTTCCCGTTATTTTAATAAAACATTTAAATAAATGGGTTTTATCATTTAAAAACATCAATAATTCATTATTATTGGAATAAAAATATGTACATAAATTTTCTCTATCATGAGCCTTGAACTTTTTGCTGATCATTTCGATATCATCCTCATAATTCTCAAATAACATCGCTTGTACAATTATCTTTTTAAATGTGAATTTTGGATTCAACAAGTGAAGTTTTTGGGCCATGTTATATCTGAGAGGGGCATCATAGTGGATCTTGAAAAGATCCGGATAGTAGTATCTTGGGAGCAACCTGAAAATGTGTTTTAGATTTAGAGCTTCTTGGGCCTAGCTGGTTATTACAAGCAGTTTGTTTAGGATTTATCCAAGCTTTCATATACAATGGTATAATTAACCCAAAAGGGTGTTAATTTTTAATGGAATGATAAATTTCAAACATCTTTTGAGGAACTAAAGTTGAGGTTAACATCAACACCAATCCCGATTCTTTCGAAACTGAGTTTGGGTTATTATGTTTTCTATTATGCCATGTGTATAGGATTAGAGTGCGTCTTGATGTAGGAAAAATAGGTGGTGGACTATGAATCTCTCCAATTACACCATTATGAGAAGAACTACCCTACCCATGAACTTGAGTTAGCAAGTATTTTTCACGCTCTCAAAACTTAGTGCTACTATCTCTTTGGTGAATGGTTTATGGTATATTCTGATCATAAGAGCATGAATTATATTTTTTTCTCAGAGAGATCTACACTTGCGACAGATACATTGGGTTGAGAATCTTTAGAATTTTGATTTTTATATTGTTTATACACCGAGAAAGGTAAATGTGGTGGTTGATGCACTGAGCAGAAAGTTACCGACTCAAGATTTTAAGGAACAAGTAGAGGAGTGGTCTCTGATGAGTCTATTTGCTGAGATGAGCTTGCGAGCGGAAGAGGCTAGTGGGCAAGTGTTCTTAGCTTCAGTTAAGGTAGACCCATAGTTTGATGAACAGGTTCATCTTTAGAAGTTGATTGACACTAATTTCCAGCACGTTAGAGGAATCCTATATGGTGTGGAGACCTCGGGTGATTAGTCTTGGTCTCCCGTTGGCACTTTGTGTTTTCAAGGAAGGTTGGTCGTTCATATATCTTTTTGGCGGGAATTGTTGTACAATGGATGCTAGTATTGTTGGTTCGTACACCCTACACTACCACAAAATAGGGCAAGGGAAGCACTTCCTTTTATCAGTGCTAAGCAGAAAGCACTAATAAAGGGGTGGGCCTTTATCAGCACTTTTTTTAGCACTGATAAATGTTTTTAATAAAAAATATTATGAATTTATATAAAATTATTATATTTATATTCAAAAATAATGTTTATTTTTATACATTAAATAAAAAACAAATGTTTATAATTAATATTTTTTTTAATAATTCAAAAATATATATATAATGTTTTATTTGAAAAAATTATTTCAGAGATTATAATTAAATATATATATATATATATAATTAAATAATTATAATATTATAATAAATTAAATTAAATAATAAATATATTTATTATATTTATTAGAGATTTATTATATTAATTTATTAGATTTATGAGATTAATTGGATTAATTCATTATATTTGTTATATTTGTTATATTTAATATATTTAATCTATTTATTTTATTTATAAATATATAATACTTTTAAATATATATATTTATAATTAAATTTATTGAATATATGTGTGTTTTCCAATGAATTTGGTCAATGAATATATTGTTCATGCATATATATATGTTATGTATCATACATATGAATGTTCATTTATACATTACATCACCTTGTCCATTGATGCGGAATATTGATTAATTCATAATGTTACCCATATGAACTATATATGTTCTAAAAAATGTACTTATAAAATTATATTAAATATATTTAAATAATAAATATGTTTTATTATATTTTTAATGATATATATAAATACTTTTCGAATAAATTTGTAATTATAATTATAACTATATATATAAATAATTATAAAAGTATACATATAATATTATAATTTTATTAATATATATAGATATATATATTAACAATTATATACAAATATTTATAAATATATATTATTTATAGTTATAATTATAACTATAAATATATATTTATTTATTTATTTATTTAAATAATTATAATAAATATATTTATTATACTACTTATAAAGTTATAAATATATTATTAAATAGATATATTTATAAATATTTACAAATATTTATAAATAAATACAAATAAATTTATATTTATTTAAATAATTATTTAATTGGTTGTGAAATTGTTCTGATAATGATGCCCTTTATCTGCACTAAAAAAGCGCTGATAAAAGACATATTTATCAGCGCTATAATTTTAGCATTGATAAAGGTATGTTTTATCAGTGCTTTTTATTTTAATGCTGATAAAACATACCTTTATCAGTGCTTTTAACTAGTGCTGATAAAGGTTCCAGCAGGTTTTATAAAAGAACCATAACAGGCTCTTCCTCCCTCGCACCCTTTCAAGCCTTCGTAGTAGCTAACAGTTGCGTTGTCGAGCCCTCCTCTACCGCGACCCTCTCCTCCTCCTCCTCCGCTATAGCTGCCTCCTCCGCCGCCGCTGCCGCATCCCCTCCTCCTCCTCCTCCTCCATCGTCGCTGCCTCCTCCTCCTCTATCCCTATCTCCTCCTCCTCCTCGGTCGTCGAATCATCCTCCTCTGTCATTGCCACCTCCTCTTCTTCCTCCTCCTCCTCCTCCGCCTCCTTCTCCTCCTCCTCCTTGCATAGCCCCCTTTTCCACCTAACCTACTTTGGCACACCCTCCTCATCCTACGACTGTCCTAGAAGCCTCCTCTACATCCCACGGATTCCCCCGGGTGAGACTCTATTGCAGTTTCTCTAGTTTCCATAGGATGTGTAGGGTTGGGGGGAGTTTTTCATCTAATTGTTGGTATATCATTGAGTTTTGGGAGAGTTTTTCATCTAATTTTAGGTATATCATTGAGTTTTGGGGGATTTTTTCATCTAATTGTGGGTATATCTATTGAGTATGCTTGTTCACTCTTTGTGTGTGTGTATAATTTTTTATAACTATAATAATTATACTTTTAGAAAAGAAAAATGGTCATGGATTCTAAAACCTTTGGTCATAGTCCATATCAACTATGGTCATAGGTGTTATAGGAAGGTCCTACCACCACTATATATATGGATCATGGCCTTAGGACTTTCCCATTCCCTTCCCATGAAAAAAAATCATTTGGCCATAGTCCATATTAACTCACACAGTGGTTATACCTCCATTAAAAGGTATGTGACTTGGTTATACTAACCTAACCAAAAAGCAAATCATAGGTTGTGACTTGGCATTGAAAAAAGGATTATTTCTGGGTTATGCCTCTAGGTGTGTAAAAGGCAAGGGGCCAACGAGCCAGTACCTGAGTGTTAAGGGTTGCTGCTTGGAATCCAAGAGACCCAGGCTCAAAACCGGGTGAAGGCGAATTTCCAGGGTACTGTAGCAATATTGTAGCAGGTATTATTGCAGCTATTGTTCTGTACTGTAGCAGACGGAACTATTCACCAGATTTGGGCCTTCGGGCTACAGGTCTCAGGGCCTTCAGAACACCAAAGGCCTTTGGGCCACCAAAGGCCTTCACGCCACAGGGCCTTCAGGTCATTGAGACCGTGGAGTATCCCAATTCACACAGAACAAGCCTAGAAGAGAATCAGAGCATGTAGCAGTCACCTAATGCAAAGCGAACTGGATTGAAAGAATGATAGGGTATGGAAACCGCCATCAGACTAGGTACCATGCAGCTTTGCACGGGACAATGCTAGCTGATCAGCAATGCAGAAGTGGAGAGCTAGGCGATCAATTATGTAGGAGCTGGGAAGGGGTAGTTCTAGTGGGTTGGTCCTACAGGTCATGTAATGGGAATTGTATGCCTTTGGGCATTCAGGTCATGTATTGACCTTCGGGTCGTGTTAGGCCGTGGGCCTTGGGCATGCGGTTCATATAAGGGTTCCCCTTCATCCCTTTAAAAAAGGGGGTTTATCTATAATAAAAATATAAAAAGAGGCCTTCGGTCCATTCAGGTAAAAGGCAAGGGGTTTTTATTCATGCCTTGGTATGGTGAAAGATATATATTAAATAGTTACATTCTTCTTCAAAATTGAGATCTATCCAGTACATATCCATATGACACCCTTGTATTTTAAAGAATAACCTAGGGTTGGTTTCGAAGGTGAAAGAGGGAAGTTGAATAGTTTTTTCAAATCGAACCAGATTCCATGACATGGTGAATACTCTACATTATGGATATTGTGCTTGTGGCATGGTTGGGGAACTACGGTGTGGAAGATTGTTTTTATGGTTCTAGTTGTTTCTTAATAGTTGTGTCATGGAGTGTTGTTTGTGGTGTGAAGTCTTATAATGTAGAGTTCGCACAGTTCATCCAACATTGGTATCATTTCACTATGGAGGGTGTGAGTTATTAGAGGTTATGGTGTATTGATGACCAATGAATCATATTCCATTTCCACTAGATTATATGATCTCGTAATTGACCGTGCACATGGAATCTAGATGTGTTTTTATCAGGAACCATTATGTTGTGGCCATCTCCTTTGTATCATAGTTCTTTCTAATTTGGGACCCATTGTGGCATGGCCCTATGTGTTGTGTTGTGATGCATGTTTTCCCGGATTTTCCATGTGTTGTGTTGTGATGCATGTCTTGTTCTCCCTTATATTTAGTTCCTTTCCGATTAAGTCCATTTTATGCTTGGATGCTTGATGCACCTCTTCTTATTGAACCTCATGATGGAATAACACAACCGACCTAGATATAATTACTTAAACTAACCTCATTATAATGAAAAATATATAATGAATATTTAAACACACTTCCACATTATCATTTCCATTAACATCTTCACATCATTCAGCCCCCCCCCCCAAACTTATTATTTACATATTCCACATCACTTGTAACTATATGATGAATGAAACCAGCCTTATTAAGATTCAATGAGGTTTTTAAGATATTTCCTATTAGTTTCTGATGTCTACTTCACACACTAGGTTCAACAAACAATACTACCATACAAATGAGTAAATCTTTAGCAGTGACTAATCCAATGTCCAATCTATAAAATATTTATCAGATATGATGCTATCAGGACCCAACCCCATAGGAACTCCAGTGGAGTTGGGAATATATTATTGTCTGACCCCCCCCCCCCCCCAATCCTATATTTAAATGGACATGGGTCAATTGGAAATGTAATGATACGGCCCAGACTTGTATCATAACCAACAACCAACCTGACTTTCCACTAACCTAAGAGGCGTTCATGATCCCTATAGGATATCAACGATCCCCTAGAAAAAAGATACAATTAATGTGGAATATTTTACCCCTAAATTAGAGTAAATTAAAATGATCTTTCTCCTAAAAACCAGACATGTCCCATTCATAAGTTGAACATCTAGGAAAATAGTAGATATGAAAAAATAAATAAACAGGAAGCATATATCATAGATGGAAAATAAAATACCACTATTGACCAAAACAACTGTTTAACCAGACATGTCCCATTCCTAAATCTCATTGGACCTATTTTAGATAGGTGTAACATATGAGTTCCCATTTTATGTTTTCTATTCAGTTGGACATCTCCTATGTCATGCGCCTCTCCGATGCGAACGCACCTTCGTCGCACACTGAACAACACCTTCGCGGTGAGTTTTATCCTCTTACTCATTGGTTTCCTCTTTTTTCATGTTATTATTGTTTGATATTTATGGTTATGTTATGAATTTTATGAGATAAATGCCTTGTGGAAAATCATGGTTGTTGATGTTCCTTGTTTGCGCACTAAATGAATTGCATATGGGGTGGTTCCTATTGAACATTTGAATATATAAATTGGTAATTTACGTATAATTGGATAATTAATTAATGCCCTAAGATGATAAAACTTATGTGATAAACCCTTAATTAACAATCGGAATTGAATAAGTGATGCTTTGTAAAATCTGAAATTGTGTTTGTTTGGTTTGTATGGTGTTGTGATTGTGAGAATAATTGTGTATTTGTATGGTGTTGCGGTTGTTGGAATGATTGGTATGTCATCTTATTTCTATGTTGTAGTTCCTCCACCATTGAATATCAATCCAAACCTTACCCATTTCAATGGCACCACTACTTTGTTACTAGTGTAATTCCACTGAATCTTAGAAAACCACTTCACTAGAGGACTCTATAGGACACTTTATGGACACCCTAGAAAAATAACCATAACAACACAAGTAATGAATCCTTTCACCTGCAAGAACTCTATGGAAAATCATGCCATCTATTAGTTTAGTACCATAATTATTGACTCGAGACATTATGTTTCTAGAGAAACACTAAAAAACCGGTTTACAACAATGCATATAGATCAAATGTGGGATACTAGAACATTCAAGTGCAAGGGATTCTTATAGCTAGTTCCATTGATCAGGTGGTTGGGAAGATGGGTGTGATATACTTTGGTCCTTGAAAGAAACAATGTCCTTATGTTCACTTGCTCCTAAATCAGTCCAAGAGATTGTGGGTTTGTATGGACTAGACAAGATAGTAGTACACAATGTACTGTCATGATTTGGAGCAACATTCCTGGACTGGGTACCTTCTAAGTTTTCTTTTTCCACCCTAGTGAAATCTAAAATAGGTCCACCCTTATCATGTAATGAGATAGAAACATTATTAACAGAACTCAAAGATGAAGTTATGATAAGAGGTAGAAATACTCTAACATCTACATTCCCCTCTACCTCATTAAGAAGTGTAGAACTCTTGTCTCTTCTTCTACAGTGATCTAAGTCATATCCCTTCAGATGACATTTAGGAAAAATCATTTGTCTTCTATAGTCTGAGGTAGTATGACAAATAACAGTACATTCTTTACAAAAGAGAGGCATTTTTTCATATTCCACTCTAATATTAATATCATCCTATGGAGTAGAAATACCAATATTATCAATCCATGGAATACTCCGATAAACCTCTACCATCATATGAGAAAAATGGACAAAAGACACCATTTTTGTGGTGATTTCCATCCTTATGGGGACTCCTAATGCAGATGTGATATCAAATAAAATTTCTGGATGCCATAGGATCCAGTTTATGCCATATATTTTTACCCAAACCTGGGCATAAGTCTCCTTGAAATCAGAAAGGTTTAAATTTAAATGCCAATCGTGTAATCTCAAAGTTCCTGGCCTTAAATTGATCTACCCATTGCTCTAAGATTTCCCATTAAATTCCGCCAAAGGAAACAGAATGTGGAAAATCCCACGGCCTAAAGAAATGAATTTAAAATCGGCAAACCCCCATATGGTTGTAAGCTGATCAACAAGTTTCCATGGTTTCATTCCTTTTTATAGGTTGATTCGAGCCATGATAGAGAACTTACAAAGATCTAACCTTTCTACAATAGCGATGTTGGATGTCGAGACATGGACCGTTGTGAATTTTTGGATAATACACTGCATTGTTCAGTGGCTAAAATCCGAAAAAGAACCGATAGTGGAACCCAAGAAGGTCGTCATGTTCCCTCCGTCTTTCACCTTACTGCACCTCGAATGGTTTCATTGATGTGCAGCCACTTGAAGGGAATCGTAGGTATACAGATTCATACTTCTAGGATTTTCTGTTTCAGCATGCCCACCAGCAAAAACCGAAGCGAGGAAGTCCCGATCCTCCATCCTTCAATATTTGATATCATTTTATTAATTTATTCTTTCATATTAATGTTTAATTTATTTCATTATTGTATTACTAACATAATATTTGTTTTATTATATAGGTGGAATTTTTTTCTTGAGTTTGGAAGCTTTGTTCGGAAACTAATACCATGGACGACAATCTTTGAGAGGGGATCACAAATGCAAAGGATGAAACATTAATGTCTTTAACTGTTTGTTGGATAATTGTAATTGTAATTGTATAAAACATTCTTTTAAATGTATATAGTACTATGTTTTTTTGTATTCATGATGTTAAGTAAATGTATATAGAATTGTTTGTGAAACTCTTGTGTGTGTTGTTTTTTCTTCTGTGTTTTGTTTGTGTGCAGGTGTGTAGGTGTTGTTTTGTGTAGGTGTGCAGGTGTTGGGTGTGTTATTAAATAAATAGCACATCCCAGGAAACTAGGTCTTTATCATCACTTTTCTAATGTTGTTAAAAGCATTTTCTAGCGCTTTTAAAAGCCTTATTTATAGTAGTTTTGGGACCTACAATATGTATCATGATATAAGATTCCAGTATTAGTCAATTGAAAATTTTGTGTCATGATACCTTACATGTTATAGAATTAAGGTGGAGCACTAGAGACCTGCTGGTTTGTTGCAACCTTTACCCATTCTGATATGTAAGTGGGATGAGATATCTATAGACTTCTTCATCATCTTGGATTGGACTCCTAGTGGGAAGTATACGATTTACGTGATCATCGATCGACTTACAAAATCATCTCATTTCCTCACTATCAAGGAGATGATGAAGGTGGTGTATCTCGAGCACCTATATATCCGAGAGATTGTGAGGCTTTGATGATCATAAATTTTTGACATGCAAAAAATTAAAGTTAAACAATGAATTTTGATGTTTTTATTCATTTTTCCCAAATACTTAATGGTTTTATTAAAATGTGAGTAATTATCAAGTGAATAATTAATTTGGATTAAAAATAAATGAAAGTTCTCAATTTGAAAGTTTATTCAAACTTGTGAATTTTTTGTTAGAATTTTACTAAGTGTTTTAATATTTTAGGGAAAAAGATTGACCAACACTTACCCATCAATAATCCCAACACCAAGTCACTTGGAAGCCCCAAGGGGGCTAGCTGACCAATCTAAAGGGGATGTCCAGCCAACATGGGGCATGGAGAAGGGGTCTGTGTGAGTGTATGTGGGCACCGATCCCCCACTTCCATAGCATTCTGAGCTCGATATTTTGCATCAAACATTATATTTAAGTGGTATCCCGTGTGAGTTTCTGATATGGGATGAATTCTTATGTGGTAACTGTACATTTTAAGAAAAATGACACCACTTCTCACCCCGCTTGGACACGCCCTCGACACCAATGTTGTCTCATTCTACCTTTTACATCACTAAACTGCCTTTGTAGCTCACTGGAGAACATCATTTTCATTGCTATTGGATCTTGGGAATAAGACATCTTGCTACCACGAGTCCACAGGTCACCATAGATCACCACTGGAGTTTGATGCAACCCCTGTGAGAATGAAGGAATGCAAAGAAAAGGAGAATCTTTATTTGACCTTTATTAATGTCGAATGGTTTTGATGATGGAAAAAAATTATTTCACTATGTCTTTTTCACCACTACAACATTGTAGGACCACCATGGAAGCTAGAGTGGAGGCTCGGTGCCACTATATAATTCACACCCACTACATTGTGGTTCACTATAGCCCAAGAATTGCATATAATAAGGTTGTACCAGCTATACCATGGCTCGATGAGTTGAAGAAAATTGATAAAAGGCAGTGGTGGAAGGGATTCTTCTATTCCATTGAATAGAAGTGGGTTTGGTGTGTGAAGAAGTCTGAATCATGGAAAGAATGGAAATGTTATAGAGGTAACTACTTTTGAAGTGTCGAGATTTTGAGGGAGATAGAGGTTAAGTCAAAGGGATTGAAAATAAACCATGGAGATTCCAAAAATGGAAGTGGTGAAAATGATGAAGAAGATTTTGTAGCCATATGGAATATGGAAACATTATATCCATGTAGAGGCCATGAAAAGGATGAAGGGCTACGTCACATAGTATTTCTCCACACCATAGAATTTTTTTTCAATGTGATTTAGAGAACCTAAGAAGGATACCATGAGATACACCCCGATTATCAGAAAGAATTAATGAAACATATCATGGAGGAATAGTATGTAAAAAAAGAGGTCAAAGAGCTCCCAAAAATAAGGATAATCTAATGATTAGTTTAAATGATGATAAATGAATAGATATGAATTGAGGAAAGATAGATATTGGATAATAGAAAGAAAGAAGATATGTGGATATTGAAAGGAAGAAATGTGGAGACCCTCTTCCTATAATTTAAAGGAGAAGGCTGTTGTATTGGGTGACATTAAGGAATAAGGAGATAACTTCAACAGGGGAAAAGGGTGGAGAAGGATCGGCTAAATGATCAACTTGGTGCTCTTGATTTTTTCTCCTTTCTACTCTATTGTTTTTTTAATAAGTCTTCTACCCCTCAAAAATCCATTTCTTATTCTTTAATGGGGAGTTATAAATTTAAAGTTATTGGGAAAGGGGAGGTGGACCATTTTTTATGCCTAAGTCTAGGATCTTGATTTGAAAACATTGATCTAGTTTCTTTGTTAATGGTTTTTAATCTTTAATTTCAAATTTTAATTTGAATGTGATTGTGTTTGATTAAATCTAGTTATTAATTATTTCCATGATTAAGGAATGTTTTTCTCCCTCTAATTAGTTTTGATTCATATTGATTGATTTTTCTAGAGTCAAGTAGAGAGTGTTTAGTTATTACTAAACAAGTGTGCAAGATGTAGTGATCAAACTTGGTTTCTTGGGAATAACAATTCTTGATTGGGTATTGCCTAAGTAAATCAAGGGGGATTCATTATGGATCTTGTACATAAGAAGAATAATGATCCAAAGCAAGGAAATTTCTAGGACTATTCTCATCATCATCAAACTTGGTCAAGGGTGAAAAGGGGAAGAAATTGTGAAAACTTACATTAAATCAATTAATAAGGGAAAGAGATTTATTTTGAAAAGATAATGATTACATCACACATGGGAATCCAAACCTGAACCAGATCACTTGTCTCTCACTTGGGTTTGTTAATTTTTGTTTCATTGTTCTCTAATTTTATAAATCTTGATCTACTTAATTGATTTTTAAACCTGTGACAACTATATTAGAGAACTAATCCTTGGAGACAACTTATGTTACTACTACCACTATATCCCTTAGGGAAATAAATTATATTTTTTCACACCCCATGATAAGTATACGTCAAAACATTTCATTTTTTTGGAGTGAATGAAAATCTTACTTAGACTTTTTATGACTATTACCTATAAAGAATAATTATTTACTTTTGATCCTAAGATAGAAATAACTTTACTAACTAAAACCTAGTAATCTTTATTTAGAGAAAAATCTTGAAGAGATTAATCTAGAGGACTTAATTGATACTTCTATTCTTCACTCTGAGCCCAAAAATATAGCAATAAACCCAAACCAGACTTTATGGGACCTTTGTGCCCCCCCCCCTCCACACAATTTTCCAATCAAAAATATCAATTATCTATGCCTACTTTGCAAAATGGATTTGAATTTCATGTTAATATGATTCCAGTGCTACCTAAATTCCATGGTCTTGATGGTGAAGTTACAAACTAGCATATTCAAGAATTTAGCTTTGTATGTTTAAGCCTTAAACCAAGATAAGTGTCTTAATATCAAGTCAAGTGGAGTACATTCCCCTTTTCAATTGAAGGTGTTGTTAAAAAGTGGTAGTATAGACTACAACCTAAATAGATCCATTATTGGGAAGACTTCCAAATGTATTTCAAGAAAAAAATTCCCAACCTCTCAAAGAACAATGATAATGAATAAGAATCATGTCATCTGATAATAAATAATAGAATCCCTATATGAGTATTGGGAAAGATTCAAGATTCTTTGTGAAATTTTCCCTCATCAAGTTGTGGAGGAACATCACT
The DNA here is from genome assembly GCA_963277665.1 of Viscum album. Classification (NCBI taxonomy): domain Eukaryota; kingdom Viridiplantae; phylum Streptophyta; class Magnoliopsida; order Santalales; family Viscaceae; genus Viscum; species Viscum album. The sequence goes on along the minus strand of OY728130.1, from coordinate 630,425,242 downwards.
TCCTATTGATATTCTACCAAGTATTATTGGACAATGAAAGGAACCTCTTAGAATCATTAGCTGAGAGAGATTTGATTGAAAAATCACCAACAAAATCTTGAATCCTGATTGAGAAGATAACACAAAATTCCTAGCAATTTTGAATATGAGTTACAAGTACAAGAGGTATTCACAAAAGGTAAGAACTTATAATTATTCCCCTTTACTTGAAACCAAACATGAAGAACTAACAATATTGGTGGTAAAAATGGAAGTAAATAAAGTAAGTTATAAATAAGTGCCACCTAATATATATGGATTATGTTCATCAACCAATCACTTTACTAATCAATGTGTTGAAGTTCAAGGAATCCATAGTTGTACAATAGCCTTCCAACCAAGGAAAGTTCCACAAAATCAGCCAGGGAAGTAGAATCTGCAAGAACCACTAGGATTTGGAGACCAATATCAAGCTATATTGTTTTAACCAACTCAATATCCATCTCAAACATCATACCAACAACAATATCAGAACCCACCTCCTTTCCAATGACCTTACAAACAGTCATACCTACATAAAACTTATCAAAAACCAAACTTCCAAAATAATCCTTATAAGAATCCCTCAACAAGTGTGACATCATCTGAAAATAAATAGTTACAATCCAAGGTTCAGGGTCTAGAAGAAAATATATATAATCTAGAAAACTAGTTCTAAAGTCTTATGGATATGCTAACCAAATATCTAGGGAAACTTCCATCTCAAACTGTCCCTAATCCAAAGTGTTCCAAATTTCTAAAGGAAATTTTCACCAAAATGAAGAGACTTGATGGGCATGAGAGCACCATCATAGGGAGGAGTTTCTCATCTCTTATCTCACCACTAATTCCAAAAAAAATTAAATATCTATGGGTTTTTTCTATTCCTTTCCCTATCAGCTCTTTAAATTTTTTGGATGCTTTATGTGATCTTGGTGGTTTTATAAATGTAATTTTTCACTCTATGTTTTCATATTTTCAAATAGAATAATTAAATCCCATTATAGTAGTGGTTAAAATTGTGAATAGATCCACAATTTTTTCAATGGGAGTCTTGGAATATGTGGTAGTAGGAGTGAAAGTGGTGATTTTTACAGCTGACTTCTATGTACTTTCCATGGAAGAAGTCAAAGAACTAGGTCATTCACCCATTATTTTGGGAAGACTACTCCTAAATAAGGAAAAGAAAATAATTGATGTACATGAAGGAACCCTTACCATGGATCTTGGAGACAACACTATGCACTTTAACATTCATTAATCCATGAAGAATCCTTCAAGAAATAATTTTCTCTTTTCAATTTCTCATGAAGATGATAATGAAATTATTGAATATTTAGGTATGATCCATGAATCATTAGCCTCAGGATATCAATTTTCTATTGAAAACACTACAGAACAGGTGAGTGGCCAAAAATCTAGAAAATCTAATTTCAAGTTTGAATAATATAAAATATATGGTTTCTTTTATAAATTATTAGGTGATTAACCAGCTAATATGATATCTTGTACATAGGATATTCAAGATTTGCAAGTGGGGAACCCAAATTCAATCTCATCTCTTGAAAAACCCATGAATCTAGAATTAAAACCTCTCCCATGTGATTTTAAGTATGTGTATCTTATAGAAGGATAGAAATTTCTAGTAATCATTGCTAAAAACCTATCCAAAATCCAATAACAAACCTTTATTTACCTTCTAAAAATAAACATTTGATCCATAGGGTGGATCTTATGAGACATCGTCAGAAATTAAACCCAAAATCTGCTCACATAAAATCGTATTAGAGGGGGGTTATAGAACTATTAGACAAACCCAGAGGAGGCTAAACCCCACCATCATGAATGTAGTAAAGAAGGAGATAGATAATTCATTATCAGTTGATATAAAATATCCAATTTCTTATTCAAAATGGGTCAGCCCCATCCATGTAGTTCCCAAGATAATAGGTTTAACCATTATAAATAATGAGAAAAATGAATTAATTCCCATGGAAGTTAATAATATTTGGAGAGTGTGTATTGATTATAATAAGTTGAACTAATTCATTAGAAAATACCACTTTCTCATTCCATTCATTGAAAAAAATCTAAAAAGTTTAGCAAGAAGAACTCATTATTTTTTCTTAGATGGATTTTTAGGTTCCCATTTCTCCATATGACTAAGAGAAGACAACCTTCACATTTACATATGGCACATTTTATAATAAAAGGATGATTTTTTTGTTATGAAATTCCCTAAGTACATTTAAAAGGTTCATGATAAATATATCTTCAGATCATATTAAAGATTTATTGGAGGTATTTATCGATGAATTTACTATATTTTGGCAATTACTTCGATCATTCCTTAATCTTTTTTACCCTTATTTTGTTGGAACCCAATTGGTCTATGATTGTAGGATATAGAGGGTTTTATGGGTGAATTGATGATGTTCTATGGATTTAATCTTTTGAGGACAGAATCTTCTTGATACCAATCTTTGTTTTCAAAGGTGACTAGTTTTCCTATATTTGAGAGGTAATGTCTCTATAAAATGGTGTTAATACATGATTTAGTTAAATTTATTGTAAAATAATTTGGTTTATTTTGTGAAATTTTTTGATTTATTATATCTTATCATGAAATGGGGATTTAAATGGGGTTTTCATTAAAACCTATTTATGCACTTTATGTATTTGATGAAAATCCTAAATGGTCAATTTGTCTCTTAAATGGGTTTTCAATCATGAAAGTGGTGATGCTTCACTGAGAAAATGTTTTATAAAATGTGATCATGGTTTATTTAATTGTTTTAAAAAACATGGAACGTTGGGAACCATGTGATCATTGGGTTATGGACATATGCAGCCTTAGTGAGCATGGAACCATTAGAGATTATTTTTTTGATAGAATGTGGTGGGACTTGATATTGGTAGGATTCATGTTATATTGTCTAGTGTTTCTTCACATGTTTGAGTACATGTTCCCGTTTTTTAGAGATAACTTGTTTTTGGATTTATACTTTTTGGTGTTATACCGTGTTTGATTGCTCACATGATTATATTGTGATATTTCTATGGATGATTCTGCTTATGGACTTATTTCATCTTTCATATACTTTTTATATTCTGGGTTTATGTGAATATGAAATTATTATAAAGAAAACAAATGATTTTTTACAAAAAAATGGTTTCCATTTGAAATTTATTTATAAAATGGTTTTGTTTTAAATCTATATTTAAAGGTTGCATTGTGTTAGGCATTGTAAAGATTCTTAGTGGTATCCTATCGAGCCTTGTGCTCACACCCTACTTTTTCTATAGGAATTTTTAGATTTGTTTTTTAGGACACAAGTAAACGGAAGGGTGTATTATAGATCATCATCTTCTCTTGGTTTTCATTACCTAACTTTGAGGTAGTTTGGCGGTGATGATTGGTTATAAGGAGCCTTAGCTTTTTTCTTGTCATGTTTTATTTTCAGGTTTATCCTTTTTGGATTGGAATTGTATGTCTCATGGATTTGTACTTCTATTCCATAGTATACTCTATTATTTTATCTCCTTAATGGCTATTCATGACACTTTTAGGGTTGTTTTGTTGACATCCACCTTGTGGTGGTCCATCTCGGGTGATGTGTCATGTCAACCCATGTTGGTTCATTACATTTATTTAATATATTGTAAAATAAATATTTATCATTGTGTGGGTTATCAAATGTTGTGAAATAAATATCAGTATTATTTTATTACATGGCATGGGGTTCCTTTTGGTTTTAGTATCTTATTATGGGTCTTCTTATAATTAATTAAATATTAAACCCTAACCATAGGTCTATAAATATAATGCTATCTCATTTCAGAAGTGGTTAGACATTGTGCACAACATTCCTCTGAATATATTCCCCATACGATCTTCCTATCAATCCTAATAAGAACAAGAGATATTAATTCAGGCCTAAAAGAATGTGAAGCAATCAAGGTGAACAATGCAATATGGTCAATTGACCGTGTTAGCACCCGATGTTTCATCGATGTTGTTCATAGATCGAAGAAGCATGTGTGGATCACCGCTAAAGGGGTATTTCATTGGGACCTCGTGTTGTAATGATGATACACTAGCTGATTTCATATGATCAATACCATAAATGATGAAAGATATCAAGGCCGAGGTATTGTAATAGGCTAACTTGGGTCAACCAATAATGTCACCTGAATTAGCCTACCACAAGGCCCAAAGTGCATTCCTGATTACCACAGGTTGGTGACAAGCACTAGGGTATCATACAAAGAAACATGGGGAAAAATTAACCCTTAAAATACATATGATAAGATAGAAAAAAAATATAGCATCATCATATGTAAAAAAATAGAACCAAAAAATTCAACATCCAACATGTCAAGAACCAGCCCGGGTCGACCCTAAACCGGTCACCTAAGCCAATCCGCAACATGTCCTGAGGGGTTTTTCCAATCCCCCCCCCCCAAGATAGAAACTAGTTTCGGGCATCAAAATAAAGCTATTGGGAACGCTTTGTCCCATAAATGAAAGAAAAATAAAAAAATAATGAACAATGAAAAAAAACTAGCAGTGGTGAGAAAAATAAAATCGTGCATACCTCCATGTGACCCTATAGGTCACCACCGACCTCAAAACAACATCAAACTACGATGACTGAATCCAAGCAAGGTACTGCAAAGTAAATTTATAAAGGATGAAGGGGAATTTCACCAAGCACTTGGTATGCACGTTTAATAAACAATTCCATGAAATTCATGCACAAAGGTGGAATCACTCAATTTTTCAATAAAAATTTATTCTATAAACTATAAACTACTCACTAACATTAAATAAATGTGTGAAAAGAAAGAAATCAATAATTATTTAAATTTAAAGGTCAATGTATAGGGAAAACTACCTCAAGGAATGGCTAAGACAAAGATTTTTAACTCAAGTAGCAGCCTGATTGCACGCACACACTTCCACACACACACACAGAGAGATATATATATATATATATATATATATATATATATCCTTAAATTGATGTACGTGTTTTCCACACCATGTGGGAACATGGAAACCTAGGAATATGCATGCCCTCCATCGAAACTAATCACATCTCCCTCCAATAAATCCTCAGGACTCATTAACACCATAAGATCTTAAAATAGAGGGTGTGAAACCAACAAAAAGTTTAGAATATTACCCCAAAATGATTATTTCCAAACTGTAGTAAAAACATGAAAAAAAAATTATAAAACATTCCAAACATGCCCTATATTCCATGCCCCACTTTATTTTTAAACAAGATGTAAACATACACATCACACTCAAAGGTGCGAACCAGGATATCACTTCACATAACCCTCCAACCATTTCACAACCATTTTCCAAATTTGACATGATTAAACACTTCCAAGAATGTAATACCAAGGATTTACCAAAACTTGATTCAAGGTCACTTGGGCCAAACATTAAGGAACACACTTGAAACAACATTCGAACACAAGAGACACCACTTATCCCATTTTGGAAAACATGGATCCATTTTAGGACAATAGATAATAAGGGGAGAGGAGATGTTCTTGGGATAGATTAGCTTTAGAGTGTCATATTCATTTGATTGCACATCCATGTGTGCACATAGTGCACCCATGGATGTGCCTTAATCCAATGGAACACTCTAAAACCAACCAAAACATTTGAAACCCATTTTCATTAAACCATCATTCACTTTCAACCCAAAACAAACCATTTAACTCTTTTATAAAATGCCACCCAAGTTCACATCCAAGAAACTTTTCTCAAATCAAGTTCCAAACCACATCAAAGTAAAACACCTTATTTCACATATAAAATCCCAAAACATGACCCAAATCAATTTAAAAAGACATTTCAAATTGGAAAACCTCACACAATCATCCAATTCCACCCAAAAGGTTCAATAAACATTTTATCAAACACCTACAGAACAAATACACATGGGAATAAACCAAGATTCATGTAAAAACCTATTTTTAGTCAAATCTACCAAAAAAATGCTACCAACAATGAACTATTCTTATAATAATGGTGTGAAACATGTTTTAAATATTAATTAATAAAATCCAAGTATAAAATAGATTAAAATTGAAAGGAAAGGCATGAAACACCTACCCCAATATGTGCGAATACGATGGAACCTCAACGGAAGGAGGAACAATGCTCCTCGGACCACTCACACCCACTAGACAATAAGAAAAATGTGTGAAATACAATATGAGGCATTAGAGTTTGGATAACTTGAATAAAAACACCAAAAAGGAAGGAATATACTGGAGGACAAGATGGTTGTTGGTAAGGTACGACACAGCCACGTCGGAGCAGGGTAGAGTCCCTACGCAAGGGGTTTCGGGCTATGTAAAAAATACATTGGATATGGGTTTGGGTTTGTTAGAGGCACATCGGGAAGGGGTGGGGGTCGGGCATAGTTCGAGATGACGCAAGGAGGGAGGCTATTGCGAGTAGGAGGGTGGATAGATGGGAACCAGACTACTGGTGGCTGAACGTCCACAAGGAGAGGGAGTAGGGGCCATTGCACACAAGGGAGAAAGAGAGTAGTGGGGGTTCGGCGTGCGGGGAAAACATGAAGGGTGGGTGTTGCACCGAGAACAGGGAAGGGGTGGGGGTTCTAGGTTAGGTTTCCTTTTTTAACCCTAAATAACACTATAATAATAATAATAATACAAATGATATAATAATAATAATTCCAAAAACATAATAATAATAATTTTATGCATTTCATTTTAAATAATAATGGTTTTAATAACAATTTCATAATAATTACATTAATAACAATTTTAATGATAAAAATATTATTAACAATTTTAATATTATTATTATTATTATAATGTTTTAAACGTTTTCCTTATTTTATCCTCATAAAATTTAATTATTTTAAGTAGTAGGAAACCGCAGGGGCACCCGGGCCAACCACATGGTTACTGCCAATTGTGTGGTGCCTGTGCAACAGTCCAAAACCCATAAAAATTATTCAACATCAAAAAATTTAGACCAGTGCTCGACCCGCACCTTATGAGGCTAACTGAAGGCAAGAAATAATAAAATAAAATAATTTTTAAAGGTCGGAGTGTGACAATTCTCCCCACCACAAAATTTTTTTCCCCCAAAAAGTCACTAAGACAACGATTAACACAACTCGAGTCCATGCCCAGACAAAACCAATGGAAACCAAGAGCCTCAGGGTGACCATTACCAACACATGTCACACCCAACCAATTCAAGAAAAATCACTACCTGAGATTAAGGGGAGAACACGGGAGGGTTCTCCCCACCATAAGAATTCACTAACACAGAAACCTTGAAACCCAAACACACCACCCTCGGGGGGGGAACATGGGAACTCTCAAACTGAACTAACTCAATCTCTCTACATGGACCGAACAACCCCCCAGTGACTTAAATGGAAAGATTTATATGTAACAACCCAGCAACCTTAGGATGAGAAATTAACTCAACACCTCCCATACCAACCGAATAAAATACTCACCGCAACCAGAGACTAGGGAATTCCAAGTGTGAACTCTACCCACTTTCTCAACACTAACGGAAAAAATCCTTCACTGGGATTAAAACCATTATGGGGAAAACTGGCACACCAGGACACTGGGATGAAGGAATCCCCTACAAAATCGAAACACATTAGAGGAAAACCCACGAAGAGGTGCTCAAACTAAGAAAGGGCCCAGAAACACCGCCCATTAATTTCATAAAACCAAAAATCCCCCTAGAAAAACAACAGAGGCCAAACTCAAAATCAGAATGGGTCCATTTATTCATGGTCCCAACACCCTTCAAGGAATCTGAACGATTTAGAAACCACACTAAGAGCATAAAAGGCCACTTGGATTGCAGTAGAATGAGCTCATCACACCACCACAACAAGGATGAGCTTATGAAGATGACAACAATAGAATAAGTAAACTCTGGATATTTACATCCAAAATCTAAAAACATGATCTGGACTAAGGTTTTAGACACCCTCAGAACTCTTGATTGTGCGCAAGCTTCACCCTGAGACCTGTGGTTAGGGCCCTGATGGTTGAAGCATCTCCTGCCTCAAAGTCAGGCATTTGCATCCTCTGATCCCCAACTCCTTCTTCCTCCTGATGATTCAAATGATCACAATAGTGATACGTTTTCAAAGGTATGAAACATGATGGATTAGAATGCTTAGACTAGTCATAATGGTGGCATATAAGAGAATGGTCTGACAAATTGGGATCCAGTACCGATGAAGATAGCTTCTTGGAGACAGGTTCCTCTAGTATCCACTCCTCACCAGATAAGGAACCCTTTAAAAATCTCACCACCACCAACCACACCCCAAACTCTAACGACGATGAGAAATCCCATCTTTACTAGTTCACAATTGGACCCTCAAATAAACCTGAGATGGTACGAACCTTAACACAATCGAGAGTTCCTCGCAACCCAAAGACACACTCTATCTCCATGAACAACGCAACTACCTCTAATAGACTTCGATTACCTCGATAAATAGGCAACACACAAAAAGGACCAAGAACTGGGCATGACTCATTGGAAACCATGGGGGAATTTATAAGCAGCATATCTTAAAGAACACAAAAAACACAACCTGAAACCGGCATCAATCCCAAAACACAATCAAAAGGAACACCTCGAGCTCAAAACAACCAGCTCTGAAGCCAAAAGAACTCGAGCACAACCAAAAACATCTTTTCAAAAAATTTATTTCATATAAATTTTTAAAATGTCTACATTTCATAGAAACTTTCAAAATACTGAAACCCTCTTTTTAAAACAAATCAAGTTCCCAAAATTCATTTCCCTTTTTAAAATAACCATTACCCTTTAAATTTTAAAACTCACCTATGGCACCTTATGAAACATCACATGTGCATTTATCCAATCATGCTTGAATCATCCATATACAAGTGTCCCCATGCACTTTCCGTACATACCCACACACATGTGACACTCCATAAAGAGTTCCAAGGTTTAAACATCTCCTTTCCTCGTCAAATATAAACACATACCAAATTTTCCAAATCAAAACACTTCCCCTTTAAAACCCCACTTCACCAATTTCAAAACAATGTGAAAGAAACTCTTTTCCATTTCAAAACCACTTTCATTTTTAACACACACTCACATAAACTGAGATCAAAACAAAACATAATCAATAACAAACCACCAGAATGAGGAACTAGTGCCTATGCCTAACACAGTGACATGGTGGTGAGCCATGCCCCAAGTAAGGAATGTCACTAAGAGAACCTTGAACCAAGAATTTGGACTCCACATGGGTCACCACCCCATGTAAGGCCACAACATAACCCGATTCACCTCCATTTTCATTCCTCAATCCAAAACAACCCAAGAAAAAAGACTCAACTCTCATACTACCCCTGGTAACTCAGGGATCAATGCGATCAAGAGTTCATGACACTCTTCCGTCACATACCTCCCAAGTCCCGACAGTCTAAATATCCTTCTACCGGACACCCCAAATAACAAGAACATTCCTCTAATACCATTTTGTCATGAATCAGCCTGGGTCGCCTAGGTCACCACCCCATGTAAGGCCGCAACATAACCCAATTCACATCTATTTTGATCCCTCAATTCAAAACAACCCAAGAAAAAAGGCTCAACTCTCAGACTACCCCTAGTAACTCAGGGATCAGTGCGATCAAGAGTTCATGACACTCTTCCCTCACCTACCACTCGAGTCTCAACAGTCCAAATCTCCTTCTACCAGACACCCCAAATAACAAGAACATTCCTCTAATACCATTTTGTCAAGAATCGGCCAGGGTCACCCCTAAACAAGTTACCCGAGCTTGGGGCGTTCCTGATCCCCACAGAATGAAAACTAGTTTCGGGCATAAAAATAAAGATATTGGGAATGATTTTACCCATAAATTAAACACAAATAAATAAATAAATAAATAAAAACTGAACAGTGAAAATAAAAACTAGTCGCGGTGAGAAAAATAAAACTGTGCATACCTCCATGTGACCCTAAAGGTCACCACCAACCTCAAACCAGTGTTTCACTATGGAGACCAAATCCTTTCAAGGTGTAGCACTAGAAGCTAAAAACAAAGATAAAATTGTAGGCATGAGTATTAAAACTCAATAGGCGTGCCCAAACAATCTATTCCCATATTAATTTCTTTTAAATAAAAGATATATCAATTTTAAGTTTGAAATAAAATATACACAACTAGGTTTTCACACATTTTATTCTTAAAAAAAATCACAGTCCATTTCCCTTTTTCAATTAAAAACTTGATCCCCTTTTTAAGAAGCAGACATTGGCATTTTAAAGGAGGTGATGTTTACACTAAAAAGGGAGGGAGGAAGTGTAAAGTATTTTCAAAACATTTTCCCATAAACACTTGAAACCATTTTATCACTTTTAGAAATAATATACACTACGCAAGGAAACAAGATCAACAAACATACAACACGAGAAATAGAAAAACACCACACAAGAGTAACCAACCAACACATGAATCTCAATCATCTACCATAGATAACCAAGTACCACACAACATGGGAGAACCTAGGAGATTGTGAATAGTCTAGAACGTACTTTACATGTGACTCATCCTGAATGTATGCCCTACCCGATGACGTCATAACGCTCAAACACCCGATTGTCGCCCAACCTGGACTGACTGAGGGGCCCAATCCCATAGCAATAATAACAAAATATCCCCCTGCTATGGGTCACTAGCCAATGCGTAATCTAAACTAGTGGAACAATCATTCACAAAAAATTTGTTTGTTATGCTAGGTTCCCATGTTACAAATAATAAGGTGGTGATCCAACAATGTCAAACAAGCAATCCATCACATATACATGCATCACACATAAGCAACACACACAAAAGTCACCCCAAAACATTCCAACAGATTTACCCCCTCTTGCCTTCAATCATAAACACATGAGTAAATTCTCATCTGAGGACCACACATTCCCATCAACATCCAACAAGGAAAGTGGTTCATCCAAAAGAGAGTTTTCAAAGCAACTAATTTTTATAAAGGTACCAAACGGGTCTCAACCAACCATTTCTTAAAGAATCGCATGCACACTGCTTTGAAAACCATAACCACACTTGGAAACCCATTTAAGAACTCAAGTCTCCATTTTGAATCCAAAGTACATTTATAAAGGCCAAAGGGGAATTTCCCCAAGAACTTTTTATGCACATTTAATAAACAATTCCATGCAATTCACGTACAAAGGTGGAATCACACAATTTCATAATAAACATTTATTCTAAAAACTATACACAACTAATATTAAATAAATGTGTAAAAAACAAGAAATCAATAATTCATTTAATTTAAAGGCTAATGCATAGGGAAACCTACCTCAAAGAATGGCCAATCCAAATATTTTTAACTCAAGTAGAAAACTGCTCGCACACACGCACTTCCATATATATATATATATATATATCCTTAAATCGATGCACGTGTTCCCCACGCCATGAGGGAACATTCACATAGAAGATATATATATTTATATATATCCATAACTAGGAATATGCGTGCATTCCTTCGAAACTGATCGCAACTCCTTCTATAAAATCCATGGGACTCATAAACACCATAAAATCCAAAAATAGAGGGTGAAAAACCAACAATGGGTTTAGAAGCTGACCCCAAAATGAGTATTACCAAAGTTTAGTAAAAACATGAATTTTTTTTATAAAACATTCCAAAAATTCCCTATATTCCAAATCCCACTTTATTTTCAAACAAGATGTAAACATACACAACAAAATCGAAGGTTCCAACCAGGCCATCACTTCACATAACCCTCCAACCATTTTCCAAATTCGACACGATTAAACACTTCCAAGAATGCAATGCCAAGGATTTACCAAAACATGATTCAAGGCCAACCAGGACAAACATTAAGGAACACACTTGAAACCATGTTGAAACACAAGATACACCATTTCTCTAATTTTGGAAAACATAGATCCATTTTAAGACAATAGATAATAAGGGAAGAGGGGTTGTTATTAAGGGATATTAGTTTTAGAGTTTCACCTTCATTTGATTGCACATCCATGTGTGCACCTTGTGAACCCAAGGATGTTCCTTCATCCAATGGAACACTCTAAAACCAACCAAAACATTTGAAACCAATTTTCATTAAACCGCCATTCTCTTTCAACCCAAAACAAACCATTTAACTATTATATAAAATGACACCCAAGTTCACATTCAAGAAACTCTTCTCAATTCAAGTTCCAAACCATATCAAAGGAAAACACCTTATTTTACATATAAAATCCCAAAACATGACCTAAATAAATTTTAGAAGACATTTCAAATTAGAAAACCTCACATAATTATCAAATTCCACCCAAAAGGTTTAATAAACATTTTCTCAAACACCAACGACACAAATACACATGGAAATAAACCAAGATTCATATAAAAACCTATTTTAGTCAAATCTATCAACAAGAAAATGCTACCAATAATGAAATATACTTATAATAATGGTGCAAAACAAGTTTTAAATATTAATTAATAAAATCCAAGCATCAATTGGATTGAAATTGAAAAGCAAGGCATGGAACACCTACCTCAACCCATGTGAATGTGATAAAACCTAAATGGAAGGAGGAATAATGCTCTTAGGACCACTCGCACCCCCTAGACAATAGAAAAAACATGCGAAACACAATCTGAGGCATTAGATTTTGGATAACTTGAAGAAAAACACCAAAAAGTAAATAATATACCGGAGGAGAAGATTGTTGTTAGCAAGGGAAAATGCATTCATTACAGAGCAGGGAAGAGGCACCGCACAGGGGGTTTTAGGCTATGCTGGAAAGCCACTAGATAGGGGGTTGATTTCACTGGAGGTGTGCTAGGGAGGGGGGTCGGGCGTAGCTCGTGACGGAGGGAGGAGGGAGGCTTCCGCGAGGAGGAGGTTGTCCGGATGAGATATGAGCTACTGGTAGCTGAACGCACAGATGGAGAGGGAGTAGGGGCCTCCACGCAATAGGGAGAAATGGAAAAGGGGGGTTCAGCATGCGGGGAAATTACAAAGGGGGGGGGGTGTTGCACCGCGAACAGGGAAGGGGTGGGGGTTCTAGGTTAGGTTTCCTTTTTTTAAACCCTGAATAACTCTATAATAATAATAATAATAATGATAAATGATATAATAATAATAATAACAATAATATAATAATAATAAAAATAATATTCATTTTATTTAAAATAATAATGATATTAATAACAATTTCATAATAATTACATTAATAACAATTTTAATGATAAACATATCATTAACAATTTTTAATAATATTATTATTATTATCTAAAAAATATTATTATTAATATTATTTAAAAAATTTCCTTATTTTTTCTCATAAAATTTTGTTATTTTAAGTAGTGGGCAACCGTAGGGGTACCCGGGCAGACCACACAGTTATCGCCAATCGTGTGGTGCCCGTCCACCGATTTGAAACCCATAAAAATTATTCAACATCAAAAAAATTATACTAGCACTCAATATTCACATTGAGGAGACTAATCGAAGCCAAGAAATAATAAAATAAAATAATTTTTAAAGGTCGAGGTGTGACACAACAACTGGATAACAAGGTCTAAACAAAAAAAAATATTAGACCATAATTATGGAATCCAAAATAATCTATGGGTCCATCTCCACATGACCATATGTCACCACCATCCCAACCCATTGGAAGGAAACACAAACTAGGAGAGACTTCTTCTACATGATTCTCTTCCCTTTACCTTTATCCTGCAAAACCAAAGCTATAAATTCCCAAAGGAAGAAGTAGGGTGTGAGCACTAAAGCTCAGTAGGATACCACCAAGAATATATAAAATATCTATCCATGGGCATCTGTTAGTTCTCAAATAAAATAGATTTCAAAACATTTCAAAAGAGATAATTTTTTCATATAAAATTATCCTTTGGTTTTCTTTTCAAAAATATGAAATATTCTAACAAAGTAATATAACATACATTTATCTATAAGGCATAAGAAGATGAAATAAATATATTTCAAGAATTAATATCCATGTAAAGTGATTAAATGGTCATGTCAAATAAACAAGCATATAACGTACTCTCAAAGAACCAAAGGGGCGATCGCAACATAGGGGTGTACACAACTAAGATGAACAAGACTACAAGCCAACATAAGTGAATCCTAAAGTCTAGAAACCTTGGACCCCTAGAAATGTTACCCACTACAAATCCATGGAATCATGGTAACCTCCCCTAGTGATAGATAACTCCATTAGGGCTCACATATTTCTAATTTTTTCAGATAACCCAAGGTATTACAGATGTGATAATACATTATAATTCCATTTAAGAATCCAAGTTCACATTTCATAAAAAAAATATAAGGAAAATACATTTCGTTTATTCCCACATTTTCATAAATTATTTTCTATAGAGATACCACACCACTTACATGCTTAAAAATCATTCCTTTTTTCAAATAATCTTTGAGGAAATTTATTAAACACATCATCTGTATCAAAATGGTTTCCATCAAAAACCCATTTTTAGAAATAATTTCCATGGCCATCAAAGATTAAATAACCTCTCATGGATTTAAAATCATCAATTTCAAAATCAAAAACAAAATGAATTTAAAACAACATAATTCATTCCAATGGATATACTATAGGATAGAGACACCTACCTCAAGAATGATGAAAACCTTATTAAAATTAAAACTGGGGATGAGAAATGAATAGATTTGATCCTCATGATCCTATATCTAGAAAGAACATCATAAATTCTCTATCACAACCTTATATCTTAAAATCATATCCCAATTTTGTTTCAATGAATCAAGGGGAAGAGAGATTGAGGATAGATCTAGGAAAAAGAGGAGAAATTGGGAGAAAAAATAAATATACCTTGATGAGATCCACACAAAATGGTCAAGGATCACAAAGAAATAAAAGGTAAGATTCCTATAAATAATCATGAAGGGACTGGTTATATCTAATGAGGCATTGGGAGAAGATTATAGTTAAAAATAAACAAGGGAATCGGGGTAATTTTTTATTTTAAGAAGTATGGATCGGGGGGCATGGTTAGGCTGCATGGTTTGAAAAATCATGTTACAATAATGTGGTGGACACTTTACTTTGAAAAACAAGTCATACGATTTACTAGGAATAGTCTCACAGTTTGAAAAACCGTGCTCAAGCTGTGTGACATATTCTATACTAAATCAAAAACCACCACATGGTTTGTCTAGAGACTCGCATAGTTAGACAAACTTTGCTTAAACCATAAAAATGCAACTGGAATCCACAGAAATATTTCATGGTTAATACATTGTTAAAACTAATTGTTCACCAAAACTATAATATCACAAATATTTAAAAGAAAATTTTGTTCAATATCGTATATAACATGCAACACTGAGCCTAAACAAACCATGAAATATTATTATTTAAATATGACTGTTATAACCTAGTCATAGAATTAGAGGGTATGAATAGTAATAACTGCATTATGAAATATACACAAAGGCTATACTCAATAAAAATTTATTTATTAATAAATAGGAAATAAACACTCAATATTTTTAGTAAAGTTATTTTATTCTTTAAAAATATGTTTTCTTCAAAAATGATTTTTTTTTTGATTTTTTGTGAGAAAATAATATAATTGGTTTTTTAAACTTTTAGAAAATGAATTTGATAAAATGATATTAATTTTTAAAATTATAATGTCAAAATTATATTTGGGTGAATATTTTATATTTTTATGAAAATATTTATTTTCCAGTGAATACTTAAAAATACTATTTTTTATTGAAAACTATATTTTTGTTTCAATCATTTACAAAGTCCCATTTTGTTTTAAAATGAATTAAAAGTAAAATTAGTTATTTAATATTATAAATAATACAATTAATTTAATTTTCATTAATTTTATGATTTATTTTAGAATAAAAACATTTTTGTACTTAAAAAGGCATTTTTATGAAAAACAGTTTTTCTTTGCATTTTTCATTTTGATCTTAAATTAATTTATTCTAGTTATTGAAATTTAATATTGAAAAATATATTCCATGTTTGGAATAATGAGTTCAAAATTTAGTAAATGTATATCTTTTATTTCTTTTTATTATGTATAGTGACCATAATAAATAATTGTCACTATGATAAGGGTAAATTGAATGATTATGGTTAAAAATAATGTGGTAAGGTATTAAAAATCAACCCAAAACTTACCTTAATTTCATTAGATATAACATTATAGTGATTTATGAAAGTATTATATTCGAATTTATACTTTTTCTTGATGTATTTAAAGTCAAATTGAATTAATAGTGTCAAAAATGACATTAATGATATTTTATAATAAATTATATTTTATTAAAGGATTCAAAATTCATAAAAATAATATATCCTTATAAATTAATGGTATATGGTTGAAAAAATAAAAATTTCCCATTTATGGGTTGTTTTCATTTTATAGCAACATTATTGACCCTTAAATGGTAGAAAAATTTAATATTCTGGTAATTGTCAAAAGGGTTAACAGGGGTTAAAACTAAAAGATAAGGGTAAAAACATAAGGTATTGATGAGAAACTATTGACATCAATATAAGGTAAAAAAATAAGGTATAGATAAGGTTAAAAACATAAGGTAAAAACATAAGGTATTGATAAGGGTAAAAACATAATTTTGGATTCTGAGATAAAGGTACTTCATGGGAGGATAATACCTTTGGTCTGTGTTCTATGGAAGAATGGTTCTGATTCACAAGAGAGTTAAAAGCATGAGGTACTGATGAGAGATTATTGACATCATATATTTGACATGTAATCTTCTTGATAATATTTTTGGGGACAGAAAGTGTTTATGTTGGGGAGGTTAAAACATTTTGTTACCTTCTTTCAGGTATTCCTTGACCCTTTTTTTATCTCCTTTAAGTTGGGTCTTATTGTGGGATATTTCTAGGAGATTTTGAAAAAATTTGGAAGCTATGTGGATGATAAAAGATTGAGAATGTTATGAATAACTTTGTTCCATCCTAGGAGAAATTGTTCACCCTTCCAGTAGGTGAACACATTTAGGGTGCACGGTTTGTCTAATCATGTGGCCCCACCCATGAAATTGTGCACATAGGTTTTAATTACTCTAAAAATTATTTTAAAAATACCAAACCCTTTTTTTAGTTTCTAATAACCCCCATTCAACATTAACACTTTTTTTCATCCTTTTAGGCTCCCAAGAAGTGTTTTTGGCCCCTCAAAACCCCTTTTCTTGGAGAATGAAAGTGTCGGTGGAAGATTTGATCTCTCTATGTTAAGTGGATCTCCTATCATGTGGTTTCTTCTAACCTCTCTTTATATCCTACTTATATTTTAATATATCATCATGTAATTTATGGATCTAAACCTTGTTTTGTTAGATCTTGATTATAGTTTGTGTTAATTGATCTCCTCTACCTATTTTTTCATTGGTGATCACGTTGTGAGTGTTGTCATTATGTGATTAAAGGTAGGTGGCTCCATAATTATTTTACCTATTATTGAAATGTTTTATTTATTAAAATTGAGTGTTTTTTAACCCTTATTTTTTTAAATTTTTTATTCATTCAAATTGATTTATATAAATTTTTTATATAAAATTTTCATGTAAGATTGTTTGAAAGTTATTTGATATGCTTGCTATCTTTTTTATTATGAAATCATGTTTTGGTTTAAAATATGAAAATGAAATATCATGCCTTGTTCTATTGTAAATGATAGCATAAATGGTAATTTTTTATGGTATTTATTATGGAATAATTGGTGAGGACATACTGGGATCGATAGATCAAACCCTACATTTGACTTTCTTATGCTAGGTCCAATCAAAGTTAAAGCACCACTTGGTGGTGGATGCTCTTGATCCTTGGGACCTTAGAGTGGTTATGGTGACTGGTGGAGCTGCTGTACACTTATTACATAGGATCTATTTTTTAGACTTTTGTTTTGTCGACATTATAGTTTCCTTTGGGATTTTTATCTATTCTTTCGGGTATTGTTTTACCTTTTGTTTCTGGTACTGCTTCCCTTGGGGTGTGTTGAGTATACTAACTTGTATCTTTTATATTCTGTTGTTTTGTGGAAAATTAATTCCCTCGTTGATATTGTATGATTCCAGGTGTTGGTTAGCAACCCGTGGGGATCAAGAACACCCTTTGGGATATGTCAAAACTAACTCAGGTATTAGGGTACCTGGGTATCCAGATTGGTTTGGGACATTTATGGTTATAACTTTGTTTTATACTGGTGAAACCCATTATTTTATATTGTAAAAGTTAATTTATGTGTTGGGATTATTTTATGAGCTTATTTAATTTATTTTGGATCCTTCCATACCTATGGGAAAGAGTTCAGAACAAGTTTTTAAGTGTCCCACATATCATGTGACAATTTAGACTTTGAAATGGTATGGGGTTTCTTGGTTATTGATCTTGATATCTTTGAACTTATTATTTTTATGGATTGATTGATCAGTGTTAAGACCTATATCAACTGTTACCGTTATTGAGTTCAATTTTTATCTCCTTGTAGAGTCTCTCATGTCCTTTAGGGTGAGTGGGATTCTATATCTGGGTGAGTCAGGCTTGTTGTTCCCTATGTTGGAATAATATCATGTTAGTTATTATAAATGTTCCTTGATCTCATGGATTATTTGTAGAGTATTCAATTTCCTAAAGTGGTGATTTCATAACCCAAGATCATTTTTTATTATTTTTTAGGCTTACTGTCTCAGAGAGAGGATGAGTTCACTATTTACATGTTCCATGGGATGATGCCCATTTCTATTCCATCATATCAAATGAAACCTACCAAGTAAAAGGATCTTAACGTTCATCTTGCATATCTCAAGGCTAAGGGGTTTATTTTTCCAAGAGTTTCACCTTGATATTTTCCTATTCTCTTTGTCAAGAAGATAGATGGGATCTAACACAAGACTATCTTAGGGCATGGAAAAAGCAAATTTATATTCCTAATGCAGTACAGTGGCTGACCAGGGTCGTCTCACTTGAGGAGCATTACATTAAATTCAATCACCTATTCAAGTTCACCTATTCTAATTCTTTTTAGTTTTTTAATATTTATTTAAAATTAAGTTTTTAAATTCTTTGTAAAACATGCAATTAAAATAATGAAATGAAGAATTCAAATCTAGATGCAAACAGAATGAAATCAGGGAAGAAATGTATTAATCCTAGGGTTAGATAACATGGGTTCATTCATTATTTATTTATTATTTAAATTAAATTTGATAATCCATTTATTTAAACCTCATTAATGAATTACTTTCCATTGATTTAACGAGTGCTTGATTTTAGTATGCATATGGCACACCAAACCACACCTCCTCCAACGATCAAGTAGGGTAACACCTCAAACTGAGAATTTTATTCCTAAGATACCTGGCTCCATCGTATTCCATTTCATCCCTTTAGGAAAACCCAACTCCACCGTATGAATATTTTTTCCAAGATAATGGAGGTAAAAAGAATGGATCAATGTAAATGAATGGATTTTGAAATAGTATTATAGTGGACGACCGCCACACCCAAGCAATGCTCCTTCATCCACCACAAAAAAATTTAAAACATTTTAAATTCAGGCTCAATAACAAAGAATACCATGAAACCTAGATGTCCTTTGGCCTCCTCTTCTTGGTGCCTCAGATGGTGTGGGGGTGGGAAGGAATGATTTGAGAGGTAGGAGCTCCTCTCCTTTTATAGGCATATTCTGTCCTTCAAAATTTGTCACGTTTTTTACCCATTAAATTGATGAATCATGCATGGTCCCATTAATAAAAGTTGTTCCTGATTTTCTTGTGTGTTACCTCTAAAAATATCAGCTCATTTGGCCACTGTATGTATGAGTTATGATTTTTTAATTAATGATTGATTTTTTTGGATGAAGGTTTCAAGAAGCTTCCTTCAAAAATATGTTGTTCAAAGACCACCTTAATGGATTCAAAACTCCATACAATTTAATGAAGAAACACACCTCTGTATCCTTGTTTCATTATAGGTGGAATATACTAAATTTAAGGACTATAGTCTATTATGTGCTTCTGTTACTATGGTGGGTTCCACGCTGTCCGCCTAAAAAAAGTCTTCAACTTCATTGAGTTTTTAAGGCCGCTAGATGATCGAATAAGACCCTAGTCCAGAAGATAAAGTTGAAGAAAATTAAATAATAATTTCAAAAAAATCTTTCAATTTGGAATTATATTTTTCATGAAATGACTAAAATAACCTTGATGTAAAAATCTGTCAAAAATCTAGAATTAGGCACTTTTCACAATTTATCTCATTTTCATTCTATAATCCAAATTGCCCATTATTTTAATAAAACATTTAAATACATGGGTTTTATTATATAAAAACATCAAAAATTCATTATAATTATATTAAAAATACACACATAAATTTTCTCTATCAAATACCCCCCACACTTAAACCATGCTTACCATCAAGTATAAAATCTCAACATAGAATTCATAGGACATGAATGTTACCAATATTAAAATTACAAAGTAATAAAATCAAATAGTTTTCAATGACAAATAAAATTTTCAAAAATCAACATAAAATATAAATTTAATTTACAAATTTTTAAAGAAACATTTAATTCATGTATTTTACTTTTCCCTTTTGAAAAATGATGGAACATCTTCTTTAATTCATTAAAGATTCTCAATTCATTATTATTAAGCATGCCACATCATTATTTACCTCACCTTTGAATTTTTCCTCTCATCTATCATGATAAAATTCAAGTAGAGTTATGCTCATATCATTAGAACATGAACCTTATCCATAAGCTTGTAAAATAACTACTTTCTCCACTTTGTAAAGAAAAAAGGCACATAAAATCCTGAGGACTTTTCAATAAAGGTTCAAATGAATCTAAGGCTTAAGGTTGGTAGGATTTGATGTTTTCAAAATTATGGCTCAAGGAGGAGGTTTATCTCTTAAGTACAATACATTATATCAAAAAGTGTAATGAAATTGTCCCCTTTAAAGTAGCAACACCTACTTCCCCCAAAACTCATAGTAAGGTCATGATCAAAGTAATGCATAATGAATGATTAATTCACCCTCTTGATGTTTTTTTAATTTTGTACTTTTTTTTATTTTTTTGAAAGTTATGATTAGATCAAACCTCACAACCATCACCTAACCACATACAATTAGAAGATCATCAGTCTGGAAAATAGTGATTTTTAGTTCTCCCAAATCACAACCCATTTTTCTCTTTTTTTTCTTTTTGTCATTTTTGTCATTTTTTTAATTCAAGAGGGGAAAACAATGAAGTAAAATGAATGATTCCACAAACATTTACAATTCCCACAATAGCACCCTCATACTTTTTTTTAAAAGTAAATCATCCATACTACCATGAATCCCTTCACCTCCACACTTCATCTTTAAAAAATATCAAGCAAATACTAAGAGTAAGGGAGGAAAGGATAGAAATGTCTTGAAACATGGATCATCCCTATAAAGGTAATTTATGGTCTCTATGGGATAAAATATGGATTTATGTAAAGGTGGTATTTAAGTATATTAGCTTTTAAAAATATGACTCAATCATTTTAAATGTGTTTTTGTAGAGTCATAGCTTTGACAAGTTCAAATTCAAGTTCTGGTGGGTGATATGCCCCAAGATCACTCAAGGAATATGCTCAAGAATAAATAGGAAGTACTTGGTCTATAAATCCTCTCTAGAATGATAAATATGATATTGGATAATAACTCAAGCCATGATTTATGATAACAAATCAATTCACATGAATTTTAGAAATTCAAAGTATGAAAATGTTAGGGAAATTTCATTTACATAAATCAATAAATTACTTTAAATCATGAGTCATCATTTCAATATCCATTCTTCACTATAAACATTAAATTTTCCATTTTACTCATTCAATTTAATTAACATTAAAATCTAAAACATGGAATCACGGGATTCTTAAGAAACTCATGTACCCTAGATAATTCAACTAAATAAATAATTTAAGTGTGGACATGTAATTTTATCTTTAAATCTCAAAACATGTTTTGGACCAAAAAATGTAAGGAGTTTAAAAGTTTAAACATTTAAAGTGAACTCCCTTTTGAAATAAATATTCAGTTCTATTCCTCTATTTAAGGATTCCTTTTCCCATTTATGAACCTCCAAAAGAGAATTACTCACATAAGAATAAGGATCATGTCATTAAATCTCAAAAAGATAAGGAAAAGTGGGCCGCATGTTGGACTAATCTAAAAAGAGATTTGAAATATAAAAAACATGTAAAGATAAATCTTGGTATGAACCCCCAAGTAGGCCCTGAATTTTTACTACCTCCAGTGGGAAGTACTAGCTATTATCCATAATCTGATGGGGGTGGATTTTCATGTACTTGAATCACCACATGTGGCTTTTCCCAACATCCACATCTATGTTATTATTGAGGACTCCATGGATAGAGTACACCAAATCCACCCCATTTACAATGTGGTATAGCTTTCATGGTGTGGGTAGGATAAAGTATAGAGCCTATTCTTTTGTTGCTACTTAGGCAACCATCTTATCTTCCAGTGCTAGCTTCATGGGGGCTTCAACCTCTTGTCTGATTTCCTTAGTCTTAGCAACTTGGATCTCTTCATGATGGGGCTCCTCCAATGTAGGTTCATTGAATTCTGGGAGCTCAATATGTTCCTCAATAGGTGCATGTCCAGTTTCTTCTTATTTCTCCAAGGTATAACATAGAATTTCTTATTCCTTATAATCAAAAAAAAGAGGGAGTGATGTACAATTTATATTCAATAAAATCAGAAGAGATAAAGTCAAAGAAAAGTTCAACTCCCTAAGTTCGTTCAGATTCTGCCTCAGTGGTAAATGCCTCTTGGAGTAGACTCTCTGAGGATGGAGGCATGTAGTCAGGCTCCTCCATTTTGACTTCAAATTACACCACTTGGGTGGTGTCTTCATTTAGTTGTGTTGGCTCTTCTTATTTTCAAGGTTTGGGGAGATCAATCAGTTCCTTACATTCATTCCAAAATTCATCCAACTCCTATTGATCTCCCACATGCGGATTAATAGGCAATTCATCCTCCTTTTCATCTATCTCAGGTAGAATTGGTTGAGTGAGGATGAATGAGTCTTTAGGCACCTCCACATTTATCTCCTCTAGTTCTTCAATGGTGAGTGGTGAAATTTCTTCCACCACTACCTCAGGTTATTTTTCTAGTTCAGGGTTAGGTTTCTCCATCAATGCATGAACATAGTCGAATGCTCCTTCCATTTTCCTCCCTAATTCATCCAAATTATTGCTCATCTTATCCATCTGATCATTTAGATCTCTATAATCCACTTATGATTATTGATATTGCATCGGTGAGTAATCTTCCCATGCATAAAAATTTTAATTTGAATACATCATGGAAAAGGAATTGTTTTTTTTTAGATTTTTTTATAAAGAAAACAAAGAAAAATATTTACAAAAATGTGAATTTTAAAAAAGTGATCAAAAAAACTTTTTATCTCCCTAGTAATGACGCCAATTTTGACGCATACCTATCATAGAGCATGGAAAAAGAAAATTTATATTCCTAATACAGTGCAGTGGCTGAGCGGGGTCATCTCACTTGAGGAGAATTATAGTTGGTTCAATCACTTATTCTATTTTACCTATTATAATTCTTTTTTTTATTTAATATTTATTTAAAATAAAGTTTTTAAAGGTTTTGTAATACATTCAATTAAAATAATTAAATGAACAATTCAAATCTACATGCAAACAGAATGAAATTAGGGAAGAAGGGTCTTGGTCCTAGGGTTGGATAACACAGATTCATTTGTTATTTATTTATTGTTTAAATTCAATTTTATAATACATTTAGTGAAACCTCATTAATTAATTACTTTCCATTTATTTAAAGAATGCGTGATTTTAGTATGCATTTGGAACACCAAACCACACCTCCTCTAATGATCAAGTAGGGTAACACCTCAATCGAGAATGTTATTATTAAAAGACCTAGCTCCACCGTATACTATGTTATCCCTTTAGGAAACCTAAACTCCACCATATGAAGGTTTTTCACAATAGAAGGGATGAAAAAAGAATGAATCAATAGAAATTAATGGATTTTGAAATAGTGTCATGGTGGATGACCGTCGCACCCGTGCAATACTTCTCCATCCACCACAAATAAATTTAAAAAAATTTAAATTGAATCTAAATAACAAATAACACCATGAAACATCCCCAAGTTACAAGATTTAGATTATTCAATTTCCATTGCAATGTGAAAAGAGATCATAGTGGAAAGATAGAAGAGAGTGAATGGGAATTGGAGTTGGAATAAAAAGAAGGATGGAAGAAGGAAAGGGAAACACGTTAATATAAAAAAATACATTACATGAGAAAATAAAACTAAAAATAAAAATAAAATAAATAAATAAAAATCCTATATGGACTTTGGCATCCTCTCCTTGGTTCCCCAGATGGTGTGGGGATGGGAAGGAATGATTTTAGAGGTAAAAGATCCTCTCCTTTATAGGAAGATTCTGTACTCCAAAATTTTTTGTGTTTTTTACCTATTAATGGACAAATAACGCATGTTCCCCTTCATAAAATATGTTCCCCATTTTATTATGCATCTCCTCTCCAAATTTCATCTTAGTTGGCTATCTTATGTATGAGTTGTGATTTTTTAATTAATGGTTTCTTTTTCTGAATGAAGGTTCCAGGAAGCTTCCTTCAGAAATATGCCATTCAAAGGCCACCTTAATAGATTAAAAACTCCATTTAATTTAATGGAGAAATGCGCCTATGTATCTTTTTTTCATTCCAGGTGTAATCACCTCAATTTAAGGACTGTAGGCTGAGATGTGCTTCCATTACTATAGTGGGGTCCACAATGTCTGCTCAAAAAAGTCTTCAACTTCATTGATTTTTTAAGGCCTCTAGATGATCAAATAAGTCTCTGGTCTAGAATACAAAGTTTAATGAAAATAAATAGGATTTAAAAAAAATAATCTCTCAATTTGGAATTATATTTTTCATGAAATGACTAAAATACCCTTGACGTAAAATTCTATCAAAAATCCAGAATTAAGCACTTTTCACAATTTAACTCATTTTCATTCTATAATCCAAATTGCCCATTATTTTAATAAAACATTTAAATACGTGGGTTTTATCATTTAAAAACCTAAATAATTCATTGTTATTGGATTAAAAATATGTACATAAATTTTCTCTGTCATGAGCCTCGAACATTGTGTTGATCATTTGGATTTTATCCTCATAATTCTCAAATAACATTGCTTGTACAATTATCTTTTTAAATGTGAATTTTGGATTCAACAAGTGAAGTTTTTAGGCCATGTTATATCTAATAGGGGCATCATTGTGAATCTTGAAAAGATCCGGATAGTAATGTCTTGGGAGCAACCCGAAAATGTGTTTGAGATTTAGAGCTTCTTGGGGCTAGCTGGTTATTACAAGCGGTTTGTTTAAAATTTATCCAAGCTTGCATCTACAATGGTATAATTAACCCATAAGGGTGTTAATTTTGAATGGAATGATAAATTTAAAATATCTTTTTAGGAACTAAAGTTGAGGTTAACATCATCTCCAATCCTGATTCTTTTGAAACTAAGTTTGTGATATGATGTTTTATATGATGCCTCGTGTATAGTATTAGAGTGTATCTTGATGTCGGGAAAATGGGTGGTGGACTATGAATCTCTCCAATTACACCATTATGAGAAGAACTACCCTACCCATGAACTTGAGTTAGCAAGTATTTTTCACGCTCTCAAAACTTGGTGCTACTATCTCTTCAGTGAATGGTTTATGGTATATTCTGATCATAAGAGCATGAATTATAGTTTTTCTCAGAGATATCTACACTTGAGACAAATACATTGCGTTTAGAATCTTTAGAATTTTGATTTTGATATTGTTTATACACCCAGAAAGGTAAATGTGACGGTTGATGCATTGAGAAGGAAGTTACCGACTCAAGATTTTAAGGAACAAGTAGAGGAGTGGTCTCTAATGAGTCTATTTGCTGAGATGAGCTTGAGAGCAGAAGAGGCTAGTGGCCACGTGTTCTTAGCTTCAGTTAAGGTATACCCATAGTTTGATGATCAGGTTCATCTTTAGAAGTTTATTGACACTAATTTCCAGCACGTTAGAGGAATCCTATATGGTGTGGAGACCTCGGGTGATTAGTTTTGGTCTCCCATTGGCACTTTGTGTTTTTGAGGTAGGTTGGTCGTTCATATATCTTTCTTGTGGAAATTTTTGTACAATGGATGCTAGTATTGTTGGTTCGTACACCCTACACTACCACAAAATAGGGCAAGGGAAGCGCTGCCTTTTATCAGTGCTAAGTAGAAAGTCCTAATAAAGTGGTGGGCCTTTATCATCACTTTTTTTAGCGCTGATAAATGTTTTTAATAAAAAATATTATGAATTTATATAAAATTATTATATATATATATATTCAAAAATAATGTTTATTTTTATACATTAAATAAAAAACAAATGTTTACAACTAATATATTTTTTAATAATTCAAAAAATATATATATAATGTTTTATTTGAAAAAAATATTTCTAAGATTATAATTATATATATATATATATAATTAATTAAATAATTGTAATATTATAATAAATTACATTAAATAATAAATATATTTATTATATTTATTATATTTATTATATTTATTATATTTATTATATTTATTAGAGGTTTATTAGATTAATTTATTACATTTATAAGATTAATTGGATTAATTCATTATATTTATTATATTTGTTATATTTAATATATTTATTTTATTTATTTTATTTATAAATATATAATACTTTTAAATATATATATATTTATAATTAAATTTATTGAATATATATGTGTTTTCTAATGAATTTGGTCAATGAATATATTGATCATGCGTATATATATGTTATGTATCATGCATATGAATGTTCATTTATACATTACATCACGTTGTCCATTGATGTGGTATATTGATTAATTCATAATGTTACCCATATGAACTATATATGTTCTAAAAAATGTACTTATAAAATTATATTAAATATATTTAAATAATAAATATATTTTATTATATTTTTAATGATATATATAAATACTTTTCGAATAAATTTGTAATTATAATTATAACTATATATATATAAATAATTATAAAATTATACATATAATATTATAATTTTATTAATATATATATATATATATTAACAATTACATAAATATATTTATAAATATATATTATATATAGTTATAATTATAACTATAAATATATGTATATATATGTAAATAATTATAATAAATATATTTATTATATACTTATAAAGTTCTAAATATATAATTAAATAGATATATTTATAAATATGTACAAATATTTATAAATAAATACAAATAAATTTATATTTATTTAAATAATTATTTAATTGTTTGTGAAATTGTTCTGATAATGATGTCATTTATCAGCCCTAAAAAAGCTCTAATAAAACAAATATTTCTCAGTGCTATAATTTTAGCGCTGATAAAGGTATTTTTATCAGTGCTTTTAATTTTAACGCAGATAAAACATACCTTTATCAGCGCTTTTAACTAGTGCTAATAAAGGTTCCAGTAGGTTTTATAAAAGAACCGTAACAGGCTCCTCCTCCCTCGCACCCTTTCAAGCCTTCGCAGAAGCTGATCGTTGCGTCATCGAGCCCTCCTCTGCCAAGACCCTCTCCTCCTCCTCCTCCGCTACCGCTGCCTCCTCCTCCACTACCGCTGAATCCCCTCCTCCTCCTCCTCCTCCATTATCACTGCCTTCTCCTCCTCTATCGCTATCTCCTCCTCCTCCTCCCCAGCCGTCGACTCATCCTCCTCCGCCGTCGCCACCTCCTCTTCCTCCTCCTCCTCCTCCTCCTCCTCCTCCTCCTCCTTCTCCTCCTCCTCCTTGCGCAGCGCCCTTGTCCACCAAACCTACTCTGGCACACCCTCCTTGTCCTACGACTGTCCCGGAAGCCTCCTCTACAGTCCATGGATTCCCCCTGGTGAGTCTATATTGTGGTTTCCCTGGTTTCCATAGGGTGTGTAGGGTTTGGGGGAGTTTTTCATCTAATTGTTGGTATATTATTGATTTTTTGTGGATCTTTTCATCTAATTTTAGGTATATCATTGATTTTTGGGGGATTTTTTCATCTAATTATTGGTATATCTATCGAGTATGATTTTTCACTCTTTGTGTGTGTGTCTAATTTTTTATAACTATAATAATTATACTTTTAGAAAAGAAAAATGGTCATGGATTCTGAAACCTTTGGCCATAGTCCATATCAACTATGGTCATAGGTGTTATAGGAAAGCCCTACCACCACTATATATATGGATCATGGCCTTAGGAATTTCTCATTCCATTCCCATGAAAAAAAATCATTTGGCTATAGTCCATATCAACTCACACACTGGTTATACCTCCATTAAAAGGTATGTGACTTCGTTATGATAACCTTACCAAAAAGCAGATCATAGGTTGTGCCTTGTCATTGAAAAAAGGCTTATGTTTGGGTTATGCCTCTCGGTGTGTAAAAGGCAAGGGGTTTTTATTCATGCCTTGGTATGGTGAAAGATAGATATTAAAGAGTTACATTCGCCTTCAAAAGTGAGATCTATCTAGTACATATTCATGTGACACCCTTGTATTTTAAAGAATAACCTAGGGTTGGTTTCAAAGGTGAAAGAGGGAAGTTGAAATGATTTTTCAAATGGAACCAGATTCCATGACATGGTGAATATTATACATTGTGAAGATTGTGCTTGTGGCATGGTTGGGGAACTACGGTGTGGAAGATAGTTTTTATTGTTCTAGTTGTTTTTTAATAGTTGTTTCATGGAGTGTTAGTTGTGGTGTGAAGTCTTATAATGTATATTTCACACAGTTCTTCCAATTTTGGTATCATTTCACTATGGAGGGTGTGAGGTATTAGAGGTTATGGTGTAGTGATGACCAATGAATCATATTCCCTTTCCACTAGATTATATGATCTCATTATTGACCGTCCACGTGGATTCTAGATGTGTTTTTATCAAGAACCATTGTGGCGTGGTCATCTCCTTTGTGTCATAGTTCTTTCTCATTTTGGACCCATTGTGTCATGGACCTATGTGTTGTGTTGTGATGCATGTTTTCCCAGATTTCCTATGTGTTGTTTTGTGATGCATGTCTTGTTCTCCCTTATATTTAGGTCCTTTACGATTGAGTCTATTTTAGGCTTGGATGCTTGATGCACCTCTTCTTGTTGAACCTCATGATGGAATAACACAACTGACCTAAATATAATTACTTAAACCAACCACATTCTAATGAAAAATATATAATGAATATTTAAACACACTTCCACATTATCATTTCCATCAACATCTTCACATCATTCACCCCCCCCCCCAAGCTTATTATTTACATATTCCACATCACTTGTAACTATATGATGAATGAAACCAACCTTCTTAAGATTCAATGAGGTTTGTAAGATATTTCCTATTAGTTTCTGATGCCTACTTCACACACTAGGTTCAAAAAACAATACTACCATACAAATGAATAAATCCTTAGCAGTGACTACTCTAATGTCCAATCAATAAAAGATTTATCAGATATGATGCTATCAGGAACCACCCCAATAGGAACTCCAGTGGAGTTGGGAGTATATTATTGTCTGACCCCCCCCCCCCCATTCTTATATTTAAATAGACATGGGTAAATTGGAAATGTAATGACACGGCCCAGACTTGTATCATAACCAACAACTGACCTGACTGTCCACTAACCTAAGAGCCATTCATGATCCCTACATGATAGCAATGATCCCCTGGAAAAAATATACAATTAATGTGGAATATTTTACCCCTAAATTAGAGTAAATTAAAAATGATCTTTCTCCTGAAAACCAAAGTTGAACATCTAGGAAAATAGTAGATATGCAAAAAATAAATAAACAGGAAGCATATATCATATATGGAAAATAAAATCCCACTATTGACTAATAAAACTATTTAACCAGACATGTCCCATTCATAAATCTCATTGGACCTATTTTGGATAGGTGTAACATATGAGTTCTCATTTTATGTTTTCTATTCAGTTGGACATATCCTATGTCATTCACCTCTCCTCAGCCGTGAACGCACCTTCGTCGCGTGCTGAACAACTTCTTCACGGTGAGTTTTATCCTCTTACTCATTGGTTTACTCTTTTTTGAATGTTATTATTGTTTGATATTTATGGTTATGTTGTGAATTGTATGAGATAAATGCCTTGCTGAAAATCGTGGTTGTTGATGGTCCTTGTTTGTGCACTAAATGAATTGCATGTTGGTTGGTTCCTGTTGAACATTTGAATATAGAAATTGGTAATTTACGTATACTTGGATAATGAATGAATTCCCTGGGATGATAAAACTTATGTGATAACCCCTCAATTAACAAGAGTAATTGAATAAGGGATGCTTTGTAAAATCTGAAATTGTGTTTGTTTGGTTTGTATGGTGTTGTGATTGTGAGAACGATTGTGTTTTTGTATGGTGTTGCAGTTATTGGCATGATTGGTATGTCATCTGTTTTCCATGTTGTAGTTCCTCCACCATTTAATATCAATCCAAACCTTACCCATTTCAATGGAACCACTACTTTGTTACTAATGCAATTCCACTAAATCTTAGAAAACCACTTCACTAGAGGACTCTATAGGACACTTTATGGACACCCTAGACAAATAACCATGACAACACATGTAATTAATCCTTTAACCTGTGAGAAATCTATAGAAAATCATACCATCTATTATTTTAGTACCATAGTTATTGACTTGAGACATTATGTTTCTAGAGAAACACTAAAAAACGGGTTTACAACAATGCATATAGATCACATGTGGGATACTAGAACATTCAAGTGCAAGGGATTCTAATAGCTAGTTCCATTGATCAGGTGGTTGGGAAGATAGGTGTGATCTACTTTGGTCCTTGAAAGAAACAATGTCTTTATGTTCACTTGCTCCTAAATCAGTCCAAGAGATTGTGGGTTTGTCTGGACTAGACAAGACAGTAGTACACAATGTACTGTCACAATTTGGAGCAACATTCCTGGACTGGGTACCTTCTAAGTTTTCTTTTTCCAGCTTAGTTCAATCTAAAATGGGGCCACCCTTATCATGTAATGATATAGAAACATTATTAACAGAATTCAAAGATGGAGTTATGATAGGAGGTAGAACTACTCTAACATCTACATTCCCCTCTACCTCACTAAAAAGTGTATAACTCTTGTCTCTTGTTCTACAGTGATCTAAGTCATGTCCCTTCAGATGACATTCGGGACAAACCATTTTTCTTCTACAGTCTAAGGTAGTATGATCAATAATAGTACATTCTTCACAAAAGAGAGGCATTTTTTCATTTTCCACTCTAAGATTAATATCATCCTATGGAGTAGAAATTCCAATATTATCAATCCTTGGAATACTGAGATCAACCTCTACCAGCATACGAGAAAAATAGTAAAAAAAACACCATTTTTGTGTCCCTGTCCATCCTTATGGGGACTCCTAATGCAGATGTGATATCAAATAAAATTTCTGAATGCCATAAGATCCAGTTTAAGCCATGTATTTTTATCCAAACCTGGGCATAAGTCTCCTTGAAATCAGACAGGTTGAAATTTAAATGTCAATCGTGTAATCTCAAAGTTCCTGGTCTTAAATTTATCTACCTAGTGCTCCAAGATTTCCCTTTAAAGTATGCCAAAGGAAACAGAATGTGGAAAATCCCACGGCCTAAAGAAATGAATTTAAAATCGGCAAACCCCCCAAATGGTTGTAAGTTGATCAACAAGATCTATAAGTTTCCACGCTTTCATTCCTTTTGATAGGTTGATTCAAGCCATGATATAGAACTTACAAAGATCTAACCTTTCTGGAATAGCATTGTTGGATGTCGAGACATGGACTGTTGTGCCTTTTTGGATAATACGTTGCATTGTTCGGTCGCTAAAAGCTGAAAAAGAACCAACAGTGGAACCTGCAAAGGCCGTCAGGCTCCCTTCGTCTTTCACCTTAGTGAACCTCAAATGGTTTCCTTGATGTATGGCCACTCAAAGGGATTCTTAGGTATACAGATTTAGACTTCTAGGATTTTCTATTACAGCATATCCACCAGCAAAAACCGAAGCAAGGGAGTTCTAATCCTCCATCCTTCAATATTTGATATCATTTTATTAATGTATTCTTTCATATTAATGTTTAATTTATTTCATTATTGTATTACTAACATAATATGTGTTTTCTTATATAGGTGGAATTTTTTTCTTGAGTTCGGATTTTTTTTTTGGCAACTAATACCATGGACGATAATCTTTGAGAGGGGATCATAGATGAAAAGGATGAAACATTAATGCCTTTAACTGTTTGTTGGATAATTGTAATTGTAACTATATAAAACGTTGTTTTAAATGTATATAGAAGTGTGTTTTTTTTTCATTCATGATGTTAAGTAAATGTATACTGCATTGTTTGTGAAACTATTGTGTGTGTTGTTTCGTTCTTCTATGTTTTTTTGTGTGCAGGTGTGTAGGTTTTGTTTTGTGTAGGTGTGTAGGTGTTGGGTGTGCTGTTAAATAAACAGCACATCCCAGGAAACTAGGTCTTTATTAGCTCTTTTCTAATGTTGTTAAAAGCGGTTTCTAGCACTTTTAAAATCCTTATTTTTAGTATTGTTGGGACCTATAATATGTATCATGATATGAGATGTCAGTATTAGTCAATTGAAAATTTTGTGTCATAATGCCTTACATGTCAGAGAATTAAGGCGGAGCACTAGATACCTGTTGGTTTCTTGCAACCTTTACCCATTCTGATATGTAAGTGGGATAAGATATATATATACTTCTTCTTCATCATTGATTGGACTCCTAGTGGGAAGGATACGATTTATGTGATCATTGATCAACTTACAAAATCGGCTCATTTCCTCTCTATCAAGGAGATGATGAAGGTGGAGTATCTCGAGCACCTATATGTCTGAGAGATTTTGAAGCTTTGATGCTCATAAATTTTTGACATGCAAAAATTTAAAGTTAAATAATGAA
This sequence comes from Viscum album, assembly GCA_963277665.1. Taxonomy (NCBI): domain Eukaryota; kingdom Viridiplantae; phylum Streptophyta; class Magnoliopsida; order Santalales; family Viscaceae; genus Viscum; species Viscum album. Next base: position 630,391,954 of record OY728130.1, on the reverse strand, counting down.
TTTTGATGTTTGTAATTATTTTTACCAAATAATTAATGGTTTTACAAAAATGTGAGTAATTATCAAGTGAATAATTAATTTTGATTAAAAAGAAATGAAATTTATCAATTTGAAAGTTTATTCAAACTTGTGAATTTTTTGTTAGAATTTTACTAAGTGTTTTATTATTTTTAGGGAAAAAAATTTTCCAACACTTATCCATCAATAAGCCCAACACCAAGTCACTTGTAAGCCCCAAGGGGGCTAGCTAACCAATCTAAAGTGGGCGTCCAACCAGCTTGTAGCATGGAGAAGGGGTGTGTGTGAGTGTATATGGGCACCGATCCCCCACTTCTATAGCATTATGATCATGATATTCTGCATCAAACATTATATTTAAGTGGGATCCCATGTGAGTTTCTGATATGGGATGAATTCTCATGTGGGAACTGTACATTTTAAGAAAAATGACACCACTTCTCTGCCCGCTTGGACACACCCTCGACACCAATGTTGTCGCATTCTACCTTCTACATCACCAAACCGCCATTGTATCTCACTTGAGAACATTATGTTCACTGCTATTGGAGCTTGGGAACAATCCATCTCGCTACCACAAGTCCTCGGGTCACCATAGATCACCACTGGAGTTTGATGCAACCCCTGTGAGAATAAAGGAATGCCATGAAAAGGAGAATATTTATTTGACCATTCTTAATGTCGAATGGTTTTGATGATGGAAAAAAATTATTTCACTACATCTTTTTCACCACTACCACATCCTAGGACCACCTTGGAAGCTGGAGTGGAGGCTCAGTGCCACTATAGAATTCACACCCACTACACTGTGGTTCACTATAGCCCAAGAACTGCATATAATAAGGTTGTACCAGTTATACCATGGCTCTATGAGTTGAAGAAAATTGATAAAAGGCTGAGGTGCAAGGGATTATTCTACACCATTGAATAGAATTGGGTTTGGTGTGTGAAGAAGGCTGCATCGTGGAGAGAATGGAAATGTTATATAGGTGACCACTTTGGTAGTGTCAAGATTTTGAGGGAGATAGAGGTTAAGTCAAAGGGATTGAAAATACACCATGGAGGTGCCAAAAATGGAAGTGGTGAAAATGATGAAGAAGATTTTGTAGCCATGTGGAATATGGAAACATCATAGCCATGTAGAGGCCATGAAAAGAAGGAAGGGCTACGTCACATAGTTTTTCTCCACACTATAGAATGTTTTTTCAATGTGATTTAGATAACCTAAGAAGGATACCATGGGATACACCCCTATTATCAAAAATAATTAATGAAACATATCATGGAGGACTAGTATATAAACAAGTAGGTCAAAGAGCTCCTAAAAATATGGATAGTATAATAACCAATTTAAATGATGATAAATGAATAGATATGAATTGAGGAAAGAGAGAGAATGGATAATAGTAAGGAAGAAGATATGTGGATATTTAAAGGAAGAAACTTGGAGACCCTCTTCCTATAATTTAAAGGATAAGGATGGCATGTTGGGTGATATTGGAGAATAAGGAGAGAACTTCAACAGGGGTAAAGGGTGGAGAAGGATCGGCTAAATGATCAACTTGGTGCTCTAGATTTTTTATCCTTTCTACTCTATTGTTATTTTAATAAGTCTTGTACCCCTAAAAAATCCATTGCTTATTCTTTAATAGAGGGGTAGAAATTTAAAATTATTGGGAAAGGGTAGGTGGCCCATTTTTTATGCCTAAGTCTAGGATCTTGATTTGAAAACATTGATCTAGTTTCTTTGTTAATGGTTTTTAATCTTTAATTTCAAAATTTAATTTGAATGTGATTGTGTTTTGATTAAATCCAGTTATTAATTATTTCCATGATTAAGGAATGTTTTTATCTCTCTAATTTCTTTTGATTCATATTGATTGATTTGTCTAGAGTCAAGTAGAGAGTGTTTAGTGATTACTAAACATGTGAGCAAGATATAGTGATCAAACTTGGTTTCTTGGGAATAAAAATTCTTGATTGGGTATTGCCTAAGTAAATCAAGGGTGATTAATTATGGATCTTGCACATAAGAAGAATAATGATCCAAAGGAAGGAAATTGCTAGGACTATTCTCATCATCATCAAACTTAGTCAAGTGTGAAAAGGGAAATAAATTGTGAAAACTTACATTAAATAAATTAATAATGGAAAGAGATTTATTTTGAAAAGATAATGATTACATCACACATGGGAATCCAAACCTGAACCATATCACTTGTCTCTCAATAGGGTTTATTAATTTTTGTTTCATTATTCTCTAATTTTATAAATCTTGATCTACTTAATTGATTTTTTCACCTGTGACAACTATATTAGAGAACTAATCCTTGGAGAAAACTTATGTTACTACTACCACTATATACCTTAGGGAGATAAATTATATTTTTTTACACCCCATGACAATTATGTGTCAAAACTTTTCATTTTTTTTGGGGAGTTAATGAAAATATAACGTAGACTTTTTATGACTATTACCTACAAAGAATAACTATTTACTTTTGATCCTAAGATAGAAATAACTTTACTAACTAAAACCTAGTAATCTTTATTTAGAGAACAATATTGAAGAGATTAATCTAGAGGAATTAATTGATACTTCTATTCTTAACTTTGAGCCCAAAAATATAGCAATAAACCCAAACCAGACTTTATGGGACCTTTGTGCCCCCCCCCCAATTTTCCAATTAAAAAAATCAATTAGCTATGCCTACTTTGAAAAATGGCTTTGAATTGCGTGTTAATATGATTCCAGTGCTTTCTAAATTCCATGGTCTTGATGGTGAAGTTACAAACTAGAATATTCAAGAATTTAGATTTGTTTGTTCAAGCCTTAGACCAAGAGAAGTTTCTTAATATCTAGTCAAGTGGAGGGCATTCCCCTTTTCAATTGAAGGTGCTGTTAAAAAGTGGTTATATAGACTACAACCTAAATAGATCCATGATTGGGAAGACTTCCAAATGTATTTAAAGAAAAAAATTCCCAACCTCTCAAAGCACAATGATAAGGAATGAGACTCATGTCATCTGATAAGAAATAATAGAATCCCTCTATGATTATTGGGAAAGATTCAAGATTCTTTGTGAAAGTTTCCCTTATAAAGTTTTAGAGGAACATCACTTCATTTTGATATTCTACCAAGTATTGTTGGACAATTAAAGGAACCTCTTAGAAGCATCATCTCTAGGAGATTTGATTGAAAAGTCACCAAAAAAATCTTGAATCCTGATTGAGAAGATAACAAAAAATTCCTAGCAATTTGGAATATGAGGTACAAGTACAAGGTGTATTCACAAAAGTTAAGAACTTATAATTCTTCCCCTTTACTTGAAACCAAACTTGAGGAACTAACAATATTGGTGAAAAAAATGGAATTAAATCAAGTAATTGAGCAATAAGTACCGCCTAAGATATGAGGATCATGTTCATCAACCAATCACTTTACTGATCAATGTGTTGAAGTTCAAGGAATCAAGAGTTGTACAGTAGCCTTGAAACCAAGGAAAGTTCCACAAAATCAGCCATGGAAGGAGAATCTATAAGAACCACTGGGATTTGGAGACCAATATCAAGCTATATTGTTTTAACCAACTCAATATCCATCTCAAACACCATACCAACAACAATATCAGAACCCACCTCCTTTCCAACGACCTTACAAACAGCCATACCTGCATAAAACTTATCAAAAATCACCCTTACCAAATAATCCTTATAAGAATCCCTCAACAAGTGTGACATCATCTAAAAATAAATAGTTACAATCCAAGGTTTAGGGTCTAGAAGAAAATATGGATAATCTAGAAAACTGGTTCTAAAGTCTTATAGATATGCTAACCAAATATCTAGGGAAACTTTCACCACAAACTATCCCTAATCCAAAGGAGAGTGTAATCATGATCATCGTAAGGAATGTAAAGGATATTTAACCACATAAACCCAAGTAAGTTCAATATAAACCTAAGATAAACCAGGATAGAAATCTAGAACAAATTTTTAAAGATCAACCCAACCGACCAAGAGAATAAGATAAGAAGAAAGAATAATTAAGGATAAGGTTTGAGAAGGAAAGTCCTAAAAAACCCTTTCAAAGGAAAAAAAAGAAAAGTACATTTCTACACTATTACCTTATAGGTTTACTCAATCAAATAAGATGGAATAATAGAAACTTCAAAGATATATTCAAGAAACCTTTCAAAAAGATGAAATCAACATCCCTCTTTTGGAATCCATCCAAAAAATTCCAAAGTGTTCCAAATTTCTAAAGTAAATTTTCACCAAAATGAAGGGACTTGATGGGAATGAGAGAACCATACTAGGGAGGAGTGTCTCTTCTCTTATCACACTACTAATTCCAAAAAAAATTAAATATCTATGGGTTTTTTCTATTCCTTTCACTATCATCTCTTTAAATTTTTCGAATGCTTTATGTGATCTTGGTGGTTTTATAAATGTAATGTTTCACTCTATGTTTTCATATTTTCAAATAGAATAATTAAATCATATTATAGTAGTGGTTCAAATTGTGAATAGATCTACATTTTTTCCAATGGGAGTCTTGGAAGATGTGCTAGTTGGAGTGAAAGTACTGATTTTTACAGTTGACTTCTATATACTTTCCAGGGAAAAATTCAAAGAAATGGGTCATACACCCATTATTTTAGGAAGACTATTCCTAAATAAGGAAAATAAACTAATCTATGTACATGAAGGAACCCTTACCATTGATCTTGGAGACAACACTATGTACTTTAACATTCATGACTCCATGAAGAACCCTTCAAGAAATCATTTAATCTTTTCAATTTCTCATGAAGATGATATTGAAATAATTGAATATTTAGGTATGATCCATGAATCATTAGCCTCAGGATATCAATTTTCTATTGAAAACACTACAGAACAGGTGAGTGACCAAAAATCTGGAAAATCTAATTTCAAGTTATAAGAATATAAAACATATGGTTTCTTTTGAAAAATTATTAGGTGATTAACAAGATAATATGATATCTTGTACATAGGATATTCAAGATTTGTAAGTGGGGAACCTAAATTCAATCTCATCTCTTGAAAAACCCATGAATCTAGAATTAAAACCTCTCTCATATGATTTGAATTATGTGTATCTTATGGTAGGATAGAAATTTCTAGTAATAATTTCTAAAAACCTATCCAAAAACCAAGAACAAACCTTTATTTTCCTTATAAAAAGAAACATTTGATCCATTGGGTGTAGATTATGAGACAACCCTAGAATTAAACCCAAAATCTGCTAACATAGAATCGTGTTAGAGGGGGATTATATAACTATTAGACAAACCCAGAGGAGGCTAAACCCCACCATCATGGATGTAGTAAAGAAGGAGATAGAGAATTCAATATTAGTTTATATCAAATATCCAATTTATTATTAAAAATGGGTCAGCCCCATCCATGTAGCTCCCAAGAAAATAGGTTTGACCATTGTAAAGAATGAGAAAAATGAATTGATTCCCATGGGAGTTCATAATATTTGGATAGTGTGTATTGAATATAAGAAGTTGAACCAAGTCATTAGAAAAGACCACTTTCTCATTCCATTCATTGAGAAAATTCTAGAAAGGTTAGTAAGAATAACTCATTATTGTTTCTTAGATGGATTTTCAGGTGCCCATTTCTCCATATGACTAATAGGATACAACCTTCACATTTAAATATGGCACCTTTTATAATAAAAGGATGAATTTTGTATTATGAAATTCCCCAAGTACATTTCAAAGGCTCATGATAAATATATCTTCAGAATATATTAAAGATTTATTGTAGGTATTTCTCGATGAATTTAGTATATTTTAGAAATTCCTTTGATCATTCCTTAATATCTTTTCCCCTAATTTTGTTGGAAACCAATTGGTCTATGATTGTAGGATATAGAGAGTTTGATGGGTTAATTGATTATGTTCTATGGATTTAATCTTTTGAGGACAGAATCTTCATGATACCAATCTTTGTTTTCAAAAGAGACTAGTTTTCCTATATTTGAGAGGTAATGTCTCTATACAATGGTGTTAATACATGATTTAGTTAACTTTATTGTAAATTAATTTGGTTTTAATTTGTGAAATTTATTGATTTATTATATCTTATCATGAAATGGGGTTTTAAAGGGGGTTTTTCATTAAAACCTATTTATGAACTTTATGTATTTGATGAAAATCCTAAATGGTCAATTTTTCTCTAAAATGGATTTTCAATAATGAAAGTGGTGATGCTTCACTGAGAAAATGTTTTATAAAATGTGATCATGGTTTATTTAATTGTTTTGAAAAACATGGCACATTGGGAAACTTGGGCTCATCAGGTTATGGACATATCCAGCCTTAGTGAGTGTGGAACCATTAGAGATTATTTTTTTGATAGAATGGGGTGGGAATTGATATTGGTAGGATTCAAGTTATATCGGCTGGTGTTTCTTCACATGTTCCAGTACATGTTCCTGTTTTTTAGAGACTACTTGTTTTTGGATTTATACTTTTTGGTGTTATACCATGTTTGATTGATCACATGATTATATTGTGATATTTATATGGATTATTCTGCTTATGGACTTATTTCATCTTTAATATACTTGTTATATTCTGGGTTTATGAGAATATGAAATGATTATAAAGAAACCAAAGGATTTTTTACAAAAAAAATGGTTTCCATTTGAAATTGATTTATAAAATGGTTTTGTTTTAAATCTATATTTAAAGGTTTCATTGTGTTAGGCATTATATAAATTCTTAGTGGTATCCTACCGGGCCTTGTGCTAACACCCTACTTTTTCCTTTAGGAATTTTTAGATTTGGTTTTTCAGGACACAAGTAAAGGGAAGGGTGTATTATAGATCATCGTCTTCTATTGGTTTTCATTACCTAACTTAATAGGTAGTTTGGTGGTGATGATTGGTTATAAGGAGCTTTAGCTTTTTTCTTGTCATGTTTTATTTTCAGGTTTATCCTTTTTGGCTTGGAACTGTATGTCGCATGGATTTGTACTTCTATTCCACATTATACTCTATTATTTTATCTCCTTATTGGATATTCATAACACTTGTTTGGTTGTTTTTTTGACATCCACCTTGTGGTGTTCCATCTCGGGTGATGTGTCATGTCAACCCATGTTGGTTCGTTACATTTATTTATTATATTGTAAAATAAATATTTATCATTGTGTGGGTTATCAAATGATGTGAAATAAATAATAGTATTATTTTATTACATGTCATGGGGTTCCTTTTGGTTTTAGTATCATATTATGGGTCTTATTATAATTAATTAAATATTAAACCCTAACCATAGGTCTATAAATATAATGCTATCTCATTTCAGAAGTGGTTAGACATTGTGCACAACATTCCTCCCAATCTATTCCCCCTCCAATATTCCTCTAATGCCTAATAAGAACAAGAGATATTTCTTCAAGCCCAAAGGAATGTGAAGCGATCAAGGTGAACAATGCAATATGGTCAATTGACCGTGTTAGCACCCGATGTTTCATCGACGTTGTTCATAGATCGAAGAAACATGTGTGGATCACCGCTAAAGAGGTATTTCTTTGGGACCTCGTGTTGTAATGATGATACACTGGCCGATTTCATATGATCAATACCATCAATGATGAAAGATATCAAGGCCGAGGTATTGTAATAGACTAACTTGGGTCAACCAATAATGTCACCCGAATTAGCCTGCCACAAGGCCCAAAGTGCATTCCTGATTACCACAGGTTGGTGACAAGCACCAGGGTATCATACAAAGAAACATGGGGAAAAATTAACCCTTAAAATACATATGATAAGATAGAAAAAAATAGAGCATATTCATATGTAAAAAAACAGAACCAAAAAAGTCAACATCCAACGTGTCAAGAACCAGCCCGGGTCAACCCTAAACCGGTCACCTAAGCCAATCTGCAACATGTCCTGAGGGGTTTTCCCAATCCCCCCCCCCCCCACATAGAAACTAGTTTCAGGTATCAAAATAAATCTATTGGGAATGATTTGTCCCATAAATGAAAGAAAAATAAATAAATATTGAACAATGAAAAACAACTAGCAGTGGCGAGAAAAATAAAATCGTGCATACCACCATGTGACCCTAGAGGTCACCACCGACCTCAAAACAACGTCGCACTAACATGACTGAATCTAAGCAAGGTGCTCCACCTGAAGCTAAAAACAAAGATAAAACTATAGGCATGAGTATTAAAACTCAGTATTCATTCCCAAACAATCTATTCCCATATGCATTTCCTATAAATAAAAGATCCATCAATTTCAAGTTTCAAATAAAATGTACAAAACTAGGTTTTCACACATTTTCTTCTTAAAAAAAATCACAATTCATTTCCCTTTTTCAATTAAAAACCAGATTCCCTTTTTAATAAGTAGACATTGGCATTTTAAAGGAGGTTATGTTTACACTAAAAAGGGAGGAAGTAAGTATAAAGTATTTTCAAAACTTTTTTCCATAAAAACCTGAAACCATTTTATCACTTTTAGCAAGAAGCTACGCTATGCAAGGAAAAAAAATCAAGAAACTTATAACTCGGGCAATGGAAAAACACCACACAAGAGTAACCAACCATCACATGAATCTCAATCATCTACCATAGATAACAAAGTACCCGAAAACATGGGAGAACCTAGAAGCTCGTGAATAGTCTAGAACATACTATACATGTGACTCATCCCAAAGGCATGCCCTACCCAATGATGTCATAATTCCCAAATTACATATCATCACACTACCTGACCTGAACGAGGGGCCCAATCCCATGGTAATAAAAATAAAATACCCTCCTACGATGGACCACTATCCAGTGCATAATCTAAACTAGTGCAGCAATCATTCAATGAAAATTCTCTCACTATGCTAGGTTCCCATGTCATGAATAATAAGGGGACATCCAATAATTTCAAACAAGCAATCCATCACATATACATACATCACACACAATCAACACACACAAAATTCACCCTCAAATCACTCAAAGGTATTTTTCCCCTATTTCCTTCAATCATCAACACATGAGGAGTATCCCATCTGAGGACCACCCATTCCCATAAACAACCAACAAGGTAGGAGGTGCATCCCAAAGAGAGTTTTCAAAGAAACTAATTTATATAAAGGTACCAAATGGGCCTCAACCAACCATTTCTTAAATAATCACACACACACAATTTGAAAACCATAAACACACTTGGAAACCCATTTAAGACCTCAAATCCCCATTTTGAATCTGAAGTAAATTTATAAAGGCTGAAGGGGCATTTCACCAAGCACTTGGTATGCACATTTAATAAACAATTCCATGAAATTCATGCACAAAGGTGGAATCACATAATTTCAAAATAAACATTTATTCTAAAAACTATACACTACTAACTAACATTAAATAAATGTGTGAAAAGAAACAAATCAATAATTATTTAAATTTAAAGGTCAATGCATAGGGAAACCTACCTCAAAGAATGGCTAAGACACATATTTTTAACTCAAGTAGCAGCCTGATCACACGCACACACTTCCACACACACACACATATATATATATATATCCTTAAATTGATGCATGTGTTTCCCACACCATGAGGAAACACGCACACAGAAGATATATGTATTTATATATATATATATCCATACTGAGGAATATGTGTGCGCTCCATCGAAACTGATCACAACTCCCTCCAATAAATAATCAGGACTCATAAACACCATAAGATCTTAAAATAGAGGGTGTGAAACCAACAACAATTTTAGAAGCTTGCCCCAAATTGAGTATTTCCAAACTGTAGTAAAAACATGAAAATAATAATAAAACATTCCAAACATGACCTATATTCCAAGCCCCACTTTATTTTCAAACAAGATATAAACATACACAACACACTCAAAGGTGCCAACTGGGACATCACTTCACATAACCCTCCAACCACTTCACAACCATTTTCCAAATTTGACATAATTAAACACTTCCAAGAATATAATACCAAGGATTTACCAAAACTTGATTCAAGGCCAATTGGGTCAAACATTAAGGAACGCACTTGAAACCACATTCAAACACAAGAGACACTGCTTATCCCATTTTGGAAAACACGGATCCATTTTAGGATAATAGATAATAAGGGGAGAGGAGATTTTCTTGGGGGAGATTAGCTTTAGAGTGTCATGTTCATTTGATTGCACATCCATGTGTGTACATAGTGCACCCATGGATGTGACTTAATCCAATGGAACACTCTAAAACCAACCAAAATATTTGAAATCCATTTTCATTAAACCACTATTCACTTTCAACCCAAAATAAACCATTTCACTCTTTTATAAAATGCCACCCAAGTTCACATCCAAGAAACTCTTCTCAAATCAAGTTCCAAACCACATCAAAGGAAAACACCTTATTTCACATATAAAATCCCAAAACATGACCCAAATCAATTTAAAAAGACATTTCAAATTGGAAAACCTCACATAATCATCCAATTCCACCCAAAAGGTTCAATAAACATCTTATCAAACACCTACATAACAAATACACATGGGAATAAACTAAGATTCATGTAAAAACCTATTTTTAGTCAAATCTACCAAAAAAATTCTACCAACAATGAACTATTCTTATAATAATGGTGTAAAACATGTTTTAAATATTAATTAATAAAATCCAAGCATCAAATGGATTGAAATTGAAAATAAAGGCATGAAACGCCTACCCCAATCCGTGAGAATGTGACGGAACCTCAACAGAAGGAGGAACAATGCTCCTAGGACCACTCACACCCACTAGACAACAAGAAAAATGCATAAAACACAATATGAGGCATTAGAGTTTGGCTAATTTGAAGAAAAATACCAAAAAGGAAGGAATATACTGGAGGAGAAGATGGTTGTCGGTAAGGGAAAACACAGCCACGTCGGAGCAAGGCAGAGGCCCTATGAAAGGGGTTTCGGGCCGTGTCAAAAATCCATTAGATAGGGGGTCGGGTTTTTCGGAGGCACATCGGTAAGGGGTGGGGGTCGGGCATAGCTCGTGACGACGCAAGGAGGGAGGCTATTGCGAGAAGGAGGTTGGATATATGGGATCCAGACTACTGGTGACCGAACGTCCATAAGGAGAGGGAGTAGGGGCCATTGCACACAAGGGAGAAATATAGGAGTGGGGGTTCGGTGTGTGGGGAAAACAAGAAGGGTGGGTGCTGCACTACAAACAGGGAAGGGGTAGGGGCGCTAGGTTAGGTTTCCTTTTTTTAACTCTAAATAACACTATAATAATAATAATAATAATACAAATGATATAATAATAATAATTCCAAAAACATGATAATAATAATTTTATGCATTTCATTTTAAATAATAATGGTATTAATAACAATTTCATAATAATTACATTAATAAAAAATTTAATGATAAAAATATTATTAAAATTTTTTAATAATAATATTTTTATTATTATGTTTTAAACATTTTCCTTATTTTATCCTCATAAAATTTTATTATTTTAAGTAGTGGGAAACCGCAGGGGCACCCGGGCCAACCGCACGGTTACTGCCAATCGTGCGGTGCCCATGCACCTGTCCAAAACCCATCAAAATTATTCAACATCAAAAAATTTAGACCAGCACTCAACCCGCACCTTAACAAGGCTAACCGCATCCAAGAAATAATAAAATAAAATAATTTTTAAAGGTCGGAGTGTGACAATTATCCCCACCAAAAAAAAATTTTCCCCCATAAAGTCACCAAGACAATGATTAACACAACTCGAGTCCATGCCGAGAAAAAACAAATGGAAACCAAGGGCCTCAGGGTGACCATTACCAACACACATCACACCCAACCAATTCAAGAAAATCACTCCCCGAGATTAAGGGGAGAACACGGGAGGGTTCTACCCACCACAAGAATTCACTAACATGGAAACCTTAAAACCCAAACACACCACCCTCGGGGGGGGACATGGGAACTCTCAAACTGAACTAACTTAGTCTCTCCATATGGACCAAACAACCCCCCAGTGACTTAAATGGAAAGATTTCTACAAAACAACCCAGCAAACTGAGGATGAGAAATTAACTCAACACCTCCCATACCAACCGAATAAAATCCTCAGCGCAACTAGAGACTAGGAAATTCCAAGTGTGAACTCAACCCACTTTCTCAACACTGACGGAAAAACTCTGCCACTGGGATTAAAACCATTATAGAAAAAACTGGCACACCAGGACACTGGGATGAAGGAATCCCCTACAAAACCGAAACACATTAGAGGAAAACCCATGAATAGGTGCTCAAACTAAGAAAGGGACCATAAACACCGCCCATTAATTTCATAAAACCAAAAATCACCCTAACAAAAACAATTGAGGCCAAACTCAAAATTAGAATGGTTCCATTTATTCATAGACCCAACACCCTTCAAGGAATCCAAATGATTTAGAAACCAAACTAAGAGCATATAAGGCCACATGAATTGTAGTATAATGAGCTCATCACACAACCACAACAAGGATGATCTTACGATGATGACAAGAATAGAATAAGGAAACTTTGGATATTTCCATCCCAAATCTGAAAACATGATCTATACTAAGGTTCTAGACACCCTCGGCAACTTTTGACTGTGCGCAAGCTTCACCCTGATACTTGTGGTTGGGGCCCTGATGGTTGAATCATCTCCTGCCTCACAGTCAGGCATTTTCATCCTCTGATACCCAACTCTTTCTTCCTCCTGATGATTCAAACGAATACAATAGTGATACGTTTTCAAAGGTATGAAACATGATGGCTTAGAATTCTTAGACTGGTCATACTGGTGGCATATAAGAGAATGGTATGAAAAATTGGAATCCAATACCGATGAAGATAGCTTCTTGGAGATAGGTTCCTCTAGTATCCACTCCTCACCAGATAGGTAACCCTTACAAAATCTCACCACCACCAACTACACCCCAAACTCTAACGATGATGATAAATCCCATCTTTACTAGTCCATAACTGGACCCTCAAATAAACCTGAGATGGTACAAACCTTAACACCATTAGTAGTTCCTCGCAACCCAAAGACACACTCTATCTCCATGAACCATGCAACTGCCTCTAATGGATTTTGATTACCTCAATAAATAGGCAACACGAAAAAAGGACCAAGAACTGGGCATGACTCATTGGAAACCATGGGGGAATTTATAGGCAGCACATCTTAAACAATGCAAAAAACACAACCTGAAACTGGCATCAAGCCCAAAACACAATCAAAAGGAACACCCCAAGCTCAAAACAACCATCTCTAAAGCCAAACGAACTCGAGCACAACCAAAAACATCATTTCAAAATTTTCATTTCATATAAATTTTCAAAATGTCCACATTTCAAAGAAACATTAAAAATACTAAAACCCTCTTTTAAAACCAAATCATGTTCCCAAAATTCATTTCCCTTCTTAAAATGACCATTCCCCTTTAAATTTTAAAACTCACCTATGGAACCTTATGAAACATCACTTGTGCATTCATCCAATCATGCTTGCATCATCCACATACAAGTGCCCCCATGCACTCTCCGTACATACCCACACACATGTGACACTCCATAAGGAGTTCCAAGGTTTAAACATCTCCTTTCCTCATCAAATACAAACACATACCAAATTTTCCAAATCAAAACACTTCCCCATTAAAACCCCACTTCACCAATTTAAAAACAATTTGAAAGAAACTCTTTTCTATTTCAAAACTACTTTCATTTTTAACACACACTCACATCAACTGAGATCAAAACAAAACAAAACCAACAAAAAACCACCAGAATGAGGAATTAGTGCCTATGACTAACTCAATGACATGGTGGTGAGCCATGCCCCAAGTAAGGTATGACACTAAGAGGACCTTGAACCAAGAATTTGGACTCCACATGGGTCACCACCCCATGTAAGGCCATAACATAACCTGATTCACCTCCATTTTCATCCCTCAATCCAAAACAAACCAAGAAAAAAGAATCAACTCTCAGACTACCCCTGGTAACTCGGGGATCAGTGTGATCAAGATTTCATGATTGTAACACCCCAATATTTCACGATACGCTTCTCTTTCAATAATGCAATAGCTTGCATTGTACGCAAGTTTGAGATTCTAACACATCGCGACCAATCAAAATAGCCGTTATGAATACTAATACCCACTTTTTTAAATTATATAAATTTTATATTTCAAAATGGACTTCATTTTTGAATTCGGAATATCAAAATTATCTTATGTTGAATTTTTTGTATTTTTATGAGAACTTCCAATTTTCGATGAATAGTGAAAAATACTTAAAAACAACTTTTTTAATCAAAATAATTTATAGTGATAAATTATATGATTGTTTGGTTTTAAAGTATAATTAGAATATATTTTAACTGTTTTATCCAATGGTGGTCATTATAATTAATTTCACTTTGAAATTGGACAGAAACAATTATCAATATTTTGATATATATTATTTCTTAAAAACACGCTATTTGTTGTGACAGTGGGAATTAATTATTAAATTAATTAATTAAACTTATATGTTTTGAATTTTTTAAAATAGAAATAATTTTTGAATTAGGAATATCAAATATATCTTAGGGTTAATTTTTGGTATTTTTCTGAAAAACTGCAATTTTTGATGAATAGTGAAACCACTAAGTGGTAGTTAAAAAACTAATTTTTCATTTAAATGAAACTTTACCACTTCTGTGAATTTAATTTAAAAAATCCAACATACATGGTTGTCATTAGTAAGTAAAATATGGTTCAATGGGACGAAAATAATTTTTGGTGAATAGTAACTTTTAAGTTTTATTAATCGCGGTTAAAGGTAATTAGTGTAATTTAAGGTAAATATAATGTTATAATAATATGAAATTACCTTTACAATTGTCCTACCTTTATTGGATGAGTCATGGCCGACCAAGACAATCCATGGGTCAACTTGGGGACCCCATGTAGCCACTTGGGTAAGAAAATGACATTAATAACTTTTTATTTAAAGTAAAAATAAAATTATCACAAACATGTGTTGTTTTACTAAAACAATTATTACATGGGATTATATAAGTTAACTTTTAGACTATAAATATTAATTGGAAATATAAAAAGATTTCCTACATCATGGTAATTTTTTTATAATTTTTAGGCATTAAATAAATAAATTTATTTATGACACCATGATGATGTAGTGATTACCTCATTAATGAACAATTTAAATTAAATGAAAAGATAAGGTAAAATATAGAACTTAAACTTGCCTAAAACCTATTGGATGGGTATATTTCGAACTCTTATCACCTTATCCTAGAAATATATCATTGTGGGATCTTTAAAATCCGAAAATCATTTCATAATAAAGTAACATTTCATGACTTTCCAAGAGTGCCCCTCCTCTCCTCTTATAAAAGGCCCCCACCTCTACCACCTTATTCACACCTTCAAAGCCATTTGGCTCGGCCAACCTATGACAAAATACTCTCTCAACTTCCCTATATTACTCCTATAAGTCTCACTTATGCCATAAGTCTTCCCAAGGAAGCCTTTGGCTCAAATAAAAAAGAGTTACCCGATTTTAAGGTAATGTCTTCTCTTATGCTCTTTTGTTTTATTTTGCTTCTCCAACCCCTTAAAATCTTTTTATTTCTTGCTTTTGTAACAACACCAGTATCTTAAATATACTAGGATATTTTTATGATAAGTATTATAGCTACAATTACACACACCTCTGTCTAATGGTTAAAGAACATACTGTTTCCGTGGATGGTGAATTATTGTCTCACGAAACGATGATTGTTCTATCTTCTCATACCACCCATCATGGTGGCCATTATGATGACACTATATTTATTTATGATATATATTATATTTATTTCCTCTCTACGCTTCTATATTTTACATTTAAAACATACCTTTATGTTTTTCATGTTGTGCAAATGCGATAATTTCATTTGAGGAAGTGTGGACTACCGCCCCCTCAAGTGATGTGACTCGTTCATGAAATACATGGAATGTATAAAGAATGAAATTAATGAACTTGTGTGACCTATATAACATATATATTATACTATAATTATAATATATACATATCATTTAGTTTTAATTCCATTAAATGTGAAATAGAAATGAAAGTAGCGTTCATGCGTACGTACGGTTTACCGTCTCCATGAACGGTGCATTTCATTTATTACCTCTAAATGTTATGTAATATTATAAATGAATGTATATACTGGATATGTATGATATATATGATATCTACATAATGAATATAATTCTAGATATAATGTATATTTTACCACATGAACAACTTGTAATTATAAGAAGTTTATTTTTGACTCAAGTACCAAAGATCGACAAAATGACCGTTATTAACTTAAATAATTAAATAATGTTCATAACATGGTAATAAGTGATATAAAAGGAATAATGAACATGAAAAAGTTTCTTAAACAATTAGAAATTAACTCTAGTTTATTATTCATGAGATTAAAGAACGATCGAGTCAAGTCGGACACGAGGTAAGGGACTTCATCTCAATCTCCTTTCATTGAGGCATATTTTGTTTTATACACAACTTTATTTTATACAGTGTATAAACCCCTTTGAATTTTCTGTTTATTCAAAATGAATCTTTTTTATATGAATTGTTTTACTAAATGAAAAAAGTGAATGTTTTTTTGTCATACGTATGCGGCGACAACGACTTCACCGCCGTCGTGACCATTATTTGAGTTCCGGCTTCCTCTACAAGCCATAACTTTTTTTAAAATGAAAAATAAATACCAAGTTTTAGTTTTATTTTATTTTGGTATTGAAAAATGGTTTTGATAAAGTTTTTATTATATCAATGTGTTGTATTGATATCTTGTGATTGAAATGTGGAAATGTTATGTTTCCTTTATGCATGTTTTATGCGATATGATAATGTTATGGTTTATGATATGTTTAAACCTTTTAATATAAGGAATGTATTAGACTTAATAAGTGACGGGTGGAGCCCGCTATAGCTCCTCGATGCATCGGTAGGTCTCATGAGACAAACTAGTGTCTTGGCACGAGGCCTTGACAAAATCTTATTTGTAGTCTTGGCACGAGGCCTTGGCTACGTGGTTATGATAGTCTGGAATTATGCATTCAATCATTATGAAAGTGGTTATTGATATTGCATTTGATTATTCTACTAGTAGAATATCCATGTGAATAAGTAAATGGAATTATTTCATTTTATTTTTTCCATATTATGCTGAAGTTCAAGTTTAAAAGACTTTTGTTTTAGTTATACATTGCCTTAAATGTTTATGTTTATTTATGAAAGTTTCCGCTGTATTGTTATCCTTACTGAGCATCTGAGCTCACCCCTTTCTATGTTTTATTTTCCCAGGATGTGAAGAAATATTTTATGACTGACCTACAGGGATAGTCTGAAGGGGATAGGAGTGGGGACTATGGAGACTATTTTATTGTGATTTTTCACTTTAGGATGTAATATAACATTTATGAATGTATCTAATGTTTCCAAGGCTACTAAACTAATCGGTCTTTCGAGACTTGATCTTTTATGATCATGCCAATGTTACCTAATAATGCACCAACTCTGGGTAACTGGGGTCGGGGTGTTAAAATGACACTCTTCCCTCACCTACCTCCCGAGTCCTGAAAATCCAAATCTACTTCTACCGAACACCCCAAATAACAAGAACATGCCTCTAATACCATTTTTCATGAGTCATACTAGGTTTCCCCTGAACCAGTCACCTGATATGGTCTGCAACATGTACTAAGGGACGTTCCTGATCCCCCCAGAATGAAAACTAGTGTCGGACATAAAAATAAAGATATTGGGAATGATTTTACCCATAAATGAAATACAAATAAATAAATAAATAAAAACTGAATAGTGAAAATATAAACTAGCAGTGGTGAGAAAAATAAAACTGTGCATAACTCCATGTGACCCTACAGGTCACCACCGACCTCAAACCAATTTTTCACTACGGAGACCAAATCCATGCAAGGTGCAGCACCTGAAGCTAAAAACAAAGATAAAACTGTAGGCATGAGTATTAAAACTCAATTGGCATGCCCAAAAAATCTATTCCCATATTCATTTCCTTTAAATAAAAGATATATCAATTTTAAGTTTGAAATAAAATATAAAAAACTAGGTTTTCACACATTTTCTTCTTAAAAAAAATCTCAGTCCATTTCCCTTTTTCAATTAAAAACTTGATCCCCTTTTTAAGACGCAGACATTGGCATTTTAAAGGAGGTGATGTTTACACTAAAAAGGGAGGGAGGAAGTGTAAAGTATTTTCAAAACATTTTCCCATAAACACTTGAAACCATTTTATCATTTTTAGAAAGAATATATACTATGCAAGGAAACAAGATCAACAAACATACAACACGGGAAATGGAAAAACACCACACAAGAGTAACCAACCAACACATGCATCTCAATCATCTACCATAGATGACCAAGTACCAAACAACATGGGAGAACCTAGGAGCTTTTGAATAGTCTAGAACTTACTATACATGTGACTCATCCTGAATGCATGCCCTACCTGATGATGTCATAATTCCCAAACACCCGATTTTCGCCCTACCTGGACTGCCTGAGGGGCCCAATCCCATAGCAATAATAACAAAATATCCCTCTGTTATGGGTCACTATCCAATGAGTAATCTAAACTAGTGCAGCAATCATTCACCAATTTGTTTGTTATGCTAGGTTCCCATGTTACAAATAATAAGGGGGTGATCAAACAATGTCAAACAAGCAATCCATCACATATACATGCATCACACATAAGCAACACACACAAAAAGTCACCCCCAAAACATTCCAAGGGATTTCCCCCCTCTTGCCTTCAATAATAAACACATGATTAAAGTCTCATCTGAGGACCACTCATTCCCATCAACATCCAATAAGTAAAGAGGTTCATCTCAAAGAGAGTTTTCAAAGTAAATAATTTTTATAAAGGTACCAAATGGGTCTCAACCAACCATTTCTTAAAGAATCACATGCACGCTGCTTTGAAAACCATAACCACACTTGGAAACACATTTAAGAACTCAAATATTCATTTTGAATCCAAAGTACATTTATAAAGGCCAAAGGGGCATTTCACCAAGCACTTTTTATGCACATTTAATAAACAATTCCATGCAATTCATCTACAAAGGTCGAATCACACAATTTCACAATAAAAATTTATTCTAAAAACTATACACTAATAATATTAAATAAATGTGTAAAAAAAGAAATCAATAATTCATTAAATTTAAAGGCTAATGCATAGGGAAACCTACCTCAAAGAATGGCCAAGCCAAAGATTTTTAACTCAAGTAGCAAACTGCTTGCACACACGCACTTCCATATATATATATATATCCTTTTATCGATGCACATGTTCCCTACACCATGAGAGAACATGAACATAGAAGATATATATATTTATATATATCCATACCTGGGAATATGCATGCATTCCTTTGAAACTAATCAAAACTCCCTCCATTAAATCCATGGGACTCATAAACACCATAAGATCCAAAAATAGAGGGTGCAAAACCAACAATGGGTTTAGAAGCTGACCCCAAAATGAGTATTACCAAACTTTAGTAAAAACATGATTTTTTTATAAAACATGCCAAACATTCCCTATATTCCAAATCCCATTTTATTTTCAAACAAGATGTAAACATACACAACACACTCGAAGGTTCCAAGTGGGCCATCACTTCACATAACCCTCCAACAATTTTCCAAATTCGACACGATTAAACACTTCCAAGAATGCAATGCCAAGGATTTACCAGAACATGATTCAAGGCCAACCAGGCCAAACATTAAGGAACACACTTGAAACCATGTTCAAACACAAGAGACACCATTTCTCCCATTTTGGAAAACCTAGATCCATTTTAAGACAACTAGATAATAAGGGGAGAGGGTATGTTATTGAGGGATATTAGTTTTAGATTTTTACCTTCATCTGATTGCACATCCATGTGTGCACCTAGTGCACCCGTGGATGTTCCTTCATCCAATGGAACACTCTAAAACCAACCAAAACATTTGAAACCCATTTTCATTAAACCACCATTCTCTTTCAACCCAAAACAAACCATTTCACGATTATATAAAATGCCACCCAAGTTCACATTCAAGAAACTCTTCTCAATTCAAGTTCCAAACCACATCAAAGGAAAACACCATATTTCATATATAAAATCCCAAAACATGATCTAAATAAATTTAACAAGATATTTCAAATTATAAAACCACACACAATCATCCAATTCCACCCAAAAGGTTCAATAAACATTTTATCAAACACCTACGACACAAATACACATGGATATAAGCCAAGATTCATATAAAAACCTATTTTAGTCAAATAAATCGAAAAGAAAATGATACCAATAATGAAATATACTTATAATAATGGCGCAAAACATGTTTTAAATATTAATTAATAAAATCCAAGAATCAATTGGATTGAAATTGAAAAGAAAGGCATGGAACACCTACCTCAACCTGTTTGAATGTGATGGAACCCCAATGGAAGGAGGAACAATGCTCTACGGACCACTCGCACCCCCTAGATAATGGAAAAAACACACGAAACACAATATGAGGCATTAGAGTTTGGCTAACTTGAAGAAAAAAACCAATAAGTAAATAATATACTGGAGGATAAGATTGTTTTTACCAAGGGAAAATGTGACCATGCCGGAGCAGAGAAGAGGCACCGCACAAAGGGTTTCGGGCTATGTTGGAAAGACACGGGATAGGGGGTCATGTTCACTGGAGGTGTGCTAGGAAGGGGAGTTTGGCGCAGCTCACGATGGAGTGAGGAGGGAGGCTTCCATGAGGAGGAGGGTGGCCGGACGAGATCTAGGCTACTGGTAGTCGAACGCGCACATGGATATGGAGTAGGGGCCTCCACGCAAAAGGGAGAAATGGAGGAGTGGGTTTCATCATGCAAGGAAATTACAAGGGGGTGTTGCACCGTGAACAGGGAAGGGGTGGGGGTTCTAGGTTAGGTTTCCTTTTTTTTAAACCCTGAATAACTCTATAATAGTAATAATGATGATAATGATATAATAATAATAATAATTACAACAATATAATAATAATAATAATAATTTTATGCATTTTATTTAAAATAATATTGATATTAATAACAATTTAATAATAATTACATTAATAACAATTTTAATGATAAAAATATTATTAACAGTTTTTAATAATATTATTATTATTATCTTCACAATATTATTATTATTATTATTTAAAAAAATTCCTTATTTTTTCTCATAAAATTTTGTTATTTTAAGTAGTGGGCAACTGTAGGGGCACCCGGGCCAACCACACGGTTATCGCCAACCGTGTGGTGCCCTTGCACTGATTTAAAACCCATAAAAATTATTCAACATCAAAAAAATTATACTAGCACTCAATCTTAACCTTGAGGAGACTAATAGAAGCCAAGAAATAATAAAATAAAATAATTTTTAAAGGTCAGGGTGTGACACAACAACTGGATAACAAGGTCTAAACAGAAAAAATAGTAGACCATCATAATGGAATCCAAAATAATCCATGGTTCCATCTCCACATGACCATATGTCACCACCATCCCAACCCATTGGAAGGAAACACAAACTAGGAGATACTTCATCTACATGGTTCTCTTCCCTTTACCTTTATCCTGTAAAACAAAAGCAATAAATTCCCAAAGGAAGAAGTAGGGTGTGAGCACTAAATCTCAGTAGGATACCACCAAGAATATATGAAATATATATCCATGGAAATCTGTTAGTTCTCAAATAAAATAGATTTCAAAACATTTCAGAAGAAATAATTTTTTCATATAAAATCATCCTTTGTTTTTCTTTTCAAAAATATGAAATATTCAAACAAAGTAATATGACATACATTTATCTATGAGGCATAAGAATATGAAATAAATATATTTCAAGAATTAATATCCATACAAAGTGATTAAATGGGCATGTCAAATAGACAAGCATATAACGTATCCTCAAAGAACCAAAGGGGAGATCACAACATAGGGGTGTACACAACTGAGATGAACAAGACTACAATCCAGTATAAGTGACTCCTAAAGTCTAGAAACATTGTTCCCCTAGAAAGGTTACCGACTAGAAATCCAGGGAATCATGGTAACCACTCCTAGTGATATATAACTCCATTAGGGCTCACATATTTCTAATTTTTTCAGATAACCCAAGGTATTATAGATGTGCTAATACATTATCATTCCATCTAAAAATCCAAGTTCAAATTTCATAAAAAAAATATAAGTAAAATACATTTCATTTATTCCCACATTTTCATTACACATTTTCTATAGAGATACCACACCACTTACATGCTTAAAAACCATTCCCTTTTTCAAATCATCTTTGAGAAAATTTATTAAACACATCATGTGTATCAAAATGGTTTCGATCAAAAACCCCTTTTTAGAAATAATTTCCATGGCCATAAAATATTAAATCACCTTGCATGGATTTAAAATCATCAATTTCAAAATTAAAAACCAAAGTAATATAAAATCACATAATTCATTCCAATGGGTATACTATAGGATAAATACACCTACCTCAAGAATGATGAAAACCCTATTAACATTAAAACTGGTGATGAGAAATGAATAGATTTGATCCTCATGATCCTATGTCTAGAAATAACATCATAAATTCTCTATCACAACCTTATATCTTAAAATTATTGCCCAATTGGGTTTCAATGAATCAAGGGGAAGAGAGATTGAGGATAGATCTAGGAAAAAGAGGAGAAATTGGGAGAAAAAATAAACATACCTTGATGAGATCCACACAAAATGGTCAAGGATCACAAAGAAATAAAAGGTAAGAGTCCTATAAATAATCATGGAGGGACTGGTTCAAGCTAATGAGGTATTAGGAGAAGATTATTGTTAAAAATAAACAAGGGAATCGAGGTAATTTTTTATTTTAAGAAGTACGGATCGGGGGGCATGGTTAGGCTGCATGGTTTGAAAAATAATGTTACAATAATTTGGTGGACACTTTACTTTGAAAAAAAAGTCATATGATTTACTAGGAATAGTCACACAGTTTGAAAAACCATGCTTAAACTGTGTGACATCTTCTAGAATAAATCAAAAGCAACCACATGGTTTGTCTAGAGAATCACATAGTTAGACAAAATATGCTTAAACCATAAAAATGAAACTGGAATCCACAGACATATTTCATGGTTAATACATTGTTAAAACTAATTGTTCACAAAAACTATAATATCACAAATATTTAAAAGAAAATTGTGTTCGATATCGTATATAACATGCAACACTGAGCCTAAACAAACCACGAAATATTATTATTTAAATATAATCGTTATAACCTAGCCATAGAATTAGAGGGTATGAATAGTAATAACTACATTATGAAATATATACAAAGGCTATACTCAATAAAAAATTATTTATTAATACATAGGAAATAAACACTCAATATTTTTAGTAAAGTTATTTTATTCTTTAAAAATATGTTTTCTTCAAAAATGATTTTTATTGATTTTTTGTGAGAAAACAATATAATTGATTTTTTAAACTTTTAGAAAATGAATTTGATAAAATGATATTAATTTTTAAAATTATAATGTCAAAATTATATTTGGGTGAATATTTTATATTTTTATGAAAATATTTATTTTCCTGTGAATACTTAAAAATACTATTTTTATTGAAAACTATATTTTTGTTTCAATCATTTATAAAGTCCCATTTTGTTTTAAAATGAATAAAAAGTAAAATTAGTTATTTAATATTATGAATAATCTAATTAATTTAATTTTAACCAATTTTATGATTTATTTTAGAATAAAAACATTTTTATACTTAAAAATGCATTTTTCTGAAAAACAGTTTTTCTTTGAATTTTTCATTTTGATCTTAAATTAATTTATTCTAGTTATTGAAATTTAATATTGAAAAATATATTCCATTTTTGGAATCAGGATTTCAAAATTTAGTAAATATATATCTTTTATTTCTTTTAATTATGAATAGTGACCATAATAAATAATTGTCACTATGATAAGTGTAAATTGAGAGATTATGGTTAAAAATAACGTGGTAAGGCATTAAAAATCAACCCAAAACTTACCTTAATTTCTTTAGATATAACATTATAGTGATTTATAAAAGTATTATATTCGAATTTCCACTTTTTCTTGATGTATTTAAAGTCAAATTGAATTAATAGTGTCAAAATTGACATTATTGATATTTTATAATAAATTATATTTTATTAAAGGATTCAAAATTAGTAAAAATCATATATCCTTATAAATGAATGGTATATGGTTGAAAAAATAAAAAATTTCCATTTATGGGTTGTTTTTCATTTTATAGCAACATTATTGACCCTTAGATGGTAGAAAAATTTAATATTATGGTAATTGTCAAAAGGATTAATAGGGGGTTAAAACTAAAAGATAAGGGTAAAAACATAACCAAAACTTGTCCAAATTTTATTAGATTGTGTTATTTCAGTCCATAATCATCATATATTATAATTATATGTGTTTTTATCCATTTTAATATGAAAATAATTTTATATTAATTTAATACTTTAAAAATTTCCAAAAGTACCCCTCCCATCACTTATAAAAGGGAGCCGCATATCCTCTTTTATTCACACTTCTAAAAAATTTTGGTGCAGAAAATACCTGAAAAAATCCATTAATTACATCATAGAGCCATTTTTTATCATAAATCCATTCTATAAAGGATTTAGGAATAATACTAAATATGTTGTTCAAAGAAGAGGTATCATTATTAACCGAGTATTTTTGTTTTATTTCTTCATCCAGCTCCTTAAAATCGTACTTAACCATTCCAATAAAATAAAATCTGTATATTACATATAATTATATATTATTATGTTAATTTAATAAGATATTACTATTATATAACTTTGAAATAGGCCTCCAAGTATCTCTCACGATGCTTCCTTGACGGCATCGCTGGTGATCCTCCCTCCTCCCCATGTGGGGGAGGGATTCCCACTTGATGGTAATCTAGATTTGGTCTTCATCCCTCCCCCCATGCCTAAAAATCTTCCCTCTTTCCCCCAAATTGAGATTTTACCGAAGGTTCCTGATTTATATGAAGGATTCCCCCAATTATATTTATCGGACTTGGAGTTCCATACGGCCTCTGCACTTCATAGCTTGACCCTGGTTTCTCGGTTCTTGAAGCTCCATCCTTCGATGGAGGCTTTTGACAAATTTGTTTTGGGGTCTTGGAATCTCCAAGATCAGGCCACGGTAGGGTTGCTGGATGGCCGACACTTGATGATACGGTTTGCTTCTGAGGAATATTTGATCCGAGCTTTGTCTGTGGCCCCTTGAATCTTCAATGGAGTTAGTTTCTTTCTCTTCAATTAGAGTTTTGACCTTTACATGAACCGTGATTCGCCGATGGTTGCTTCATGGGTGAGGTTCCTGAAACTCCCTCTTCCGTTTCAGAATCCTTCCATTATCTGTATGCTTGGGAATCTTGTGGGTTGGTACCTGTGTTCCGACAGCCAGACTAAATCGATTTTCCACCCAGTTTCCCCAAGAATCTGTGTTAAACTTGATGTTTCAAAACCCCTGACAGACTTTGTGTGGATTACTGTTGGCAAGGAATTTCCTTACAAACAGTCGGTGGTGTTTGAGTTGGTTGTGGTGTTCTGTTCAAGATGTAAGCATTTGGTACATTATTTTTCTTCTTCTAGACGAGGAATTAGAAGAAAAGGAGTAATGGAAAGAGATTATGGGATGGTTGGGTTAGTTGATCGGTTAGTGATGGTGGAGGAGAAAAGTAATGTTGAGAAAGGGAATCCTTTTCTGAGGGCAATGATGCGACAATCAGATACCTGTGACCATGCAGGGGTGGTGGGTTTGAGGACTCAAGAGGTGGCATTACAGAAGGAGGATGGATTTACATCCTTAAGGTTGTGCAGTGGAGAATTATAGGAGCAGGGGTAGGCTGGAAGTCTAGAGAAGGTACAGGCTTCGGGTGATGATGTGTTGTGCAACGGGTCTAGTCCGTTGGAGTCGGTGGGAGAGGCGGTTGCTTATGGGCTAGTGACGGAACCACCTTCAAGTGTTATGGACCTAGAGTCTCTTTGTAGTAGTGGGAAGGCTAGGGCTGGGGAGAGTCCAGTTGTTCCAGGGGGCCACGGGTATGCAGTAGGTGCTATCAGGAAAGTGGTTGCTCAGTTCCAACCAAACCCCAAGGTGAGTGATGTTTTCAAGAGATTGAGGTTTGACTTGAAACCCTCAGATGCCGTAAGTTCTCTTTGTAAGAAGTTTGATGCTGGTGGGATTTCTATTTCCTTTGGTAGTAGTTTGAAGTAGAAGAAGGAATTCATTCCAACTTTCAATCACTTTGATGGGCTGGATCTTGAGGAAGAGGTGCAAGGGTCTCCGTTTAGTGATGTTGGGTGTGTGAGTTCTGCTACACAGAGTGAGGTGAAGGCTGATGTAGCTGGGCGCAATGGAGTAAGTGTTTCCCCGATTTCTAGTGAATCCTACTTACCTCTGGACACCACTGAGCACTCAGATGGAGCTTTTGAGCAAGAGGAAAGGCAGATTATTGTTCTCAATAATGTTGGGATCATGGTTGAGGGGAAAGTAAGAAAGATGGATGGGAGTGAGAGGTCTGATACAAAGGATAACGGGGTGCAGGCTGTTGTTTCTGAGGGGGATGGAGGGAGTGTGGCCCAGAAGGCTAGTGAAGCTGAGCTTCTGTTAAACACCTCTGGGCACTTGGGTGATGTTGATGAGCAGGAGATAAGGGAGGAGGAGAAAGGGTCGCTGGTTACTGAAGCTGGGAATGTAAGGCCTATGGTACCAGATCATGTAGTTGTTGTTAGGAGGGGTGGAGGTAGTGTAGTTCCTAATGCAGGTAAGGATATGGCGCTGGACATAATTGGACCCATGGTTGGTGATGGGGAGCAGGGGGAAAGGGAAATGTAGTGGCTGGAAAATGCACTCCCTTGCTAGGGGATGAGAGCAAGCTGCCTAGGGAGGAGGGGCTTTTGCAGCTGGCCCTGACTGGTGGGGTGCCCCCTCTTCGGCTAGCTTCTCAGGAACCTGTGGTGGTCCCCGGAAAGCTGTAATATGGGTTTATTGTTATTTTTTCCCTCAATCAAGAATCCTCCTTCATTCCTGATCAAGATTTCATCCAGGAGGATTGCGGAACGATGGAGAAGAACATGAATATGATCAACAATGAGAGGGCCCGGCTGGAGATGGCCATTCCCTATGGGAAGGAAAACAAATTTGCGAGGGTCTCCTCAGTTTCCTGTAGGAGGAAACCAAGTAAGGACTATTCGGCTTTGCCAAAGACAGTGTCCACGAGAGCCTCATCCAGAGCCAAGGAGGTTGACTCGGACAGGGGAGGTCGATCTAGCAAGGAACAGCTTAATGTGGAACAACAGCATCTTAGAGAGTATTACACGGCCTTCCTAAAGGAATATGAATCTTTTGAGTGGGAGTCAGTGGAATCGGATGCTTCCTCTAGATACGGTGCTGATGGGGACCCTTATAGGGATGATGTTGATCTGTAGCTCCTGTTTTTTTCTTTCTTGCTTTTTGGGTCTTTTGGGGTTTTGGTCATGGGGGGTCCAGGGTTTTATGGGTGTGGGTTGTTTGGCCCCACCCCGCCCTTGTCTGCTGAGTCTCTTTTTCTTTAATAAAGTTTGTAGGGGTTGGGAGTAGACCAGCCTCACACCGCTTCTGCCTATGTTAATTTAATAACCTACATCAATCTCATATTCCATCAAATGGTAAATTAAACCATCGTTCGTGTGTATGGCAGACTACTTCTTTACGAACTGATGTAATTCGTTTTCCATCACCGCCTCTCATGGCTGGTTATAATAATGGATTTAATATATATATATATATATATATATTATTTATGAAATATTTATAATTCTATAAAATTAATATATCATATATATTTTTACCTTCTCATTCATTGAAAAATGATAACGTTGTTCATGTGTACGTGTGGATTACCACTTCCACTAAGCAATATGATTTTTTTCACCATCACATCACTTGAATGGTATATATAATTTTATTTAAAGAAATGATATGTTATTTATGATATAATTATAATTATATATATATAAAATAATTATTACATTCTTTCTATCACAATTTTTTAAAAATGGGAAACATTACGCATGCGTACGTACGACCTACCGTCTCCTTGATTATAACATAGTTCATTTTTCTAAACCTTATTTATTGATTAGTTTGGAAAGTATAATTTATGTATAAAAATAATAATTATTTCATTATTATTAATCTATATATGATTAAATAATGACCTCGTTGACCATATTAAACCTACCAAAGTCATTTTGGACATATAAGTCGAATATCATCCAAGCATATAATATGAACTTAATTGAGTACGTAAATTAATATACATGGTAATAAATAAAATAAAATTAATAATAAACTTAAAAAAGTTTCTTAACCAGGTAAATTATTTACATAAGTTTATTATTTAGGATTATAAATAACATACGGGACAAGTTGGACCTAAGGTAAGAGATTTTGTTTAAATTTCCAATCCATTAAGGCATAATTAGTATTATGAACCTATTTATTTTTATGAGGCACATATATTATCCATTTAAGGTATTTAACATGAATATAAATTTATTAATGATGATTAATGATTCAATTCAAGTTAATCTTTCAATAGGTATGTTTAAAAGAAAATTTAATCTTATTATTCGTTTTGATTGGGTATATTTTTCTTCCAAATCTATATTTTGAAAAATTGTTTTACAAAAGTCATATTTATTTGATCAAATGATTTATTAAGGAAATTTTAATTTATACTTGATTTTTTACATGGTTTTAAAGGAATCTTTCTAATTTTTTCAAAAAAGGTTCATTTTCAACTTTCTTTATAAAAGGACAAAGGGAATGTTTTCTTTTAACATATACAGCGTTAGCAGACTTTCCCTTCTACATAACCATTTTATGCCCTTAATATTCTTCTACAAGTTTTACATGGTTTTAAAAATATAAATATTTAATGAAAACTTATTTCCATTCTCATCTCTTATTTAAAAGAATCGATTTTACTACAAAATCTACTTTTTGTTGGTCATCTCTCATCTCTTGATTAATCTTGAGGACATTAAATTGAATCATTCACTTTATTATGATTATTTGAAATTAAATTTACATTAAATATCCATATTATCTATATCATGGATATGGTTATTTCTTAATTTATATACCATTTATACATATGGTGTTTTACTTTGAAAGTTATTTTATTGACTGGGTAATTATTGATAATTTTTATTCTTTACTCGATACAGAAATTTGTTAACATGACATATTTATTATGAATTTATATTGATCATTAAAAATATGAGGAATTCATTAGACATGTAGTGATTTGTGGGGCCTAGAATTATATACCTCCTTGATTCATCAACAAGTATCATGAGACAAATCCGTAAGATGGAATTAAATGGGTTTCTGGTGTATATCTACCCATAGATTAAACTATCTTGGCATAAGGAATTGATGATATAGATATCATTATGTGTAAAATAATGGCATTTAATATTAATAATTTACTTCATTGAGAATTTATTTATTATTATCCCTGACATTACAACATTGATATTATCCATGGATGCAATTTTTACTCAAGTTATTGATTAAATTACATGTGTTTTTAATTATTTACTTTTCTATATTGATTATTATTTATTGATTCATGATATATTATGTTGTACATAACTCTTACTGAGCATCTGACCTCAACCTTTATTTTTTTCTTTTCTGTAGGATATGAAGAAGGATATTATAAATAATATCAAAGATGCAAGAATGTTTTCATACTTTGTATTTTATATTTCTAATGTAATATGAGAGTCATGTATATATCTAGTTTTCTAAAATTTCTAAATTAGTCGATCCTTCATGGTGAAATCTATTATATCTATGCCAATTTAATAAATCAGACACCATCTATGGGTTATTGAAGTTGGGGTTGTTATAGTTTGTATTAGATAAAGTTTAGTAGAAACCTCAAGAACTAGATTTTAAATTAACATAGTTAACTTAAGAACTATGATAATCCCTTATAGTATTATAAAAATTTTACCATTATATGGGTTTTTATTGTATGGATTAATATTCATGATTATTATGAGCTAACTTAGTGTGTTCCATTATTCAATGATGGAACCAAATATAAGAAAGGGAAACAACACCCATAAACAATGTTGAGATTGTAAAGCTAAGCTAGCCAGTACAACTAGTATTAGAAATGAGAATATCACAACCATATTAGGGGACCTTACTCAGGTTATGATTAGTAAACTAACCTAAATATAGAAACTTTTTGTTCTGAAATGTGATTCTACTATGTTAGATCACATCATGTGATAGAAGCCTCCATATTTTAGTGAAACTACTAATCCATTGGTAGCTGAGAAATGGATTAAGTGTATCAAAAATGCATTCCAAGCTTTGGGATGTGATGAAAGTGAAAATATTATTTTGGAATTCTATTTTTTTTAAAGATATATGGATCAATGTTGGTCATTGATCAAAATTAATAAATAGGTTGAATAAATAGAAAACATATAATGGAGAACTTTTAAAGTGATTTTCTTTGAGAAATATTTCCCTCAAGAACAACGAGCTGAAATGGAGAGGAAGTTACTCACTTTAAATAATAAAGAATAAGAATGTGTGAAAGAGTATGAGACTAATTTTATAATATTAGTCAAGAATTATTGAGACTACATACTTAATATGGAAAGCAAGATTGGTCATTTATTTGATGGTATTAAGCCAAGTCTTCGAATGACACTAGTTACTTAAAATTTTTAATCATATGAGGATATTGTATTAAGTTCCATTAAGATGAAGAATGAATTTTATAGATCCCATATATTCAAGGTAAATCAATTAAAGAAGATTTCGGATGAAGACTAAGAAAAAGGTAACAGTTCAAAGAAGAAAAAGAGAATAAAGCAATTTACCTCATGTGAAAATTGTGGAAAGAAACATCTTGGAAAATGATTAAAGGGAATGGGAGTCTGTTATAAGTGTATTGATAAGGTTCATCTAGCTAATTAATGTAATGGGAAGAAAGTTATTAATACTAACCAACACTTTATATATAAATAAATGGGGCATTATTCAAACTAATGTCTCAAGCATCAAGGGAATTTACCATAGAAAAGGCTAATGGGAGAAGTATAAGATTATGTGATCACTATAATAGAGGTTTAAGTTCCTAAACATGTAGTGGTAGGTAATTTAAAAATAGCCTCAAATTTATTTAAAGCTTTATTTGATTTTTTATCTTTGTAATATTTTATATCTACCCTATTTTCCAAGAAAATTAGATATTTCCCTAACACCTTGATAAGGGATTTGTCAATAAAAACTACCAATGGAGATATCATCACAATAAGGATGTTTTAGTCAATTATAATTATAACACATAAATATGCCTTATTTATAGACTTGATTGTTATATCTATGGTTGATTTTGATATAATCCTTAGTATGGATTGGCTTTAAAAATACAGTGAAAAATTTTATTACAAAGAGAATAAAATTATGATTAATGATGAGGATATATAATTACTTATCTTTATAGGGAAGAATTCATCATCTAAGTCATGTATAGATCCACCCCTAGTAGATCTTCTGAATAAAATTATTAGGGAAGAAGAGTAGACACAATATATAGATGGAAAAGGTAATATTCAAATTGAGTATGTACCTATTGTATAGGAATACATTAATGTATTTTTAGAGGAATTACCTAGACATTCACCATAGCATAAAGCTTAGTTTTCCATCCATTTAATCCATGATGAAAGACCTATATCAAAGTCTCCCTACAGAATAGCCACTATATAGTTAGTTGAGTTAAAGAAACAATTATAGGATTTTTGTGAAAATAGATTTATTCTCCCTAGTGTTTAACCTTAGGGGGACCTTATTATTTTCATTAATAAGTAATGTAGATCTATGAGTCTATGCATTGATTATAGTGAAATCAATTTTATTATGATAAAGAACTAGTATCCTCTATCTCTCATTGATGACTTATTTGATCAACTTCATGGAGCTTAATATTTTCTAAACATTTAACTTCATTCTGGGTATCATAAATTTCAATTAAATAAGGAATACATTACAAATACAACATTTAAAATGAGGTATATACATTACGAGTGGTCAATAATTCCATTTGGATTTTTTAATAAACCCTTTGTTTTTCTGGATCTAATGAACATAGTATTCGAGGAATATCTTTATAATTTTTTTATGGTATTTATTTAATACATCTTGGTATATTATAAAATATATGAGGACCATGAGAATCACTTTTGGATCATTCTCTCTTATAAGAAAAGAGTTATATAAAAAATTTAGAAATTGTGAAATCTAGATTTATAAAGTTTCTTTTCTTAGATATATTGTCTCTAAGGATTGAATTTCAGTTGATCCATCAAAGAGAAAGGTATTCAAAGAATGTCCTACACCAATGAACAAAATCAAGGTATATAGTTTCATTGGTTTGGCAGGTTACTATTAGTGATTTGTTCAAAAAAATCTCGATTAGATGACCTATTAACTAATATTACATGTAAAGGGGTTAAGTTCATATGGATAAAGTAATATGAATAATGTTTTAAATAATTTAAGAGGAGATTAGAGAATCATTCAATTTTGACTCTAACTTCAGGAAATTATGGATTTTTTATATATAGTGATTCATTGAAGAAGGGACTTGGTTGTGTCCTTATATATAATGATAAAGTTATTTCATATTCATCAAGGTAATTATACTCATGAACAAATTATCCAACTCATGATCTTGAGTTGGTAGCCATAAACATTACTTTGAAGATATGAATACATTATCTCTATGGTGAAATATGTGAGATATACATAGATCATAAGATCCTAAAATAAATCTTTTCATAGAAATAGATCAAAATAAGAAAAATAAGTATACTTGAGCTACTCGAGGATTATTATTTATCAATACACTACCACCCAATGACGGAAAATAAAATAGCAGATGCATTGAGTAGGAAATGTCATAAAGTTATGGACAAAATGTGGATTGAGAGATATTTTATGTTCATGTATTTAATAAATATGGATATGGGAATTATTAAGTAAGGGTAAACATCACTCCTTTTTAAAATGATTGTCAAACCATATTTATTGGTAAAGATAAAAATTTCTCATCCTAATTATGATAATTTTCAAAAGAAAATTAAAGTCGTGAATGATGAGAAATTGGAAAATTTTGTTTATGAAGAGGTAATTATGAAATTTGGAAAAAAATTATGTGTTTAATCTATTCCTAATCTAAAAATGAAATTATTAAATGATTCCCATAGATTAAATTTATCTATACACTCTGGAAATGTCAATATGTATAGAGATTTGAAGGAACGTTTTTTGTGGGATAATATGAAGTGAGAAATTACTCATTATGTGTACATTTGTTTGGTTTGTTGACAAGTGAAGGTCAAGAGACAACATCATTGGGGATTCATGTAACCCCTACCCATTATTATGTGGAAATGATATGACACTACTATGGACATCATAACAAGATTACCAAAGACTCCTATAAAGAATGATGCAATATGAGTTATTGTTGATCACCTTACCAAATCTGCACACTTCCTTGCTATAAGTGAAAATTTAAATCTTCATCACCTTTAAAGTATCTATATTAATTATATTATAAGACTTCATGGTTCACCACTTTTGATTGTTTATGATCATGTTCCATGATTTACATCGAAATTATTAAAAATTCTTTTGAAGGTTCTTGATATTGAACATCATTTGAGAACCTCCTATCATCTCCAAATTGATGGTAGATATGAAAGGAATAATAAAACATTGTAATTAATGTTGAGGTCATTCTCACTTCACATTCAAGGTATGTGGGATCGATACTTATATTTAGTATAAATTTCCTATAATAATAGCTTACATTCAAGTATTGAAATGGTGCTGTGTGAAGCATTATATGGAAAGAGATTTCATAATCCATGTTTTTGAGAATAAGTTAGTGAAAGAAATATTGTGGGTGTAGATATTATTGAGCATACATGAAAAAGGTAAATACTTTTAGACTCATATTAAATCATCTCAAAATAGGCAAAAGAGTTACGCTAATAACCGAAAGAAAGAATTGAAATTTTAAGTAGGATATCACATTTTATTAAAAGTATATATATGGAAGGATAATATAAGGTTTGATAATAAGGTAAAATGGATCCCCAAGTACATCAACCCTTTATAAATTCTAGAAATAATTGGAGTTGTGGATTATTGATTGGAAACGCCACCAAGCCTCTTTAAAGTGTATGATGTGTTACATATCTATGTGTTAAGGAATCATATCCTAGACCCAATGCATGTACTCGCCTCTGAAGAAATATAAATATAACCTGATCTATCATACTGTGAATAGTATATCCATATTCTTGACACTAGGGAGAAAGTGTTTAGGAATCAGATGGCTTAACTATTAAAGGTAATTTGGAGAAATCATAAAATAGAGGAAGCACCGTGAGAACTTAAGGATATTATGAAGAATAACCACCCTCATTTTTTTAAAAGGTAATACCCATGAAAATTTTGAGGTTGAAATTTTTATAGGAAGGAATAATGTAATATCTTGTGTTTTTAAAATAACACTATATTCGATAGCATATACAACACATAACACTGAGGCTAAACAAACCAAGAAATATTATTATTTAAATATGATTGTTATAACCTATACCTTGAATTAGAATTTATGGATAGGAATAACCAAATTAGGAAAAATGTATAAATTTAATACTCAATAAAAATTTATTAATTAATACTTAGAAAATAAATACTCAATTTTTTTTGTAAAGTCATTTTATTCTTCAAAAATATGTTTTCTTCAAAAATGATATTTATTGATTTTTGTGAGAAAATAATATAATGAAATTTTTAAAATTTTATAAAATGTATTTGATAAAATAAAATTCATTTTTTAAATAATCTTATCAAAATTATATTAGGATAAAGTTTTGATATTTTTATGAAAATATTGATTTTCTAGTAAATAGTGAAAAATACTGCTTTTATTGAAAACTCTATTTTTGTTTCCAGAATATATAAAGTCTAATTTTTTTTAAAATGGTTTAAAATTAAAATTAGTTCTTTAATATTATTAATAATCCAATTAAGTTCATTGGAATAAATTTTATGATTTAATTTAGTATAAAAAAATTATACTTAAAAAGACATTACTCTGAAAACTGTTTTTGTTGTGTTTTACATTTTGATCTTAAATTAATTTCTAAACTTTTTTGAAATTAAATATTGAAAAATTGATTAAATATTTTTAATCAAGATTTATAAACTTGTTAAATGTGTTCCTTTTATTTTTGGTTATTATGAATAGTAATTATAGTAAATAATTATTAGCACACTAAGGGAAAATTGAGTAATTAAGGTTAAAAATAATGTGGTAAGACATTAAAAATCAACCAAAAAACTTACATTTAATTTTATGAGTATATTTCATCCATAATAATAAAAAATTAAAAAATATGTCCACTTATTCTATTTGACTATTATTTTAACCTTTATAATATTTAAGTGAGAGATAAAGACAAAAATGCCACTTTTCTAATTTTAATATCTATAATATTTTCTAATGGGGGATAAATATAAATTGTGTTCAGTTATAAATATTCATCTTAAATATAAATTATTTTTATCATAGTAATTTATTTCTAATTTTTAGTGATGAAATAATTACCTTAAATGCTCGTGCAACGCCGACACAACATTAATTTAATTACTAGAAAAATAAAATAAATGATTTTAAAAATATTAAAACTATTTTAATTTGAAATAATTATTGTGTTTACTAGATTTTTTAGATAAATATAACATTATAGTTATGTTTGAAAGTATTTTATTCGAATTACCTCTTTATCTTGATGTATTTAAATTCAAATTAAATAAATAGTGTCAAAAATGACATTAATGATATTTTATAATAAATACTATTTTATTAAATTATTTAAATTTAATAAAAATATTATATTCATAAAAATTAATTGGATATGCTTATAAACATTATCTATTATCCATTTATGTGTAATTTGTCATTTTATAGTAACTTTATTGACTCTTAAAGTGTAGAAAAGTTTTATACTATGGTGATTGTCAAAAAGGTTAACGGAGGGTTAAAACTAAAAGATAAGGGTAAAAACATAACAAAAACTTATATAATTCTTATTGTATGATATAATTTAGATCCATAATCATAATTTATTCGAATATATAAGTTTTGATCAATTTTAATGTGAAAATCATTTTATATTAATTTAATACTTTAAGAAATTCTAAAAGTGATGCTCCACTCACTTATAAAAGGGTGTATTCTCTACTCTTTTCTTCACACTTAAAAACATTTTGGTTTATCTAATCCCTAAAAAAATCCATTCATTACATACTAGAGGAATTTTTTATCAGAAATCCAATCTAAGAAGGATTAAGGTATAATCCTAAAGAGGTTGTCCGAAGAAGATGTATTGTTCTTAACCAAGCATTTTTGTTTTATTTATTATTCTACATAATTAAAATATTATTCAAACATTAAAATATAATAAAATCATTATATATCATATAATAAGATTTTATTATATTAATTTCATAACCTACACTCATCTCCTCTTCCATCAAATGGTAAATGAAATTATCGTTCGTGTGTATGGTGGACTACCACCTTGCGGGCCGATGCAAGTCATTTTCTATCACCACCTCTCACAGTTGTTTAATTTATGGATTTAATATATATATATATGATATTCATGATATATTTATCATTATATAAAATTAATATATCACGTATTCTCTTACCTTCTTATTCATTGAAAAATGATAACATCGTTCATGCGTACGTGTGGACTACTACCTCCACAAAGCGATGTGATTCATTTTTCACCACCAAATCACATTACTGGTATATATAAGTTTATTAAAGAAATAATATTTTATCTATGATATAATTAAAAAAAATTAATGATAAAATAATACTTACCTTCTTTCTATCATAATCATTGAAAATTTTGAAATGTTGCGCATGCGTACGTATGACTTACCTCTCCATGATCATAACGTAGTTCGTTTTTCTTAACCATATTTATTTATTGGTTTTAAAATTATAATTGATATATAAAAATGATAATTATTTCATAATTATTATTTTATATATGATAAAATAGTGACCTCTTTGATCATAGTTAACCTACCATAGTCATTTTGAACATATGAGTCAAATATCATCAAAACGTCTGATGAAAAACTTAATTCAGTAAGTAAATAAATATAACATGGTAATAAATAAAATATAAGGAATAATAAAGTTAAAAATTTTCTTAATAAAGTAAATAATTAATATAATTTTATTATTTCATAAGATAAATAATGTACATGACAAGTCAGACCTAAGGTAAGGGATTTCATCTCAATCCACACTCTATTGAGACATATTTGGTATTATGCACCTATTTATTTTTATGAGGTGTATATTATTCCCATTTGAGGTATCTAATATGAATATAAATTTATTAATAATTATTAATTATTCAATTAAATTTACTCTTTCAATAGTTATGTTTAAAAGAAAATATGATCTTATTCCTCTTTTTGATCGAGTATATTTTTCTTCCAAATCCATATTTTTCAACATTGTTTTACAAAATTAATATTTATTTAATCATATGATTTATTAAGGAAATTTTATTTTATACTTAACTTTTTAAATTTTTTTAAATTAATATTTCTATTTTTTTCCTGAAAGGGTAATTTTCAACTTTCTTTATAAAAAGACAAAAGGAATTTTTTCTTTTAACATATATGGAGTTAGAGGACTTTCCCACTTATATAACTATTTTATGCCCATTAACTTGTTTTATAAGTTTTCAATGGTTTTAAAAAGTAAACTATTTAATGAAAACTTATTTTCATTTTCATCTATTATTTAAAAGAATCAATTTTACTACAAAATTTTCTTTTTTGATGGTCATGTCCCATCTCTTAATTAATCTCATACACATTAACTTGAAACATTCACTTTATTGTGATCATTGGACCTTAAATTTCCTTTAAATATCTATATCATTTTTATCATGTATAAGCTTATTGCTTAAACCATATACCATTTCTACATACTATTTTTTTCTTTGAAAGTTATTTGATTGATGAAGGAATTATTGATAATCTGTATTCTTTACTCGATACAAAAAAATTATTGATAAGGTATATTGCTTATAAATTTAAGTTGGTAATTATACATATGAGGAATGCATTGTACATGAAGTGATGGGTGGGGTAGAAAATTATATAGCCTATCTATGCATCAATAGGTCTTGTGAGAAAAATTGGTAAGCTGTTATTAAATTAGTTTCTGGTGTATACTTACACATCGAATAAATTGTCTTGACATAAGGATTTGATGGTATAGATATCATGATGTATGAAATAATGACATCCAATATTAAGAATTTCCTTCATTGAGAATTCATATATTTTTATCCATGATATTTCAATATTGATATTATCCATGGATTCATTTCATATTCAAATTATTGATTAAATAACATGTGTTTTTAGTTATTTACCTTGCCATATTGCTTATGACTTATTAATTAATGATAGATTATATTTTTTGTAACTCTTAATGATCATATGATCTCACCCTTTATTTGTTTTATTTTCCACAATATATGAAGAAAGATATTATGAATAATATCAAAGATGTAAGAATTTTTTCATACTATGTATTTTATATTTCCAATGTAATATAGGAGTCATGTATATATCTAGTTTTCTAAGACTGCTTAACTTATCGATCCTATGTGGTGAGATCCCTTATATCTATACTAATGTAATAAAGTAGACACCATCTATGGGTTACTAGAGTTAGGTTTATTACATCAACTATTCACCTAGCATGTTTTCCCCAAAACTCCAAATTTTCAACCCCTAACTCCATAATTCCCCTAGAAAATCACAATAGATAAACCAAGCTCAAAATTAAGCATACCCTTGACCCATATGGTATTAAAATTATCCCCAACATAAAATATTTCTTTACCCATAAAGGCTTGGGATCACATACCTGAGAAAATATAAGGCCAATGTTGCATCATTAAGGTATTACACTCCCATGTCTCATGGTTATCCCTACCACAATACTAAATCACTCAAACTAATGGTATTTTATTATCATGTGGAATCATATTCTATCATTCCAATATTTAAAAATTCTTTTTAATCACTGAGGTTTTGGTTTCAATTTCAATGTCCTCCCACTCAATAATGTGGGACGGATCCAGCTGATATTTATTTTTTTGGAAAAAAATAAAACACATTATGAATAAAGGTAAAATGATAAGGTAAGTATAATTGATAATCCACCTTCTCATGTCACTCAAAAATCTCAAATGTACAAAAATAACAAGGTGTTAACTTACTCTACCTCCCCAAATGTTTATTTCTCAACCGAGGTGAAATTATGAGGAAAACCCAATCACCTATCTTAAACTTCAACAGACAAAGACGCTAATAAACATATGATTTCTAGAGACTCTAATCTATCGCTAACTATTTCCTGATAAGTTATATGATATTCTTCATCTCATGTATGATGCTCGGTTGAACCAAGTACCGCTCTCCAACAACTTCCCAACAAAGAGGTGATATGAAATACCTTCATAAAACACCTCAAAAGGAACCATCTCAATCGAAGCCTGATAACTATTATTATATGAAAAATCCAATAAGGGTGGATGTTTCTCCCAAGATCCATTTAAGTCAAGCACACATGATTGTATCATGTATTTAAGAATTTGTATGGATCTCTCAAACTAGCCATCCATCCATGGATAATAAGTAGTTCTCAAATTCAATTGAGAACCCATCTATGCATGTAATCCACTCCAAAATCATGATGTGAAGTGAGGGTAACTACCATAAATAATAGCTAATGATACACTATAAAGTCTAAAAAATTACCACACATACAAGTTCCTAATATCCTATACCTATATTGACTCCTTGATAGGTAGGAAATTCACTGATTTTATGATTCAATTAATAATCAACCATATAACTTCATTACCAATAGGAGCCTGAGGTATAACAATCACAAAGTATATTTCTATCTCATCTCATTTCTATATTGTAATGGGAAAGGGATACAGAAAAATAGTTTGTATCTAATGTTCTTCTTTGGTTCTCAGATATGTAAGGCTTTGAGATAAAAAATCTATAATCTATCATCTCATTATCGACCACTAGTAATGGTGTCTCAATTCATGATACATCTTGGTATCTCTAGGGTGCATGGAAAAATTGGATTAGTTTCCATCATCCATGAATTCCTGTATCCAAGTCATCAAAACAACCATCTTTCCTTAGAATTGAAAACCCTCAGCAGGGGACTGAGACCACTCACTTAAGGTCTCCCCACCATAAAGTTTTTTTCTAAAGTGTTGACACTCTTCATCCTCATCCTTTAAAAGTTGAACATAATTATCCATAAATGATCCAAACTGAGTGAAATCTAGAAATACTTGTCTGTTAACCTTCCTTTCATTCAATAACATCTCAGTAAACAAGCTCATCAAGCACCACTCTTCCACTTATTCTTTCACTGCCCAAGTCATAAATTTTATACTCAAAGAATTTGTGACTACATTTCCTTTACTAAGGTTGTATATCATATAAAAATAAAAGGTATAAAGGTAATCCACCCAGTATATTTGTATCAAGTTTAGATACCTATGGGTGAAGATATACTTCATACTCTTTTGGTCTGAATACATAATAAATTTCTCCTCGAAGAGATTTTGGTGCTAATTCTTAAGAGCATGCATCACTACTACCAAATCATTGTAGAGATCCATAAGCTGTAATTTATCTCCCCTGCATCAGAAC
Organism: Viscum album; assembly: GCA_963277665.1. Taxonomy (NCBI): domain Eukaryota; kingdom Viridiplantae; phylum Streptophyta; class Magnoliopsida; order Santalales; family Viscaceae; genus Viscum; species Viscum album. The sequence continues at coordinate 630,350,777 of OY728130.1, read as the reverse complement.
ACAACCAAAACCCATACCCATAGTGTCACAGTAAGCATCATAACTAACACCAAGATAAGGAAAAACCAAGATTGGAGTTGAATTCAATCTTACTTTCAACTCTTCAAAATACCTCTAGCACTAATCGATCCAAAAAAACTTCACACACTTATGAGTTAACTCCATAATATAAGATTCAATATTGGATAATTCTTGAATAAATAAATTGTAATAATTAACCAATCCTAAGAAAATTTTTATTTTAAACACATTTTTGGGCTACTCCCAATACATCACTTCCTAAATATTTTTATGATCCACTGAGACACCATTATCAAAAATCATATGGCCCATAAAATTTAAACTCTTAAATACAAAATTGAAATTTAAATAGATTCCTATTTAAAAGATGTTATTTAAATATTCAAAGGATGATATTCAGATGCTCAGTATGATCCTACTCTGATCTAGAATAAACAAGGATATCATCCACAAAAACAACCATTAAGGAATCAAAGAACCGATGGAAAATTTGATTCATCAAATCCATAAACTCTATAAGAGAATTATTAAGAACAAACAAAATAACTAGATACTCATAATTCTCATACCTACACCTAAATTCTATGTTAGGACTATCTTCCTCCTAAACCCTTAGATAATGGTACCCGGATCTCAGATCAATCATTGAAAACCACCATGCTCCCTTGAGCTGATCAAAAATATCATCAATGATAATAATGGGATATTTTTTCTTAACTATCACCTGGTTTAGTTTCCAGTAATCAACACAAATTCAAATTCTCCCATCTACCTTCTTTAAAAAGAGCATTTGTGATTCCCAAGGTGAAATTCTAGAATGAATAAATCCCATGGTCTCAAGATCCTTAAGATGGACCTCTAAAGCTTTCAATTCAGTGGGTTTTATATAGTACGAAGGTAAAGAAATGGGCCTCATACCTAGAGTAAATTATTTGTAAAACTTAACATCTGTATGGGGTGAAAACCTCAATAAATCATCTGAAAAAACTTTGGGATACTCACTTACCACTATAGGAAGAGGGCCACTAAGACATGGATCAACTGTAACACCTTAAGATTTTAAAAGAGTAACATCATGTTCTATAGAGTATATGAAATGAAACACCAAGATTAAAAGAGAATGTAACACCCAAAGACTTTATGATATATTTATTTTTAATAAATTCAATTTTTCTATATCTTTTATAACATGAAATATTGGGTTTTAACAAACCATGATATACAATTAATATTATTATTTAAACTAGACTATTATAACCTAGTTTTTAAGTTGTTGGGTATGAATAGGAAAAACTAAATTATGAAAATTATATAGTTTACACATATATAAAATAAATTAAATGGTTATCTATTTATTAGAAATAATATAAGCACTATCTTAAATAAAAATAAATGTTTTCTGAAAAACTATATTTTTCTAAAAGGTGGTTTAGTCGCACTTTGCGTATATAATTTAAAATTAATTTTTACCAATTTTAGAAAATATATTTAAAAATAAAAATCATTTTTTAAATCTAAATTTAAAAAATTATATTTGGGTGAATTTTTGCTAATTTTTTGAAAAGATTAATTTTTTGGATAAATAGTGAAAATACTGAATTTTATTGAAAACTATATTTTCTTTAAAATTATTTTAAAAGTTAAATTGTATTTTTAAATTAATTTTAAAGTAAAATTAGTTAAATTATATTAAAATTTAAATAATTTAGGTCATTATAATCAATTTCATATTAAATTATAATATAAAAACTTTTTAAACCTTTGAAATTTTGTTCTTTGGAAAAACCATTTTTTCGACGCGTCTTCAAGTTTAATTTTAAATTTAATTCTTAAACTTATGAGAATTAAATTTGTAAAAATTGATTATATATTTAGAATAATCATAATTTATATTATATAATATTTTCAACTTAATTTTTTTCATAATGAATAGTAAAAATAGTAAAAATTATTTACCTTAGTTAAGGTTAAAACGGATTTATCATGGGGTTAAACTAAAAAGATAAAGGTTAAAATGACAAAAAAACTTATCTAATTATTATTTTATGGTCATATTTAGATCTCATATCATAAATGGTTTGATAATTATCCATTTTTATCCTTGTGTCATGTGAAAAATGTAAGTATACATTTTCATTTTAAAAATTCCAAATGTGTCCCATCCCCCATTAATAAAAGGTCACCCCTCTCTTACCCTCTTCACACTTCCAAAACCATTTGATTAATCCAATACTATAACAACCCCAACCCTAGTATCCCAGAGTCAATGGTTAATTTATTAAATTATCATAATATATAAGAAATCACATCCTGGAGGACCGAACAGTTTAGTAGTTTTGGAAAACTAGATACATACTTGAACCATACATTACAATTGAAAATATAAAATAAAAAAAAGTGAATCCTTTGATAACACCATTATTTTTCTATATTTACTCTACATATCAATCATAAAAAACTCCTTAGTATCCTGGGGGAAAATAAAACATAAGAAAGGGGTGAGCTTAGATGCTCAAGAAGGGTATGTCTATAGCGAATGTTGTCATAAATAATTAATAGCAATTATGGAAAGGTAAATAATTGAAACACATTACATTTAATCAATAACTTGATCATAATATGGTTGGAATAAAATATGATAAAATAATTAAATATAAATAATCACATGATCTAGAAAACTTAACCATGGATATTCTAATAATCGAATAATCACATGGAAATCAACAACTAATCTCATAATGATATAATGCATAATGTCGGACATTTGAAACTTATTGTCGAGTCCTCATCCAAGACATCTAAAAGTAATTGGGTAATGTATCAGATAAAATCCAATCTAGTTTGTCTCATGATACCTACCAATGCATAAAGGGGATATATAATTCCCTTCCCATCACTTACTAATTATAATTAATTCCTCACATGAATAAATAATAAAACCAAGTCAACATTCCTTAACAAAATCAATAACTATATGTATTGGAAGAACTAGTCATACGAAATATCAATACTTCCCCAGTCAAACCGATCATAAACTATTTAATAAATTATAGATTCTAGTATCATAATAGATCAACCTCAATGATGTATAAGATTCAACAAAGTATTTTAAAATAGATGAAAATATATTAAATGTGATCATTGAAATTTTTTTAAAAAAAATACCCTTTTTCACTTTCAAAACCACTTATTTTTAAAATTATGTACAATTATAAAAGAAATATTTTATTTAAAAATAACCATTTAAAATTTTAAATGAGGATTTAAAAAATTAAGGCATCATGATGATGGGAAAATCTTCTCATTCCGTATAAGTTAAAAAAACATTCCTTCCATATTTTTTTGGGAAATTTCTCAAAGAAACTTGTTTAGAAAATGAAAAAATATACCTTTTAAAACGTTTTTTAAAAATTAAAATATGAGTAAAAATGAATTTAAACAATCTTATGAGAATAGTAAAAACATTTTTTTAAACAATTTTATAAAACATGGACATGTAAGAAAAAGATATTTTTAAGGGAAACTTTAAAAAAGATAATTTTTAAAAAATAAAGTCCCTTATAAATATCATACCATTGAAGTGAGCATTAATCAAATGAATAAAATATTTGTATTTGATGTAAATACATATAAAAAATTGGAAATACAATATAATATTTTCAAAATACATTTCAAAAATAATCTTAGTATGACATAATCAAGGAAGTAGAACTTTAACCCTAAGAATAGAAATTAGGTTGAGAATTCCCGTAACACTTTGTAATAAGTCGAATCATATTCCCCATAAAAATAATAATAATAAAATGAAACATTTAATACCATGAATATAATTATATTAATGATATTATATATCAAATGTAATTATACACACCACACAAAATAAATAAGTGGTGAATAGGCATATATCTCATAAAAGTAAAAGTGAGATGAGAAAACCCTTACCTCACAATTCCCTTTAGTTTTTCATACTTTAACCTCTTGTATAATGGTTTTAATAATGATATTAACTCATTAAATAACTATATTAGTATTTATAATACCTTATATGATGATTTTATAACATCTTATGACCCACTCATTAATAATATTTCATTATTTTTATTATTTTGGGAGTGTTCGTTTCATGGTTTCATGATTGGTTCATTTGTGTATAATTATGTATTTTATTATCAATTGGAAAAAAAATATAGAAGTAAAATGAAATGGTATTAATGAACTTAAAAAATAAATAAATGGTCTCATGTTTCATTTTTCTTTCATACATGAGGATGACTCATTTGATAAAACGTTTATGATAAATGTTTAGTTTATTTTGACGGTTTTTCCGACTATCACAAACTAGTTTTGTTTTATTTAATATTATGTGTATATATTATTTATAGAATATTAAATAATTTATAATATACCTATTAAAATATTATTTAACTAGAATAATATTTTTATGACCATCCATGAAGGTGGTAATGGAAAATGAATAAAATCATTATTCACAGAGGCGATTAACCAACATAATTTGGATAATAGTTTCATTCTTTAGATAAGAGGAGGTAATAAAAGGGATGGATATAATATATTCAATTATAAAATTGAATTTTCATTATATACATGATAATATATTTATAATTCCTTGATGTATTAAGTATTTGAGTAGAAAGTATAATAAGAAAAGAAATTAAGAGAGGTGTTTTGAGAAAATTACCTCTTTAATATTACCTCTATGAAGGATCCCTTGAAGACCTTGGAAAGGGTATTCGGGTGATGCCAGTGGAACTTAGACATAGATATAATGGGGAGGAGATATTTTTTCAGATACTTTATGAGATTAAATTATTTTTAGGAAAAATGGGGTGGTGAGGGGTGGTATTTATACTTGAGGAGGGGTGGTTTTAAGTGATTAAATAATGATTATTTTATAATTAAAGCCAACCAAATTGAGTTGGAATTAATTTACACAAATTTTGATGATAATTAATGTTTTAAATTATGTTTAGGGTCGATAAATACCTAAAAAACCATTAAATTTTTTATTTTTTATGTATTTTAAGCCTTTACCTTTTAACTTTAACCCTTTTCATTATTTTACCAATACCGCGGTAAATCTTTCTTTTTACCACGGTAAATTTTGTTGAATAAAAATGAAAATGAACTTAAAAAATAATTTGAAATTTATTATTCCAAATATTTAATATTTTTTACCCAATTAAATTTATATAATTGGAAAAATTATATTTAAAATTAATCTCGTTGACAGGACGGAAAAGCAGGTTTCTAAAGTGAAAATTTCAAAAGTTTGAAATGTTTTTATATAAAATTTCAATGTGAAATTGATTAAAATAACCTAAATTGGTTTTATTTATTATAATATAACTAATTATACTTTTAAACTCATTTAAAATATAATTTTACTATATAAATTATTTAGATGAAAAGTTGGTTTTCAAATAAATTGCAGTATTTTTCACTATTCGTCAAAAATGAAACTTATCATAAAAGTACCAAAAATTAACCCTAATATAATTTTGATATTTATATTTCAAAAATGAAGTTTATTTTTTCAAATAAATTTATAAATTTCTCACAATTTAGTTTTAAAACAGGTGCACCATTAAAAGGTGGCAAAATTACCTTTTTGAAAAATATAGATTTTTGTGCTTCAAATTGGATTTATTCTTATATTAATCCTATAGAACTTATTATATAAATTTAAAAAAAAAATTATTTAATATATAACATATAAATTTCATTAATATATTTTACTAATAGTTATTAATTTAATTTATTAATATAAAATTCCATTGTGGACATAAAAAATAGTTTTTTTATAAAAACACATCCTTTATGTTCAATCAGTTTTTATTTTCATTTCTAATTAATTGGTAACCAATGGATTAATTTTATAAACATTTTTAAACTTTATTTTCATAATTTAGTTAATCTCATTCATTCCCTCCATTTCAATGTCAAGGTGATAGCGATCGTGTTAAAATAATAATATTTAATAGTATATTGCGGTTCGTTTAAGATCAGTGTTGCATGTAACATAAGTTATTAAAGAGATTAAATTTAAAAAGAGATATATCATAAAATCTTGGGTTATTACACTCTCCCCTACTTAAATAAATTTTATCCTCACAATTTTAAATTTCACTTCGAAAATCAAAGGTTAATACTTGAAAATTCCTTTGTGGGAAACTCACATCATAAATAGGGTTAATAAAACATTATCTTAATAATAGGTAAAGGTAAATGTGAAGGTTACCAAAATAATTAGGATTATTAATAGTATAATATTCATAAAAACATGTAAATGGAGAATAAATATAACTATGATGTTTTTATAGAGAGTGATAGAAAACATGGTCATTAAAAAGTCTACCATCACAAAAATGTAAATCTGTGATGGGTTAAAGAGGCCATTGATTTATCAATAATAAAATTAAATGAATATAATTTTAATTAAAAAAAATCCTATATCTTATTAATCCTTTTACTTCCTTAAGTAAGAACATATGGAAATATACTTACTTGACAGGTATAGTTTCATCATTTAAACAATCTCCACCAAAAACTCATCTTTTTTTCTCCAAAAGATAACTAGATGTTTATTTGTCAATAAAATTATGAAATATTATATTTATCTTAATTATATAGGGTTTCCAAAATAACTTATAATTTATATTTTATACCATTTAAATAAATAAAACTATGTTATACTAACTAAGATATCACGTAGGCCAGTGGTGGGTGATGCACCCTTATCACCCTTCGGTTGTGGGTTTAAGTCTCACGACATTACTGGATACAAAAGGTTGTCATCAGACCTGCATGTTGTCCTTTTTCTAAAACTATAATAATATAATCCTTAAAAAAATAAAAATAAAAACTTAATAGATTTAGTATTAAATAATTATTTTAACCTCAAAGGTTATTTCATACATTTCATTTTTAATTCCCATAATGCATCATTATTTCTTGGAGTCTTTGGTAAATTAGTGACAAAGTCCATAGTAATTTCATACCTTAATCCATGAAATGAATATCCAAAAATGATTTTTTTATTACCAAAGCAATAAAGTTTACTTTTAACATATCATAAGATCTATAAATAGTGAAAATTCATTCCTTATGTCTCAACTATTTTATAAAACCAAAATGGTTGGCACAAGTTATTCAGTGTGTATAAACACATAAATCTTTAAACCCCATCCAAAGTTCAACTTAAGTTATTTCATAAATGGTCACCCTTATGAACCTTCCAAAAGATTAAAATCCAAAACTTTCAAAAGAATTTCCCTAAATTTTTAAAATCAACTTATCATTAATCTCTCAAATGACATAAAGTATCTATAAATCATCACAACCAAACATGTGAATACCTTCATCATGCATTCTCTTGAAACATGGTAATAACTTGAATTATCATAAAAAATTATTGGAAAAATGAATTATTTATTATTCCTTATATAAAACACATGTTATTGGATATATTACTTAAATCCAAAAATATTTTAAACTCCATCAAGGAGAGTATAAACCACTTTGTCAACAAATTAATAATTAGTTCTCAGGTAATCAAAACTATCTAATTTACTTTATCTATATCAATCATCACTTTATCACAACATAATTATAACAAAATCAGGATCATATTATGGGTTATCCTTCCCTCAATCATGTATTCTCCAAGAATTTCAACTTTCCACTAAATCACTTTTCTTGGTACTATTCAACACACGCATTAAAATATTTAACAAAAAAGTATTGCAGTATAATCTTTATACTCTACCAATGTAAATTTTTTATTTCAAGAAGAACATTTAAAAATGGGTAAGTGGGAACCCAAAAAAAAGTCAACCAATTTAAAAAATCACACCACATAATAAATTACCAGGCCATTCTAGTATAATTTAAAAGAGGTTGAATCCTTTACCCGATAAAGGATCCAGTTGATGGCGAAAACTTCCTTATCTGGATCATCCTTGATGAGGTCCTTAAAATGATAAACCATCTTGTCTTAGGTCTTAATGTACTCCTCCAATTTTACTTTCCCCTCGTTGACCCTACGAGCCAAGATCATATCCTATTTGTTGATACAAAATCATTGATCCACATTGAGATCCCCTCGGATCTCTCTCTCTCTCATACATTATATTGGCCTCCTCTTTAGGAAATTTGATGTTGAAGGAGTTATCCAACATCTCCTCCTTGGAGTGTAAAATCAACACCAATCCATTTTAGCTTTCATCCTTATCCCTCCTTAGATCCACCTTGGTATCCTCAGTTGTCACCCTTACCACTAGTTGTTCTGGGTCAATTATCCTATCATCCTTAGCCTGCTCTATATCATCCAACAAAGTTGATATTTTCCCTCCTAGATTGACTATCTCATTAACAAATCCACTTAAAATTGTAAATTATAGTAGCCTTGAATCAACCTTGGCATTATTTTTTTTTTTTTATGGCCTGGTGACCATGGGCTTCATTATATTTGAATAATCTTTGCGGTGTCTAGCTTTTCCCCCTTTGTTAATAGGAAAAATCCCAGAACCAATATTACCTTGTTTCCCATTCCTAGATCCACACCCCATGAATAATCTCTCATGGGTAAACTATTCACATTCTAAAGTAGTTTGGGAGTCCATATTATTATCACTCTAGTCAGGATCCACCTATATTTTGTACCCTATCTTCTTCCTCTTCTTTCTTGGGATGACTGGCCACCACCCTTCCAGATCAAATTCCTCCTCTGCATTACTATTCAAGGCTAAGAACTGGTTTTGAAGTTGTATCTAACATGAAGGTTCCCTCAATACAGAAGACCCCTTCCTCTAAGAAGACACTAAAAACTGGTCATGAGTAGCCCGAATAGTAGAAATCAAGCATTAATCAGGAAGACTCACATTACAGTTGGCCTCAAATTAATGGGTTGTGTCATGAAAGGCCCCATCCATAAGATCATATCCATTGTCCTCAACTCTAGATAAAATATCCTATGTGAAAGGACCAGTAATAGGGAAACTCAGCATAAACACTTCTAGAACCTACATAGCTGACTTAGGGTCTTCCAGGTCACGCATCAATCTAGAAAAAAGATCATCAGCCCTTAGTTAGGGTTTTAGAGGCCTCTCCATTTTCTGATTAGAGGAAAAAAAATTTGGAACAATGGAACTCGATTGAACCATGGATAGATTTTTAGGAGGAATTTCCTTCCCCACTTTTTAGTATTTAGAGGATTCATGTCCCAGTCACCTACAAACCACATAGAAGCTAACCTAATATTTGTAGAAAACCTTCTGCTTATATAGAATTTCACCCTCAATCTTGATGCAAATGAACTCCAATGGAGCCTTGGAGAGGTCCACATCAACACAAATCTGACGGGATATGGTATGACACATAACGAGAGTATGAACATCCAAATATAGGAATATACCCACCATATTTCCAATCATCCTAAGTATATATAGATTCTAGACTGGGAGAGGAATCCTGAGATGAGAAATCCAAATAGTAGTGGAGGGGGTCCTTTTTTTAGGTAAAAATAAAATGACCAAAAAAATAAAAATAAGTGTAAACTATAAAAAGATCTTGTATCATTCGTCTAGGAAGATATTAGATCGACTTTAGAAAAAAAAATTGGACCAAAAAATGATATTTATCCAAATGTTCAATGACCACCTGATCAAGTAAACCCCACATTTTAGAGACGTGCCTATGTAAATCATTAATCGAAGGACGAAGCTTTCCGAGAACCACTAATAAGAAATCCAATAGGGAAGAGGTGAGTGAGAACTCCCGATGAGATATCAAGAGAGAGGGAAGACCATTAAATCACGACTTTACTTTAGGGTACATATTACATTTGGGGAAGGAGGGAAGAATCTGAGGGTCAGTTAAGGGGAAAAAGGAGCACCACTGATAGGAGAGAGGGTCCCTAGAAGACCCCCCCCCCCCTCTTATAGTGGTAGGGGGAATGAAAGATTGGTCATTCCACCACCTACTCTATTGATATGAAGGAGGAAAACCTATGTGAAGAAACCCACTAATAAAAATCCAGTATAATCCTTATATATTTCATATTTAGATAACCAATACGTCATTTATAAAATACACAAATAACATAATTATTAAATCCAAACACAAACACATTAATCATTCTTCTTCATCTGTAGTAATAGAATAAGCTTGACAATGATCCATTGGCTTCTTTTGAGGTGTATTCCTTTGACACATGGGGCATTCATTTACATAGTGTCCCATATCTCTAAAGTTGAATAATTGCACATTGGAAACTTTTTTCTTTCCCTTTCAATCAAAATCATGGTTTTATTTCTCTCCACACTTGTAAAAAAACTCCCAATCCTTTTAAGAAAGTATCAGTGTGTTTATTTCCATAATTATCACATGGGTTAAAATACTTATTTCCCTTCTTCCCCGTATCCATCTTTTTCCTAGTTATCCTTTTCTTATCTTTATTCCCTTTAAATCCATAATACATGGATAATTCTTCCTCTATTTTTTTGAACATGATATTATATCCTCATATGATGAAATTTTTTGAGAGAATAATTCCCTTCAAAATATTGTATTAAGCCCGTAAAAGACTTTATCATTCTTACTCTTCAGATCATGTGCACTAGTGAGTTTCACATTCCTTCTATTAGGCGTCATTTCTAAATTGTGACATACACTAGATTATATCATATCATTATGAAATATAATTTATAATCCAAAAACTAGTGAAATACTTAACATAAATTGAAAAAATTATGTTTAGTTAATCTCATAATCATAAACATGGTTTCTTTTAAATGTTCTTTTATACCTATCTTAAAATTCTATCATAGGTTTATGTTCCCTAATATATTATTTCCTAAATATAGTTCCCAAGATTTATACTAACTTCCTCTGATACCAACTATAACAACCCCAACCCTAATAGACCAGATTCAGTGGTTACTTTATAACATTAGCATAATATATAAGGAATCACATCTCGAAGGACCAAACAATACGGTAGTTTTGGAAAACTAGATACATACTTAAACCTTATACTACAATTAAAAATATAAAATACAAAAAAGTTAATCCTTTGATAACACCATTATTCTTCTAGATTAACCCTGTAAATCAATCATAAAAAACTTCTTTGCATCCTGGTGAAAAATAAAACTTAACAAAGGGGTGATATCATATGTTTAGTAACGGTATGCATACAGTAGATACTATCATAAATAATTAATAACAATTATGGAATATTAAATAATTGAAACACATTCCATTTAATCAATAAATTGATCATAATATAGCCGAAATAAATGATTATCAAATAATGTCATATAAATAATCACATGACCTATACAACTTAACCATGGATATTATTATAATAGAATAATCACATGTAAATCAATAACTAATCCCAAAATGATGTAATGTATAATGTCGTACATCTGAAACTTATTGTCAAGGCCTCCACCAAGACATCTAAAAAAATTAGTAAGGCCTTGGAAAAAACCCAATCTAGTTTGCCTCATGAGACCTAACGATGCATATAGGGGATATAGCAATCCACTCCCATCACTTACTAAGACCAATTCATTTCTTTCATGAATAAATAATTTAAACTAGTCAACATTCCTTAATAAAATCATTTACTATCCATATTGGAAGAACTAATCGTATAGAATATCAATAATTCTCTAGTAAAACAGGTCATAAACCATTTAATAAAGTATGGATGATGGTATCATGATATATCAACCTCAATAATTTATAATATTCAACAAATTATGTTGACATAGATGAAAATACATTAAATGTGATCATTGAAAAAATCTTTAGTAAAATACCCTTTTCACTTTGAAAACAACTTATTTTTAAAATGTTTTGTAATTATAAAAGAAAAAAATTTATTTAAAAATAACTATGTAAACTTTTAAATTAGGCTTCAAAACATTAAATCATCATGATGGTGGGAAAATTATCTCATGCAATATAAGTTAAAAAAACATTCCTTCCATGTTTTTATTGGGAAAAGTCTCAGATAAAATTGTTTAGTAAATGACAAAATTCACCTTTCAAAAATGTTTTGTAAAAAGTAAAACATGAGTAAAAATATCTTTAAAAATATTATTAGAATATTAAAAACATTTTTGGAAATAATTTTATAAAATATAGACATGGAATAAAAATAGAGTTTTAAGGGAAACTTTAATAAATATAATTTTTTAAAAGAAAGTCCCTTATAAATATCATACCGTTGAAGTGAGCATTAATAAAATGAATAAAATATGTGTATTTGATGAAAATACATGTAAATAAATTTTAAATAAAACATTATATATTCAAAATACATTTCACAAATAATATTATCATGATATAATCAAGAAAGTATAACTTTAACCCAGAGAATGGAAACTGGATTAAGAATTCTATTAACACTTCGTAATCAGTAGAATCATATGCCCTATAAAAGTAATAATTATCAAATGAAACATTTAATACTATGAGGATAATGATAATAATTATATGATATATCTAATGTAATTATACATACCACAAAAAATAAATAAGTTGTGAATAAGGCATATATCTCACAGAAGTAAAAGTGAGACGAGAAAAACCTTACCTCAAAATTCTATTTAGTTTTATGTACTTTAACCTATTGTATAATGTTTTAAATAATGTTATTAAATAATTAAATAAATTTATTTATATTTATAATACCTTATGTGATGATTTTATAACATATTATGACCCGTTCATCACAAAAATTTCATTATTTTCATTGTTTCACGTGTGTTTGTTTCATGGTTTCATGATCGGTTAATTTGTGTATAATTATGTATTTTATTATGAATTGAAAATAAAACTCCTTAATTGAAGTGAAATGGTATTCATGAACTTCCAAAAGTTTAAATTTTCCCATATATTATTTTTTTCATACATGAGGATGATTCATTTGACAAAATGTTAATGATAAATGTTTAGTTTATTTTGGCGGTTTTTCCGACCATCATGAATTAGTTTTGTTATATTTAATATTATGAGTATATATTAGTTATATAAGATAAAATAAGTTATAATATAACTATTAAAATATTATTTAACGATAATAATAGTTTTATTACCGTACATGAAGGTGGTGATGGAAAACAAATAAAATTATTATTCACAGTGGCGATTAACGAGCATAATTTGGACAATAGTTTCATTCTTTGAATAAGAGGAGGTTATAAAAGGGATGGATATAATATATTCCATTATAAAAATAAAATTAAAGTATATACATGATAATATAGTTATAATTATTTTATGGATGAAGGATGTGGGGGGGAAATTAGAAGAAGAAAAGAAATTAAGAGAGGTGCTTTGAGAAAATTACCTCTTAAATATCACCTCCTTGAAGGATCCCTTAAAGACCTTGGAAATGGTATTTGGGTGAGACCATAAGCACTTGGAAATTTTAATATATAGGAATAGATATTTTGGTATACATTTTAGTATCTTCAACAATTTTTATGAGAAATGGGGTGGTGAGATGTGGTATTTATACTTGAGGAGGGGTGGTTTTATGTGATTAAATAATGCTTATTTTATAATTAAATCCAACCACATTGATGTGGAGTTAATTTTCATGAATTTGGATGATAATTAATGTTTTAAAGGCTGTTTAGGGTCAATAAATTCATAAATAATCCATTAAATGTTTTACTTTTAGGTATTTTAAGCATTTACCTTTTAACTTTAACCCTTTTCATTATTTTTTCTATATCGCAGTAAATATTTCTTTTTACCACGGTAAACTTTTTATGCCTAGAAATAAAAATGATATTAATTCCTAATTTTGACCTTTTTATTCCAAATATTTAATCCTTTTTATAAAATTTAGTTTACAAAAATATAAAAATTACATTTAAAATTAATCCCACATACAAAACAGAAAAGCGATTTTCTAAAGTGAAAATGTCAAAATTTTGAATTGTTTTTATATTCAATTTCAATTTTAAATTGGTTAAAATGACATAAATCGGTTTTTTTGATGTATAATTGAAATAATTATACTTTAAAACCAATTTAAAATATAATTTAACTATATAAATTATTTATATGAAAAGTCAATTTTCAAATAACATGCAGTATTTTTCATTATTCATCAAAAAATAAAAATTATCAAAAAGATACTAAAAATTAACCCTAAGATAATTTTGATATTTCAATTTCAAAAATAAAGTTTATTTTTTCAAAAAAAAATTATAAAAGTTTCACGTTTTATTTTTGAAATAGGTGCGCCATTAAAAGGTGGCAAAATTGCCTTTTAGAAAAATATAACTTTTTAGGCTTCAAATTGGATTTATTCTTATCTTAAGACTATAGAAATTATTAGATGAATTTAAAAAAAATATTGAATATATAACATATAAATTTCATTAATATACTTCACTAATAGTGATTAATTTAATTTATTAAGATAAAATGCCATTGTGGGCATAGAAATAGTTTTTTATAAAAACACATCCTTTATGTTCACTTGGTTTTTATTTTCATTTCTAATTAATTGGTAACCAGTGAATTAATTTTAAAAACATGTGTAAAATATATTTTCATAATTTAGTTAATATAATTAATTCCCTTCATTCCAATTTCTTAGTGATAATATTCATGTTAAAATAATAATATTTAATAGTATATCGTGGTTCGTTTAAGCTCGGTGTTACATGTAACGTAAGCCATCGAAGAGACTAAATTTAAAAAGAGACATATCATAAAATATTATGGTGTTAAAAATAACTACCAAAATATCTTACTTACATACCTACCCATATACTAGAGGCCTTATATTGATTAAGAAACTCTCCTAAGAATTCTTTAGGTAAAAACCTAAAAGGCTCTCCAAAAAAGAGGTGAATTTAATAAACATGCTTGTTTATTTTATTTCTTATTCCACCCCCTTAAAATATCATTAAAATATGATAATATAACATCACCAGTATCTCCTATATTATGATATGTTTTTATGTTAATTTAATAACCTATATCTATCTCTACTTTCATCAAATGGAAAACAAAACAGTCAATCATGTGTACGGCGGACTACCGCCTCGCAAACCGATGTAATACGTTTTCCATCACCACATTTAATGGATGGATATAATGATGGATTTTACATATTTATATAATATTTATAACATTTTTATAATTATTTTATTATGATATCACATATACCTTCTTACTTCCCATTTCATGGGGGGATATGATAACGTTACTCGTGTGTATGGAGGGCTACCGCCTCGTGAAGCGATGTGATTTGTTTTTCACTTACGCTTTACATGGAATGTAGTAAGGAAAAATTTAATGAATATATGTGATATTTATAACCTAAAATACTTATATAAATATAATATCACACCTAAATTCTTACCTTCCATTTTATTAGAAAACAATAACGTTACTTGTGTATACATGTGGACTACCGCATCCACGTAGAGATATAAAATGTTTTCCATTTTATTTTTACATGGATGGTAATAAAGATGGATTTGATTAATATAAATTATATATATATAATAATAATAATTTTTTAAAGGTGAATTAATATTTATTTTCATTTTATTCTATCTGTCGAGAAAATAGAATCAGTGTTCATGCATATGTACGACCTATCATCTTCATGAACGATGTAATGCATTTTATATCTTTAACTTTTATGGATTAATCTAAATACATGTATAATGAACATATATGATATTTATATAATGTTTTAAAATTTAATATATTATTTAACCATCATAAAAGGAAAATTACTGAAATTACTGAACCAAAACATATATGAAAAACAAAGCAATTATCACTCAAAACAATGATTTTAACAAAGAATTGCTAATAAATGAGTGATAAAAGACTATGAATAAATAATATATCATATGATATATATTATTATTATTCTATAATATATTTATAATAAACCTATATTTATTAAATAGGATGTTAGGACACATATGAAGGAATTCAAACCTGGGGTAAGGGTTTCTCATCTCACTTTTACTTTTGTGATACATATGCTATATTCACCACTTATTCCTTTGTGTGGTGTATATACTACCCATCTTGATATTTTATATCATTAATATATTTATCTTCATGGTATTTAAATTTTTATTTGAATTTATTTCTTTCATGGGGCTTATGATTCAAAAGTTACCAAAGTGGTAAGTGTTTATTTCACAATCTCATCATTATTCAGGATTATTTATATTTAATTCTACCTTGGGGGGAATTATTTTTTATTTCTACATTAGAACCAACATATTTACTTATAATATAGTTATTTATAAAATTTTAAAGTAATAATACTATTTTTCCTCTCTTTGGTACTTAAATTTATTGAGGAAAAGTTTTTAAGAAAAGTTGACTTTATTTCTCTCTTCAGACAAAAATCTTTTTTCTTCCAAAACTATGTTTTCTAAAAAAAATTCAGAAATTTTTTTAACATATTCAAAATGGTTTATTAAATAAATTTTTATCCATTTTTTACTTTTTTTAAAATGGTTTTAAAGTAATCTTCTTATCGTTTTCTGAATAAGGTACTTTTTACCCTTTTTACAATAGTGTGAAAGAAATGTTTTTTTAACTTATACGGAATGTATAGAATTTCCTACCATCATGACCACTAACGTTTTAAATATTATTTTATAAGTTTCCATGGTTATTTTCAAATAAAATTATTTTCAATATGTCTTGTGAACTTTTAGTTTTAAAATGTGATTTTCAAAGTGAAAAGGTTATTTTCTTCAAGAATTTTTTTAAGGATATTTTTATGGTATTTTTATTCATCAATGAAAAAAACTTAGTTTAACTTATGATCCATTTTTTAATATGTTCTAATGATACCATCCTTATTATTTGTTTGTATGTTTTATAATCATTTGACTAGGATGTTCTATTTTGATACCATTTTCTATATTATTCTGAATGGTTTATGATTATGTTTATTGATTGGGGAAAGTATTAACATTTCATATGGTAGTTTTAAATGAAAATATTTATATGGATTGTGTTTAAACTATTCCATATGATTAATTCATAATTTTTAAGTGAAAGACGGGGCCTGCTATATCCCCTTTTTGCATCAGTGGGTCTTGTAAGACAAACTGGCTTGGGTTTTTTGTCAAGGCCTTACCCATTTATGTAAGATTTCTTGGGAAAGGCCTTAATAGTATGATTATGATGCCTAAAATTATGAATTCCCTCATTGTGAGATTAGTTATTGATTTTTTATGTTATTATTTTATTGGTTTGAATATTTGTGGTCATGTTTCAAGCTCATATGATTATTTATATGGATTATTTGATCATAATTTATTCCTATCATGTTATTCTTAATATTCAATTAATTTATTGAATATAATGTGTTTCACTTATTTACATTTTCATATTGATTGTGCCTTATTTATTCATGATAGATTCTATTGTAAGCATACCCTTACTTAGCATTAGATATCACCCCATTATTATGTTTCCTTTCCCCAGGATGTTAGGAAGTGTTTTATGATTAATATGCAGGGATATTCTAAAGGTAATAATGGTGTTATAAAAGAAAATACTATATTGTATTTTATGTTTTCAATTTTATTTTGAGATTCAAGTATGTATCTAGTTTACCAAGACTACTAAACTATTCAATTTTTTGGGATGTGATTGCTTATATCTAGTACCAATATAATAAAGTAACCATTGACTCTGGGATACTAGGGTTAGGCTCTTTACATAAATTGTATCAATAAACATCTCCAACAACTAGAATGAGACCATCTCAGTGCTATGGACAATGAGAGATGCTCTCCCAGATCTAGGGTCCCACTCAACTTGAAAGACATGAGTGACTCCATTGGAAGAAATAAACCAAACCTAATGATGATATAAATCAATATGGGGTTTATAAATAATCATCCAATCCATTCCAATTATGAGATAAAATATTTCAAGATCAAAAACTGAGAAGTCCCATATGGTTTTGCGATCAGTAACCATGACATGATATTTGGGGTATCTAAACCCCTTCTTTTACTTATTTCCTAAAGGAGTGGAAAGTGTCATCATGAAATGAATAATCTTTGAATGCAAGTCCAACACATCAATGAGATTATATGAGATAAATGAATGAGTTTAATTAATATTAAACAAGGAAATAACCATAAAAGATGCAATAAACACCATACCTCTCATGGTTTTCAGTCCTACCTATGACTCCTCTAGTGAAAAATCCACTGCATACAGACATCCAGCCTTATCCAACCCTTTCTTCACAACCTAAGAATCACCCTTGGCATGAGATTGAGATACCACCCCTTTTATTGCATCAGATCTAAACTGATAGACCTTGCTGAAAGTGGATCAATATCTACTACCTCAGAATTCTGTCTCATAAAAATGTTGAATATGAAAATATTTCCTAAATGTGTGACATACCGTTGGTGATGCCATACAATTAGGTTTAAGGTGCCCCTTTCTCCCACACTGGTAATAGACCACCTGACTCAAACATTATAACTATTTTTCACTCCTTACATTACCTCGAATATGGTCACTCTACTTACACTTCTATCCAGAAAATGAACATTGGATACCCCTCGCTATCGATGATATAATGAACCGCTTATCCTCATTGGCTTGAGAGTACAACGAGTCATTACTGGGACTTAAGCGACATCCCCAAGGCGCTAAAGGCTGGCAATAAATGTTGAAGGGTTTCAAAATAAGTGGGGGACGATTTACCCTTTTTGAACATACCACAGAACCAACAACCATAACCAAACTAATCAACTAAATGATTCATGATAAAAACTAAGACAACTCAACTATTTATTTTATCATAAAACAACCAAGAGTACCACAGCGGAAACCAACACTAAATCAGAGTAAAGAGCGGAAAGACAAATTAAAAGACCATAAGACGGTAGCCCAACTCCATGCTCCACAAGCTCCAAGCTCCAACATCACGAACCAGTCCAAGTATCAAAAAGTAGTGCTATAAACATGTGACACTTTACCTTTTCCAACATCCTGGTATATCACATCTGCAAAATCACCAACGTGCCAAAGTAGGGGTGATTAATGAAACTCAGTAGGTTTTCCCCGATGACTTCCCAACCCATGCCTCTAGGATAAAACATGTTAGCACATTTATATAAAAAAAATTATATAAAACAATTCCAAAATAGTTCACAATATAACACGTTCAATGTCAAAACCATTTTCCAACAAAACCCATCTTTCTCAAGAATAGAAACCAAGCAAAGTTTCCAATCAAATTCACATTTCCATTTCACGAAATCCATTTTTGGCACACCCAACCATTTCACAACCCCAGAAATCAATCATGCATGCTTCGTTATGACAGTTCCATACTCATGAGTGGTTTCTCGTTGATCTAGCAAGTCGTCACAAGGTAATTGTTTCCCATGTGCCATTATAACTTTGTCATAGATCACAAGTTCATATTTCAACCAAGCCCCGTATATGCAACATGAACACACACCATGCATTCACAACAATCATTCCAAAACCATCCTTTCAATAAAACACCTTTTATTGAAAACCATTTCCATCAAAACCAAGTTTATTCAAAACCTTTCAATAAATCATCAAACCTTTTATTGAAAACCATTTCTTTCAAGAGAAAAAACCATAACCAGTTTAAAATCACCATTTTAAATTCACTTTAACAAATACTTTCCAAAAACACACAATTTCCATCACCTGTTACTTAAAAGGGGTCTCAACTATTCTTTCACAGTAGATAAACATACCATTTCAATCAAGGAAAACAATTTTAAACTAAGCCTTCAAGTTCTAAGAAAGAGGAATCGAGAGTGAAGCCACCTACCTCAACAAAATAGGCGAAACCAACCAAGAATCGGGTTGAAACACCATGAAAACTCCTTATATTCCTTCCCCTATCACCAACAAGACCAAAACTCGACTTAAAGGTCATCCACTACCTTAGATCTACCCACCTTGGGCATAGATCTAATAGTCCATCAAGAGGGAAGAAGTAGATCTAATAAAACTAAAGGAAAAGAGACTTACCTTGATCAATTGGCCTCTAAACGCCAAGGAAACCCTTCGGATCGCTTCCAAAACGCCTGGTAAGTGTTCTCCCACCTTCACCGGATATAAATCCCGAATTAGGGCCATATAGGAGCAAAAACGATTGGGTTTAAAGATAAAATGGATTAGATCCTTAAAAATAGGATCTAAGTTGACCCCGTGCACGATTAGTCTGCACGGTTAGTCAAATCGTGCGCTAATCGTGCGGTAGTCACTACTTGTAAGGGGCACTCCACACGGCCTCCTCGTACGGTTTACCCAAACCGTGCGCACACTATGCAGTCTCCTCTATCCAAATTGACACCACCTTCATGGATTCTGCACGGTTTGGGAAACCCGTGTGAATCCCGTGCATCACCACCTTTTTCCCTTTGACACTTTAAAAGTCTCCAAACTTTCCCCAACCATTTATCATATGCTTCATGTAATTAAAAAGCATAAAACAAGGATTACTAACCAGAAACCGGGGTTAATACATTATCCCCACCATTGTCCTTTCCATCCCCAGAAATTAGAAAACCATCGCTTTCCTGAAAGAGTTATGGCCACTGCTCTTTCATTTCTTTCTCGCTTTCCCAAGTATCTTCCTGAATCTGACCATGTTTCCACAAAACCCACACTAGACCGATGCTTTTTCCACGCAAGACTTTCTCCTGCCTATCCACAATCCGCACCAGAATATGTACCAATGAAGCATCCGGATCTAGGTCAACATGATCCCATCTGATCACATGGTCAGGATTGGGCTGATACTTCTTCAACTGAGATACATGGAACACATTATGCACTGCACTGAACTGTGGTGGTAATGTCAACTGATACGCCACCTCGCCAACCCATTCTAGTATCTCAAAAGGTCCTATATATCGAGGAGATAATTTTCCCTGCTTCCCAAAACGATGATGTCCAAGCCTTGGAGAGATTCTCAAAAATACATGATCACTCACCGCAAACAACAATGGTCTTCGGCGATGATCCGCATAAGATTTCTGATGACACTGTGCTGTCTCCATCCTCTTTTTTATCAACTGAATCTTCTCTGTTGTTTCTTGGACAAGGCTTGGCCCAACTAGTATAGTCTCACCTGTTTCCACCCAGTATAGTGGACAACGACAAGGACTCCCATACAATGCTTCAAACAGAGCCATGCGTATCGAGGCTTGATAACTTTTATTGTATGAGAACTCCACTAAGGGTATATGCTCCGCCCATGAGCCCCCAAAATCCATTACACAAGACTACAACATGTCTTCCAAAGTTTGTATCGTCTACTCGGATTGTCCATCCGTCTGAGGATGATACGTCGTACTCATATTCAACTAAGTTCCCAGGTCTTTCTGTAAGGATCTCCAGAAACAAGATGAACCTCAAATCTCTATCTGAGACGATAGACACTGGTACACCATGCCTCTTTACCACTTCTCAGATATAGATTTTTGAAAGATCTTCCACTATATGAGTTTCATGAATAGGGATGTAATGGGCCGAATTGGTTAGACGATCCACTATCACCCAAATGGCATCGTGTTTCCGGACCGTTCTTGGAAGAGTTGTAACAAAATACATTGCTATCTGATCCCATTTCCACACTGGGATAGGTAAAGATTGTAACATACCAGCTGGTCTCTGATGCTCTACTTTAACCTGCTGACAAGTTAAGCACCGCGAGATGAACTCGGCCACCTTCCTTTTCATGTCGCTCCACCAAAACTACGCCATCAACGCCTTATACATCTTATGTGTACCTAGGTGTACAGCCCATCTGGAATGGTGGTAAGCATGAAGGAGTTGTTCCTGAGCAGTTAAAGGTACAACCATTCGATCTCAAAACTGCAAAATTGAACTCCCATGTAGCTTCCATCCCTCAATGGTCTCCCAACCATTTAGTTTTGAACTCATTGCAACACAGTCTACATAGGATGATTGTGCCTCCTTTACTATCTCCACCAAATCAGGAACAAGTGCAACTAGAAATAAAACTTCAACATCAGCTCGGTCTTCACATTCCATACACATGTCGACTAGGACCGACATCAACTGCCACTCATTTGAAGCTTCTTTCGCCAACTGAGCATACGACTTTCTTCTTAATGCATCGGCCACCGAATTACCCTTACCTGGTGTATATATCAAGTCAAATTCAAACATTTGAAGATACTCCATCCATCTCCTCTGCCTCAAATTCAAATATCACTGTGAGAAAAGGTGTTTCAAGCTTTTGTGATCCGTAAACACAATAAATTTATCACCAAAGAGATAATGTCTCCATGTTTTCAAAGCATGGACGACTGCAGCCAACACCAAATCATGTGTTGGGTAGTTCTTTTCATGCACTCTCAACTGTCTTGAGCTATAAGCAACAACATGGTCTCCATGCATGAGAACACATCCCAACCCAGATCCTGAAGCGTCACAATACACCACATACCCCTGTCCTAATTTTGGAAAAATCAAGATGGGTGTCGATGTAAGGTGAACTTTCAACTCTTGAAAGGATCTCTGAGATTCCTCAGTCCATTGAAATGCACTATTCTTCTCTTTCAATGCTATCATAGGTGAATCTAGTCGTGAGAAGTCACGCAAAAAGCATTGTTAATAACCAGCTAGTCTAATAAAACTTCGTATTTCAAAGACATTCTTCGGCGGTTGTCAAGAAAGAACAGCTTCTATCATTTATGGATCCACTAAAATGCCTTTCTCGGAAACAAAATGGCCTAGAAAGTGTACCTCTTGTATCCAAAAATCTCACTTTGATAATTTGGCCTACAATTGATGGTCTCTCAAGATTTCCAACACTATCTCCAAGTGTTACTCATGCTCGGTCCTTGTTCTTGAATACACCAATATGTCATCCACAAACACCACAACAAAATAATCCAGATATCACTGAAATATCCAATTCATCAATACCATAAAGACTTCCAGTGTATTCGTAAGACCAAAAGGCATGACTACATATTCGTAGTGGTCATATCTACTTCTGAAGGCTATATTTGGAATATCCTCCTTCCGAACTCACAACTGGTGATATCCTGACCGCAATTCAATCTTAGAGAACCACTGAGCTCCCCTCAATTGATCAAATAGGTCATCAATGTGCGGAAGTGGATATCTATTCTTTATTGTAACTTGGTTAAGTTTATGATAATCCACACATAACCTCAAAGTTCCATCTGATTTCTTTACAAACAAAACTGGTGTTTCCCACAGAGACACACTTGGCCAAATAAAACCTTTGTTTTCCAGTTCTTCCAACTGCACTTTCAATTCCTTTAACTTCGTTGGTTCCATCCTATAAGATGGAAGTGATATAGGACTGGTCCCCGGAAGAAGATCAATTGTAAAATCCACTTCTCTTACAGGTGGTAACCCTGAGAAGTTTTCATGAAAAATATCAGGAAATTGATCCAAGACTACTGGAAAACTATTGTTCATGATCTCGTCCATTGATTCCAAGTTTAACACAGCCATATGGTAAGATATCATTGCCACTACTGGTGCCAACAAGCTCATTTCACCTGACTTCACCACTATTTCTTCTCTAAAGAGATGCTTGACGCCATCCTCAGTCACGAAACTGATTGTTTTTCTATAACAGTTGATGTGATCCCTAAACTTTTTCAACCAATCTATACCCATGATTATATCATAGAAATCCATCTCCATCATAGAGAAATACCATTTCAGCTCAACTCCATCAATAGTTATAGAACATGCTCTACACACGAAGTCTCTACATTCTCTTTCACCGAGAGGAGTTTGAAGTTTTATCACAGAAGGCGTCATTTCAAGTTTTAAGTTCAGAAAATCAGAAACTCTAAAAGCAAGAAAATAATGCGATGCACCAGTATTGAACAAAACTTGCATGAGGGTAGAATTCAAAAGAATCATACCTCTCACCGTAGACAGTCCAAACTGGTCATCCACAATCACCTGTTCTGATCCATACAATTTCTTTGTTGCTGCACTTTTCTCCTTATTGCCTTGTTGAGATTACCATACCTGAGGAGTCATGGTATTTCTGGAATCATTATAGCTAGCTCTGTTCTGCTGGAGAGACTGATTTTGCTGTCCTCGCCCTGTCGAAGCATAAGATGCTTGTGACACCTGAGAAGTGTCACGAACACCTGATTGTGGAGCACTGTGATAATATCGTTGAAGATTCCCCATCTTGTTGAAATTGTGGCATGCTCTCGGTGGTGTTGTACATTCTTGTTTCATGTGATCAATCGAGCCACATTGAAAACACCCGGCTTTCATCATGGGTCGTGGAGGAAGATTCACCGATCCAGCCGTCTGATTCTGATTCGCACTCCCACCTTGGAAGTATGTGTCCCTCTTCCATTTATTCCCAGCATTATAGTTCCCACCCGTTCCCATGGGTATCATCAAACTTCCTCCTCCCATAACTCCTGAGATGTCTCTTTCAGCTATTGTTGCTCTGTTTACCATCTTCGTATAATCCATAATATAGAGAATAGCTATCTTCGAGCGAATCTCCTGTCGCAACCCTGATTCAAAGATGTGTACCTTCAGCGACGCACTTACAGCAACTTCTGGTGCAAAGCGCACTAAATTCATGAATTTAGCCGCATACTCCATGACAGAGATATTCTCATGCTTCAGGCTGAAAAAGTATATCATCCTCTAGATCTTGAATGTGTGAGGATAGAATTGTTTATTGAACAATTCCTCAAATTCCTCCCAGCCCAGGCCTTGATCCACCTTAGCCTGCACCACTAGCTCCCACCACTATTGTGCAAGATCCTCTAGCATATACGTCCCCAACTTTACTTTCAGTTCTGCTGGTGTGCCGATGAAATCGAAGATACAATTCATTCTACTCATCCACACCTGCACCCTTTCTGGTTCAGAATCACCCCGAAAGATGGGTGGATTCCGCTTCTGGAACTAGACAGAATGGTCTACATGCCTTGACTCATCCCTTTGATTCCCAGGGTCCACAGCCTGAAATGCTTGAACTATACTTTGGACTAGCTGTTGGTTCACCTGTGGCTCAGGTGCGACCACATTCTCCGCAGCCTCTTCCATTTGGTTTCTACGATGCCTAACGGGTGCCATTTTCTATACAAACAACGCACGCCGTTATTCTCACTTCCTAGCAACTGAAGGCTTAGCATTTCCATTTCTATCACATCACTATCACAACATTGATTTCCAACCATCAAGATTTTCCACATTTACCCATTTCTAAAAAGAAATCTTTTCTTTCTTTTCAAAATTAATCTATTTTCAAAATACATCAACCACTCTCTGTAACAACCCGAAATTTTAAATAAATCTTGTTTCCTAATTTTATGTGTTATTTTATTTTATTTTTATACTCAACAAAAATGTTTCATTTGATAACATGAGTATAATTAAAATGAGACTGTTGGGTTTTGACTGTTATTTGACCATTGGTCAATATGACCGCTGGAAACTAAACGTTTTGACTATTGTCTCTAAATACAAGCAATCTTGGTTAATTAATATAGAAAGAAGATTTGATGGCCTCACCCAGTAGTCTTGGACCGATCGAAGCCCACCTAACAGAACTTGGGAAGGAGGTAGCACCACTGGGATTTGCTCTGGACCAAACCCAAGCTGAACTTCATCATGTGAAGCTAGAACGGGATCACCTTCGCGAGAAGTTCAAACTGATAGAAATTACTACTCGTGCGATGTTGGTCGAGCCTCCCTCGGATTCTCTCACCTTAGCACACCATACACTTAGGTCCTATGCTGGTGTGATAAGGGGCTATGTAAGGAGACCGTAACTGCCTTGTGTAATCCTTTGTTTTAAATAAAAACTGGGATTTCTTCTTATGATGAAGTTTATGAATTTTCAAATATCCGGATAAATATAGTATGCATATTTTTGATGAATTTTAGAGAAAGGATATTTTAAAAATGTTTATATAAGCCTTAAATAAATAAAAATGTGTAATGATTTTCAAAAAATGGTCTTCTACAAATATGTTCAGTACGGAATTTAGAGTCTAATAAGATCAACTTAATTTTTTATGAATAGTAAATTATGAATAGTGATTTTATGCTTAGGATTAGTAATGTGACCAAATGGATTATTAATCTCACTTAAAGAAAGTATTAATATAATCTAGACACCTTGATTAAGTAATGTGATTCAATAAAATGGTTAAAAAACGGTTTCATAAATTATTATTCAAGTATTAGTTTTTTTCGGGTGAATAGTGTTTTTTAATTAAAAATTAAATTAAAAATATTTAGAAAATTATTTTTATAAAATGGATTTCATTTTTGAACACAGAGCATCGATATTATGTTAAGGTAATTTTTGGGGATTTTTCTAAAAAAATGAATTTTCGGTGAATAGTGTATTTATTTAAAAAATAAATTAAAAATATTTAGAAAATTATTTTTATAAAATGGATTTCATTTTTGAAATCAGAGCATTTATATTTGGTTAAGGTGAAATTTTGGGATTTTTCTGAGAAAGTTGAATTTTCAGTGAATAGTAAAAATACAGTTTTAGGGTTTCGGTATGTTTAATGACATCATAACTGTGTCATGATGATATCATGAGATATTTTAAAGGATGTTCGACTAAAGAGGATGAATTATTGTGTGGGGGTCTCCATGTGGCCTAACTCTATGGGAAGTACCATGGGAGGGCCCATGCTTTTGAGAAAACCACTTTTGAGGTGTCCCTTGGCCATTAATGCCTTGTCCCCTCACTTTCCCTATAAATACCAAGCCTTACTCTCATATTTTCGACTCCAAAACCATCCTTAACGAAGTTCTGGTCTCCTTACCTCCCAAGGAGTCCTCCCAAGGTGCCCCCAATCCCTCAAGGTCCCAACCTTTGAGTTTTAAGAGTTACGTTTTAAGGTAAGGGATCCGGCCCCTCTCTTTCTTTTCAAGTGATCTCTTTTATGTCATTCTTTTATGCCCCATGTTATTATGTTGGAGGAGGTTCTTTTATATTAATTATAATTTCCTTTTTATGTTCATATGATGAGATACCCCCTCTTACTCTCATCATTTCGTTTTAAGAATGTTTAAGTGGCGCCGTTAGGCTGCCGAATTTTCAAGGGATTCGTTCACCTTTCTCATTTTTTTAAAGTTCTACTTTCATGTCAAGTCTTTAAAGTTCCTTTTTATTATGTTGGGGTATGATCTCTATATTTATCATACTGATCTTTTATGATCATATGATGAGAGACCCCATTTTATCTCTTCAATTCAGTATTTTGAAGTTTTAAGTGGCGTCGTTAGGCTGCCGAATGTTTAAGTGGTTCTTTCACCCTTCTCATTTTTCAAAGTTCTAATTCCATGTCAAGTCTTGAAAGTTACTTTTTATTATGTTGGGGTATGATATCTATATCTATAATACTGAAATTTTATGTTCTTATGATGAGAGACCCTATTTGATCTCATCAATTCATTTTTGTTGAAGTTTAAGTGACGCTGTTAGGCTGCCGAATTTTTAAGTGGTTCTTTCACCCTTCTCATTTTCAAGTTCTATTTTCTTGTCAAGTTTTTCAAGTTAATTTATTTTGGGGTATGATCTCTATATCTATCATACTGATCATTTATTTTCATATGATGAGAGACCCTTTTTTATCTCGTCAATTCTTTTTTGTTGAAGTTTAAGTGGCGCCGTTAGGCTGCCGAATTTTCATAAGAGAAATCTTATTTTTTGTCTTCCTTTCATGTTCTTCATTTCATATGGTATATTTTCAAATTTTATTACCATGTTCTTAAATCCCTTATATTCTGTCCCTCTACTGTTTTATGGGTCATTTATGAATGTTTGACCCATGTCCCCTCTCTTTTCAATGTTTTCTAAAACCCCGAAACAAAGCTGTTATGCTGCAGAATTTTCATCTCAAAATGCCTCTCTCTTTTCTCAAAATTATTTTATGTTATAAAGTGAATACTAAAAGCTATTATTTCTACAGGGGTATTCACATATATACCAAAATGTTCTATTTTAAATTCTGAGATTTACATACCTGAAACCCGCTCTCCCCTTCCGTGGGTTTAAAGTGACGTAAAGATCATCTCTTTAAAGCAGTTTTTAAAACGTTATGATTATGAAATGAAACCCATTTATTTTATGCTATATGGGTTGTTTATGAAATGATTTATGATGATATATGTGGCTCACATGATAATAAATGCAAATTTAAGGGTGTGCCCTGATAGCGCTCCAATGCATTGGGTAATGATGTAACCACTAGAGATTACAATTTTCACGATACCTTGGTGAATAACCTTGGTAATTTTCAAATGACACCTTGGGGATGGACCTTGGTGATATGTTCATGATTGTCTATGTTAAATGATGTAGCCATATCTTCAAGTTATGAAAAATGTTATTTTTATTATGATATGCCACATGATTTCTTTCTCATGCCTTAAAGTTCTTTTCATGACATTGTTGATGTATCTCAAGTTCACATGTTAAATGTTTCCCCTTGTTTCCCTTACTGGGCCTTCTGCTCACCCTTTCTTTTGATGTATGTCCCCAGGTTATGAGATGCAGTAATGAACCTAGGATGAACATAAGGATAATCCTTTCAAGTGTTTAAGAAGAATGTTTTTTTTGTTTCATGTATTAAGTTCCTGGTTTCCAAGACACTAAACCTTAAAGATCCTCAGTTTTGTAAAATATAATGAAAGTTTATGTGATAAAATGGTGGGATTCTATAGTTGGTATCAAAGGATGGTTTAGTTATTTGTGGGAATTAGGATATGAAAACATTAGGAAGAACCCTATAGAAAATTTTAAATATAGGAAATCTTCCTGGTATTTTGGGGAGTATTGAGTAAGGGGTTGCCAAGAAAATACATCCCTGTCTGGATACGAGCAGGTAGAGGTGGCTCTGGCACAGATGTACATAGGACTAAAACCCGAAAACACCGCTTTGAGCTAGACTCGAACGGGAACTGGTACACGACAACGGGCCTTGCTGCACTCTTGGTTACGACACTCCCGGGGGATATGCTTTGGTAAATTCATAAGCTTAGTATGAACCATTATTAAAGGAACAAAGATAAAATAAAATAAAGATTCA
Source organism: Viscum album (assembly GCA_963277665.1). Classification (NCBI taxonomy): domain Eukaryota; kingdom Viridiplantae; phylum Streptophyta; class Magnoliopsida; order Santalales; family Viscaceae; genus Viscum; species Viscum album. Next base: position 630,321,582 of record OY728130.1, on the reverse strand, counting down.
CATAAGAATATACGATCATGGATAACCTAGATTGGAACTTAGGAGATCGCAAGTTAGGATATACTTTTATTCTACAAGTTTATCCTTTTATGCTTAAAGTTTCCTTTTCATGATTATTGGCGAAGTATTTAAGCCCCTAATTATACTTTATCTTCTTAGTTAATGGTGGGAAATGGAAGAACATGTCCCAACAACCAATGTGATATGAAATGCGATGATTGTCATATTAATATGACAGAGATGATTAGGGGATTAAAAGATGATTATTATTTTGGAAGATGTTCACTATTTTTGGGACCCTATATGATCGAGGTAAATAGATTACTATGGTATTTTCATTGAGGAGTAAGGTTGACTTATATTTTGAAGAATCGATGAATTTAAGGCTGACTTATAGTAATTTAGGTTACTTATGGAAATTATTAACCTATCTTGGGGTAAATATTTTTTGGTTAGTTACTTTTGTTATAAGATGTTTGGAGTGGTTGATGTTGTTTGGAGATGAATGATAAAGTTTACCTTGGAAGACTATGTTATCAAATACTTCTTGTATTTGGGTTTCAATCTTAGTTTGGTTTATTTTGGGGATTTTTAAGGACATTTATTTACAGAATGGTCTATGATGGACTCTGGGTAGTACCATGGAACATTGAAGATTTAAAATTAGTTTCCATTCCTATAGGATTTTTTCTTTTTGAAGAGTTGTTTTACCTTACCCTTTCTGTTTTTGGGATAATGTTTAAAGATAGATGAAATAGATGGTTAATCTTTTGTGGATTATGTGATTCTCTAGAAGATTATTTTTGTGTTTTGATGAGACCAAGTGTTTTTGAATGCTCATCATTTGGAGAAAATATTATTTTGGGTAGAAACTTATTAAAGGATGAAACTCTACATGAAGGTAGGTATTTTTTTATGTTTTTGTTCTATGTAGTAAATGAATTCCTCAAAATTATGAAAAGAAACGTAAAAAAAATGTTGTTGGTTTACGTTTCCTCCTAGGTAATCAAAGACCGTTTACACACATCATAAGTTTGGGATTTTCTTATGGTTAACTTTCTCTTAATCATGTTCTCTATCACTCTCCCTCAGAACTTGACCCTTTGTTTTCTCCTCCATGTTCATGTTTTCCTACACGGAATCCTAGTGTGGGTTAACTCGGGTGACCTTTATACTTCCCTTTCTTTATTTTAAAGTAATAGTTTTACTGACTCCTTTTCCAATGTGGGACTTTCAATGAAATTTCAAAACCCAATTTTAAAAATTGCGAGGACGCAATTTCTTAAGGGGGGAAGATTGTAACGACCCGAAATTTTAAATAAATCTTGTTTCCTAATTTTATGTGTTATTTTATTTTATTTTTATACTCAAAAAAATGTTTCATTTGATAACATGAGTATAATTAAAATGAGACTGCTGGGTTTTGACTGTTATTTGACCATTGGTCAATATGACCGCTGGAAACTAAATGTTTTGACTATTGTCTCTAAATACAAGCAATCTTGGTTAATTAATATAGAAAGAAGATTCGATGGCCTCACCCGGTAGTCTTGGACCGATCGAAGCCCACCTAATAGAACTTGGGAAGGAGGTAGCACCACTGGGCTTTGCTCTGGACCAAACCCAAGCTGAACTTCATCGTGTGAAGCTAGAACGGGATCGCCTTCGCGAGAAGTTCAAACTGATAGAAATTACTACTCGTGCGATGTTGGCCGAGCCTCCCTCGAATTCTCTCACCTTAGCACACCTTACACTTAGGTCCTATGCTGGTGTGATAAGGGGTTATGTAAGGAGACCGTAACTGCCTTGTGTAATCCTTTTTTTTAAATAAAAACTGGGATTTCTTCTTATGATGAAGTTTATGAATTTTCAAATATCCAGATAAATATAGTATGCATATTTTTTATGAATTTTAGAGAAAGGATGTTTTAAAAATGTTTATGTAAGCCTTAAATAAATAAAAATTTGTAATGATTTTTAAAAAATGGTCTTCTACAAATATGTTCAGTACGGAATTTAGAGTCTAATAAGATCAACTTAATTTTTTATGAATAGTAAATTATGAATAGTGATTTTATGCTTAGGATTAGTAATGTGACCAAATGGATTAGTAATCTCACTTAAAGAAAGTATTAATATAATCTAGGCACCTTGATTAAGTAATGTGATTCAATAAAATGGTTAAAAAACGGTTTCATAAATTATTATTCAAGTATTAGTTTTTTCGGGTGAATAGTGTTTTTTAATTAAAAATTAAATTAAAAATATTTAGAAAATTATTTTTATAAAATGTATTTCATTTTTGAACTCAGAGCATCGATATTATGTTAAGGTAATTTTTGGGGATTTTTCTAAAAAAAATGAATTTTCAGTGAATAGTGTATTTATTTAAAAAATAAATTAAAAATATTTAGAAAATTATTTTTATAAAATGGAGTTCATTTTTGAAATCAGAGAATTTATATTTGGTTAAGGTGAAATTTTGGGATTTTTCTGAGAAAGTTGAATTTTCAGTGAATAGTAAAAATACAGTTTTAGGGTTTCGGTATGTTTAATGACATCATAACTGTGTCATGATGATTTCATGAGATATTTTAAAGTATGTTCGACTAAAGAGGATGCATTATTGTGTGGGAGTCCCCATGTGGCCTAACTCTATGGAAAGTACCATGGGAGGGCTCATGCTTTTGAGAAAACCACTTTTGAGGTGTCCCTTGGGCATTAATGCCTTGTCCCCTCACTTTCCCTATAAATACCAAGCCCTCCTCTCATCTTTTCGACTCCAAAACCATCCTCAACGAAGTTCTGGTCTCCTTACCTCCCAAGTAGTCCTCCCAAGGTGCCCCCAATCCCTCAAGGTCCCAACCTTTGAGTTTTAAGAGTTACGTTTTAAGGTAAGGGATCTGACCCCTCTCTTTCTTTTCAAGTGATCTCTTTTATGTCATTCTTTTATGCCCCATGTTATTATGTTGGAGGAGGTTATTTTATATTCATTATACTGTCCTTTTTATTTTCATATGATGAGAGACCCCCTCTTACTCTCATCATTTCGTTTTAAGAATGTTTAAGTGGCGCCGTTAGGCTGCCGAATTTTCAAGGGATTCGTTCACCTTTCTCATTTTTTTAAAGTTCTACTTTCATGTCAAGTCTTTCAAGTTACTTTTTATTATGTTGGGGTATGATATCTATATTTATCATACTGATATTTTATGATAATATGATGAGAGACCCAATTTGATCTCTTCAATTCAGTATTTTGAAGTTTTAAGTGGCGTCGTTAGGCTGTCGAATGTTTAAGTGGTTCTTTCACCCTTCTCATTTTTCAAAGTTCTAATTCCATGTCAAGTCTTGAAAGTTCCTTTTTATTATGTTGGGGTATGATCTCTATATCTATCATACTTAACTTTTATGTTCTTATGATGAGAGACCCTATTTGATCTCATCAATTCATTTTTGTTGAAGTTTAAGTGACGTCGTTAGGCTGCCGAATTTTTAAGTGGTTCTTTCACCCTTCTCATTTTCAAGTTCTATTTTCTTGTCAAGTTTTTCAAGTTAATTTATTTTGGGGTATGATCTATATATCTATCATACTGATCATTTATGTTCATATGATGAGAGACCCTTTTTGATCTCGTCAATTCTTTTTTGTTGAAGTTTAAGTGGCGCTGTTAGGCTGCCGAATTTTCATAAGAGAAATCTTATTTTTTTGTCTTCCTTTCATGTTCTTCATTTCATATGGTATATTTTCAAATTTCATTAACATGTTCTTAAATCCCTTATATTCTGTCCCTCTACTGTTTTATGGGTCATTTATGAATGTTTGACCCATGTCCCCTCTCTTTTCAATGTTTTCTAAAACTCTGAAACATAGCTGTTATGCTGCAGAATTTTCATCTCAAAATGCCTCTCTCTTTTCTCAAAATTATTTTATGTTATAAAGTGAATACTAAAAGATCTTATTTATACAGGTGTATTCACATATATACCAAAATGTTCTATTTTAAATTCTGAGATTTACATACCTGAAACCCACTCTCCCCTTCTGTGGGTTTAAAGTGACGTAAAGATCATGTCTTTAAAGCAGTTTTTAAAACGTTATGATTATGAAATGAAACCCATTTATTTTATGCTATATGGGTTGTTTATGAAATGATTTATGATGATATATTTGGCTCACATGATAATAAAGGCAAATTTAAGGGTGTGCCCTGATAGCTCTCCAATGCATTGGGTAATGATGTAACCACTAGAGATTACAATTTTCACGATACCTTGGTGAATAACCTTGGTAATTTTCAAATGACACCTTGGGGATGGACCATGGTGATATTTTCATGATTGTCCATGTTAAATGATGTAGCCACATCTTCAAGTTATGAAAAATGTTATTTTTATTATGATATGACACATGATTTCTTTCTCATGCCTTAAAGTTCTTTTCATGACATTGTTGATGTATCTCAAGTTCACATGTTAAATGTTTCCCCTTGTTTCCCTTACTGGGCCTTCTGCTCACCCTTTCTTTTGATGTATGTCCCCAGGTTATGAGATGCAGTAATGAACCTAGGATTAACATAAGGAGAATACTTTCAAGTGTTTAAGAAGAATGTTTTTTTTTTGTTTCATGTATTAAGTTCCTGGTTTCGAAGACACTAAACCTTAAAGATCCTCGGTTTTGTAAAATGTAATGAAAGTTTATGTGATAAAATGGTGGGATGCTATATTCTCTTTTCAAATTTCTTCATTTGAAAACAATTTTATAATTCTCAGAAATCACACTTTTGCATCAAACGATAATCCATTTCTCAAAATGATATATGCACTCCTAGTGGGAAGTCATTCCTCTAATGCATGTCATGCTCATCTCATTGGTAAACCCATGAAAATAAGATTTGTTATCCTATAAGTGTCTCTAAGACACTTATGTACCCAACTCCCTGGTAACTTGAAGTTCATCATAAAAAGGTTAGCTATGCCTTTTTATGCTCTACATTCCAATTTCCGACAATCCTACTCCTTCCTAAGATGACCACCCAAAAAATAGACACGTAAGAATTCAACGTCAAGACCAAAAAAACTGATGACTACTTGTTCCACAAATAAAGGAACAAGTTGATTGCATTTATAGCCCAAGTACCGAACAAACTGATACCATTTGTAAGGACCCGCTTATCCTCATTGGCTTGAGAGTACAACGAGTCATTACTGGGCCTTAAGAAACATCCCCAAGGTGCCAAAGGCTGGCAATAAATGCCGAAGGGTTTCAAAACAAGTGGGGGACGATTTACCCTTTTTTAACATACCACTGAACCAACAACCATAACCAAAATAATCAACTAAATGATGCATGATAAAAACTAAGACAACTCAACCATTTATTTTATCATAAACCAACCAAGAGTACCATAGCAGAAACCAACACTGAATCAGAGTAAATAGAAGAAAAACAAATTAAAAGACCACAAGATGGAAGCCCAACTCCATGCTCTAAAAGCTCCAAGCTCCAAAATCATGAACCAGCCCAAGTATCACAAAGTAGTGCTATAAACATGTGACACTTTACCTTTGACAACATTCTAGTATATGACATCTACAAAATCACCAATGTTCCAAAGAAGGGGGTTAGTAATGAAACTCAGTAGGTTTTCCCCGATGACTTCCCAACCCATGCCTCTAGGATAAAACATGTTAGCACATTTATATAAAACAATTTATATAAAACAATTACAAAATAGTTCACAATATAACAAGTTCCATGTCAAAACCATTTTCCAACAAAACCCATCTTTCTCAAGAAAAGAAACCAAGCAAAGTTTCCAATCAAATTCACATTTCCATTTCACAAAATCCCTTTTTTGCACACCCAACCATTTCACAACCCGTGAAATCAACCATGCATGCTTCGTTATGATAGTTCCATACTCATGAGCGGTTTCTCTTTGATCTACCAAGTCATCACAAGGTAATTTTTTCCCATGTGCCATTACACCTTTGGCACTGAGAACAAGGTCATATTTCAACCAAGCCCCGTATATGTAACATGAACACACACCATGCATTCACAAAAATCATGCCAAAACCATCCTTTAAATAAAACTCTTTTTATTGAAAACCATTTCCATAAAAACCAAGTGTGTTCAAAACCTTTCAATAAATCATAAAACCTTTTATTGAAAACCATTTATTTCAAGTGGGAAAACCATAACCAGTTTAAAATCACCATTTTAAATTCACTTCAACAAACACTTTCCAGAAACACACAATTTTCATCACCTGTTACTTAAAAGGGGTTTCAACCATTCTGTCACAGTATATAAACAAACCATTTCAATCAAGGAAAACAATTTGAAACTAAGCCTTCAAGTTCTAAGAAAGAGGAATCGAGAGTGAAGCCACCTACCTCAACAAAATAGGCGAAACCAACCAAGAACCGGGTCAAAACACCACAAAACCTCCTTAGATTCCTTCCCCTATCACCAACAAGACCAAAACCTGACTTAAAGTTCATCCACTACCTTAGATCTACCCACCTTGGGTGTCGATCTAAGGATCCATCAAGAGGGAAGAAGGAGATCTAAGAAAACTAAAGGAAACATGACTTACCTCGATCAACCGGCCTCTAAACGCCAAGGAAACCCTCCAGATCACTTCCAAAATGCATGGTAAGTGTTCTCCCACCTTCATCAGAGAGAAATCCCTAGTTAGGGCCATCTAGGAGCAAAAACGAGTGGGTTTAAAGATAAAACGGATTAGATCCTTAAAAATAGGATCGAAGTTAACCCTGTGCACGGTTAGTCCGCACGGTTATTCAAATCGTGCGCTAACCGTGTGGTAGTCACTGCTTGTAAGGGGCGCTCCACACGGCCTCCTCACATGGTTTTCCCAAACTATGTGCACACCGTGCGGTCTCCTCTGTCCAAAGTGAAACCACCTACATGGCTTCCGCACGGTTTGGGCAACCTGTGTGAAGCCCGTGCGTCACCACCTTTTGCCCTTTGACACTTTAAAAGTATCCAAACTTTCCCCAACCATTTATCATATGCTTAATGTACTTAAAAAGAATAAAACAAGGATTACTTACCAGAAACTGGGGGTACTACAAATGATTCTCTTAAGAGTTCTGTCTTCCCATCTATATCTACCTCTACCATAACTGTCTAAAACCTCTGTGAAGGTGGGTAGGCACATAAGAATCATCACAGACCAAATATAATTCCTAAATCCCACCTCAAACCTCTATTCCTTGAGATATTAATTGGAAACAAGCTCTATATATAGGTGAACCAAATTGAAAAATCAAGTAGCATACTCCATGACAGAACAATCTCCCTACTCCAAATAAACAAAATCTCAAGCCTTCATCATTCTTAAGGTCTTAAGATAAAACTTTTGATTAAAGGATTTCTTGAAAGTGGTCTAGGTGAGATATTCATGCATCTTTTCTTGTAAAAAATATTCCCACTACTTACTTCCTAACCCTTCAAGTATATAAGGGGTCAAACAAATCTTGGAGTCTTTTGGAGTTTTTAGGAAGTGGAAAATCCTCTCAATCCTCTTGATCCATTTAGCTGATTCCTGGGGTCCATTGGCACCATGAAATATTGGTGGATGTTTCTTAGTGAATTTTGTAGCATGGTACACCCTCTATTTCAGTTCAATATTGGTAACTTAGCCCATGGACTGGATCATTCAAATTATGGTTTCCACCAAAGCTGAGTCGGTTGGAGGATTTGTCTATGGGGTTTTCTCTACACCTTCCTCATTAACATTTAGAGATGTTATAAAACAAGAGGACATAAAACACTTAGAATAGAATTTGATTCCTTTACCATAAATAGAATTCAGATAACTAAGTCCAAAAGTGCTATAAAAATCAACCATGATTCTAGACAACCCTAGACTTCCCATGGTAACTCGAGGCTTGTCAAGAAAGTCAGCTAGCTAGGAACACTCCCACACTACCTCTCAAGTTCTGAAAATCCCATCTTTGGTATATCAACAACCCTAGACACAAGAGGGTGATACAAAAGTATGAGCATAGACTTTAACAATAACCTAACCCTTTAATACCAATTTGTAACAGACCAACCTCGGTCAACTAATAATGTCACCCAAATTGGCCCACTACAAGGACTGAAGCATGTTCTTAATCACTATAGGATGGAAAAAATCACAAGTACATCGTACAAAGAAACATGGAAATGATTTCACCCTCAAAATACATATGATAAGATAGAAATAAAATATAGTATCATCACAGATATCCATAATACATCATATGTCAAACAATCAAACCAAAAAGGTAACATTCAAAAACTTGATAATAAGGTCTAAATGAAAAAAAATGGTAGACCATCGTAATAGAACCTGAAGTAACCCATGGGTCCATCTCTATGTGACCATGTTTCACCACCAACCCAACCTGCTGAACGGCAACACAAACTTATAGATTCATCCTTTATATGACACTCTTCCCATTACATGTAACCTGAAAAACCATGGCTAAAAATTCCCAAAGGAAAAAAATTAGGGTGTGAGAACTAAAGATCAATAAGATACCATGAATAATATATACAATTTATATCCACATGCATCCTTGCATAAAAAAGATTTCAAATTATTTCAAAATAAACCATATTTATATATAAAATCATCATTTATATTTATTTTCAAAAACATTCCATATCCAAACAAACAAGGAAATATGACATACATTTATCCATGAGACATAATCAGATAAAATAAATAGGTTTCAATCATTCATATCCATATCAAGTGAGTAAATGGGTACATCAAATAAACAAGAACATAATGTATCCTCAAATCACCAAAGAGACAATCATGACATAAGGGTGTATACAAATCAGAAGAACAAGACTATTGTCCAGTATAAGTGAAACCTAAAGTCTAAGAAACTAGGTCCTCTAGAAAGGCTACCCACTATAAATCCTTGTAATCGTGGGAATCTCCCCTAGTGATAGCTAACTTCACTAGGGCTCACATATGTCTAGATTTTTCCCATACCCCAAGGTATTCCTGACATGCTAATACATTATCATTCCATTAAAGAAACCAAGTTCACATTTCATAAGACATTTTACAAGGAAAATCCATTACATTCCATGCCTATATTTTCATAAAACATTATTTATAGTGATACCACACTGCTTCCATGCTAGAAAAAACCATTCCATTTTTAAAATCATCTTTGAGGCAATTTAAAAAACACGTCATCTGTATCAAAATAGTTTAAATCAAAACCCCATTTTTTAGAAATTATTTCCATAGATATCAAAGATAAAATCACCTCTCATGAATTTAAAATAATCAGTTACACAATTTAAAACCAAATAAATTCAGAAGAGCACAAGGCATGCCAATGCATAGACCAAAAAATAGATACACTTACCTCAAGAATGATGAAAATATTATTGACTTCAAAATTGGTGATGGGACATGACTAGATTTGGTCCTCACAATCCTGTATCTAGAAATAACTTCATTAATTCTCCATCAAACATTAGATCCAAAAATCATAGCCTAATTGTGTTCTAGTGAATCACGGGCAAGAGAGATCAAGGATTGATTATAAAAACCCATACTTTACATACATTGTTATTACTTTATAATTGAAGCTTATTTATTACAATATATAACAAAACCATGACAGGCCGTATAGGTATAGTGTCTTTAGAAACTGGGAAACATAAACAACTGGCTCATAAAACATCTATATTGTCTCCCATTTATTTCATCATAACTTAACTCCTTTTTGGAATATCATATTTAATACCCTTCTTACTAACCTAGGGAACATAATCATACAAAAGGGGGAACACAAATTCTCAGTAAGGATAAAAAAAGGAAATATCAATCATATCATATTCATAAGAACATAACATTTGAAAATCTTATCTTGCATAAGAGGTCATAATATCATGTCATGGGATAAATCATAGAATTGAAATATAATCCCAATAATCATAACATAAGACATGAAACTTTGTGGCATACACACATAAGCATAGAAAATCATTTCATATTAGTTAAGGATCATTTCCAAGACCATCATAGTGGAAAAAGTCCATTACTGAACTGAATTCACTCCTTGTTACAGTCCTGTATCACTGAACCGGATTAACTTTTCATTCCAACCATGTCTATCTCATGAGATATAAATATTTACCCAATTCATTTTAGGTAGATATAGGTCCCACCCATATCATAATGAAACCATTCTTATGTTTTCCAAAAATACATAAATCATACATCATAGCATAACCCATATAATAAAATGGGATTCTTAAACATCATGCCATCATAACATAATACATATAAGATAAAAGGACTTCATAAAAATAATTCCATCATAACATAATCAAATCAAAGTAATAATAGGTATATAAACATAACCCTGTATCATCTTATATGGAAAATAATTTTGATAAAACACTTGAACTTAGTTCTTGAGGAAAATATCCTTTCTTCTTCAAAAACATTTTCTTTTCTCAATATGTCGTGCAATTTTAAAAGAAAAGAATTTAATTGAAAATGGATATGAAAACTTACAAAGGAATCTTCATGTAAATAATGCTCTATGAAAGTTTAAAAATATGTTCATTCTGTATAAGTTAAAAAACATTCTCCTTGTACTTTTTTGGAAAAGTAAAAAAGTACATCATATGGTAAACAAAATAAATATTTCTTCCATACTATGTGGTAAAATTCAACAAAGGGTAAAAATGACTTTAAACATACATGGAAGAATGGTAAACATTTATGAAAACATTTTTAGAAAAATGGACATGGATGATAAATATAACCCCAGTAAATACTTACTAATAAACAATCTCGAATAAAAATGATATTGGAAAAGTTATCCCTTACCTTAAGTCTGATATGCTTCGTATGTTGATCGTACCATGATTCATTGTTTTATTTCACCCTTATACCAATGTATTAAACTGGTATTGTATTGAAAATTACAAGTATAATAACAAATTTCACTCCATGGTTGATTCAATTATTTTGTGTTTAACACTATTAAAAAGGGAAATGTTACATGTTTTGATAATTATATTGAAGGAGGAGGTGATTTGGTGAACCCATGATGAAGTCCAAGAAAGATGGGACAATCTGCACATGATCCAAGAACACCAGTGGACTCAACTGCATATTTCTACTAAACCATGCATCTAAATGGGCTGAAATTTTGTGGGCCGGTCCAAAATTGGATGGGATATATTTCATATGAAGGAACCGAATCCCCATTCGGCTTCTACGATGACCATACTAGTTGATCTATCCAAGGAATCAAAGTTGGACCAAGTCAAATGCGGTGTTCTGTATTTTATCAATATCTAGAGATTTAGTTGTCCAAATGGTGCCAAAATTTCAGTGGAGACAGCCAAGAGGTGGGGATACAACTTTTATATTTTTTTCCAAAGTGAGATAAGGTTGTCTGAAGGCCGAAATGCGTGGTACAAGTGGATTAAAGAAATCTGTGTGCCTAAAACCACCTTCCAATTTTCCTATAAAATGGTACCTTGGGATCCCCATTTACAATTTCAGCCAGGATGAAAGGTGCTGCCATTTTGGAGTCCCCAAGGAGTCTTCTCAACATCCTTATCAGTTCTGGAGGCTATGGGAAGTTCTACTTAAATATCTTCTTCTTCTTCCCCTCCCATGGGTTTCTAAACCCCTTGTGATCACCCGGGGAGGAATGTGATGTAATCCCAAACTTCAAACTTATATTATTTTGAATGATCTTTTTAATTCCAGGTTTTATGTAGTTTTTCCTCATACTATATTTTTATTTAATTGAGTTATATACTGGTATGTTATACTCAACTCAAATGATCATGTTTGGGGGTACCCTTTCATGTGATGTTTCACACACCGTTCATCCCTTTTTCTTCCCTCATTCAATTGCGGTGTTTGTGTGGTTCATATTGGTCAATTGAACTCACATAAGCACTGTAAATATCATGAAAATTTATGTCATGGTATCACAAAGAAGTAACATACAAACCTGGACAGTACATCGAGTTCTTCGTGCCTTGGTGAGTTTCGGTTATGATGTCGAACACAAATCACTTAATCATCGGCGGTGTCTGGTGAATCATTGTGTATTTTCAAATGAACCATAGGAGTTATCCTAGAATAAACTCAGTAAAAATATTTTAATATGTGTTACAAACCAGGTATTAAAATATCATAACCCCTTCCCTTGAAGCGATGAATGATGAGCATCACAAGACTTCCCCGGGTTGATCACGTTTAATCAATCTTGTTTACTTCTACTTTGTTTTATCGCTTTCATTTTCTATTATCAACTTTTATCATCAAACAAAAGTACTATAAAACCCCATTTACCTTTCTAATTTTATAATCAAAACCCTATTTTTTCAAATTAATGATCTAAGGCTCCATCGAGAGACGACCTAGGGTTGCTATTGTACTGCAGAAATTCTAGTCAAAATTAAACAACTAATTTGACATGCTCGACAACGCGATCAAATTTTGGCGCCATTTCTGAGGAGCCAAGATCATTTTTTTTCTTTATTTCCTTTTATTTATTTATTTTACTTCTTAATTATTACTCTTTTAAATACCCCACCCCCATTTGATTGTTTTTGTTTTGGGTTTTGTCTTTATTTTTGGTTGTTTTGGGTGTGTTCTTTCTCTCTCTCTCCCTCTCTCTCTCTCTATTATTATCTATATCCCTATCTATAATTATTCATTATAAAATTATATTCTATTTTCACCCTTCTTAAGTGATTTTATCCATATTAAAAAAAACAAACTTCACAAATTATTTGCATGACCTGATCTGGTAAAGAAACACTACTTGAATTTGACCCTGAAATTGAAAAGTCACTTCACACACAAATCAAGGAATCTAGAGAAGGTCAATAAAGTAACATTGAGGAACCCCTTTTGGAACCTCAAGTGGTTCTAAACCAATCCAAAATTGAACCTAATAAAACCCAAGAAAACATGGCTGCAAATAATCAAACTTTAAAAGAACTGACCACCCCTGATGTGGAGTACCAACCTGCGTACATCCAATATCCCAAGGAAGCAGCCAACTTTGAGCTGAGATCAGGTCTCATACACCTTCTTCCTAAATTCCATGGTCTTCCCAGTGAGGATCCTCACAAACATCTCAAAGAGTTTCACATAGTTTTCTCTACCATGAAACTCCAAAATGTATCTAAGGACCTAATTAAGTTTAGGGTCTTCCCTTTCTCCCTTGATGGTGTAGCTAAAGACTGGCTATACTATCTACCTACCACAATTGGGGGCTGGAATGACCTTAAAAGACTCTTTCTAGAGAAGTTCTTCCCTGCCTCCCAAACTGCATCAATTAGGAAATAAATCTGTGGAATTAGGCAATCACAAGGAGAGACCCTTCATGAATATTGGGAGAGATTCAAAAGACTTTGTTCAAGTTTACCCCACCACCAGATTAGTGAAAAACTTTTAATTAAATACTTCTATGATGGACTTATCCCCATGGATCATGGAATGATTGATGCTGCAGCTGGTGGTGCCCTATTTGACAAAACTCCTTCTGTCGCTCGTGACTTAATAGCCAACATGGCTCAAAATGCATAACAATTTGGTACACGAGCAATTGCACCAACCCAAGGAGTTCATGAGGTAAGTCATTCAACCCTAGAACAAAAGTTAGATACTAAACTTGATGATATGCATACCCTTATAAGGAAATTATCTCAAGCACAAGGTAACTCACACTCTACCTCTATTCCATTACATTGTGGTATTTGTTCTGATAACACTCATTTTTCTGACCAGTGCCCACAACTTCAAGATTCATCTGAGTCTTGTGCAGCGGTGTTCCTAGGGCGTACATTCCAACAAGAACCTCCCTTCAAGCAAGAAAAATTCAGGCCAAATCCAAATACAGGGTGGCAAGCACAACCCCAATACTGACAAGGAGGAAACTCAAGCTACCCCAAGCAGAATTGGTATCAACAAGGCCAAGGTATGCAACCTTATTATCCATCATCATCTCAAAACAATACTCCTCCTCCCAAATCTGAACCAATCCTTGAGGATGTGGTGAAGCAAATGGCAACCCAGAACCTCCAGTTCCAACAGACCACACAATAAGAAATTCAAGATTTACGAACTCAAGTGGGAAAATTGGCGAACACCATTGGTGAGCTTAATATGCAAGGGTCTGGAAAACTACCATCTCAACCCATTGACAATCTGAAGTACAAAGGTAATGTATGTGAAATTAAACGTCGTAGTGGTAAAGAAGCTTCTCCTTCTACTGATTCTACTCAACAGGTATGTCCCCCTCTTGAAAACAATCCTTCACAACCCTCAAAAATTTCATGTAATGAAAAACAAAATAAAAAGGGAAATCAAATTATCATTAAATATTCCCATAAACAATCTATTCCTCTTCCTTTTCCTCAAAGACTCACAAAATCTAATAAAAACTTTGATAATGACATTGAAAATGAAATAATGGATACATTTAAAAAAGTTCAAGTTAACATTCCCCTATTGAATGTAGTTAAGAAAATCCCTTGATATGCTAAATTTCTTAAAGAGATTTGCACCCATAGAAGGTGACTGAAGGGGAATGAGAGAGTCAACTTGGGTAGTAATGTCTCAGCCTTGATTCAACCAGCAATGTCAATCAAATGCAAGGATCCGGGCATAATAACGATACCGTGTACCATAGGGGAGACTTTCTTTTCTGATGTTATACTAGATTTTGGTGCTTCCATTAATGTAATGCCTCACTCCGTGTATACTTCTCTATAGGTTGGAGAGATTCAACCAATAGGAATTGTCGTGAAACTTGCTAACCGGAGTACAACACATCCAAAAGGAGTGATTAGGGATGTCCTTGTTAGAGTAAAGAATCTCATCTTCCCTGCTGATTTCTACATTCTTGAGATGGAAGATACCTGAACCCAAGGACATGCTCCTCTCATACTTGGGAGGCCATTCCTAAAAACAGCAAATACAATCATCAACGCTCACAATGGTACGTTGTCCAGGGAATTCGGAGGAGAAAAGGTAAGTTTTAACATCCTTGAGGCTATGAAACACCCCGTTTAAGAGCACTCCACTCTTCCTATCTATTCAATGGAAGTTATTTCTAACGAAAAACACACACAAAATTCTATCCTCGACCCATCCTCTAATTTATTTTCCTCTTATTCACCCATGGATGATTTGAGTTTTGGTTCTTCTTTTGAATGTTGTGTGGGTTCAGAAAAATGTAAATTTTGTGCTTTAATTGATGAGTGTGTTTATTCTGAGGTACCCATGACTATCGATGATTATTCAAATCTCATTTCTATAGATTATCTATTTTTAGAGAATAAACATGAGCAGATAGACAGTTTAATGGACCTCACTCCCCCTAAATCCCCTCCCTCAATCCAGAAACCACCGGTGTTGGAACTTAAACCACTTCCATCAAATCTAAAATATGCATATCTTGAGGGTATTGACCAATTTCCCATCATTATTTCCAATAACCTCTCTCCATAATAGGAATCGAAATTGCTCAAACTTTTGAGAGAGTGTAAAAAAGCAATAGGATGTACATTGGCTGATATTCTTGGGATTAGCCCATCTATTTGTATTCACCATATAATTTTGGATGATAAGGCTAAACCCGTAAGACAATCTCAATACCGGTTGAATCCCACTCTCCTTGAAGTGGTAAAATTGGAATTTAGTAAATTACTTGCTATAGGGATCATTTATCCTATATCTGATAGTAAATGGGTTAGCCTAGTGCAAATTGTGCCTAAAAAAATAGGAATAACAGTTGTATCAAATGAAAGTAATGAATTGGTTCCAACACGTGTGTAAAATAGTTAGCGAGTCTGTATTGACTATCGTCGACTGAATTAATCCACGCGGAAGGACCACTTTCCATTACCTTCCATTGACCAAATGTTAGAATGATTGGTCGGTACGTCCCATTATTGTTTCCTTGATGGATATTCGGGTTATTTATAAATCCATATATCCCCTGAGGATCAAGAAAAGACAACATTTACCTGTCCATTTGGCACATTTGCATACAGAAGGATGTCATTTGGTCTATGTAATGCTCCTGGTACTTTTCAGCGATGTATGTTGAGTATTTTTTATGAGTACCTTGAGAGTTGTATGGATGTATTTATGGATTATTTCATGGTATATGGATCTTCTTTTGATGATTGTTTGTAACACCTAGGTTATGTCCTCCGCCGCTACATTGAAAAATATCTTGTTTTAAATTATGAGAAATGTCATTTTATGGTTGAGCAGGGGATAGTTCTTGGGCATGTCATTTCAAATAAGGGAATTCAAGTTGATAAATCTAAAATTAAATTAATTTCAACCCTTCTATATCCAAAATGTGTTCGTGAGGTGGGATCTTTCTTGGGTCATGCTGGTTTTTACCACCGATTCATTAAAGACTTTCGTAATATTGCACTTCCATTGTCCCAGTTATTGCAAAAATATTCTGAGTTTGTGTTTGATAAAAATCGTGAGGATGCATTCAATTCACTAAAAATGAGTCTCACATCACCTCCCATCATCCAACCACCAATGTGGGATCTTCCCTTCGAACTTATGTGTGATGCCTCAAAATTTGCAGTTGGGGCAGTTTTATTACAAAGGGTTGAGAAGTCCCCTCATGTCATTGCGTATGCCTCACGTACCCTTGACCCTGCCCAGGTAAACTATACAACCACTGAAAAAGAACTTCTTTCTATTGTGTTTGCCTTGGAAAATTTTCGTTCATATCTTCTCGGGTCAAAAATCATCGTCTTCTCTGATCATACAGCCCTTCGTTTCCTCCTAAAGAAACCTGAAGCCAAGCCCCGCCTCATTCGGTGTATGCTCCTCCTCCAAGAATTTGACCTTGAGATTAGAGATAAGAGAGGAGTGGATAATGTGGTAGCTTAACACATTAGTAGTATTTACCCACCATTGGACCATTATGTTGACTCACCCCTACCCATTGGAGAATTCTTCCCTCATGGGAACCTTTGTGATGTTGTGGACCTTACCCCCTGGTATGCGAACATTGTGAATTTTCTAGTAACATCTAGGGTCCCCACTGATTTTAGCATTGCACAATCCCAGAGACTTAAGCATGAGTCTCATTGGTACATTTGGGATGACCCATACTTGTGGAGAATTTGTAGTGACCAAGTAGTTCGTCAGTGTGTCCCTAACCATGAGTTCACCTCTGTTTTGACCTTCTGCCACACTTTGGCTTGTGGGGGCCACTTTGGCTCTCAACGTACAGCTCTAAAGTTCCTTGACTCAAGACTTTATTGGCCAAATTTATATATGGATTACCATAGATTTTTCAAGTCATGTAGTCATTGTCAATTCACATGGAATATCTCCAAGAGGAATGAAATGCCCCAACAACCCATGTTATTTTGTGAGATCTTCGATGCATGGGGCAATGACTTCATGGGGCCTTTTCCAAATTCATTTGCCTTTGTGTACATATTATTGGTTGTTGACTATGTATCTAAATGGGTGGAAGCAAAGGCCACCAGGACTGATGACTCTCGAGTGGTTGTTGATTTTGTGAGGTCCCAAATTTTCAGTAGGATTGGTTTACCAAGATTCATCATTAGTGATCAGGGTTCACATTTTTTCAATTGAAACATGAAAAATTTGCTTCGTAAGTATGGGGTTGATCATAAAGTCTCCACTGCATATCACCCCCAAACTAATGGACAAGCAGAAACATCAAATTGGGAAGTTAAAGGAATCTTGGAAAAAAATGGTACAACCCAATAGGAAAGATTGGAGTTTGCGCTTGGATCATGCACTTTGGGCGTACCGTACAACTTTTAAAACCCCAATCGGAATGTCACTATATAGAATTGTGTTTGGAAAGGCTTTTCACCTCACAGTGGAGGTAGAACACCGTGCATATTGGGATGTTAAACAATGTAATATGAACCTTTCAAATGCAGGTGAGTAAAGAAAGCTGCAGATTCAAGAGTTGGAAGAAATTCGATGTGATGCATATGAAAACTCCTAGATCTATAAAGAGAAGACAAGGTATATTCATGATAGCATGATTCACCAGCAGAAGTTCCATATTGGTGAGAAGGTCCTCATGTACAATTCTAGGCTTAAGCTCTACCCAGGTAAGCTTCATTCCCGATGGCTCGGTCCTTATATTATTACTAATGTTTACCCTTTTGGTGCAATACAGGTTTTACATGAGAAGAGTGGAATAAGTCTTACCATCAATGGGCAGCGACTTAAATACTTCTATGAGTATTTTCTGAAGAATCTGGTGGAGGAAATCCACCTTCTCAATGCATCATACCAATAAAACACACCAGGTTTTATCCTTCCTTCTCACATTCTCAATTATTTCAGTGAGGACACTGCACATTCTAGGTGTGGGGGGTGGATACATTCCTGGGTTAGTTAGGAATTTTCATCATTTTCTCTTTTCTTCTCTTTTTATCCTTTTTTATGGTATTTTCATTTTTACCCATCCACAATTTCGAAGCTTGATGATTTGGTGACCATAAAGGAGGGAAATTAAAAATACCATAACAAAGGCTAAAAAGAATATTTGTATGAATTTAACATCAGGGAGTGATTTTATTTTCTTTTTTTTAGTGAATTAGTTTTCTGTCAATGATATAAATGGTTGTATCTATGTGAAACCTTTGAGATGATTGATGCTCCTTGTGTGAGTAGTTTTTGGGAAAACTGTGTCACTAATATCTCCAAAAAAAATTGCACCAAACCACAAAGTGCGAATATTTCATACTTAATATAAGGTAAATATATGTTGGGTTAATATTTTTCAGCTTTAAATGATATTTCCATATGTTCGTTCCTTATCCGATCTGTTTCATTACTGTACCAGATTGACCTATAAGTGTGTACCTAATGTCCGACTGTTGTACGCCCTCAAAAAAAATTTGTTTTGTCTTGGGCAGGTCAAAAACCACCCCTCCTCAACCTTTGATCTTGTTATAACTATTGCAATTAGTGTCGTGAGGAGATCAAACAAGGGTTGATAGATGAGTGTGATATTTGTTCCAAATGCAACCTAAAAAAATATATAATAAATGAGGGGGTGATGAAATGTGCAAAATATGGGGATATCTAGGTCAGAAGCTTATGGTTTGACTTCTGGGAATGCTTAAGTGAGTGGGTCTTAAAATATTATTGCAAAGGATATAGGGTAGGTTCGGTGGACAAAATCATTTAAGCTGAAAAATATTAAAATAACCTATATTTATTGGATAACAAGTGGAAATAATAGCATGGAATAGTTTTCACACATACACATGGAGAGTTAGTTTCATGGTTTACTTTTGAATTCCTTGCTCAATTTGGTATCATGAATCTTTTTGAATTTCACTATGATAAGATTTATGAGACATCTTTTTCTATTTTCACTAGGAAGAACTGCTTGGTGTGGTTTGTGTATTGATCATATTACTTTAATTAAAATTTCCTAAAATGTTAAATCTTCATGATTTTGGGAATATA
The DNA here is from genome assembly GCA_963277665.1 of Viscum album. Taxonomy (NCBI): domain Eukaryota; kingdom Viridiplantae; phylum Streptophyta; class Magnoliopsida; order Santalales; family Viscaceae; genus Viscum; species Viscum album. Next base: position 630,302,037 of record OY728130.1, on the reverse strand, counting down.
TGTATGCATCATCTGATTAGGATATTATACATTGCCCAGGAGTGCAAATGTTTAGGTGTGGGGGTGTGATCATACCACGATTCACTATTTTATTTCACCCTTATACCAATGTATTAAACTGGTATTGTATTGAAAATTACACGTATAATAAAAAATTTCACTCCATGTTTGATTCAATTATTTTGTGTTTAAAACTGTTAAAAAGGTAAATGTTACATGTTTTGATAATTATATTGAAGGAGGAGGTGATTTGGTGAACCCATGATGAAGTCCAAGAAAGATGGGCCAATTTGCACATGATCCAAGAACACCAGTGAACTCAACCGCATATTTCTACTTAACAGTGCATCCAAATGGGCTGAAATTTTGTGGTCTGGTCCAAAATTTGATGGGCTACATTTCATATGAAGGAACCAAAGCCCCATTCGGCCTCTACGATTCCCATACTAGCTGATCTGTCCAAGGAATCAAAGCTGGACCAAGTCAAATGCGGTGTTCTGTATTTTATCGATATCTAGAGATGTAGTTGTCCAAATGGTGCCAAACTTTTGGTGGAGACAGCCAAGAGATGGGGATATAAATTTTCTATTTTTTTTTTCAAAGTGATATAAGGCTGTCTGAAGTCCAAAACTCATGGTACAAGTGGATTGAAGAAATCTGTGTGCCTAAAACCACCTTCCAATTTTCCTATAAAATGGCACATTGGGCTCCCCATTTACAAGTTCGTCCAGGAGGCAAGGTGCTTCCATTTTGGAATCCCCAAGGAGTCTTCTCAACATCCCTAGCAGTTCTTAAGGCTATGGGAAGTTCTACTTCAAAATCTTCTTCTTCTTCCCCTCCCATGGGTTTCTAAACCCCTTATGATCACCCGGGGAGGAATGTGATGTAATCTCAAGCTTCAAACTTGTATTATTTTGAATGATCTTTTTAATTCCAGGTTGTATATTTTTTTCTTCATCCTCTATTTTTATTTAATTGAGTTATATATTGGTATGTTATACTCAACTCAAATGATCATGTTTGGGGGTACCCTTTCATGTGATGTTTCACACATCGTTCATCCCTTTTTCTTCCCTCATTCAATTGCGGTGTTTGTGTGGTTCGTATTGGTCAAATGAACTCACATAAGCACTGTAAAGATCATGAAAATTTATTTCATGGTATCACAAAGAAGTAACATACAAACCTGGACAGCACATCGAGTTCTTCGTGTATTGCCTTGGTGAGTTTGTGTGATGTTTCACACACCATTCATCCCTTTTTCTTCCCTTTCATGTGATGTTTCACACACCGTTCTCCATCTTTGTTCTAAGAATACATGGGAAGTACTTATTGAAAAATAAGTTCTTGAACTCATTCTATTCCATGGACTCAATTTTATCTATTTACCTTGTATTCTTGATAAGATTCCACCATTGATCAGCTTCACCTTCCAAATGATATACTTCTAGGATGACTTTATCATGTTCAGAACATTGTAGAACTGAAAATATCTTTTCATTGGTACTAATCCATTGTTCAACCACTAATGGATCAGAAGACCCGCTGAATGGGGGTGGATGCTGCCTCATGAAGGATTCAACAGAATGTTTCTCCTTCCTTTGCTCGTTTGGAAGTCCTGTATGATTCATAGCTTGAGAAAGTTGTGTGAGCATGGATACAAGATTTTTCATTCCATCTCCCACAACATTTGGTTTCTCATAGGGACAATCATTTCATTGCCCGTTACATTCATCATTAATGTGGTTCCTTCAGGTTCCAACCATTGACTAAAACCAAGAAGCATAGTGTGATCAACACTAATAATAACAGGAAAATCACATAATCAAGAATTTAGAAAAAATTAGGTTTTATCATAGGTTATTCATGTCCATTTCTAAAACACTATGATTGTATCTTATACTTAGACATATCCTTATGGTTCTTACTAAGTCTTTATCATCCTAGTTTCCAAAGGTTAACTATACCTTTCCTCTGATACCAACTATAATGACCCACACTTTATATACATTTTTATTACTTCAGAATTGAATCTTATTTATTACAACATATAACAAAACCATTATAGGACCATATAGGTATAGTGTCTTTAGAAACTGGGAAACATAAACAACTTTTTCATAAAACATATACATTGTCTCCCGTATATTTCATCATAACTTGACTCCTTTTGGAATATCATATTTAATACCCTTCTTCCTAACCTGGGGAAAATAATCATACAAAAGGGTGATCTCAAATGCTCAGTAGGGGTAAAAAAAGGTAATATCAATCATATCATATTCATAAGAACATAACATTTGAAAATCTTATCCTGCATAAGAGATCATAATATCATGTCATGGGCTAAATAATAGAAGTGAAATGTAATCACAATAATCATAACATAAGACATGAAATGGTGTGTCATACACACATAATCATATAAAATCATTTCATATTATTCAAGACTCATTTCCAAGACCATCATAGCAGACAAAGTCCGTTATTGAACTAAATTCACTCCTCGTTCTAGTCCTGTATCACTGAACTAGATTAACTTATTGTTCCAGCCATGTATATCTCATGAGATATAAATATTTACCCAATTCATTTTAGTGAGATATAGTTCTCACCCATCTCATAATGAAACCATTCTTATGTGTGCCACAAAAACATAAATCATACATCATAGCATAACCCATGTAACAAAATGGGATTCTTTAACATCATGCCATCATAACATAATCCATATAAGATAAAAGGACTTCATAAAAATAATTCCATCATAATGTAATCAAATAAAATTAATAATAGGGATAGAAACATAACCATATATCATCTTATATGGAAAATAATTTTGATAAAACACTTGAACTTAGTTCTTGAGGAAAATATCCTTTCTTCTTCAAAAACATTTTTTTTCTCAATATGTCGTGCAATTTTAAAAGAAAAGAAGTTAATTGAAAATAAACTTAAAAACTTTTAAAGGAAGATTCATGGAAATAATTCTCTATAAAAGGGTAAAAATATGTTCATGCCGTATAAGTTAAAAAACATTCTCCTCGTACTTTTGCCGGAAAAGTCAAAAAGTACTTCGTATGGTAAACAAAAGAAAGATTCCCTCCATACCATGTGGTAAAAGTAAACAAAGGGTAAAAATGAATTTAAACATACATGGAATAATATTAAACATTTTATGAAAACATTTTTAGAAAACATGATCATGGATGATAAATATAACCCCAGTAAATACTTACGAATAAACAATCTCAGATAAAAATGAGATTGGAAAAGTTATCCCTTACCTTAAGTCTGATATACTTCATATGTGTCCAAAACTCCTGTATAATGATTTAAATAATGTTAATGACTTATTCCATAATCATAATCATTTTTATGATGATATTTATGATCATATTTTCATCCGTTTGTTAGTAACATTTCATTGTTACTCGTTATTTGGGTATTAACTACTTTATGTTCTTATGTATGTTTTTTCAGATAAGTTCTTATTCCTCCTTTTAGGTTATAGTTATATCATTTAAAGAATGTTATTAGTATAATATATATCATATTTATTCATTAAATTCATTTATATAATCATTATTTAATGAAGATTATGTAGAACGAATCATATCGCACCGTGGAGACGGTAAGTCGTAAGTACGCATGAGCGACGATGTGGTTCCCATAATTGTTGAGCAGTATTGAATTGGATAGTTTATAGTATCTAAAAATTAGTACCATGTTATATTAATCATATATAGCTATTATTTCCATCATTATACCTATCCAAGTAAGGTGATGATGAAAAACAGATTACACCACGGCGTGGAGATGGTAAGTCATACATACGCACGCGCGGTGATTTCATTTTTCGTAGGATGGATAGAAGGTGAAATAGGGTTATTTCATATTTATAATAACATATAAGTATATTAGTGATACTGATGTTATTACTTTATAATTAAACAACTATAGAATAGGAAGTAGAAGAAAAAATAAATTTGAAAGAATTGGTAGAAGAGAATACCTCTTCCTCGACATGCCACTTTTAAATCTCCTCTTAGGGAACTAGAGTTCGTCTTTTGAGAAGACCAAAACCTCTAGAATGTAAATAGAGAAGTTTATAATAGAAATTTTCAGGGTTTGGATGAGATTGAAGGCTCAAAATGGAGTGAATAGGAGAGGGAGGAGGTGGCCTTTTATAAGAGAGGAGAGGGTCACTTTAGGATACTCTTCAAAATATTAATTTACTATAAATTCAATTTCAACTAAAAAATGTCCAAAACTTATTTAATTATAAGATAAGATGATTTTGGTTCGAATACCCATCATCCAATATTTTTTAGACAATTTTTGAATATTTTTTTTATCCTTATCGTTTTGTTTTAACCCATATTTTACTCTTTTTAATCTTACTGTGATATCATGTTATTTACACCTTGTGGGTTAGTGTAATTACCGTATCATGTCAAACGACCCAAAAAAAAGTTATTTATGACATATTTTGACTTATTTTAACAATTTTTATGAATACTAGATTTTTATGAATTTAATATCATTTAATAAAATATTTTATGTTTTATGTTATGAATTGTGTCAATTTTGGACACTATTCATACTTGGATTTTTAAAAATTCATAAAAACTTTATTCCTTATAAAATAAGGCATTAAATAAAATAAAATATGTTAATTTTATCTATAAAATTCATGGATGACATCAAAATAACCAAATTATATTTTTTTTAATATTTATAAATTCATTTATTTGAATCTTTCATTAATGAGGTAATCACTACATTATATTTGTGTCATAAATAAAAATATTTATATAATCTCTAAAAATTATAAATAAAATACCTTGATGTAGGAAATTTTTTTATCTTTATAATGACTATTTATAAGCCTAGATATCAGTTATATAACCCTATATTAAAATCTATTTAGTAAAAGATATATGTTTAGGTTATAATTATCTTTACTTCAAATTAATTCTTATAAAAATGTCATTTTCACATCCAAGTGAATCCATGGAGTCCCAAAATCGACCCAAGGATGCTAATGGTCAGAAATATCTCAACCAATAGGATTAGGACACGTTTTAGGGTAGTTTTATGTTATTAAATTATTATTATTTTACCCTTATTTATCATATTTACCCTTTAACCATGGTAAATAAAATAATTACTGAAGTTACTATTCATAATGTCCAAAAATAAAAGGTACCTATTCACACAATTTGTACCTTCTGATTCCAAATATGGAATCTATTTATCAAAATTCAAAACATAGAAGTTGCATTAATTAATTTAAAATTATTCTTGTTTTTTGAAATGAGAAAACGGGTTTTAAAATTTAAAACATTGTAAAAGATTGAAATGGTTTTACCTATTAATTCAATGTAAAATTAATAATAATGACATAAATTATATTAAATGGTAAAAATATATTCAATTTATACTTTAAAACCATTCAATATTATAATTTAACTATATAAATTATCTCTATGAAAAAAGTTGTTTTTAATTAAAATTTAGCGTATTTTTACTATTCATCAAAACTTGAAAGTTATCAAAAAAATATTAGAAATTTTTCCAAAGTAATTTTTTATATCCCTCTTAAAAATAAAATTTTTATGTTGTCTTATATAAATTATTAATGTTCCAAAGTCTTAATTTAAAATGGGTTCTCCATTCAAAGGTGTAAAATTAACCTTTAAAAACTAGGTTCTTATACATAAAATAGGGTTTTATTCATACCCTATGACTAAAATACCCATTGGATGAATATAAAAAATATTTTATTAGGTATATAACACATATATATAATTAATTTTATTACCAAATGTAATTCTATAAAAAACTAAAAATATTGATTTATATTTTTCATAAATAATTAATATCCAATGAATTCATAATGCATTTTCATAAGTTAGTTATAATTATTCCCGATAACCCAACGGCTAGGCTATAACAGTAATTTTATATTAAGGGCATCTCACAGTTCTTTTAAACTCATGATTGCGTGCAAAGAAAGCTACTAAAGGATAAAAATTATTTAAATAAAATATTTCATAAAAAAATCCAGGTGTTACATTGATCTAAGGAAAAGAGAATAAATCTAAGGAAAAAACAAGTGTACCTTGATGAGATCCACCCAAAACGATCAAGGATAACCAAGTAATCGAGTGGAAGAGTCCTATAAAGCATCATAAAGGGCCTAGTTTTAGCTAATGAGGTATTATGATGAGATTAGAGTTAAAAATGACCAAGGGCGTTAGGGATATTTTCTATTTAAGAAATTTGGATTGGGGTGCACAGTTTGAAAAATTGTGTGCCTATTGTGCAGTGGTCGTTGTCCTTTGAAAACCAAGTCATGTAATTTCCTAGGAATAGTTTCACAATTTTACAAACCACGATCGAGTGTTGCGATATCCTCTAGACTAAATCCCAAACATCTGCATGGTTTTCCTAGAGACTCACATGGTTAGACAAACCATGCTCAAACCATGTAAAATTCCACTAGAATCCATAGGGCTATATTTCATGATTACTGCATGGTTACCACTAACCATGTGCCTAAACTATGTGTCTGTATTTTTTTCCTCAAAACTCCAAATTTTCAAACCCTGACTCTTGAAAAACTCTAGAACCTCACAAGAGATAATAAAATCTCAAAATTATGCATACTTGCGACCCAGAGGATGTCAAATGTATTCTTTCTTCTTTTATTTTAAATTAATTATAAATTTATGTGCATAAGATCATATCTCTTTATTCCAATGAAATCATTTTTTTGTATTATTCAGTAATTTTTTTTTGTCATGGTGTTTACATCATGTACCTTGTGAATGGTCCATTGAATTTGAAAAAAGATGAGTCAGTCATAGTCCTAATAGGAACTTCTATTGTGTCTAAAACCAACACCCAACACTAAATACATCCCCACCTTCCTTCCCCAATGGAACTTCTATGTTAAAACCCTCATCGTAATAACCAAAATCATCTTTCTACCATTACCATGTCTGATATAGTGATGTATCCATCTCATCATCATTCTTTCTATCATTCCACACTATCTCTATTGAACCACTGGACAATGAGAAGGTCAGCGATGATTGATGTCATGAAAAATAAAAGAATGAGGGTGGGATAATCATGATCAATTCAATTTTAATTTCTTAAATTTGTTTTCAAAAAATTCATCATTGATGGAGAGGATATGAGATGTGACACAATGAACAATTTAATTAATTTTGAAGAAACTTTGTGATGTTTCTTTTAACAAAGTTTTTTATTTATTGAAAACTAATCTTTTGCAAAATAATGTTTTTAAAAAACAAGTAAAAGTTGTTGAATGTTTGAAGCCAAACTCAAAGGGGGATAAAATTTTTGTTTTTGAGAAAGTTGACTTTTGAACATAGTGCATCCAATTGAGAAGTACTAGACGCATAAGTTTTTCAAAAAGGTAAAGTTGCTGATCAGATGCATCATCAGTCTCAAATCCATCAACATGAAGTTAAATATTCATAGGAATCAATGTTAGTTATAAATTCAGATGTTTTTTAGTGAGAAAGTTATAATTATGTTGAAGAGAATGAAGGAAAATAGTTAAATCAGAGGAGTTAGAAATTTCTTTACCTTATAACCTTAAGTCAGATGATGCTTTTTCGATCTTGAAGTTCTTATAAATCATGAAAACTCTCATGATAAAATCCTTTAAAGAAATAGAGAAATCATAAAGATTATATTGGTTCCAGAAATCAAAACAAAGTTTTCATCAGATTCAGAAGTATCGGACATAGACATTTTCAGGATTCTGAATGTGTAAAGCTGATGAAGTTTGAAGATTATTTGAGGGGATTCACCATCAGATTCAAAAAATCAGAGTAACCAGAGTTTTTAATGTTGATCCATCAGATAGAGATATGTTATGAAATGGATAAGACTCTAAAGGTGTTAATGATTACCTGAGAAAAGGCAACAGGGTGAGTTCAAATTTGAAATTGGATGAGCTATTAATACTGATCCAATGGACCAGGAATAGACATAGATCCATCGAATGAATATTTCACATTGATAAATCATCAGTTACAGTGGTTAAAAAAAATAACTAGTCTAAGTTTTTGTATAAATAATGATATCGTAATAAGAAGATCATCGGTATTAGAAAGTGGAAGGATGATAAAGTTTCATGAGATTTAAATAAGTTGCTACTAATGTGTTTAAAAAGTTTGAATTTGTGAAGTTTCTTTATATTGTTCCATTGAACATGCATTCACATCGATTCATTAGATGATCTCTTCACACCATTTGTTCCATCAGATAAAGAAATTCCATCAGATGTAATTTCTGTAAGAATGTCAATTGGAATGAGATGATGAATTTTCATCATAATGAGCTGAGTAAGTTCTATCATACTGAGTTGAGGAAGTTCCATCAGACTGAAGAAAAGTTAGGAATTCTGAGAAGGTGGGTTCCTAAGAAGACTCAAGACGTTTTAGAAGGTTCTAGAATAGTTGAGAAGAGTTGAAGTGGTCAAACATGAAGTTCAAAAATGAGTAAATTTAGGAGTTTTTTTTAATTTGAGTAAGTAGGAAATTTTTTTCATTTTACCTTCTCTACTATTCTGATATGCATATAAATTGGTGCGCAATACATTTTTACTTTGCAACATTTTCATGTACAAAAAAGGTCGAGCGCTACAAAGATTGAGTCATAGTTTCTTTTTGGACAGAGACCTTGTAAGGAGATCAGACTATTGAAAATTTTGTTTATCGGACTGAAGAATATCATACTAAGAAGATCAGACTAAGAAATTGTGAAGAGTTTGAGAAGTGCAGTTTGAGAAAAGGTTCACCATACTAAGTACATCAGACTATGTTCATTGGATTTAGGAAATTGTACCTATGGACATCAGACTGAGGTTCCAAATAGATTTTTTTGGGGGAAAAGTTTTTATGTTCTTTTCTTTTTGGGATCAAAGTGTTTGTAATAAAACTTTGTAAACTAACGAGAGTCAGTATAATCATTCCTATTGAGAGATATAAGGTGTCTAATGGGAGTCGTTACAAGTCATATTCACTTATTCATAATAGTGAATTTCCATAGACCCACGGGAGTGTCTATGGAAAGGATGTAGGTTCTCACACTGAATCCAAACATTGTAAATCTCATGTGATTTACTTTCTTTTCTACTTTTTTATGCATGAGTATTTACTAAAAGATGATAAGGTAATGAAATTTAACAATTTACATGGGTTAAGTTTATAAAAATCTTGAAACTTATAAAAATTGAACAAATAATTCTGTAATTCCCTGACCCCAGTTACCCAGAGTCGGTGCATTATTACATAACATTGGCATGATCACAAAAGATCAAGTCTCGAAAGACCAGTTAGTTTAGTAGTCTTGGAAGTGCTAGATACATTCATAAGGTTTACATTACATCATAAAATGAAAAACTACAACAACATTGATTCCATAGACCACACTCATATCCCCTCAGACTATCCCTTTAGGTTAGTCATAAAATACTTCTTCGCATCCTGGGAAAAATAAAACATAGAAAGGAGTGAGCTCAGATGCTCATTAAGGATAACAATATAGCGGAAACTTTCATAAATAAGCATAAACATTTAAGGAAATGTATAAGACTAAAACAAAAGCCTTTTAAACTTGAACTTTAGCATAATATGGAAAAGATAAAATCAAATAATTCCATTTACTTACTCACATGGATATTCTACTAGTTAAATAATCACATGAAATATCAATAGCCACTTTTATAATGATGGAATGCATAATTCCAGACTTTCATAACCACATAGTCAAGGCCTTGTGCCAAGACTAGAAATAAGATTTTTTCAAGGCCTTGTTCCAAGACACAAGTTTGTCTCATGAGACCTACCGATGCATTGAGGAGCTATAGTGGGCTCTACCCATCACTTACTATGTTCAATGCATTCCTCATATGAAAAGGTTTAAAGATAACATAAATATTCATATTAAAAATAGCATACGAAATGTCAATACTTTATCTACAAACCATGAATGGTATGAAAATAACACATCCACATTCAAACATATCACAAAACCTTCAATACAATATGGAAGTTTTGTATCATAATAAATCAACTTCAAATAAGCTTAAAATCTATCAAAAGATGTAGACATAGATGAAATCAAAACTTTTTTTTAGAGAAATATCTCTTTCTATTTTGAAATCATTTAAAATTCACGTAATTATAAAAGAAAACATTTATTTTTGAAAATATTCTTATAATATTATAAGGGAAGCTTCGATGGTGTTATAATGGCGGAAAATAGTCGCACCCACCATATAAGTTAAAAAAACATTCTTGCCTTAAATTTGTCGAAAAGGTCAAAAAGTACCTTGTTTAGAAAACAACGGAAAGATTCCTTTATAAACATCTTATAAAAGTAAAACAAGGGTATAAATGAATTTAACCCCTAGTCTATAAAATATTAATAATGTTTTGAAATACATTTTTAAGAAACATGAATGTGGATGATAAAGAGGTCCCAGTAGATAATTACGTATAAACAACCTCGGATAATGAAGAGATTGTAGAATTAACACTTACCTTGTACTTTTCCTTGGTCAAGGGTATGAATATCCTATATAATTTTGAAATAATTTTTATTAAATTATAAAAGAATCATATACATTAATATGATATCATATATGATCTTTTAACATTGCTTTGTTAATAATATCTTAGTATTATCGTCGTTTTGGGTGTTAACTGATTCATTTTCCTTTATATGATTTGTTACATAAGTAATGTTTTTTATTGATATGATGTATCTTATTCATATTCAGAATTATATTAAGTCTTTAAACATTGTTTTTAATCATAAAATAAAAATTAGTCTTCAATGAATGTGATGGGGAATGAATCTCATCGCGTTCGTGGAGACGGTAATCCGTACGTACGCACGAGCAACAATATCATTCTTAAAATAATATATAATTGGATTTTATATCATATATAAATAATCATTATCATGTTATATTTATTATTTACTTCAATTAAACATCATTATTATACCCATCCAAATAATAATGTATTGAATAACAATTACACCACGACGTGGAGACGGTAATCCGTACGTACGCACGTATAGTGACATGTCATTCAAAGGATGGATAGAATAATGAATATGGTTGTACCATATTTATAATAACATCACATTATATAGAAGATACTGGATCTACTATTTTATAATTGAAACAACAAAGAAAGAGGAAGTGGAAGAAGAAAGGAACTTGAAAGAGGTGATGAAATATTTACCTCTTCTTCGGGTTCTTCCTTTTGATTTGATCAAAAGGGATCCTTAGGTTGGATTTATAACTAAAGGAGGGCCTCTAGGATGAAGGTAGGACAGTTTATAGGGTATTTGGATAGTGTTTTTCCGATCCAAATGGATTTGAAGGTGTGAATTAGAGAGAAGGGGGAGTGCCCTTTTATAAGAGGGGTGAGGGCACCTTAGGAAAAGCTAGAAATATTATTTTATAATAAAATAATTTTCAGTTTATAATGGCTCCAAAATGAATTATTTAATATCTAAGGTCGGGATGGGTCGAAAACCACTCAACCAATAGGTTTTAGACAGGTTTGGGTCACTATATTAACTTTATCTTTTAGATTTGACTTTTAGTTAAATAGTTTGACATTTACCATGTCTCTTTGTATTTTTATATTATATGGTTAATAAACTTACTATATACTTCCAATATAACCCCAAGTGGTTAATTAATAATACAACTATCATTATATAAGTCTTTTGGCCTAACCTTATATTTTTAGGAATATAATATCAATTAATAATATAATATTTGTTTTTAAAACTCTTTTATGTCAATTTTGACACTATTTGGTATTTTGTTTTTTCTAAATTCATAACAGCATTATTACTTAGAAAAAAATTCATCCAAAAAACCCTAACATGTCATATTAACCTATAAAATTAGTTTAATTCATAAAAAATCTCAAATTAAATTTTTTTTTATATTTATAATATCAATTATTTTAATATTTCATTAATTAGGTAATTATTGCATCATCATTGTGTCATAAATAAATTAAATTATTTAATGTCTAAAAAATATAAATAAAATACAATTATGTAGTAAATCTTTTTATATTTCTAATGAATATTTATAGTCAAATTTATCTTATGTTTAACCCTATATTAAAAATGTTTTAGTTATTAAACTTTGATTTTAACTCTTTTAACTCTTCTTTAAATAAAATAATAATAAGTGTCCTAATCTAATCCAAGTGGATCAAAGAGGTTCATATTTTATTCTTAAGGTTTTTTTGGTCTAATTATACTTATCCAATAGAATTAGGACATGTTTTAGGGTAATAATAATATCATTTTTACCCTTAATTACCCTATTTACTTTTAACCGTGGTAAATAAAAGTCAAAAGTTATTATTCACAAAAAATTATTTTTATCTTATTGAACCACATTTTACTTACTGATATCAACTGTGTCTCTCATATTTTTGAAATTCCACTCACAGAAGTGGTAAAATTAAATTTTATGTGAATTTTCAAATTCTCCTAGGAGGTGGGTAAAAGACGGTGAAAAGTTCAATAAAATTTTTATATATCTAAAATTATTATAAACTGACTCCAATGAATTACATTGAAATTATATAGGTATTATGTATCTATTTTGACCTAAAATATATTTAAATAAAATAAATAATTATTTAAATAAAAAATCAGTTTTAAACTATAACTCAGTGTTTTTCACTATTCATCAAAAATTGAAAGTTTTCAGAAAAATGCCAAAAATTCACCCTAAGATAATTTCGATATTCTGAATCCAAAAATGAAGTCCATTTTGAAAGATAAAATTTATAAAATTTCAAAAAGTGGGTATTACTATTTATAACGGCTAGTTTGATTGGTTATGGTGTGTTAGAACTCGAAGTTGCGTACAACACATGCTATTGTATTAATCAAAGAGAAGCATACCATGGAATCTTGGGGTGTTACATTCTCCCCTCCTTCAAATAATTTTTTCCTTGAAATTTATAGAATATTACTACATAAAAATACTTGGGTGGTTCTTCATCATAAGTTCCTCGGGTCCCCACGTTGCCTCTTCCATCTTATGGTTTCTCCAAAGAAATTTTACCAGACGAGTCGTTCGGTTTCTCAACACTTGTTCTCTTGTATCAAGAACCTTGACAGGCTCTTTGTAATAAGATAGATCGGGTTCTAGTTCTAATTCCTCATAGGTGAGTACATGCGTTGGGTCAGGGATGTATTTTCTCAACAGTGATATATGGAACACATCATGAACTTTGGAGAGACTTGGAGGCATTGCCAAACGGTAAGCTACAGCCCTAATTCGTTCTAGAATTTCAAAAGGTCCGATATACCTGGGACTTAATTTTCCCTTATTACCGAAACGTATAACACCCTTCCATAGAGATACCTTCAAGAAAACATGATCTCCTACCTGAAATTCCAAATCCTTCCTTCAGTTATCAGCATAGCTCTTTTGTCTACTTTGAGATGCCTTGATGTGGTTTTGGATTACCTTTACCTTTTCCATCATTTCCTACACAAGTTCTGGGCCTACGAGTTTTCTTTCACAAACATCATCCCAACAGGTTGGTGTGAGACATCTCTTTCCGTATAACGCTTCATATGATGCCATCTGAATACTTGAATGGAAGCTATTGTTATAGGAAAATTATACCAGAGGTAAATATTGATCCCACATACCTTGAAAGTCAAGTGATCATAATCTCAACATGTCTTCTAAGGTTTGAATAGTTCGTTCTGATTGTCTATCAGTTTGGGGGTGGTAGGCAGTGCTTAAACAAAGTTCAGTATTCAGGTCTTTCTGAAGACTTTTCTAGAATCATGATGTAAAACGGTGATCACGATCAGAAACAATCGATAGTGGTACTCCATGAAGTCTTAAAACTTCATTAATATATAGTCTTGATAATCGTTCAAGTGGTAAATCTTCTCTTATATCAAGAAAATGTGCTGACTTGGTAATATGATCAACAATGACCCATATTGTATCGTTCTTTCTAGGAGTCTTTGGTAGTCCCATGACAAATTCCATCGTAATATTATCCCATTTCCACTCAGGTATGGGAAGAGGTTGCATGACTCCTCCAGGTTGTTGCCTTCCAGCTTTCACCTGTTGACAAACCATACATCTTGACACAAAATCAGCAATCTCCCTATTCATGTTGTCCCACCAAAAATGTTCCTTCAAATCTCTATACATCTTAGTGCTACTAGGGTGTATAGAGAAATTAGAACTGTGAGCATCACCAACAATTACCTTTTTAGATCAGCTATATCAGGAACACAAAGTCTCTTCCCAAATTTCAAAATTTCATCTTCATACACAAATTCACTCAATCTCCCATCATTCACATCTTTAATCTTCTTTTGAAACTCTTCATCATCAGTTTGAGAACTCTTTATCCTTTCTAGTAAATATGGTTTGGAAACCATTTGAAAAAGTATTGATGTTTCACCTTCCATGGTTATTCCCATATCCATCTTTACTAGATCCATGAAAATAGGATCCCTTTCAACTTTCATCTTGTTCAAAACTCCGTGATCTTTTCTGCTCAAAGCATCTGCCACCTTATTTTCCTTCCCCGGGTGGTAGTGTATTGTGCAATCATAATCCTTGAGTAGTTCAAGCCATCTCCTTTTCCTCATGTTGAGTTCTTTCTATGAGAAAATATACTTCAAACTCTTGTGATCAGTATAAATATCACATGTTTCACCATAGAGATGGTGTCTCTAAATATTCAAAGCAAATATTATAGCTACTAACTCAAGATCATGAGTAGGATAGTTTTTATCATGAATTTTTAGCTGTCGTGATTCATATTCAATAACCTTATCATTCTGTATAAGGACACAACCAAGTCCTTTCTTCGATGCATCACTATAAATAACAAACCCATTATTCTCTGATGGTAGAGTAAATATAGGATCATTGACTAATCTTCTTTTCAGTTATTCAAAACATTCTTCACACGCTTTTGTCCAAACAAATTTAACCCCTTTACGTGTGAGCTTTGTTAATGGGTTAGCCAACTGGGCAAAATTCTGGACAAAACGTCGATAATAACCTACTAAACCAATAAAACTGCATACCTCATTTATACTCGTCGGTAATGGACATTCTTGGATTTCCTTGGACTTTGAAGGATCAACGAAGATTACATACTTATAGACAATATGGCCGAGAAAATAAATCTCATGAAGCTAGAATTCACACTTGCTAAACTTCTCATGTAATTCATGTCTTCTCAGAGTCTTCAGGATAATGCGCAAGTGATTTTCATGATATTTGTAGATTTTGGAGTATACCAAGATATCATCAATAAATACCACTACAAAGTCATCAAGATATTCCTTGAAAACTCTATTCATTATATTCATGAAGACAGAGGGTGCATTAGTCAATCCAAAAGGCATTACTGTAAACTCGTAATGCCCGTAATTGGTTCGAAATGTTGTTTTCAGAATGTATTCCTTCTTCACACACAACTGATGATATCCAGATCAAAGGTCAATCTTTGAAAAGTATTGATCTCCATGAATTTGGTAAAATAAATCATCAATGTGAGGTAGGGGATACTTGTTTTTTATTATTATAGCATTGATCTCCCTGTAGTCAATGCACAACCACATAGATCCATCTTTCTTCTTAACAAAAAGGATAGGGGATCCCCATAGAGAAACACTAGGGTGAATAAATCCCTTATTACTCAATTCCTCTAGTTGTTTCTTTATTTCCACTAATTCCACAGTGTCCATTCTATAAGGGGTCTTCAATATGGGCCTTGATCCAGGAATTAAATCAATGGAAAACTCAATTTCTTGTTCTGGAGGATATCCAGATAAATCTTCTGGAAACACATCAACATATTCTTTCACAATAGGTACATCCTCTATTTGAACATTCTTTTCCTCACCCACAGTTATTTCATTCTCTTCCTCCCTAATAATTGAATTTAGTTGAGATACTGAGGGTGGATCTAGATAAGAATTAGGTGGTGACGATTCTTCTCTAAAGATAAGGTGTTCTTTAACATCATCATCAAAAATAGTAACCTCCTTCTTCTTACAATAAATTTTTTCATCATGGTCTGAAAGCCAATCCATACTGAGTATTATATCAAATTAAATCATGGGTATGACGATGAGATCAGCAGATAAAGAACATTTATATACCCTAATGAGGACTGATTCACAAAACTTTGTTACAATGATACTTCCCTTAGGAGTTTTGACTGACAACTCCCTTGTTAAATAAAATTGGAAATATCTAATTTTCTTAGAAAACTGGAAAGATATGAAATAATGTGATGATCCAGAATCAAATAAAGCATTTTCTATATTTGAGGAAACCATTAAATTACCTGCCACCACGTCTTTTGGAGCTTCAACCTCAGCAGCAGTGATAGCATAAGCTTGGCCTTGATCCCTTGGCCTTTTCTGAGGTAAGTTCCCCTGACGGTTAGGACATTTATTTTCATAATTCCCCCTTTCTCTAAAATTGTATCATTCAACATCGACAACCTCTTTCTTCCCCTTGTAATCACAAGCTTGGTGGCCTTTTTCACCACACTTGTAACAGACTCCCATTCCCTTCAGGAAAGTACCAGGGTGTTTCTTCCCACATTTACTGTAGGATGGATATTCAACTTTTCCCTTCTTCCCCTTATTTCCATTTCTTGAGTGTTCAGCAGATCTCATCTTCTCTTACATTTCTTTAAAGTTGTAAGACTTAAAGAATTCTTTTTCTGTCTTGATAGCATGTTAGATAATATCTTCATACGATGAGAAGGATTGTGAGACTAATGCTCGACAGAGAAATGATTTTAACCAATCAAAGAAATGATCAATCTTACTTCTTGGGTTACGTATATAATATGCAGCATGCCTTACTAACCTTGTAAAGTTAGATTCATACTTTGCGACATTCTCATCCTCCTTTTGCCTCAGACTCAGAAATTGTCTTTCCATATCTGCTCGATGGTCATGAGGAAAGTATTTTTCTAATAAAATTTCTTTAAACTCCCTCCATTCCATATTTTATATTCATCATCTTCCTTTGTGTTTTGAATCAATGACCACCATTGATCAGCATCTCCAATGAGGTGGTAAACTGCCATGAAAACTTTTTCCCATTCACTGATCCCCAAGGTGTAGAATATTTTCTCTAATGAATTTATACATTGCTCAGCTACTAGTGGATTTTTACCCCCATTGAATATTGGTGGTTATTGACTCATGAAGTTATCTAACATTGATCATCCATGCTGTGGATCAGGGGGCTCCATACGGGTAAGGTTATTATTCATAACCTGGGTGAGTTGTCCCAGTATGGTGATTAGCTGATCATCACTAATTGCACCACCAGCTCCACTATAATTATCTTTAGTAGGAGGGAAATCCCTACATGTAGTGTGTGCATTAATACGGTTTCCACTCCTTCCACTAATCATCATTTCTAAATAATGGAATAAACTAGATTAGTTTATGAATCGCAATACATAAATACAAACGTGTAAAACACTTAAAATAAATTGAACAGTTTATGGATATAATCCATAATCATAAAATTATTTTATTTGAGGAAGTATATACTCATAAACCCTTCATAATTGTTTGTAAAGAAAATAAGAATTATCCTAAGCATATCCCCCAGGAGTGTCATAACCAAGAGTGCAGCAACGCCCATTGTCGTGCACCAGTTCCCATTCGAGTCTAGATCAAAGCGGGGTTTTTGAGTTTTACCCCTAGGTAAATCTGTGCTAGAGTCGCCTCTACTTTCTCGTATCCAAACAGAGATGTATTTCTTGGAAAACTCACAAAATCTCTACAATACCAAAACTCTAGTAAATTCTTCTATACTAATCCTCAAAGTATATCTTAGGGTTATGTGCTCTAATCAGAGTTTATCTAAATCTAGTTTCCAAGGTTTGTACTAAACTTCCTCTGATACCAATTGTAACTCCCCGACCCCAGTTACCCAGATTGGATGCATTATTACATAACATTGGCATGATCATAAAATATCAAGTCTTGAAATAATGATTAGTTTAGTAGCCTTGGAAGTGCTAGATACAATCATAAGGTTTACATTACATCATAAAATGGAAAACTACAATAGAATTGATTCCATAGACCACACTCATATCCCCTCAAACTATCCCTGCAGGTCAGTCATAAAATACTTCTTCGAATCCTGGTAAAAATAAAACATAGAAAGGGGTGAGCTCAGATGCTCAGTAAGGATAAAAATATAGCGAAAACTTTCATAAATAAGAATAAAAATTTAAGGCAATGTATAAGACTAAAACAAAAGCATTTTAAACTTGAACTTTAGCATAATATGGAAAATATAAAATCAAATAATTTTATTTACTTACTCACATGGATATTCTACTAGTCGAATAATCACATGCAATATCAATATCCACTTTCATAATGATGGAATGCATAATGCCAGACTTTCATAACCACATAGTCAAGGCCTTGTACCAAGACACTAGTTTGTCTCATGAGACCTACCAATACATCGAGGAGCTATAGCAGGCTCTATCTGTCACTTACTAAGTCCAATGCATTCCTCATATGAAAAGGTTTAAATATAACATAAACATTCATATTAAAACTAGCATACGGAATGTCAATAATTTATCCATAAACCATGAATGGTATGAAAATAACACATTCATAGTCAAAAATATCACAAAACCTTCAATACAATATGGAAGTTTTGTATCATAATAAATCAACTTCAAATAAACTTAAAATCTATCAAAGGATGTTGACATAGATGAAATCAAAACTTTTTTTTAGAGAAATATCTCTTTCTATTTTTAAATCATTTAAAAGTCATGTAATTATAAAAGAAAACATTTATTTTTGAAAATATTATTATAATCTTGTAAGGGAAGCTTCAACGATGTTATAACAGCGTAAAATAGCCACACCCGCTGTATAAGTTAAAAAAACATTCTTGCCTTAAATTTGTCGAAAAGGACAAAAAGTACCTTGTTTGGAAAATGACAGAAAGATTCCTTTATAAACATCTTATAAAAGTCAAACATGGGTATAAATGACTTTAACCCCTAGTCTATAAAATATTAAGAATGATTTTAAATGCATTTTTAAGAAACATGGATGTGGATGATAAAGAGTTCCCAGTAGATAATTACGTATAAACAACCTCAGATAATGAAGAGATTGTAGAATTAACCCTTACCTTGTACTTTTCCTTGGTCAAGGGTAGGTTAAACTCCTGTATAATGGTGAAATAATTTTTATTAAATTATACAATAATAATATACATTAATATGATATCATATATGATCTGTTAACATTGCTTTGTTAATAATATCTTAGTATTATCGTCATTTCGGGTGTTAACTGATTCATTTTCCTTTATATGCTTTGTTACATAAGTAATGTTTGTTATGGATATTATGTATATTATTCATATTCATAATTATATTAATTCTTTAAACATTATTTTTAATCATAAAATGAAAATTAGTCTTGAATGGATACGGTGGGGAATGAATCTCATCGCGTTCGTGGAGACGGTAATCTGTACGTACACACGAGCGACAATATCATTATTAAAATAATATATAATTAGATGGTATATTATATATACAGAATCATTATCATGTTATATTTATTATTTACTTCAATTACACGTCATTATTATACCCATCCAAATAATAATGTATTGAATAACAATTACACCACGACGTGGAGATGGTAATTCGTACGAACGCACGTATGGTGAAATGTCATTCAAAGGATGGATAGAATAATGAATATGGTTGTACCATATTTATAATAACATCACATTATGTATAATATATTGGAGCTATTATTTTAGAATTGAAACAACAAAGAAAGAGGAAGTGGAAGAAGAAAGGAACTTGAAAAAGGTGATGAAATATTTACCTCTTCTTCGGGTTCTTCCTTTTGATTTGATCAAAAGGGATCCTTAGGTTAGCTTTCTAACTAAAGGAGGGCCTCTAGGATGAAGGTAGGACAGTTGAGATGGTATTTGGGAAGGGGTTGGCCAATCCAAATTGCTTTTAAGGTGTGAATTAGAGAGAAGGGGGAGTGCCCTTTTATAAGAGGGGTGAGGGGTACCTTAGGAAAAGTTAGAAATATTATTTTATAATAAAATCATTTTCGGTTTATAATGGCTCCAAAATGAATTATTTAATGGATAAGGTGGGTATGGGTCTAAAAACACTCAACCAATAGGTTTTAGACAGGTTTGGTTCACTATATTGACTTTATCTTTTAGATTTAACTTTTAGTTAAATAGTTTGATATTTACCATGTCTCTTTGTATTTTTATATTATATGGTTAATAAACTAACTATATACTTCCAATAGAACCCCAAGTGGTTCATTAATGATACACCTATCATTATATAAGTCTTTTGGTCAAACATTAGATTTTTAGAAATAGAATATTAATTAATAATATAATATTTGTTTTAAAAACTCTTTTATGTCAATTTTGATACTATTTGGTATTTTGTTTTTTCTAAATTCATAACAGCATTATTACTTCAAAAAAAATTCATCTAACAAACCCTAACATGTAATATTAACCTATAAAATTATTTTAATTCATAAAAAGTCTCAAATTACATTTATTTAGATATTTATAATATCAATTATTTTAATATTTCATTAATTAGGTAATTACAGCATCATCATTGTGTCATAAATAAATTAAATTATTTAATGTATAAAAAATATAAATAAAATACCATTATGTAGAAAATATTTTTATATTTATAATGAATATTTATATTCTAATTTATCTTATGTTTAACTCTATATTAAAAATGTTTTAGTTATTAAACTTTGATTTTAACTCTTTTAACTCTTCTTTAAATAAAATAATAATAAGTGTCCTAATCTAATCCAAGTGGAACAAAGAGGTTCATATTTTATTCCTAAGGTTTTTTTTGGTCTAATTATACTTATCCAATAGAATTATGACATGTTTTAGGGTAATAATAATATCATTTTTACCCTTAATTACACTGTATACTTTTAACCGTGGTAAATAAAAGTAAAAAAGTTTCTATTCACCAAAAATTATTTTTATCTTATTGAACCACATTTTACTTACTGATATCAACCGTGTTTCTTGGATTTTTTAAATTCCACTCACAGAAGTGGTAAAATTAAGTTTTATGTGAATTTGTAAATTCTCCTAGGAGGTGGGTAAAAGACGGTGAAAAGTTCAATAAAATTTTTATACATCTAAAATTATTATAAACTGACTCCAATGAATTACATTGAACTTATATAGGTATTATGTATCTATTTTGACCTAAAATAAATTTAAATAAAAATAATAATTATTTAAATAAAAATTCGGTTTTAAACTATAACTTAGTGTTTTTCACTATTCATCAAAAATTGAAAGTTTTCAAAAAAATACCAAAAATTCACCCTAAGCTAATTTCGATATTCTGAATCCAAAAATGAAGTCCATTTTGAAAGATAAAATTTATAAAATTTCAAAAAGTGGGTATTACTATTCATAATGACTAGTTTGATTGGTTGTGGTGTGTTAGAACTTGAAGTTGCGTACAGCACATGCTATTGTATTAATCAAAGAGAAGCATATCGTGGAATATTGGGGTGTTAAAAATTCAACCCCCCCCCCCTCTCAATTATTATTTGATCCTTTAGAACTTCAATTGGAATCAGAGCTCCAAGGTCTCCTTATTGAACCCTTATCATGGATAATATCAATTCTTTCCATAATAGAGGAATTCCTACATTTGATGGAAAAAATTATTATAGATAAAAAAAAGGATGATTCCTTATCTCCTATCTCTTGGCATGGAAGTTATCAATGCAACTACAATTGGTTTTCCACCTATTAAGAAATATTCCCTAATGACTTTTATTGATTAGAGAAATATTGAAGTTGATGGAAAAGATAGAAATTCTATTCTTATGACTCTATCAGATAATGTTTATATAAAGGTGATGAGTCTCAAAACTTCAAAGAGTATATGAGACAAGATGAAAAGTATTTTTGAAGGGAATACTAAAGTAAAGGAAGAAAGGCTAAAAATCTAGAATAGTGATCTTGAAGATATAAGAATGAGAGATGAATAAACTATTTATGAATACTTCACCGGGTTAAATGAAATTGTTTACAACATTAGAGGATTTGGAGAAGTTTTGTAAGATTCTAAAATAGTGAAGAAACATATGAGAAAATTTTTGAACATGTTTTATTCTAAAATTTCTACTTTAGAAGACAAATATGATTTATATCTTTATGAATTTCATAACTTTCTTGTTTCTTATAAAATGAGAAAAAATCCAATGTTCAAAAAGAATATAAAAGATGAAATGTATTTTGAAGATATGAGAAAGATGAAAATTCAATATGTTGAAGATTTTGATCCTTATGATTTTGAAGATATGGAGGATGATGAGTTAAATGAAAAAATCATTTCTCTTATCTCCAAGAACTATCGGAAATGAAGAGTAAATTATGGAGTAAAACTTCCTCTAAAATGTTTCAAGTGTGGTGGAATTGGACATTTTTCTATGAATTGTCCTAATAATAAAGTTGGAGAATATTAATATGATTTTGATGGGAAAAACTTGATGTAATAAGTGCAATAGAATTTATAAAGTATAAAAGTCATTCAATAAATATAATAAGAAATTTACTGGGAATAAAATAAGTATGTTGAGTAAGAAAGTAGAATCAGACTCAACTGAAAACAATTATTCTGAAGATGAAAGTTCAAAAAAGGTTATAACTTTCATTGAAAAATTGAGAAAAGAAGACTCCTCAAGTAGTGAAGAAGAATAATAAGGTAGATAATCTTATAGATAGTATCAACTCAGAATAGAACTTGTTGAATGTATTGAGCAAAACAGATCCCTCAAGAAAGAAATTAGAATGATAAAGAAAGAAAGTGGAATGATTGTTGAAGGTTAAAAAGATATTTTCAAGCAAGAATAATAATACATTTAGGATATCTTAATTTACAAACTTATAATTGATGAACAAGGAAATATGGTTGAAGATCTCAGAAAGAAGATGACAGCTAAGGAAGAAGAAGTTAATAAGTTTCAATAAAAGCTTCTTGAGTCTGAAAGTACCTTGAGGAAGATTAATGAGAACTTAAAAAAACCTTGGAAGTAAAATTTTATACTTCTAAGGTTGCTGATAAATCTCAACTCAAGGCTCAGGTGAAATTCTCACCCTCCAAAAATAATTTTTCATATAATATTTCTAACATTTCAGGTGATAAGCAAAGTGCTTGGAAAGTTTTGATTGAGAAGGGATGTGAGAAACCTATCAAATCTATAAAAGTTTAAAATTCCCTCAGTAGGAAATTTGTTCCATGCCCAGAGTATGTTGAAGTAATAAGAGGTTATCAACCTCAACAAATTTTCTATATAGAAATATCGTACTTCAATTGAAAATCAAGATTTAATGGATTTTTCTAGTGTTATGGAATATATGGGTACAAGGATCATAGTTTTTTTTATAACTTGTCACTTCCTAGAATACTGTTTAAAAAAAGTGAAAGTAATGGTGGAATAATAATGAGTAACTTTCATCACCCACAGGAAGTTAGAAAGGGAAAATATCAAGATGTTAGAAACTTTCTAAAAAAACCAATTTTAATGTTTGGAAGAAGTTTATGTAATATATGATTTGGTTGTTCATTATGACTAAAGATGTATGACACTCCTTCTGGAACAATTTTCTTATGGTGGAAAATAAAAGGAATCCAGAAAAAAAAATTGAGTAAAGAGATTTTATTGTTGAGACATATTTGAAAATAAGTAAAAGGAACAAACCATGGATACTTGATAGTGATTGTTCTTCATATATGACAGGTGATATAAAAATATTAAAACATTTAGAAATTTGTGATGGAGGATCAACTACTTTTAATAATCATGGTTCCTTAAAAATCAAAGGAATTGGAATGGATGATATTGAAGAAAAAAAAGCTAAAATCTAAATAATTTCTATTTGTTGATGGGATAAAACATAACTTGCTTAATTTAAGTCAAATTTTTGATGATGGAAAATAATATTTTTTCAAAAAATATTCATGTATCATAAAAAGAATATAAGATAGAAAAGTTGTAACCAGGGATAAAGAACTAATGAAAATATTTTTCAGATTGGAGAACTTAACAACTCATGTTATCTTAGTGTTGAAGTTGATAATAAGTTGTGGCACCAGATACTTAGCCACCTTGGTTAGAAAATTATGAACAAACTCTCTAAAGTTGATATTGTACAAAATTTTCCTAAATTAAAAATAAGATAATAATATGTTTGTGTAACTTGTCATAAAGTGAAGATGATTAATAAAAGTCATATGAAAGTTTAGATTCAGTCTATCGGACCTATTTAACTCATTCATTCTGACTTATGTGGGCCGATGAGACGTAAATCAACAAAATTTGACTTGTACTTTATCACATTAATTGAGGATTTCACTTGAATGAACAACATCATGTTTATGAAGCACAAGTTAGAGGCTATTGAAATGTTTAGATTCTTCAGAAAAGATGAGGAGAAAGAAATGGGTGTTTACATAAAGAAGTTAAGAATGAATAATGGTACATAATTCACATGAAATACTTTTGAAACTTATCTAAGAAATCATAGAATCAAACATCAGTATAATGTACCCTATACTCCATAACAAAATAGAGTAGTAGAAAGTAAAAAATATTATTTTTTTGGAAATTGGAAGAAACATGTTAGCAGAATACAAACTTTCAAAGTTCTATTAGAGAGAAGTTATTATTGTTGTTTTAAATGTTCAAAATATATATTTATTGAGTTTTAAATCCAACATGAATTCTTATGAAATGTGGTATAACAAAAAACCTTCATTGAAGTACTTCAAAAAAAATTGGAAGTTCATGTTTTCTAAAAATAAAATATCTGTATCTTGGAATATTTGATAAGAAAGTTGAAGAAGTAAATTTCATGAGATATTCACCCAATGAAAGAAGTTAAAAATGTTAGAAAAAACATTTATAAAAATTCTTGGATTCATATGATGTGAATTTTATTAAAAAACCAACAAAATTTGTTGAGAATATTGAGGAAGATAAACTAAATATTTCTAATGAAAGTGAGGATGAGACAGAATAGAGTCGTCAAGATTTAAAAGAATCGTATGATGAGGAAAGTGAAGATGGAAGAGAAACTTTGAAATTTCATACCTTAAAAAACATGTTGAGTTCAAAAATATTATTGGAAATCAGAAGGCTCCAGTTTAGACCATAAGAAAGTTAAGATTAGAAAATAAAACTTCTGTTATATTAAAAGTTGATCTAGAATCAGTTTCAAAAGATATTAAACACAAATAATGAGTGGATGTTATGAATGAAGAGTTGGATCAGATTGAGAAAAATGAAACATGGGGACTTATTCTGTATTCAACAAATAAAAATGTTATCAGAACAAAGTGGGTTTACAAAAACAAATTGAATGGACATGGAGAAGTTTCAAGAAACAAAGCAAGAATTTTTTATGAAGGCTATGCACAAGTGGAGGGTGTAGATTTTAAAGAAACGTTTTCCCCAGTTTCAAGATTAGAAACTATTAGAATGTTTCTATCAGTGGATGAACATAAAAATTACAAAGTTTATAAGATGGATGTAAAGTCAACTTTCTTAAATGGAGACATTGATGAAGAATTTTGCATTAAACAACCTTGTGGTTTTTTACTTGATAATGATGAAAACAAGGTTTATAGATTGAATAAATCATTATATGGGTTGAAATAGGCCTCACGTTTCTGGTATTAAAAACTTGATTGTTGTTTGAGAATTTTGAATTTTTATAAAGGAAGGGTTGATGGTAACTTGTATGTGAGAGAAGTTAACTCCAGCACACTAATTTTTATTGTGTATGCAGATGATATAATATTTATTGGGGATGAAGAAAAAGTTTTTAATGAATTTTTTTAGGAAATGAAGAAGAATTTTGAAATGTTAATTTTGGGATAATTAATTTTCTTCCTTGACTTACAAGTTCAAAAAAAAAAAAGTACATTTTCTTATCTCAAGAAAAGTATGCTAGGGTATTGTTAAATAATTTTGGGATGGTAGAATCTAAATAAGTTTATACTCCTATTTTAGTGAGCGCTAAGTTGAGTAAAGATGAATCCGAAAAAAGTGTGAATCAAAAAGAATTTCGGAAGCTGATAGGAAATTTTCTTTATCTCACAACCTCAAGACCTAATATTGTTTATGATGTAACTTTTTGTGTCAGATATCAAAGTAAATTGAAAGAGTCTCATATATTTTCATCGAAGATAATTCTAAGATATGTTAAAAAAATAAATTCACATGGGATTTTATACAAAAGAAGTTTTAATTTGAACTTTCATGGTTATACTGATGTCGATTGGGCTGGATATTGTAATGATAGAAAATCTACTTCAGGGGGAACATTTTTCTTGGGTGAAACAAATAATATATTGTAGCTAATCAGGCTTAGTAAGAAACAAAGTTCAGTAACCATAAAAGTTTAGTAACTTTGAGCACACCTGAATCAAAATATGTTACAGCTACTCAGGCTTATACTCAGATGTTGTGGATGGAAATTCTACTAGAAGATTTGAAAGTAAAAGTTTATAAACCATTAAAGATACTTTGTGATAATCACAGTGCAATTGATCTTTCTAAAAATCTTTTACAACATTCAATATCAAATAACATTGATATTAGGATTCACTTTATAAAATATAAAGTCGTCACTGGATATGTTAGGTTGGAATATGTTTCAAAAAAATATCAGATTTTTGATGTTTTCACAAAAGAAATTATAAAATAAAGGTTTGTATATTTGAGTCTACAACTACATGTTCATCCTCCTCCAATGACTTCATAAAAAACTCAAAAGTAAGTCCCCCATTATCATTTGGATTATGGTGAAAAAAGGGAAGAGAAAGTAACAACTTTTTTACTTTGTAAGAAGATTTTACTTATCTTTATTTTATGATTCTGGAGTTTTGGTTATCATAAAATGTGGGAGAGAAAAATAAAAGTGAGTAAAATATAAAAGTGAGTGGGAGTTTATCTTAACATGGTCACAAAATTTTCTTGTCATCGATGGATGAAATTCCTTAAAAACATTAATTTATCTAGTAGTGTGGCGTCATGATACTCTCTTTTGAGAAAGGATGTGTTTTGGTAAAATTCAGAAAACTTGAGTTGTTTACAAAAGTTGTGTTGTTAAAAAATTATTAGAGTTGAAAAAGTTGTTAACAAATCCAAAGGGGGAGATTGAATAACCTTTGTGATGTTTTTTTAACAAAATTTTGTATTTTTTGACAACTAATCTTTTGTAAAAGAATTTTTTTGAAAAAAAAATGAAAGTTGTTAAATGTTTGAACCCAAACATAAAGGGGTAGAAAAGTTGTGTTTTTTAGAAAGTCGACATCTGGACGTAGTGCATCGAACTGAGTAGCACCAAACACATAAGTTGTTAGAAATATTAAGTTATTGATCAGACACATCATCAGTCTCAGATCTATTAGAATGAATTTTAAGATTCATTGGATTCAGTGTTGGTTAGAAAGTCAGAAGTTACTGAGTGAGGAAGTTAGAATGATGCTAAAGAGAATGAAGGAAAATAGTGAAATTAGAGGATTTGTAAAATTCTTTACTTTCTAACCTTAAGTCAGATGATGCTTTACCAATATTTAAGTTCTCATAAATCATGAAAAATCTCATGATAAAATACTTTGAAGAAATGGAGGAATCGTAAATATTGTATTATCTCTGAAAATCAAAACAAAGTTTTCATCAGATCCAGAAGTACCTAACATAGAGTTTTCCAAGAGTCTGAATGTGTAAAGATGATTAAGTTTGAAGAGTATATGAGGGGAGTCTCCATTGGATGAAAAACATCAGTGTAACCAGAGTTTATAATGTTTTTCCATTAGATAGAGATATGTTATGAAAGGGAGAAGACTCTAAAGGTGTTAATGCTTACCTAAGAAAAGGAAAATGGGTGAGTTGAAATTTGAAATCAGAAGAGATATTGATACTGATCCACCAAACTAGGAAAAACACCAATCTATCAAATGGATGTTTCACATCAATAATTCATCAGTTCCAGTGGTTCAAGAAAACTGATTGGTCTGAGTTTTTGTATGAAGAATGCTATTATAATAAGAAGATCATCGGTATGAGAAAGTGGAAGGATTATAAAGTTTCACGAGTTTCAAATGAGTTTATAATAATTTGTTTACAAATTTTAAAGTTGTGAAGGTTCTTTATACTAGTCCAACAGACATGAATTCATTCCAATTCATTAGATGAGCTCTTCACACCATTTGTTCCATTAGATACAGAAAGTCCATCAGATGCAGTTTCCATAAGAAAGTCAATTGGAATGAGATGATGGAGTTTCATCACAATGATCTGAGGAAGTTCCATTGTACAGAGCTGATGAAGTTCTTTCAGACTGAATAAAAATTAGGAAGTCTGAGAAGGATGATTACTAAGAAGACTCAAGACATTTCATAAGGTTCCAGAAGAGTTGAAGTGGTCAAACATAAAGTTCAAATATGGGTGTATTTTTGAGGTTTTTTGAGTTTAAGTAAGCGGGAAAAGTTTTTCAGTTTCTTGCCTTTACTATTCTAAGATACCTATAAATAGATACACGATACATTTTTACTTTTCAATGATTTCACGTGCGCAAAAATCAGAGTGTTGTAGATATTGACCCAGAGCTTCTTTCCAGACAGATATTGTGTAAGGAGATTGGACTATTGGAAGTTTTGTTTACTAAAATGAGGAAGATCAGACTGGGAAGATTAGAATGAGAAATTTACTAGAGATTGAGATGTGAAGCCTAAGAAAAGGTTCACCATACTGAGTCCATCAGACCGAGTTTGTCGAATTTAGAAAATTGGACCCAGGGACATCGGACCAAGGTTCTGGATAGAGTTTTGTGGAGCAAAAGTTTTTATGTTCTTTTATTTTGTGGCTCAAAATTTTTGTAAGAAAACTTTTTAAACTAATGGGAGTGAGTATAATAATTCATATCGAGAGATAAAAGGTGTTTAACGGGAGTTGGCACAAGTTATGTTCACTTCTTCATAATAGTGAATTTCCATAGACTCATGGGAGTTATTATGGAAAGGATGTTAGTTATCACACTGAGGTTGAATCTTGTAAATATCATATGCTTTACTTGCTTTCCTAATTTTTCATGCATAATTATTTACTAAAATATGATAAGGTAATGAACTTTAATAGGTTTTAGGGGTTAAGTTTCTAAAAGCCTTGAAACTTATAAAAAGTGACCAACTGATTCAACCCCCCCCCCCTTCTCAGTTGTTATTTGATCCTTTGTAACTTCAAATTTTAATGATTGAATCATAAATAATCTCATGGTAATGGGGATGGGGTTTCAATCTCGAAATAAAGGCAGCTAAATTTGGAATGGAGAGAAATGAACTCAAACGCCAAAATTCATAAATCGTAAAAATGAAAAATGAGGCATGAAAAATATGAGAAAGAATTCCTACCTCATGACATTCAACGTCATCGCTTCAATCTGTTCTTTATTGCCATGGGTTTGTTTGTTACTGAGGTGAAGTCGAACCTTGATTCCTTAAATAGCTTGAATATGATCTCACCTCCTCTCTCCCTTTCCATCTAGGGTTCATGGTGAGGCTTTGATGACTAACCCTAGAGAAAGGGAGCTAAGAGAGAATTTATATCCCATATGTGGGTCAATCGGGGCTTTAATTATTTAATTAATTAATACCTAAAATGGCTCAGTCCGGGGGTCCAATACTCAAGCATGAAAATTATACCCTGTATTGGAAAAATGTGTCACGACCCGTCCCTTGGGGCCCATGTCGTGATAACCCCAAGCCCGCCTCTGATAGATTAGGGGATGAAGACTAGCACCGAGTAGGAATATCCCACAAATGGGAGTCATTTGCCTAAGATCATGTACACACGCACCCTACTCCAAGCCATAAGGGCTAGAGAGTATAAGCACTAAGTAAGACAAATGCATGTATACCACTACAACCCAACAACAGAGTATGGCAGAAAGTGAAGTAGTAAAGTGAAACCTGGCTAAAAACATAATCCCACTAAAAAGACAACTGTAAATTATAACCAGAAAACAAGGGAACTAAAGCTATTGTAGGAAGCTTTTAGAAATACCTCAGCTCATATAATCTCACAAGGTACCATCCGGTCCTAGTTTTGGTCCTGTTGTGCTTAGGACTCCACCAAAGCGTCGGTCAACTCCACAAGAAACGACACATGCAGGCAAAGCCCATGTAGGGGTGAGTAAAACAATACTCAGTAGGGGACCCTGAAACACAAGGTAATATACCACAAAGGAAACACCACCAAGAAGGTACAGTCATCTCAACACAGGTATATGTCAACAACACATATAAAAAGAACATACATGTATACTTGTAAAGGATTCCAAGATGTAACATCTCATCCACTTCCAGCCATATGTTTTTGTTGGTAGCACGCTCGATTCTGGGAGGTCCCACTCCTCGAGCTATCTGAAAGTAAGCACGTAGAACAAGTCTACCAAAAATTATCCAAGAGAACATATGGTCTCGATATGTCATGAATTTTCCCTGAGACATCTAGTTTCACTAAGACAAGTAATCTCGATATCACAGCCAATCCTTGGTCACAGGATTCTTCTCAAGGCGCAATTTTTCTAGTAGAACTCACTCCTTGAGCTATGAAGTCATCAGAGACCCTCGCAAGGAGGTCACGCTTCTTTGGGCCCCTACTAAAGAAGACAGATTGAGAACTATGTGAAAAACATTGATCAAGTCAAGTCACGAAGGAAAGAAAGATCTCAATACACAGATAGGGGGTACCACACCCAAGGATCAATGGGGGACATCCTGGACTTACTATAATTGTCATCCTAGATAGGGGATGGGTTCCCAAGTAAATATTGGTCACACCCATGTCGCAAACCCTATCTAAGGTACCACAAAGAGAAGTGAGTACCGACTGGGCCTCTCAGTGCGATACATGCTCCACATAGACCCTCTGGGGCACTAAGACCCACAGAATCATTCCAACCTATTGGGTCACCTAAATCTGCTCGTCACTTAGGCCTACTGAGTCACCAAGATCTGCTCTGATTCAACTCACATCAGAACATGGGACATTCTCAATGACAGGAATGGGATCTTGTATCGTACATTCATAGATAATCCCAAGGGTATCGTCTCAATCTCTATTGTCACCCCCTGTGACGGGATAAGGATCTTGTATTGATCTCTCATAGGAAAGACAAAGATAATTCCACTAACCCTAGTTGGTCTAACAAAAACCCCACTAAGCCATCACAAAAGGTCCTCCTCGTTCCAAGGGTCCAAAATCCACAGACAACTCGTCAATCAGACTTACGGTTTGAAAGATATGAGCGTTTTAGTGAAAAGCGTTTTAGTGAAAAGGGGTCTGGTTGGGTCTGGGTCTGGTCTGACCCAATCTGACCGACCTGACCTGGCCTAGGGTCTGCCGACCCGACCTAGGTCCCACCCGACCTGGTCCATTGGGCTCAGTTGGGTTCGCTGTGGTGGGTCGACCCGCTGCGCTGGCCCGAGGCCGGTCCACCTGACCAACCTTGCCCACTGGAGTGGGGCAGTCTTCTCCGCTCGAGACACAGTAGGTGTCGCGGGTCACCACCGCGGTCCTGCTAGACCGCAGCCTCCAGCCGCGTCTGTCGAACTATCGTCGGCCATTGTCGTCGGCCTCTGATCACTACCTGTGTCATCTTTCGCGGGCCTCCTTCGCTGCCATGTATCATCGTCGGCGTCGGTGGGGCCTTCCGTGGGCCACTAAACATGCTTTGGTGGTCCATTATTCAATCTAAAAGACATTTCGGAACCCTCAAGTCGCGTTCTTCACTACTGTGGGCTCCTATATAAACCATGATCCTTTTTGGTGCAAATATGTTTGAGCGGCGATCTCCCACACCACCTCGATCTGTTCGCCACCTTCATCGCCGCGCCTCCATCGTGCTGAGTCTATCTCGAATCCGTGATGTTGGATCGTTGCACCAAGGATTGGTTTCGCAACGATCAATCGATCACCAAATGTCGAGTTGTGGTCCAAACGAAGAATGCCCGCGATGAATGAAGAATGGAGGGAGAAAATCACGGATCAACAAAGATGAATTGACCTTGATTGATGTTCGTGTCGATCAGGGTTCATTTCCTTTAGAACAGTTAACCAAAAATCACTAAGAAAATCTCCTATTAAAACCCCACAATTTGAATCCTCCCTTAAGAACAATCGATCTGCGGGTCAACCTGTTCGTGGGTTGATCTTTGTTCTTCGTTTAGAAATCAAGAACGGGGAAAATATAAGATTCAAAATAACAACCACTACCTAGAAAATAGGATCAGTCGCTATCAGGTATTGATCATCATTAACAATCTGTTGAGAGAGGTCATGATTAGTCGTCATTAGTGATTAGTTGTTCTTCGTCGTTTGTTTCTCACCAATGGGATCCCTCCAGAGCCTCAAAGAAAATCCATAATCTCTATCAACGATATCGTATCCCTATTAAGTCATTAATTGACAAAACGCGCTTCAAAATTTTTGTTACGCTGAGTTTCCGCATCATTACACTATTTTATTTATGAAATGAAACATTTGCTTCGTCATTGCATTGCAGATAAAGTTTTTGAATAAAATAAACTTTCTTAAGTTTATTTTATTTTTCTTTAAAATGCTCAAAAAAGATTATTCACAGTCGACCTATGCCGATCGAAGTTAGGCCCTCCCTAAGAAAAACCCAATGCTCTGAACACAATGGTGCCCTTGGATTTCAAATCCAAGAACTCGTCTAAAAGTTACCAAAACCGACCATGCGTGCTATTTTAATTAACTAAAACAAAAGTTCAAACATTTTTTATGGGCTCACCGGGTCTTATAATCGTGTGTCATCTTAGTGTTTGGTCTCAAAATAATCCCATATAATTTTTTAAAAAAATTACATGGAAATTCCAGGACATTACATTCTACCCACCTTAAGGATTTACGTCCTCGAAAATCCAAACAAGGTTTACTCGAACAAAAGGTGAGAGTACTGAGCATGAATCTGAGCCT
Organism: Viscum album; assembly: GCA_963277665.1. Lineage (NCBI taxonomy): Eukaryota > Viridiplantae > Streptophyta > Magnoliopsida > Santalales > Viscaceae > Viscum > Viscum album. Next base: position 630,268,806 of record OY728130.1, on the reverse strand, counting down.
CCCACTCCCATGTGCTCCTCTTAAGATCCACATGCTGCCTCTGGACACACACCAAGGTAAAAGATCATCCATGAAGGATCCTCGATCTTCATTGGGAATTTAACCCAAAACACTCCAACGTCGATGTCCAGTTCACCCCATATTATGGTGTGTAAGGATTATGCACGAATCTCCTCAGCTACGACGCATGGAAGATGTGGTGTACCTGGTCCCACTATAGGGTAGAGCCAAACAATATGCTAGCTTGACAACTCTATGTAGCACCTTAAAGAGGGACTATTAACCTTGTATATAGCTTTCCACCGTGACAAAATCTCAGTAACCCTCATTGAGGTGAGAGACTCAAGGAAGACATGGTCTCATTCCTTGAAATCCAAAGGTCCCCGCTGTCTACCAGCCCAAAACTTCGGAAGACCCTGGATATACGTCATCCACTCCTAGATGACCTGCACAGCCTCTGCAAATTCCTTAAGCACATAGAGGCATCCCAATCCCCCTACCAAACTTTGCTCCTGGGTAGTTAGGAAGTGGGCAAACTCGGTGAATTGAGAAACTATCACCCCGATGGTATCGTGTCTCCTGTATGTACGTAGTGAACCCATCATGAAGTCCGTCGATATCCCTTCCCACTTCCTTCCTGGTACCCCAAGAAAGAGAATGAGCAACCCCTGCCAAGAAAAAAGGGGCTTAACATGGTGAGTTGACAACCCAGGAAACTAATTCAAATAATATTTCAACTTTTATCTCAGTAGGTAAGCCCAAATTCAACTTTTTCCATATCCTCGGTGTTTTCCTTGACACCCACATGCATATCCTGATGCATCTCTCCACTCTAGGCATCCACTGCTACAACTGCACGTCTCCTGAAAAGAACGACATGCTCCTCACTTTTCAAATGCCCATCAGGGGTACTCCCTTTGGACAACTGAGCACATAAAACCTCGCAGTCGGTATCACCGAATTGTGCCTCTCTGACTTATTTAAGAGTAGAAGGGTAACAACCAACCACTGAAGATAAGCTACTCCATCTCCATCCATGAAGGATAAATGCAATAAGGTCAACCACTCCAATTCCTCGTTCAGTAGCTACTAACTGGATTCCTATTGAGACTCGAGAGCATCTTCTTCCATGTTCCTCTTCCCAGGAGTATAGACAAACTCCAAGTCATGGCCCTGTAGGAACTCTAGGCATTGCCTTTATCCCAAGACTCAGTCCTTCTAAGAGAATACATACTTGAGAATATTGAGGTTGAAGTGGACGATGTAGATTTCGCTCATCAGGTAGAATATCCACATCTTCAATGCAAAGACTACCACTACTAACTCGAGATTATAGGTCAACAGTTCTGCTCGTCAAACTCCATCTCAACCCTCACTGGGTTCACTACAATTACAGACTCTGAGGTGACATGTCCTAGAAACAAAAGACCTCTCAAATCCAAGACAGACACTTCAAGAGCTTTCTGTGTAGCTGGTGCTCTCGAAGAGGGTGGAAGACCATCCTCAAGTGTCTCATGTGCTCCTCCTCATACGTTGAATACACTAAGATGTCATCAACTAAGATCACCTGGGGCTACCCAGGGTGAAACACTGGGTCTTACTAAGCCCTTCCTCTACAAGTCCTCTATATTCACCCCCATCTCGTGGAGCTCTTTGGGAGTCATCCGATATACTGGCGTAAATATCAGTGCCACCCCGGGGTGTAGACCAACGCAGAAGTCTAACTCTCTATAGAGAGGTAAACCTAGAAAATATTTAAGGAAGACGTTCTTATACTCTGCTGCCACTAAGAAACTTGAGGACTCATAACATCGACTGCACTGAGGGTCAGGCTAGCCAACTAAATAGAAATCGGTTACACCCTCCTCTTCCTAAGTCCAACAAGAGCTGCAAGGATTTCCCCTTTGCTGATAAAAGAGAAATGTAGTTCCATAACCGTGGACAAACCTCATCCTTTTCCTAAAATAACCAATCTGAGTATGAACTGAGGATTTAGTCCATACTGAGAATGATATTGTAAGGCCTCGACACCACTAACAAGAGATCCCAACTGAAACTCTCACCTCTAAGAGTCAGGTCACTCTGCCGGCACCAGTGTGTGGTCATTGGGTATCCTCCAGTAGGAGTCTCTAAACATGAGGTTCAAGTCAACAGTTTAACCAAAACCTCTAGGCATCAAACAAGAAAAATGACAGGATAAGAAATCACTAGTATAAGTGTCTATCAATACTGCAGCTCAAGTAGAAAGACACAAATCATACCTTGAATCATTCCTGAAGTCCTGGGATCATAAGCATCGACATCCTGCAACTGTCTCCCCCCCTGTCCTCCAACTCCTAGAGTCTGGTATGGATCACCTGGAGGTGGTGGTAGTAACACATCAAAATGTCAGCCACCTCCTACCACTTCCCTAGCTCTCCTGCCACGTCTGTCGCCTGACAGATCTATCTTCTCTTATTGATGCCTTTTCCTTGGTGGTTCATCAACCGCCTATTTAACTGCATCATGAACGATGGGGAAACCTCACACAAGATTCCCCCTTTTACAATAAGCATAGCAAAACCTTTTCTTCAGGGAACTAGTGCGTCCTCAGAACTTTTGACGAAACCTATAGTTCTGCGGCTTATGTTGCACATCTACTATCAGTAGGTTCTACTGGCCCTACTTCCTAGGAAATAGATGCCTCTAAAGCCTATGATACAAGTTCAAACCTTGTGCTTCATAATCTAATTCCAAAAGAGACATCTATGACTCAGTTTGGAAATATATATCCACCTGAACCACTAGAGGTGGGTCCGCTAACTGATTATCAGGAGAAACTGTCACCTTCTGACCATCCTGAAGAAAAACTACTCTGTGTGTCACGTACGTAACCTATTTTAGGGTTATTTTATATTTATTTTCCTCTCATGATTTGTTTTGGTGGTTTCCAAAGGTTTTATTGAGAATAGGTGAGTTTTCATGAATTAGGCCAAACTGCGAGCCCAATTCCAGATTTAAAAATAAATTTTGTTTCATTTATAAATTTTTCAATTTTAAATATTTTTGACCCATTCCAACTCCTAATTGTTCTCCCCTGATATATTAACCCCAAATTTAAATTTTGGGCCTTTATAAATCCATAAGCATGGGGGATTTTTGTTTTTATTTGAGAGTTGGTCCAACCCGAAGGCTCATTTTCCAGTTTTAAATTGTTTCATTAATTTATTAATATCTTATTCATTAAAATGGATTTTTCGGTGATTCCACCTCCCTATCGACCCTAAGAAGCCCAGGCGCGACCCCATGCCCTCCTCACACAATTTGGAGCTCGATAGAGTCACGAAAATAGTCGAAACTTTCTGGATTTCAGAAATCGTCCAGATTTTGGAGAGGTAAATTGATCCTTTCATAACTCCTTCTATTCTTAATATTTTCCCTCCATTCCAATTCCTAAATGACCTAATAATTCTTTTGAGACCATAACCTGAGTTTTGGACGTTTTAAATTTCAGATACTAGTGTTTTGGGGAGATTCATTCTAGATTTCTCAAGTAAGTTTTTCCATTTCTTTTCCCCTTTCAAATTGATTAGGGTTTCATTCTATTTTTTTAGGGTTTACTCCCTTTTTATTGAAGTGAACAATGACCAGTGGGTAGGGTTTAGAACCTAAGGTTTAACCTTGGGTTTTCTTGGTCCAATTTTCTATTTTTAGGTTTGATCTACCCTTCTTGAGGTGCGGCGGTGGTGCGTTTGTGTTTTCGCACAAAGGATTCAATGGTTTCATTTGATTTGGTAGGTGATTCCAATGTTGATGCAATATTTGTGTATTAGCATGCTGTATTTATCATATTTTCAGATTTATATAATTTTATTATTGCTACAAAAATTGGTTCTAATGATGTTTCCATTGCAATTGAATTTAAAATGCCAATTTGGTGTGAAATTGGGGGTTTTCCAAAGAAGTGTTTTGTTTGTTTATTTGGGGATTCCCTATAAATACTTAGTTGTTTTTATTGATCTGTAATAAGGCATAAAATACTGTTTATAATGTTTATCCCCTTTGGTAATTGCTGCAAATAATGAGTTTTAATTGTGCTTGTAAAGAAGGTGAAGTTTTGGTTCCACTTTTGTGTGAAAATGAAGGTTTTACAAAGAGAACACCTCTTGTTTAACATGAGGATTCCCAAAAATTGATTTGTTGTTTTAATTGATATTTATTGGGCTGACTTTACTATTTTGGTAACTTACAATTGTGAACATCGTGTACAAGTGGGTTTCTTAAGGGGTTTTGTGTGCAAAACTACACGAGATTTTGTGAAATTGATTTATTCAAAATCAAAGAGTTTGTTGTGTGTTTTAAGTGGTAGAAAATGAGATAGCTACTGTATTTGGTTTATGTGACCAGTAGTGGTGTTTTACATTAAAATGGATGTGTTTTAAATCCTGAAATTGTTTGAGCACAAAGGGGGAAGCCTGGGTACCTAGGTGGGGCGGATTTGTACTAGTACGGCTAGTGGACCGGATGGGTTTTGTCCCTGTTTCACTTAGCATTTGGATAAAGATAACTCTAACTAAACTATGTGGATGATGATTGGGGACCACTAGGTTATGGGTATGTTCCCTACTAGTGTCTCGTGCACGAGAAAGGATTTTACTATGGTTACATTACACTGAGGTACGAGGTACATGGGGCCTGAGACTATCTAGTGCCTAGGGGTGTTCCCGGTTTTGTTGCTCAGTGGATTTGTGGTATTTGCCCTTGTTTTTGGATGTCTTTGGAATTATAATGCAGTATCTAATATTCCTATTTAAATGTGTTAACATTCTGAAAGTTTTATCTTGAAAAATGTTTTCAATTTAAAGTTTCATTTTGTGGAATTTGTCACCGCTTTTAATTGCATATTAAAACTGCTTGCTTTTTTCACCTTGTATTGCATGCACCTTGGAATCATGGGGTGGTATCCTATTGGGCTTAGGCTCACACCCTACTTACACCCCTTGGGTGTAAGTAGACCATTTTTTTGACCCAGGTAAAGGAAAGGCTAAGGGTGTTGACGGTTCAGGGTGTTAGTCCTCATCCTTGGGGAGGAGTAGTGGAGACGACTTGGGGGTGATGACCTCTTGTCATGTGGAGTCCATGGGGCTGTTTTGTTTCTGTTCCATTGTGTATTTGGACCTTTTGTATTGACTCTAAACCTATGTATTCAGTTCTAGTTTTTGTTTAAACATCGTTTGGTATAAATTTTTCAGATTCAGTTTATTGATTGTTTTTAATGGTTTATGCCCTCATATTCGGGTAAATCGTTCCCAAACCTAAATAAATGATACCTGGGCACTTGTGCCAGCCCGTGGGGATAGAGAACGCCCTTCGGGTCTTGTCACGGGCTGGGTTTGGTGCCGGTTTTGGCGGTGACCAGATTCGGTTCGTGACAAAATGGTATCAGAGGAGGTTCATGTTAACTCTTTGGGTCATGTTGTTTCGGGAAGAGTCAGGATATCATGGAGTTAGGATTGTAGGGACTTGGTATTATAGTTATGGTTAGTGTGCTTGATCACCACACCTCATGACAGGATTCAAGTTTCCTAGGGAAGTCAGGATTTATCTAAGTCCTTTGGTTTTCTTGTTTTAATGATGGTTAGGGGAAATGAAAAGAGGGTTGGGTTAATGGTCTCCGTAAGCTCGCAGGGCCTGGCAAGCCATGTGGAGCTGGGGATATACCATAGAACACTCTCTGTGATAGTGAAGTGATTAGAATATGGCCTCCAACCATATGTCCAAGTCACCCACTGAAACTAGTTTCCTATCAGATTGTTTTGTACTATAGTTTTCCAATCTTGGAACTTTGGTTTTAAAAGGACTTGGTTTTAAGAAGTATAAAGTTTTTTTGAAATTATTTTCAAATAAATAAGGAATGGATTGATTTATGAAATGGTGGAACTGAATTTTTAGAATTGTTTTGAAATGGAAAATGGTGTTTTTACACCTCTTTTGAAAGCAAGAACTATATTGAAGTTGGTTTTGAAAAGTGTTTACAATAGAGTTTTCTAAACAATCAAATAGTGTTTTAATGGGATGAGATGTTTTGAAATTGATGTGAATATATTGAAAGTGAGTTATTTTTTTTAAATGGTTGTGAATTTCTGAAAAGTTTTTTAAGATGTGAGTTGGAATTTGATCTCGTGGTTAGCGGTTTTGAGAAAAAGGATGTGTTGGTTGACCATTTTGGTTTTGAAAAGTGGAAAGAATTTTTGTTTTAACCTTTGGTATTTTCACGAGCAACCACATGCATGGGGTTATATGGGAAGAGGGATGGTTGATGACATGACTGGATGAGTGTCGGGATGGATATGAGGAGGGTGCCTGGTGTGGCATAGAAACATGCATGTGTAAGGCCCATGGGGTACCATTGGTGGATGCGCTAACCGCTGAACCATTTGTTTTCCAAGAGATGTTTTAAAAAAAAATGATTTCTTGATGATTTTTTGGGGATGGTGTATATTATGTGTTTTCAGAAAATGTTGATGTTGTGGGATGTTTTGAGTCCAAGAACCCCTCCTGTTTGAACTGTGTTTTGGGTTTGAGTTTGGTCAGTAAGTTGTGTTGTAGGGACGGTTAGTGGTCTCTTTTGAAAAATGTTTCGGGACGCCTTTACGATGGTTCCCTACATGTGTTTGGATCTGGTTTGTGGTATATCTTGACCAATGGACTATCTTGGTTGGGTCCTTGGGTTCAATCATTGGATAAGGTACACCCCCATTAAAGGTTAGTGCACAATTGAAGTGCAACCCGGATTGTTTCGCTGTTTGAAGACCCTCCAGTTGATCAATATAAGGAATATTTTTCTTGAGATTTCTAGATTGAGTCTATACCCATTCCTTTCATTGATTTTTAGATCCTCTTATAATGGGAGAGTGCTATTGGAAGGTTGAAAGAGACCTTAGTTTCTTAAGTTTCTTGATTCGTCGAAGGTGGATATGGTCTAGGGTTGTTAGTGTGGATGATTGTCTCGATGGTGTCTAAGAGGGCCTTTGGGTTCTTCAATGTTTCTTTGAATCATGAGTTCATGTTAAACCACTGGTGTGGGAAATATGGTCATGATAGGATATTATGGCCACTTTCTATAATTGTGTGCTGTTTGGGGATGTTGTATAAGGTCCCTCTGAATTGTTTATATCAGTTGAAATGGTCATGTTTGGTGATGCCTTATGATGTCATGTACTCGATTGACTATATAGGTGAATGTAGTGAAATCCTCTGAGAGTCCCTGTTATGTTGGGAAAATGTCTCCCTTGGAAAAACTTCAAAATCATCTATTTTAGAGGAATGTGAGTGTAGGTGTTCTTTACTTCTATTGTTTCTCACCTGAAGAAACAAGTTGTGATGTGTGTGTATCTTCTCAGCCCTTGTTTCAGTGAAATATCGGGATAAGGTAAAGTGAGTTTGGAATGTGTTATGTCTAGAAAACTTATTTGGGACTGCGGTGTAGTTTTTGGTGGCACCGAAAAGAAGAATTCTCATTCAGTGGGTTTCCAAATATTAACTACGAGGCCAAAGATGCTTCAATCATTTGAGCTCCAGCCATAGGTCTCAGAGAGAAGCTGGCTCGTAGTCAGGTAAAATCCCAGGTCCATTTAAACCCTTGTACAAAGTCCTATCCTTAGTATGAAAGATGGGAATAGTTCAAACCTATGGTTTCGTCATGGTTGAGCACATAGTTTGTGCACGTTTAGTAGTGGTCGTGTGCTAGGAAGCCATGTAGAAAGAATTATATTCATAGTTAGTGCACAGTTTCCCAAACCATGCAGACTAATCCTGCGCCCTTCCTAAATCTTTGATTTCTTTTTGGGTCTTTCTGTGTCGGCCAATGCTGGTCGGTTAAGGTGGTCAGTTCTTATGGTGGGGAGACCCACTATGATTCTCATGAATATTCCTTCATAAACATTTAATGGAAGTATATCCCTTTTACTAGAGAGTATGTTTGGGCCTCCCACTATTAGTGTCTTGATTCTGTCTCGGGAAAACAATTTAAGTTGTCTCTTATGGTGGGGAGCCCATTTGTGTCTCTTCATACGAGTAACTCATATTTTTTTTCTTTGGACTTGTCTGGGAAGTAGGTATTATCATTCGAAGATATCTAACTACCTACATATTCATTGGGTAAACATTGATATTGGAGAGTTTCCAATGGTTTAGTTATAGTAGGGAAGTGTAACCTTGTTCAATGTTGTTGTTTTTTTTTGGGTAAATTGATTGAGTATTGTTCAGATTGTATTTGAGGAGTTTTCATTTGGGATAAATCCTGAATGTACTTTATTGTTTCAGGAAAGTTGTGTAAGTTTGGTTTGTGACAGTATTCCTTCCATCATTGATCACTGGAGGTGTTTTGACCTTTGGGGGTGAAACCTGGCAAAGGTGTACCTATTGGCTTCTCAGTTGGGTTTGGTTGTTGTTTTGACCTTGCTGTGACTTTCCGGGGTGGAAAGTTTTTAAGGTGGGGAGAATTGTCACGTACGTAACCTATTTTAGGGTTATTTTATATTTATTTTCCTCTCATGATTTGTTTTGGTGGTTTCCAAAGGTTTTATTGAGAATAGGTGAGTTTTCATGAATTGGGCCAAACTGCGAGCCCAATTCCAGATTTAAAAATAAATTTTGTTTCATTTATAACTTTTTCAATTTTTAATATTTTTGACCCATTCCAACTCCTAATTGTTATCCCCTGATATATTAACCCCAAATTTAAATTTGGGGCCTTTATAAATCCATAAGCATGGGGGATTTTTGTTTTTATTTGAGAGTTGGGCCAACCCGAAGGCTCATTTTCCAGTTTTAAATTGTTTCATTAATTTATTAATATCTTATTAATTAAAATGGATTTTTTGGTGATTCCACCTCCCTATCGACCCTAAGAAGCCCAGGAGAGACCCCATGCCCTCCTCCCACAATTTGGAGCTCGATAGAGTCACGAAAATAGTCGAAACGTTCTGGATTTCAGAAATCGTCCAGATTTTGGAGAGGTAAATTGATCCTTTCATAACTCCTTCTATTCTTAATATTTTCCCTCCATTCCAATTCCTAAATGACCTAATAATTCTTTTGAGACCATACCCTGAGTTTTGGACGTTTTAAATTTCAGATACTAGTGTTTTGGGGAGATTCATTCTAGATTTCTCAAGTAAGTTTGTCCATTTCTTTTCCCCTTTCAAATTGATTAGGGTTTCATTCTATTTTTTTAGGGTTTCCTCCCTTTTTATTGAAGTGAACAATGACCAGTGGGTAGGGTTTAGAACCTAAGGTTTAACCTTGGGTTTTCTTGGTCCAATTTTCTATTTTTAGGTTTGATCTACCCTTCTTGAGGTGCGGCGGTGGTGCGTTTGTGTTTTCGCACAAAGGATTCAATGGTTTCATTTGATTTGGTAGGTGATTCCAATGTTGATGCAATATTTGTGTATTAGCATGCTGTATTTATCATATTTTCAGATTTATATAATTTTATTATTGCTACAAAAATTGGTTCTAATGATGTTTCCATTGCAATTGAATTTAAAATGCCAATTTGGTGTGAAATTGGGGGTTTTCCAAAGAAGTGTTTTGTTTGTTTATTTGGGGATTCCCTATAAATACTTAGTTGTTTTTATTGATCTGTAATAAGGCATAAAATACTGTTTATAATGTTTATCCCCTTTGGTAATTGCTGCAAATAATGAGTTTTAATTGTGCTTGTAAAGAAGGTGAAGTTTTGGTTCCACTTTTGTGTGAAAATGAAGGTTTTACAAAGAGAACACCTCTTGTTTAACATGAGGATGCCCAAAAATTGATTTGTTGTTTTAATTGATATTTATTGGGCTGACTTTACTATTTTGGTAACTTACAATTGTGAACATCGTGTACAAGTGGGTTTCTTAAGGGGTTTTGTGTGCAAAACTACACGAGATTTTGTGAAATTGATTTATTCAAATTCAAAGAGTTTGTTGTGTGTTTTAAGTGGTAGAAAATGAGATAGCTACTATATTTGGTTTATGTGACCAGTAGTGGTTTTTTACATTAAAATGGATGTGTGTTAAATCCTGAAATTGTTTGAGCACAAAGGGGGAAGCCCGGGTACCTAGGTGGGGCGGATTTGTACTAGTACGGCTAGTGGACCGGATGGGTTTTGTCCCTGTTTCACTTAGAATTTGGATAAAGACAACTCTAACTAAACTATGTGGATGATTATTGGTGACTACTAGGTTATGGGTATGTTCCCTACTAGTGGCTCGTGCACGAGAAAGGATTTTACTATGGTTACATTACACTGAGGTACGAGGTACATGGGGCCTGAGACTATCTAGTGCCTAGGGGTGTTCCCGGTTTTGTTGCTCAGTGGATTTGTGGTATTTGCCCTTGTTTTTGGATGTCTTTGGAATTATAATGCAGTATCTAATATTCCTATTTAAATGTGTTAACATTCTGAAAGTTTTATCTTGAAAAATGTTTTCAATTTAAAGTTTCATTTTGTGGAATTTGTCACTGCTTTTAATTGCATATTAAAACTGCTTGCTTTTTCACCTTGTATTGCATGCACCTTGGAATCATAGGGTGGTATCCTATTGGGCTTAGGCTCACACCCTACTTACACCCCTTGGGTGTAAGTAGACCATTTTTTTGACCCAGGTAAAGGAAAGGCTAAGGGTGTTGACGGTTCAGGGTGTTAGTCCTCATCCTTGGGGAGGAGTAGTGGAGACGACTTGGGGGTGATGACCCCTTGTCATGTGGAGTCCATGGGGCAGTTTTGTTTCTGTTCCATTGTGTCTTTGGACCTTTTGTATTGACTCTAAACCTATGTATTCAGTTCTAGTTTTTGTTTAAACATCGTTTGGTATAAATTTTTCAGATTCAGTTTATTGATTGTTTTTAATGGTTTATGCCTTCATATTCGGGTAAATCGTTCCCAAACCTAAATAAATGATACCCGGGCACTTGTGCCAGCCCGTGGGGATAGGGAACGCCCTTCGGGTCATGTCACGGGCTGGGTTTGGTGCCGGTTTTGGCGGTGACCAGATTCGGTTCGTGACAAAATGGTATCAGAGGAGGTTCATGTTAACTCTTTGGGTCATGTTGTTTCGGGAAGAGTCAGGATATCATGGAGTTAGGATTGTAGGGACTTGGTATTATAGTTATGGTTAGTGTGCTTGATCACCACACCTCATGACAGGATTCAAGTTTCCTAGGGAAGTCAGGATTTATCTAAGTCCTTTGGTTTTCTTGTTTTAATGATGGTTAGGGGAAATGAAAAGAGGGTTGGGTTAATGGTCTTCGTAAGCTCGCAGGGCCTGGCAAGCCATGTGGAGCTGGGGATATACCCTAGAACACTCTCTGTGATAGTTAAGTGATTGGAATATGGCCTCCAACCATATGTCCAAGTCACCCACTGAAACTAGTTTCCTATCAGATTGTTTTGTACTATAGTTTTCCAATCTTGGAACTTTGGTTTTAAAAGGACTTGGTTTTAAGAAGTATAAAGTTTTTTTGAAATTATTTTCAAATAAATAAGGAATGGATTTATTTATGAAATGGTGGAACTGAATTTTTAGAATTGTTTTGAAATGGAAAATGGTGTTTTTACACCTCTTTTGAAAGAAAGAACTATATTGAAGTTGGTTTTGAAAAGTGTTTACAATAGAGTTTTCTAAACAATCAAATAGTGTTTTAATGGGATGAGATGTTTTGAAATTGATGTGAATATATTGAAAGTGAGTTATTTTTTTTAAATGGTTGTGCATTTCTGAAAAGTTTTGTAAGATGTGAGTTGGAATTTGATCTCGTGGTTAGCGGTTTTGAGAAAAAGGATGTGTTGGTTGACCATTTTGGTTTTGAAAAGTGGAAAGAATTTTTGTTTTAACCTTTGGTATTTTCACGAGCAACCACATGCATGGGGTTATATGGGAAGAGGTATGGTTGATGACATGACTGGATGAGTGTCGGGATGGATATGAGGAGGGTGCCTGGTGTGGCATAGAAACATGCATGTGTAAGGCCCATGGGGTACCATTGGTGGATGCGCTAACCGCTGAACCATTTGTTTTCCAAGAGATGTTTTAAAAAAAACATGATTTCTTGATGATTTTTTTTGGGATGGTGTATATTATGTGTTTTCAGAAAATGTTGATGTTGTGGGATGTTTTGAGTTCAAGAACCCCTTCTGTTTGAACTGTGTTTTGGGTTTGAGTTTGGTCAGTAAGTTGTGTTGTAGGGACGGTTAGTGGTCTCTTCTAAAAAATGTTTCGAGACGCCTTTACGATGGTTCCCTACATGTGTTTGGATCTGGTTTGTGGTATATCTTGACCAATGGACTATCTTGGTTGGGTCCTTGGGTTCAATCATTGGATAAGGTACACCCCCATTAAAGGTTAGTGCACAATTGAAGTGCAACCCGGATTGTTTCGCTGTTTGAAGACCCTCCAGTTGATCAATATAAGGAATCTTTTTCTTGAGATTTCTAGATTGAGTCTACACCCATTCCTTTCATTGATTTTTAGATCCTCTTATAATGGGAGAGTGCTATTGGAAGGTTGAAAGAGACCTTAGTTTCTTAAGTTTCTTGATTCGTCGAAGGTGGATATGGTCTAGGGTTGTTAGTGTGGATGATTGTCTTGATGGTGTCTAAGAGGGACTTTGGGTTCTTCAATGTTTCTTTGAATCATGAGTTCATGTTAAACCACTGGTGTGGGAAATATGGTCATGATAGGATATTATGGCCACTTTCTATAATTGTGTGCTGTTTGGGGATGTTGTATAAGGTCCCTCTCCATGAATTGTTTATATCAGTTGAAATGGTCATGTTTGGTGATGCCTTATGATGTCATGTACTCGATTGACTATATAGGTGAATGTATTGAAATCCTCTGAGAGTCCCTGTTATGTTGGGAAAATGTCTCCCTTGGAAAAACTTCAAAATCATCTATTTTAGAGGAATGTGAGTGTAGGTGTTCTTTACTTCTATTGTTTCTCACCTGAAGAAACAAGTTGTGATGTGTGTGTATCTTCTCAGCCCTTGTTTCAGTGAAATATCGGGATAAGGTAAAGTGAGTTTGGAATGTGTTATGTCTAGAAAACTTATTTGGGACTGCGGTGTAGTTTTTGGTGGCACCGAAAAGAAGAATTCTCATTCAGTGGGTTTCCAAATATTAACTACGAGGCCGAAGATGCTTCAATCATTTGAGCTCCAGCCATAGGTCTCGGAGAGAAGCTGGCTCGTAGTCAGGGAAAATCCCAGGGCCATTTAAACCCTTGTACAAAGTCCTATCCTTAGTATGAAAGATGGGAATAGTTCAAACCTATGGTTTCGTCATGGTTGAGCACATAGTTTGTGCACGTTTAGTAGTGGCCGTGTGCTAGGAAGCCATGTAGAAAGAATTATATTCATAGTTAGTGCACAGTTTCCCAAACCATGCAGACTAATCCTGCGCCCTTCCTAAATCTTTGATTTCTTTTTGGGTCTTTCTGTGTCGGCCAATGCTGGTCGGTTAAGGTGGTCAGTTCTTATGGTGGGGAGACCCACTATGATTCTCATGAATATTCCTTCATAAACATTTAATGGAAGTATATCCCTTTTACTAGAGAGTATGTTTGGGCCTCCCACTATTAGTGTCTTGATTCTGTCTCGGGAAAACAATTTAAGTTGTCTCTTATGGTGGGGAGCTCATTTGTGTCTCTTCATACGAGTAACTCATATTTTTTTTCTTTGGACTTGTCTGGGAAGTAGGTATTATCATTCGAAGATATCTAACTACCTACATATTCATTGGGTAAACATTGATATTGGAGAGTTTCCAATGGTTTAGTTATAGTAGGGAAGTGTAAACTTGTTCAATGTTGTTGTTTTTTTTTGGGTAAATTGATTGAGTATTGTTCAGATTGTATTTGAGGAGTTTTCATTTGGGATAAATCCTGAATGTACTTTATTGTTTCAGGAAAGTTGTGTAAGTTTGGTTTGTGACAGTATTCCTTCCATCATTGATCACTGGAGGTGTTTTGACCTTTGGGGGTGAAACCTGGCAAAGGTGTACCTATTGGTTTCTCAGTTGGGTTTGGTTGTTGCTTTGACCTTGCTGTGACTTTCCGGGGCGGAAAGTTTTCAAGGTGGGGAGAATTGTCACGTACGTAACCTATTTTAGGGTTATTTTATATTTATTTTCCTCTCATGATTTGTTTTGGTGGTTTCCAAAGGTTTTATTGAGAATAGGTGAGTTTTCATGAATTGGGCCAAACTGCGAGCCCAATTCCAGATTTAAAAATAAATTTTGTTTCATTTATAACTTTTTCAATTTTTAATATTTTTGACCCATTCCAACTCCTAATTGTTCTCCCCTGATATATTAACCCCAAATTTAAATTTGGGGCCTTTATAAATCCATAAGCATGGGGGATTTTTGTTTTTATTTGAGAGTTGGGCCAACCCGAAGGCTCATTTTCCAGTTTTAAATTGTTTCATTAATTTATTAATATCTTATTCATTAAAATGGATTTTTCGGTGATTCCACCTCCCTATCGACCCTAAGAAGCCCAGGCACGACCCCATGCCCTCCTCCCACAATTTGGAGCTCGATAGAGTCACGAAAATAGTCGAAACGTTCTGGATTTCAGAAATCGTCCAGATTTTGGAGAGGTAAATTGATCCTTTCATAACTCCTTCTATTCTTAATCTTTTCCCTCCATTCCAATTCCTAAATGACCTAATAATTCTTTTGAGACCATACCCTGAGTTTTGGACGTTTTAAATTTCAGATACTAGTGTTTTGGGGAGATTCATTCTAGATTTCTCAAGTAAGTTTGTCCATTTCTTTTCCCCTTTCAAATTGATTAGGGTTTCATTCTATTTTTTTAGGGTTTCCTCCCTTTTTATTGAAGTGAAAAATGACCAGTGGGTAGGGTTTAGAACCTAAGGTTTAACCATGGGTTTTCTTGGTCCAATTTTCTATTTTTAGGTTTGATCTACCCTTCTTGAGGTGCGGCGGTGGTGCGTTTGTGTTTTCGCACAAATGATTCAATGGTTTCATTTGATTTGGTAGGTGATTCCAATGTTGATGAAATCTTTGTGTATTAGCATGCTGTATTTATCATATTTTAAGATTTATATAATTTTATTATTGCTACAAAAATTGGTTCTAATGATGTTTCCATTGCAATTGAATTTAAAATGCCAATTTGGTGTGAAATTGGGGGTTTTCCAAAGAAGTGTTTTGTTTGTTTATTTGGGGATTCCCTATAAATACTTAGTTGTTTTTATTGATCTGTAATAAGCCATAAAATACTGTTTATAATTTTTATCCCCTTTGGTAATTTCTGCAAATAATGAGTTTTAATTGTGCTTGTAAAGAAGGTGAAGTTTTGGTTCCACTTTTGTGTGAAAATGAAGGTTTTACAAAGAGAACACCTCTTGTTTAACATGAGGATGCCCAAAAATTGATCTGTTGTTTTAATTGATATTTATTGGGCTGAATTTACTATTTTTGTAACTTACAATTGTGAACATCGTGTACAAGTGGGTTTCTTAAGGGGTTTTGTGTGCAAAACTACACGAGATTTTGTGAAATTGATTTATTCAAATTCAAAGAGTTTGTTGTGTGTTTTAAGTGGTAGAAAATGATATAGCTACTGTATTTGGTTTATGTGACCAGTAGTGGTGTTTTACAATAAAATGGATGTGTGTTAAATCCTGAAATTGTTTGAGCACAAAGGGGGAAGCCCGGGTACCTAGGTGGGGCGGATTTGTACTAGTACGGCTAGTGGACCGGATGGGTTTTGTCCCTGTTTCACTTAGCATTTGGATAAAGACAACTCTAACTAAACTATGTGGATGATGATTGGGGACCACTAGGTTATGGGTATGTTCCCTACTAGTGGCTCGTGCACGAGAAAAGATTTTACTATGGTTACATTACACTGAGGTACGACGTACATGGGGCCTGAGACTATCTAGTGCCTAGGGGTGTTCCCGGTTTTGTTGCTCAGTGGATTTGTGGTATTTGCCCTTGTTTTTGGATGTCTTTGGAATTATAATGCAGTATCTAATATTCCTATTTAAATGTGTTAACATTCTGAAAGTTTTATCTTGAAAAATGTTTTCAATTTAAAGTTTCATTTTGTGGAATTTGTCACTGCTTTTAATTGCATATTAAAACTGCTTGCTTTTTCACCTTGTATTGCATGCACCTTGGAATCATAGGGTGGTATCCTATTGTGATTAGGCTCACACCCTACTTACACCCCTTGGGTGTAAGTAGACCATTTTTTTGACCCAGGTAAAGGAAAGGCTAAGGATGTTGACGGTTCAGGGTGTTAGTCCTCATCCTTGGGGAGGAGGAGTGGAGACGACTTGGGGGTGATGACCCCTTGTCATGTGGAGTCCATGGGGCAGTTTTGTTTCTGTTCCATTGTGTCTTTGGACCTTTTTTATTGACTCTAAACCTATGTATTCAGTTCTAGTTTTTGTTTAAACATCGTTTGGTATAAATTTTTCAGATTCAGTTTATTGATTTTTTTTAATGGTTTATGCCTTCATATTCGGGTAAATCGTTCCCAAACCTAAATAAATGATACCCGGGCACTTGTGCCAGCCCGTGGGGATAGGGAACGCCCTTCGGGTCATGTCACGGGCTGGGTTTGGTGCCGGTTTTGGCGGTGACCAGATTCGGTTCGTGACAAAATGGTATCAGAGGAGGTTCATGTTAACTCTTTGGGTCATGTTGTTTCGGGAAGAGTCAGGATATCATGGAGTTAGGATTGTAGGGACTTGGTATTATAGTTATGGTTAGTGTGCTTGATCACCACACCTCATGAAAGGATTCAAGTTTCCTAGGGAAGTCAGGATTTATCTAAGTCCTTTGGTTTTCTTGTTTTAATGATGGTTAGGGGAAATGAAAAGAGGGTTGGGTTAATGGTCTTCGTAAGCTCGCAGGGCCTGGCAAGCCATGTGGAGCTGGGGATATACCCTAGAACACTCTCTGTGATAGTGAAGTGATTGGAATATGGCCTCCAACCATATGTCCAAGTCACCCACTGAAACTAGTTTCCTATCAGATTGTTTTGTACTATAGTTTTCCAATCTTGGAACTTTGGTTTTAAAAGGACTTGGTTTTAAGAAGTATAAAGTTTTTTTGAAATTATTTTCAAATAAATAAGGAATGGATTTATTTATTAAATGGTGGAACTGAATTTTTAGAATTGTTTTGAAATGGAAAATGGTGTTTTTACACCTCTTTTGAAAGCAAGAACTATATTGAAGTTGGTTTTGAAAAGTGTTTACAATAGAGTTTTCTAAACAATCAAATAGTGTTTTAATGGGATGAGATGTTTTGAAATTGATGTGAATATATTGAAAGTGAGTTATTTTTTTTAAATGGTTGTGCATTTCTGAAAAGTTTTGTAAGATGTGAGTTGGAATTTGATCTCGTGGTTAGCGGTTTTGAGAAAAAGGATGTGTTGGTTGACCATTTTGGTTTTGAAAAGTGGAAAGAATTTTTGTTTTAACCTTTGGTATTTTCACGAGCAACCACATGCATGGGGTTATATGGGAAGAGGGATGGTTGATGACATGACTGGATGAGTATCGGGATGGATATGAGGAGGGTGCCTGGTGTGGTATAGAAACATGCATGTGTAAGGCCCATGGGGTACCATTGGTGGATGCGCTAACCGCTGAACCATTTGTTTTCCAAGAGATGTTTTAAAAAAAACATGATTTCTTGATGATTTTTTTTTGGGATGGTGTATATTATGTGTTTTCAGAAAATGTTGATGTTGTGGGATGTTTTGAGTCCAAGAACCCCTCCTGTTTGAACTGTGTTTTGGGTTTGAGTTTGGTCAGTAAGTTGTGTTGTAGGGACGGTTAGTGGTCTCTTTTGAAAAATGTTTCGGGACGCCTTTACGATGGTTCCCTACATGTGTTTGGATCTGGTTTGTGGTATATCTTGACCAATGGACTATCTTGGTTGGGTCCTTGGGTTCAATCATTGGATAAGGTACACCCCCATTAAAGGTTAGTGCACAATTGAAGTGCAACCCGGATTGTTTCTCTGTTTGAAGACCCTCCAGTTGATCAATATAAGGAATATTTTTCTTGAGATTTCTAGATTGAGTCTACACCCATTCCTTTCATTGATTTTTAGATCCTCTTATAATGGGAGAGTGCTATTGAAAGGTTGAAAGAGACCTTAGTTTCTTAAGTTTCTTGATTCGTCGAAGGTGGATATGGTCTAGGGTTGTTAGTGTGGATGATTGTCTCGATGGTGTCTAAGAGGGCCTTTGGGTTCTTCAATGTTTCTTTGAATCATGAGTTCATGTTAAACCACTGGTGTGGGAAATATGGTCATGATAGGATATTATGGCCACTTTCTATAATTGTGTGCTGTTTGGGGATGTTGTATAAGGTCCCTCTCCATGAATTGTTTATATCAGTTGAAATGGTCATGTTTGGTGATGCCTTATGATGTCATGTACTCGATTGACTATATAGGTGAATGTAGTGAAATCCTCTGAGAGTCCCTGTTATGTTGGGAAAATGTCTCCCTTGGAAAAACTTCAAAATCATCTATTTTAGAGGAATGTGAGTGTAGGTGTTCTTTACTTCTATTGTTTCTCACCTGAAGAAACAAGTTGTGATGTGTGTGTATCTTCTCAGCCCTTGTTTCAGTGAAATATCGGGATAAGGTAAAGTGAGTTTGGAATGTGTTATGTCTAGAAAACTTATTTGGGACTGCGGTGTAGTTTTTGGTGGCACCGAAAAGAAGAATTCTCATTCAGTGGGTTTCCAAATATTAACTACGAGGCCGAAGATGCTTCAATCATTTGAGCTCCAGCCATAGGTCTCGGAGAGAAGATGGCTCGTAGTCAGGGAAAATCCCAGGGCCATTTAAACCCTTGTACAAAGTCCTATCCTTAGTATGAAAGATGAGAATAGTTCAAACCTATGGTTTCGTCATGGTTGAGCACATAGTTTGTGCACGTTTAGTAGTGGTCGTGTGCTAGGAAGCCATGTAGAAAGAATTATATTCATAGTTAGTGCACAGTTTCCCAAACCATGCAGACTAATCCTGCGCCCTTCCTAAATCTTTGATTTCTTTTTGGGTCTTTCTGTGTCGGCCAATGCTGGTCGGTTAAGGTGGTCAGTTCTTATGGTGGGGAGACCCACTATGATTCTCATGAATATTCCTTCATAAACATTTAATGGAAGTATATCCCTTTTACTAGAGAGTATGTTTGGGCCTCCCACTATTAGTGTCTTGATTCTGTCTCGGGAAAACAATTTAAGTTGTCTCTTATGGTGGGGAGCCCATTTGTGTCTCTTCATACGAGTAACTCATATTTTTTTTCTTTGGACTTGTCTGGGAAGTAGGTATTATCATTCGAAGATATCTAACTACCTACATATTCATTGGGTAAACATTGATATTGGAGAGTTTCCAATGGTTTAGTTATAGTAGGGAAGTGTAACCTTGTTCAATGTTGTTGTTGTTTTTGGGTAAATTGATTGAGTATTGTTCAGATTGTATTTGAGGAGTTTTCATTTGGGATAAATCCTGAATGTACTTTATTGTTTCAGGAAAGTTGTGTAAGTTTGGTTTGTGACAGTATTCCTTCCATCATTGATCACTGGAGGTGTTTTGACCTTTGGGGGTGAAACCTGGCAAAGGTGTACCTATTGGTTTCTCAGTTGGGTTTGGTTGTTGCTTTGACCTTGCTGTGACTTTCCGGGGCGGAAAGTTTTCAAGGTGGGGAGAATTGTCACGTACGTAACCTATTTTAGGGTTATTTTATATTTATTTTCCTCTCATGATTTGTTTTGGTGGTTTCCAAAGGTTTTATTGAGAATAGGTGAGTTTTCATGAATTGGGCCAAACTGCGAGCCCAATTCCAGATTTAAAAATAAATTTTGTTTCATTTATAACTTTTTCAATTTTTAATATTTTTGACCCATTCCAACTCCTAATTGTTCTACCCTGATATATTAACCCCAAATTTAAATTTGGGGCCTTTATAAATCCATAAGCATGGGGGATTTTTGTTTTTATTTGAGAGTTGGGCCAACCCGAAGGCTCATTTTCCAGTTTTAAATTGTTTCATTAATTTATTAATATCTTATTCATTAAAATGGATTTTTCGGTGATTCCACCTCCCTATCGACCCTAAGAAGCCCAGGCGCGACCCCATGCCCTCCTCCCACAATTTGGAGCTCGATAGAGTCACGAAAATAGTCGAAACGTTCTGGATTTCAGAAATCGTCCAGATTTTGGAGAGGTAAATTGATCCTTTCATAACTCCTTCTATTCTTAATCTTTTCCCTCCATTCCAATTCCTAAATGACCTAATAATTCTTTTGAGACCATACCCTGAGTTTTGGACGTTTTAAATTTCAGATACTAGTGTTTTGGGGAGATTCATTCTAGATTTCTCAAGTAAGTTTGTCCATTTCTTTTCCCCTTTCAAATTGATTAGGGTTTCATTCTATTTTTTTAGGGTTTCCTCCCTTTTTATTGAAGTGAACAATGACCAGTGGGTAGGGTTTAGAACCTAAGGTTTAACCTTGGGTTTTCTTGGTCCAATTTTCTATTTTTAGGTTTGATCTACCCTTCTTGAGGTGCGGCGGTGGTGCGTTTGTGTTTTCGCACAAAGGATTCAATGGTTTCATTTGATTTGGTAGGTGATTCCAATGTTGATGCAATCTTTGTGTATTAGCATGCTGTATTTATCATATTTTCAGATTTATATAATTTTATTATTGCTACAAAAATTGGTTCTAATGATGTTTCCATTGCAATTGAATTTAAAATGCCAATTTGGTGTGAAATTGGGGGTTTTCCAAAGAAGTGTTTTGTTTGTTTATTTGGGGATTCCCTATAAATACTTAGTTGTTTTTATTGATCTGTAATAAGCCATAAAATACTGTTTATAATGTTTATCCCCTTTGGTAATTGCTGCAAATAATGAGTTTTAATTGTGCTTGTAAAGAAGGTGAAGTTTTGGTTCCACTTTTGTGTGAAAATGAAGGTTTTACAAAGAGAACACCTCTTGTTTAACATGAGGATGCCCAAAAATTGATTTGTGTTTTAATTGATATTTATTGGGCTGACTTTACTATTTTGGTAACTTAAAATTGTGAACATCGTGTACAAGTGGGTTTCTTAAGGGGTTTTGTGTGCAAAACTACACGAGATTTTGTGAAATTGATTTATTCAAATTCAAAGAGTTTGTTGTGTGTTTTAAGTGGTAGAAAATGAGATAGCTACTGTATTTGGTTTATGTGACCAGTAGTGGTGTTTTACATTAAAATGGATGTGTGTTAAATCCTGAAATTGTTTGAGCACAAAGGGGGAAGCCCGGGTACCTAGGTGGGGCGGATTTGTACTAGTACGGCTAGTGGACCGGATGGGTTTTGTCCCTGTTTCACTTAGCATTTGGATAAAGACAACTCTAACTAAACTATGTGGATGATGATTGGGGACCACTAGGTTATGGGTATGTTCCCTACTAGTGGCTCGTGCACGAGAAAGGATTTTACTATGGTTACATTACACTGAGGTACGAGGTACATGGGGCCTGAGACTATCTAGTGCCTAGGGGTGTTCCCGGTTTTGTTGCTCAGTGGATTTGTGGTATTTGCCCTTGTTTTTGGATGTCTTTGGAATTATAATGAAGTATCTAATATTCCTATTTAAATGTGTTAACATTCTGAAAGTTTTATCTTGAAAAATGTTTTCAATTTAAAGTTTCATTTTGTGGAATTTGTCACCGCTTTTAATTGCATATTAAAACTGCTTGCTTTTTCACCTTGTATTGCATGCACCTTGGAATCATAGGGTGGTATCCTATTGGGCTTAGGCTCACACCCTACTTACACCCCTTGGGTGTAAGTAGACCATTTTTTTGACCCATGTAAAGGAAAGGCTAAGGGTGTTGACGGTTCAGGGTGTTAGTCCTCATCCTTGGGGAGGAGTAGTGGAGACGACTTGGGGGTGATGACCCCTTGTCATGTGGAGTCCATGGGGCTGTTTTGTTTCTGTTCCATTGTGTCTTTGGACCTTTTGTATTGACTCTAAACCTATTTATTCAGTTCTAGTTTTTGTTTAAACATCGTTTGGTATAAATTTTTCAGATTCAGTTTATTGATTATTTTTAATGGTTTATGCCTTCATATTCGGGTAAATCGTTCCCAAACCTAAATAAATGATACCCGGGCACTTGTGCCAGCCCGTGGGGATAGGGAACGCCCTTCGGGTAATGTCACGGGCTGGGTTTGGTGCCGGTTTTGGCGGTGACCAGATTCGGTTCGTGACACTGTGATTGGCTCCAATCAGGGAGGCCTCATCGAGTATCGGGCCAAACTCTCGATCATGCTGTGGAAACCCTACTGGTTGGCGTTGCGAACACATCCTGGGGAAAACAAGATGTATCACAGTTAAAATAGTATACCTGGTGATCTGACTCAAGAATGACATGGAAAAAACACAACTCATTCCTATATTATGCATGCACCTTTATTTCCCTAAAACTAGTGTTTTCATGTACCGAGTTAGAAAAGAAGGTGCCCAGAGTCCTGGTGTATAGATATGATGGTTGTCGCACCAACACTAGAGTCTCTGGCCTAAAAGTCAAACTCGAAACACTGAACACTGTTGCCGCAAACCAATCTCAAAAAGTCACATTCCTAAAGTGAAACTGACCACCTCTGATTCCACTATGCCACGACCCATCCCTCGGGGCCTATGTCGTGACAACCCCAAGCCCGCCTCCGATAGGCCAGGGGCTGGCGACTAGCGTCGAGTAGGCATATCCCCCAAATGGGAGGTATTTTTCTAAGATCTTGTACACACGCACCCGACTCCAAGCCATAGGGGCTGGAGAGTAGAAACATTAAGTAAGGAAAATGCATGTATACCACTACACCCCAATAACAGAGTACGACAGAAAGTGAAGTAGTAAAGTGAAACCGGGCCAGAAACACAAGCCCACTAAAAAGACAACTGTAAAGTCTGACTTGCAAACAAGGGCACTGAAGCTGATGTAGGAAGTTGTTGAAAATACCTCGGCTCGTCTGATCTCACAAGGCATTGTACCATCCTAGTCCTGGTCCTGTTGTGCCTAGGACTCCACCAAAGCGTCGATCAACTACACAAGACACAACACGTGTGGGAAAATCCCATGTAGGGGTGATTAAAACAATACTCAGTAGGGAACCCTGAAACACAAGGTAATAGTCCATAAAATAAACACCACTAAGAAGGTACAGTCATCTCAACACAGGTATATGTCAACAACACATATAACAAGAACATTCAGGTATACTTGTAAAGGATTCCAAGATGCAACGCCTCATCCACTGCCAGCCATATGGTTCCGCTCGTGGTACGCTCGATTCCGAGAGGTCTCACTCCTCAAGCTATCTAAAAGTAAGCACATAGAACAAGTCTACCAAAAGTATCCAAGAGAACATCTGGTATCGATACACCACGAAGTTTCCTTGAGACGTCTGGTCTCACTGAGATAAGGAGTATTGATATCACAACCAATCCTTGGTCATGAGATTCTTCTAAAGGTGCACTCGTTCTGGGAGAACTTGCTCCTTGATCTATGAAGTCATCAAAGACACTCACAAGGAGGTCTCGTTTCTTTGGGTCGCGCCCAAAGAAGACACATTGTATGTGGAAAATACTGATCAGGTCAAGTCACGAAGGAATGAAAGATCTCGATACAGAGATAGGGGGTCCTGCACTTGAGGCTCACTGGGGGGCATCCTGGCCCTACTGGAATTGTCATCCAAAATAGGGGATGGGTGCCCGTGTAAATATTGGTTACACCCATGCTCCAAACCCTATCTAAGGTACCATGAAGAGAAGTGAGGACCGACCGGACCTCTCGATGCGGTACATGCTCCACAGACCTGTTGGGGCACTGAGACCCGCAGAGTCATTCCGGACAGCTAGGCCACCTAGACCCGCTCGTCACTTAGGCTTGTTGGGTCACCAAGATCCGCTCTAAGCCAACTCACTTCAGAACATGGGTCATTCTCTGTAACAGGAACAAGATCTTGTATCGTACCTTCATAGAGAAGCACATGGGTATCGTCTCAATCTCTACTGTCACCCCCTATGACAGGATCATGATCCTATATCGATCCCTCATAGGAAAGACAAAGAGAATGCCACCATCCCCTTCTGGTCCAACTAAAACCTCACTAAGCCATCATAAAAGGACCGCCTCGTCAAAAGGGTCCCAATGCCACAAATGGATCATCAATCGAACTTACGGTTTGAAAGATATGAATGTTTTAGTGAAAAGGTGTTCAGTTCGGTTTGGATCCGGTCCGACCCGATTGGGCCAACCTGACCCGACCCGACCCGAGGGGCCCGCCGACTTGACCTGGTCTGCCGGGTTCGACCTGACCCTACCCGATTGATCTGACCCGACCCGACCCGCTGGAGCGGGCCAGTCTTCTCTGCCCAGGATGCGGTGAGCGTCGCGTCCCACTCGCGGTCCAACCGGACTGCGGCATTCAAGAATCCCTAGGCAGCGTTCATCACTGTTGTGGGCTCTGATCCATGCCACGATCCTTTCCGGTGCAAAGTCGTTCGAGCAATGATATCTTTTGAACCACCTCGATCAGTTCACCATCGTCGTTGTCGTCGTCGCATCTCCGTCGTGCCGAGTCCATCCTCGATCCGCAATGTCAGATCATTGCGCCAAGGATCGGTTGCGCAACAATCGATCGATCGTCAAATGTCGAGTCGCAGGCCAAACAAAGAACGTCCACAACGAACGAAGAACGGAGGGAGAAAAGCACAGATCAACAAAGATGAACAGACCTCGATTGATGTTCGTGTCGATCGGGTTTCATTACCGTTAGAATGGTTAACCAAGAATCGCTAAGAAGATCTCCCGTTAAAACCCCGCAATTTGAATCCTCCTGTAAGAACGATCGATCTGCGGGGTCTACCTGTTCGGGGATTGATTTGCGTCCGTTGTTTAGAAATCAAGAACGGGGAAAATATAAGATTCAAAACAACAATCCCCTACCTGGAAAACAAGATCGGTCAACGTCGAGGTTCGATCGTCGTTGACAATTCATGGAGTGACGTCATCATCTGTCGTTGTTGGCAATTCATCGTTCATCGTCGTTCGTCACTCGCCAATGGGATCCCTCCAGAGCCTCAAAGCAAATCCAGAATCTCTGTCAACGACCTGCATCCCTGTTAAGTCATTAATTGAGGAAACGTGTTTCAACATTTCTGTTACGCTAAGTCACTACGTCGTTACGCTGTTTTCATTTATGAAATGAAACAATTGCTTTGTCGTTGCGTTGCAGCGAACGTTTTTGAATAAAATAAACTTTATTAAGTTTATTTTATTTTTCTTTAAAACGCTCAAAAAAGATTTTTCGCAGTCGACATGCACTGATTGAAGTTAGGTCCTCCCTAAGCAAAACTCATTGCTCTGAACACGACGGTGCCATCAGATTTCAAATCCGATCACTCGTTTAAAAGTTACCAAAATCGAGCACGCGCGTTATTTTAATTAACTAAAAAAAATCCAAACATTTGTTTCTGGCTCAATGGACCTCAAAATCACGCGTCGTCTTAGCGCTTGGTCTCGAAATAATCCCATATAATTTTTTAAAAAAAATTACATGGAAATTTCGGGACATTACAAAATGCCCCACTCCGAACACAACTGTGGTGTAATACTTTTCATTTGAGTTCCCGTTTGGGAGATATTTCCATCTACATTCACGGGATAGTTATTTAAATAGTAAATATTCCTTAAAATTCATTGCGCTCATAAAACCATCAAAACTCAACTTGGGGATAAACACCGTGTCTAGAGATCAACGAAACCATCATAAAAATTTCCGAGATCGTTTGCTAGGGTAAATTCACCGTTTCACCCCTGGAGATGTCATAGGACTCTAAAACTTATAATTTCTCGATCTGAAAAAAAACATAGGTTGCTATATAATATCCCATTTTAATCTACAAATCTTTCCCATATCACCACTCTACCAAAATTTCATTATAAATGAATTCAACAAGTTACAAACAAATTTAGGAATCCTGAATCACCTCATTTGAAATGTAGGCACGGTCAAAGCCACAATAGTGATAAGGACACTTTTTTATACTTTAGAAAAAAAAACTCCCATTCCAACTTTGAAGCCTTGTTGATACCCTTTCCTTAATGGTAGAAAAGTAGACATTGGAGACCTTCCTATGGTATAAGGAAGACCCATGTGGTTATCAAAAGATTTAACCCCGCCACCCCGAATATCCACTATTCTATTTGTTTTGTGCACTATAGTTGGTAATACAGAAGAACTAAAAAACAAACCATATTTTCAAAAAAATAATCCATTGACTAGAGGTTCGTTCAAACTATTTCGTATTTTTCAAAATAATTTGACGATCCTGATAAGAAGTTTGTGAACAAATTACTGCATCATTTGCAAAACAAAAAGATGGAAAACAATAGAACTTTAATGAACCCTCTCAATGACATATTTCAAGTAAAACTTCCAAAAACTCCCTGCAAAGGATAAACAAACGTGCCTTGCAAAAAAAAAGGATAAACAAATGTGAGGATGACGCATCTCCTTGATTCACCCAGGTCTTGAAATGACCTCAGACATCACAATTAATTCTTAATTGTTAGTGATAATGATATTGGGGATCAAAACTTGGAATTAATCCCAAAGGACATATATGTTTCATATTTAATTACTCAATATTTTGGTTGACTTGTTTTTATTTCATTCTAATTATTAATCACAAAAACCGACCGATGAATAGGGCTGACGGATGCAGAGAGACGTACCGAAGGGCGCAGCGGAGGGTCCGACTGAACGCGGGTGAAAAAATCGGCGACGGAGGAGGGAAGGATGGGTTGGATTGGCGATGCCGTCGATTCCATCAGATCCCTTCAGATCAGACAAGTCCTCACTCAAGCCGTCACTCTCGGTTCGTGTGATCTCTCTTCGCTGAACTTTTTTCCCGCACAAATCCTTCGGATCTTCGTTTCCTAATCTCACCCTTTCACCTCGTTCGATTTATTCGGCTGTCTGTTTGATTGGTTCATCTTCCAATCAATGTGCATAAGCGTTTTTTTAATGTTCTTGTAATCCAACTCATACAATTCCGCACCACATCTCACTCTTTTCATTTGACAGGGATGATTGTTACCTCTGCACTGATAATATGGAAAGGATTGATGATTGTTACTGGTAGCGAGTCACCTGTTGTAGTTGTGTTGTCTGGTAGCATGGAGCCTGGATTTAAGCGGGTGAGTTCATTATGATTTAATTCTTCGCTGATTTGTTGAGGTCAGCCTGTAACCATTGCCCTGGCTCGTACTGGAGCCTTTGCATTGATATTTTCCGTGCATTGTTTTTCTTAATTGCCTTTCTATTTTCTCTTCTAGGGTGACATTTTGTTCCTGCACATGAGCAAAGATCCTATTCGTGCTGGAGAAATCGTGGTGTTCAACATTGATGTAGGTTATTTCCTTTCTGGTTATCAGTTTCCCGCAATTGGGGTTTATCTGTTCAATAGATTATCAGTATCATTCTCTGTTCGTGTTAATATGATTTGGTCATTTTGATTACAGTTTGTTACTTATTTCCAGACAGTGTTTTTCTTCATGTTTTGGTGCGTGAAACCTGATCCTTTTCTTGCTGATCTATAATAGTTTAGTTACAAAGGGAGGTCTCAAGATCGAGTCTCCCTGAGTGCTTAGGACTCTTTGTTTCTTTGTAATCCCCCTCCCTGAACTGTTGTAATAATCCTAAACTAAAATTCACTTCTCCTACCTTTATTACTCTTCTCTGTTGTCTCTTTCACACTCTTGGCTGTTGGGTTAAAAAACAATCTTATCACATTCCTGTTAAGGTCCAGAAACCAGCATTCCTTGTCTGGAAAAAATAATAATAATACAATACTGGGTTAAAAATAATATTTTATAGTTGATAAAAAGGCATATATTAATCAAACTCACTGGAGTTTAATTTGTGGTTTGAGTATGGAATGCCTGTGCAATGCAAGAAAGTGTTCCTGTGAAGTGGATTGTGTTTCCTGAATATTGCAGAGATGTGCCAGTCATTCTACTGCAGGTTTTATATTCGCAATACTCATTTTATCATTTGTAAATGCAGTCCCACACAAGTTCTGTGCCACTCTGGAATCTCAGATTTTTCTCAAATAATAAAAATATTAAAAGTTTTGCTATCCCTTGATGTTGTATGAGATTTTAGAAGTCATGATGAAAGGGTATGCGTCTAGCTTGAAAACATGAACCTGTGCTTATGGAGATCTTTTTTATTGAAGATGCTTGAATCTTTAATTTGGTTTTGCATTTCTTGTTGTAGGGACGTGAAATTCCAATTGTCCATCGAGTAATCAAGGTAAGCATTGCAATGGATAATTGCCCATTCTCTTTTGTAGCATGAGACATTTTTGATCTCAAAAACCACGTAAAACGTGCCGAGTTATTTAACTTTTAATCAATTGATTACATCTATGCCATCTGGTTTTTTGATTGAAAAAGAATGAAGTAGGGGTGTTCCACAGAAGCAGAAGAACTTGAATGCTCAACACTTGCTTTCATGTTTACAGGAAAATGAGAATGAACGCGTGTTTTTTCTGTTTTCATCTCACGATTCAATACATTTTCTTATGCATTCTTAATGCATTTTTGGAAAATAAGAACATTTATTTTTGGGTTTAGCTTAGATCTCTGGGCGTCATTATTTTCAGTTCTTCATACCCACTTAATCCCTTGCTATTTGGGCTGTCTTAGTTTTTTGTGTTCATGAGAAATATGTGTTGTCTTGCTCTGCTGTAGGTTCATGAGCGAGAAGACACTGGCGAAGTTGATGTCCTCACAAAAGGTATTGGTTTTTCAAATGAAGACATTGCATGTGACTTAAGGGTCCGTTTGATGACGCTTATTGAAAACTGATTATAGCACTCAAGTGTTGGTGTTTTTTTCAGAAACTGAACAAATACTACTTAATTTTTATAGAACTGCTGTACTTTAAGCAGTTTTCAGTAAGTGCTGTCAAATGGACCCTTATCAAGGGGCAATGTTTTATGGTTATGTTAGGAGAAAACAATATTCTGAGATATGACCGTCTGGTATTTTTTCTATGTTTAAGAAACTACTTTTTGATTTATCAATCCCTTTGCATTTTATTTAATGCTTTTCTAGATTTTAGATGTATTGATTTTGTTGACCTTCATTGTGTTTTGTGCGGGGTTAACCATTTCCAGGGGACAACAATTTTGGGGATGACAGGCTTTTGTATGCGGATGGTCAACTCTGGCTCAACCGGAACCATATAATGGGGAGAGCCGTTGGGTACAATTTTTGCATTTTTTAGCTTCTGCATTTATTTTGTCTTGAGGACTCGGGTGGGTGATGAGTACCTGTTAACTGGGTATCTGACACTACCCGACCTGATTATGTAGGGTTATTGTAGCGGTTAAATTGTTAGGGTAGTTAAATGAGTATCCAACCCTACCCTATTATTTATTTATTTAAATTATAGTTAAATGATAAAACAATGTCTTTTGATTTTGAAAATGAGTTAGGGTAGGATTTGGGTAATGTATTTAAAAAATAAATGGTTAGGGTTTTGTAAAACCATATTATTGTTTATTTATTAATAGATTGATTTGTTAGTAGTAGTTATTAATTGAATGGCTTTATTATTTTATTATTTTATTTACAGAATTATTTAAATAATAATTATATTTTTATTATATTTAATCAATGCCTGGTCCGCATGTTGAATTATTTTCCTCGGCAGGTTCCTACCATACGTAGGTTGGGTAACGATCATCATGACAGAGAAACCCATTATCAAGGTTTGGCATTTGGTTTCATTATCCTTTGGTGTTACGTAAATGCTAATTATTATTTTTTAAAATAAAAATGACTGATTCTTGTGTGGAAAACCTGTTATCTTTTTTTTCCCCAGAAAAATGGTTAGCACGGAGAGAATTAGGGCGCGTTTGGTTATGTGGAAATCTTTAATTTTTTGAGGAAAAAAATTTAAAAAATTAAAACCAGAGATTTTCATTTTCTGTTTTTTGATTTTTTTTTTTGGATTTTTGGACTGCAATTCATATTGTTTCCTTTGTGCAGTATATACTGATAGGTGCGTTGGGGCTGTTGGTCATCACATCCAAGGAGTAGGGGATTCTAATTTATGGGCCCTTCAAAAACTTGTGCCCTTATCAATGGCAGTAGTTTTGAGACAAAATCTATTGTGGATGCTTTGGCTAACTTACGTTGAACCTTTTATTTTTCCAGTAAGATCAATAAATACAATTAATATTATGTGATAAAATGAAACTACAAATTCATGGTGATACCTTATGGAATGCTGGGAACCAAAATCTATATCAAGCAGAGTCAATACAAGCCATTCCCATCAATCAAATGTCCTGCCTCCACAACTCGTACCATGTGGGGAGGGGATTGGACCTATTCAACTAGTCATCCAAGAGCTTTGTGGATGTTGAGTCATTCTCAACAATGAATTACAATTAGTGGTTGGGGATTGCTTAAAACCTCAAATTTGAAGAATCACACAAATCCCAACTAGCCACCATCCGCATATCCATAAGCCACAATCTTTATCATTAAAACATCTCAAAGAAATATCACATACAAAATGAGCAATTCTCTCTTGTCTCAATCCTCAATCCATCAACGATGAAAAGGAAATAATTAAACTCAAATAAACTAGATACACTTAACCAAGGTGTGACTATCGCAACATTATGTTTTAGGGAGAATGTAACAATCAGGCCCCACTAACTAGTATAGGCACTCCTGCTAACCCTTTATTCCTTAGTAGCAAGAAACCACTCATTGCCCTAAATACTTGTGTCGTTCCACCAATAGATCCATCCACATGACCGAATGACCTATCCTGACACCACTTCAGGTAAGCATGCTTAACTGTGAATTTCTAATCAGTCAGTCTCTTGAAAAAAAGGTACACCTTATTGGCATAAGCGTACCAATTGGTCTTTTAAGTCTCTTCTTTCAAGTAGTGTTACATTCTCCACCCCTTTAAAGCACAACACTCTCGTTGTGGACCCAAAACCTCAAATTCAGGTAGTGCCTCCGCACTTCAGGTAGTGCCTCTGCACTTCAGGCTAGACATTGGCTTTAATGCCATTTGTAACAAATGAGCTCTGTTGACTAGCACAAACACCCTTGTCAACCCATATAGATCTCAAGTCCTTGGTAGCCATGCACCACTTGTTGCCCTGTAGACACATGTCGTTCCATCAATAGACCCATCCACATGCCCAAATGGTCACTTATTAGACTAATGACTGTCTTCATATGCCAACACATGTTTTTTCGGTGTGATTTGTCCAAACCCACATAAACCCTAGGAAACTCAGGTTGGCTCTTGAAAAATAAGGTGCACCTTATTGACATAAGTGTACATATTGGTCTTTTAAGTCTCTCCCTTCTCCATCCTTTGAAGCACATCACTCTCATTGTGGACCCAACACCTCAAATCTAGGCAGTGTCTCTCATTGGAGGAGGCTCTACTGACCAGCACATGCACCCTTGTCAACCCATATAGACCTCAAGTCCTTGGTTGCCATGCACCACTTGTTACCCCACATACATGTGTTGCCCCATTAATAGGCCTGCCAACATGCCTGTATAATCACTTATTAGATTAATGGTTTTTCTCACATGCCAACACATGTTCTTTCAGTGTAATTTGTCCCCACTCACACACACTACAAAAAACTTCACAGGAGGTCACTCATCCTAACACTATTCCAGGCCTAACAAAAGAAAGACACCTTGTTGAAATGAACAATATCAATTAATATTTTAAGTCATCTTTTAAGTCTCTCCTATTAAGTGGAGTTATATTCTCCACCCCTTTAAATCACAACGCCCTCATTGCGGACCCCACACCTCAAACTCAAGTAGTGCCTATGCACTTTAGGGTGGGTATGATTCTGATACCATTTTGCCACGAAGCAACCCTGGCTACCCCTGATTCGGTACCCAATACGAATCGCGACGTGACCTGAAGGTAATTCTCGATTCTTACTGGTCGACACCTAGTGCCTGGGTATCAAGGACACACCTTTGAGAACAATTTCACCCAATAAACAACTACCATGGGTTCGTCCCAGAAACCCGAAATGACCCCGTCATAGATCGGTGAGTCAAGCAACTAAATAAACAATTATGGAATCATGAATGAAATCAAACATGATTTAATATAAAAGAGTTCTCATAATAAACCATGACAATAAATAAAAAAACATAATCATCCATGATATTAAAACACGATCAAGAGGTCAAACATACTTTTACAAAATGACCCAAATGAGAAAATAGAAGGGAAACAAGATGGGAAACCAATAAGGCAATACAAGAGATAAAGTATACTACAAAACCAAAGTAATAAATAAACCAAAACAACTGCTACCCATCACCATGCGACATAAGAATGTCCAGAACACTGATGCCAAGTCATGGGAGAAGCCGTAGGTAACTAAGGTGGAGTGATCTAGGGACATCATAAGGGCTTATCAAGAAGAACACAATATCCACTAATCAGAGTCACATCATGCCCTAGTGCGCACCCATGTCAGGTAGGACTTAAAATAGAGATAGGCGTATCTAATAGCGACAACTTACCATGCGCTAGTGTGCACCCATATTAGGCGATACTTACAATATCTACTAGGAAGGGCAATCCCCTAAACCCAACATCCTATGAGTCCCGACCCCCTGAGTGTCCAAGGCTTCTAATGGGGCTCTAAATCAGTTCCAAAATCCACTAAGAATCATATAAAAATCATGAAATCCATTTCATTATAAGGGATTTAATTCAAGTGGGAAACCCCATTTTCACAAGCCAAACATCTCACTAAACAAAAGGTTTTATCATAATATCATCTGAGAAATATTTTACAAATTAAGGCACATCATCCTCGTGAAACATTTATGATCATTTCAAGGAAAACCTATTGAATCATTTCATCAAACACTTAGTGACCAGTTTATAAAACAATGTCAAATATATCAATTTTGAAAACGATTCTTTCACCAAAACTATAAGAAACCAAACAAGAACAAGATCATAATAATTTCAATCCTCATCAATATTTAAACATGCTTTAATATACTATTTTTTTAGAAAACATCAAGAAAATCATGGTTTATAACTATGGGAAGACACAAGAAGTCACCTACTGATTTATGTTGAATCTATTCGCTTTTGTTATTCCCCACCCAAAGAGGAAGGAAGGGAACCACTTGATGAATCTTGATGAAAATCCATAAGAAATCCAGGAAAAAGACCATAAAAGAGGAAGATAACCACTTACTTGATGAATCTTGATGAAAATCTACAAGAAATAAAGTTAAGAGAGGGAGAGGAGCAAGGGAGTCGATGCTTATGGCCCGAAGAGTTCTAATGGAGGAGGAAGAAGGCAAAAAAGAGTTAAATCAAGAAGGGGGAAGACTGTAATTTCATATATATTTTTGGGAGCCCGCATGATTTGGCCATATGGTTTGCTAAACTGTGCACCAACCATATCCAGACGGCTCAGAACCATGCACAATCACTCTATGTGAGGTTAAACCACATGGTTTCCCCCAACTATATATGATTAAGTTACATAGTTACTGCTAATCATGTGCCAACCATGTGTCTTACACTGCTATGTGGTCACCCTGTGTGAGATTAAGCCACACAGTTACTACCAATCATGTGCTAACCATGCAGATCCCACTGCCACCCCCTTTCCAAAATTTTAAAAGAATTCACCTAAGAAAAAATAAATTTAGATAAAAATAAATAAATAAGAGGCTTCATACTTGAAAGTGACACTGGGGTGTGACAAAGAATCACATTGGAGTCCCACATCTACACCACATCCTAAGTTTTATTTTATGACTAGGATTGAAACCATTATTATGTCAATGTGTTAACATACTAATTGAATATTTCACCTCATCCTCATACATAATGGTTTCTATCAACCACTAATGAACTAGGTTGCATCAGAACACTAATTAAGAAGGCTTAACTAATTTCAAAAAATCAATTATCAAATCCCAAGGCTCCAAAGATCATTTCCCTCCTTGGAAGGTTACTAGGTACCATCACCCTATGAATAAAAACCATTCACCCTATGAAATTCTCTATAAATCGCCGACTAGGAACCCAGTGGGTGGTTGCTCACTTAGACATATTCCCAGGAAGACCACCTGTTGGCCAGTAGGGAACCATTATCCACTTACCCATATACAACAATAAACCCAAATTTCTTCATTTTTCATCTTTTGATCAACTTAAATCAAATTTCCAAAAATCAAATCATGAAAACACCATTAAATACATTTAAGAGAGTTTACACATCATTTTATCATAAAAAATCAAAGTAAACACCAAAAAATTCCAAATATAAATCTCTTAATCCCATTTATACTTTTTTAATCCCTCACATTTTTTTGATTTTTTTTAAATAACCCATTTTTAAAGGTAAATGGGAACCTCAATCCACTTTTTATATTTTAGTAGAAACAAATACAATCAACCAAAAGTCTGAAAGCTAAAACACAAATTCTGCTTGTAGATACAATGAGATGAGACCAATCCTTGACTAAAGGGTGGG
Organism: Viscum album; assembly: GCA_963277665.1. Taxonomy (NCBI): domain Eukaryota; kingdom Viridiplantae; phylum Streptophyta; class Magnoliopsida; order Santalales; family Viscaceae; genus Viscum; species Viscum album. The sequence continues at coordinate 630,234,124 of OY728130.1, read as the reverse complement.
ATAGAGCCAAGTATATGACAATGGGGTGTGAACAATCTGGGATGAACTAGGAGAGAAATGTGTTTCTTGGAACCTCAGGATGGGGGCATAAGGACATCAAGAGTCGACAACCTTGAGCAATGCGATGCCTTGAGACACCACATGATGACTCATCGAACAAGGTGTTGTTGAGAGGCTCTTTGACCGCCCCCATGAATGAATTCTCACTCTGACATCATTGAATAAGTAAGACCATCCTCATTGAATAAGCATCTCATGCTTTTAAGAAGAACTATCACCACCCATAACCATTCAGAAACACTATCGCTGACAAACAAACACGAATGAGATAATCCATAGGATAACAAGAAATCCATGGATGAAAAAATGATTCAAATGATGCAATAATAAATTAGTCATTGTAAAGGAATATGTGCACGCTAGTCACACCATACCGAGGGACCACTCACCATCAGGAAGCAGTTCACGCTAGCCAAACTACCCAAACATGATGTTCATGAAAAATATACCACACCAACGGACTTCAGTCATTGAGGAAGGTTCAAACTGACCCCACCGCATTGACTTAAAACATTGTAGACACAGGAGGCAAAAACAATGCTTACAGGAAAATAGGACATAACCACTATAGAACCAAACGGAAACTATAACACAAACACAAACCAAGAGAACATGCCACCACACCCTAACCATATGCCGCCATCGGGGAACTCCACCCACCACTAGCACAACTAATGACCCCCTCCCCCCACCCTCTCCATCAAATCTGATCCCCATGACATAAAATACAATAACATCAAATTCTATCACCACTAAATCAAAACAAGAACTTCTCTACCATTATAGAAATACGAGCAGTTCCACTATGCCTCAGAGGAAAGCCTTGAAACCACTGGGTCCAAAGGTTAGCTCCACTACTATAGGGCTGGGCGCAACCTAAAGAGGATGAAATGGAGGATTCAAATTCAAAAGTTTTAGAGTTGTTTTTTTAGAACCAAATTTATCTTATATACTTTTGATTACCATTTCATGTATATAGTATGATATATACATGATGATTATTCTCATCACATATTTCTTATACTTCCACTTTCATTATGTGATAATTATTGGAGTTGGTTCCCTAGAACCAAATACTATGTACATTCGATTACCATAATATCCATGACATTGAATATTAATTAATATCTTATCACATATTGACTATTATTCTATGTGGTAATGAATGTGATGATGTCCTTAAAGTACACGTCACGCTGAAAGGTCATAAACTTTCCTTCTATGATGAGAACCTTGAAGTGCTACGAAAATATTCTTAAATACATGTTCTATGATTGAATGATATTGTTTGAAGAGACACAAATGATACAAACCAACAAAGGTAGGGGTTATACGAAATTGAGACTTCTTCTTAAGAAGTTCGCTCTTGGTAATATCCAAGATAAGGAGGTTATGAGAACTTGACCCATCAGTAGGAAATCAACATTTACATGTGTCATTAGATGTTAATATTTATAGACATGTGTATGGTCCTTAGAATTTAAGATTATTTTTAATTCATATCACGAGTCACATACTCTAATGCATTGATGAAAACCGTGATGATGTATGCTCACAATGAGGTGGGATATACTGGGTACGTTACGATTGATATTTTATTAATGAATAATACAAAAAAGGATTTATCTCTTCTATTTTAACAGAATTTGATATTTTATTCCCTTTTATGGGAATGAAACTTCCTGATTAAGTCCATAGCCACAATGGTTTTGTCGGAAAGTTTATTTCTAAAAATTCAAAGAAAGATACATCGAGAACATATGTTGATGACACCACAATGCATCCTACTTGATTAGATATATCAAGACAAAATAATTATACTAAATAGTGTGCATTCATATGTGGTTATTGGCATTGAGACATTTAACTTATTTCTTTATGGGTGACTTTCCGTGTTTCTAGATGATAACATTGAATTTTAGACAGTTCCGCCTAATGTCCCCGAGAAAAAGGATTAGAGGGTCACACACTAAGTGTATCCATAACTTCATTTAAATTCTATATGAATTTAACATATTGAATAAATATTATTCCCATACGTGGTTTAATAATTATTCATGTTTGGTTTATCAAATATATCCAGTCGCTAGTTATTTGATAGATTATTATGTGAGTTGAATATTAAATAAATATTTATTCATAAGGTAATTATTTATTTACATGAACACACAAATATTTATTTGTCTCTCATTTATTTTCAAGGTAAAAAATATTTATCTATTTAGTTACATTAATATTTAATAAATATTTATTCTCTAGTTTAGTGAATATAATATTTATTTATTTATTAGAAAATATTGTAGTGAAATTTATTTATTTAAATAAATAGACATTATTTAGAGTCCGATAAATACCAAGGACTGACATATCGAATTTAATGGTCCTGTGAGAAATGAAATATTAAATATTATTTGAATAACTATTAACATATTTATTAAAGGAAATAATATTTATTTATCCATGAGTTTAGTGCATGTCAAGTAAATAATAATAATAATAATATTTTTTAGACATGGGGTTTACTAGAGATTAAGAAGAATAATAAGGATCCATGTGTAATTATTTATTCTATAACCCTAGGTCTATAAATACTCAATTATTCCATTCTCTAACCCCAGCCAAGCTTTTCCATTCTAATCATTGTACATAAAAAATTCTAGAGAGAATCATCTCAAACCCTAAAGAGAACTTCTCTTAGAATGCTCTCAAGAATAGAGATCAATCCTCCTCCTCCACCCTCTCAAGTATAAAGAGAACTAGATTGATTACTTCTTGCCTCAAAGGATTCTTTTGCGATCAATGATGAATGATGAAAGCATTAGAATTTTCCATTATAACACCTAAGGATTTCCATAGTAATGTTGAAAGGTTCATGGAGCACATGCATATCACCGCGAGAGAGAATCTACCCTTGATTCCTTTGATGAAACAACTGTACTTCAAGTGGTTTCAACCAAATCACTAACAAATAAAGAATTCCATTGAGTGATAATTCTTTATCTTGAATCAAATTAATTATAAATTATATGTGATGATCATGTCTTATGGATTCCCGGGTTGATATTTCATCCAGTTATATGGAGAAATCCAGAGAACTTGATGAAAAACCATTGTTGGGCATAGACCCAACCACTTTTTCTACACCCTAGAACCTTTAATAATGTCCTTATAATATTTTTCAGATCGATAGGTCATGAAAGTCCCCCTCCATGATGAGATATTGGGTATGCCATGACAATATTCTTAAACATACATTCTATAGTCTAGTCACATCATTCTATCAGGACATATATGATGTTTGATTATTTGTTGTTGGGGGTTCATAAACATTAAGATTTTTTCTCATGAAGTTCGCACATGGTGATCTCCATGCAGGGAGGTCATGAGGAAAAAACTGCTATTGGAATTCCATGTATCGTAAGTGTCATTGGATATTCCTATCTATGAGTGTGTGTATTGGCCCTTCAACTTGAGGATATTGTCGATGAATATCACAAAGGGTGTACTTTGATGCATGATTAAAACCTTAACATATATGATCTTGGTGAGGTATCATACATTGGGTGCATCATTAGTGGTACAATGATTGATTGAATGATCAAGATAAGACTTTTAACCTTTGAGTTATGGAGGAACATATCTATGGCCCTTTTACTTGGATGAAAGTTCCTTAGTTAAATCAATAGAAATTATAGTTAAAGAATAGGTCATCTCAAAAAGTTAATGAATGATATTCCAAGCATTAAGGGATGATGCATTGGTTTGAATCCTGCTTGATGAGATATCGATCAACAAAGGGATTATATTACATAGTATCATTCGTAGGAGGTTATCGTTGCTATGAATTATCTCTTTTTATTTAGGGGATATGATGTATTGCTAGATACTTATTTTTATCTATGGGTTGGACCTACTTCCATTGATAAAGGGGTTTAGAGGTTTTCAAAATAAGGCCCTATTTGGTATGATGAAAACATTTTTGATTGAAATATAAAAAAATGGAAATAGAATGGGAATCATTCTTAAAAACATGTTTGGTGGGGATAGAAATTTAATGATGGAACCGAAATTGAAAAGTTTTAAAGGGAAAAAATATCAAAGTCAACTTACCTACAACACTCACTCATCACAATCCCTCCTCTCCCTTGTCATATAAGGCCTCTATAACCCCATCATAGTATCCCCTCCCTAAATCCCCATCATCATAGCACCACCCCTGCAACTATGTACCAACATCCTCTTGCTGATGAAAGTCATGTCTTCACCGCTTCTCGTCGAAGCCCTAGGAATTATCAGAGAATCAAATCCCATTGCTAGTGGAGTGATAAGAGGGATGACAAGAGCATGTCATCGATGAGGGAGGTGAGGATGTGGGTGATTCCAGTGTCATGAGGGGGGTTATAGCGACAAAGACAATTTTGATGAGAGGGGGTTGATGTTGAACAGGGGTGGGGGAATGGTCAAAGGATGATGATGGTGTGGTTATAGAGATTGAGAAGGAAGGGAGTAAGGTGGGTACTATTTTCCAAAAAATGTTTTTCCTTGATTGAATTCTGGTTTCCACTCCTTTTTGGATGGAAAATTGTTTCCATCAAACAATAGAATTTGGGATTCCTTAGAACCAGTCTTCCTACATACCAAACACTCAAATAATATAACCCATTTCCATTTCTTCTTCCTTGGATTACTTTTAATTGTACCAAATAGGGCTTAAGTGTATTTAGAAGATCATTAAATTCAGAAAAATCGAATCTTAAGAATGGAATCAGTTAATGTTTATGGTTTGATGTCTATTCAAGTTATATCGATCATAATTAATTCTTGAATATTGTGTTGACTAAGATGAGGGAGTTGAATTATATTTATTTAATATTTTAAAGTTATTCAAGTTAATGAATAAGTGAATATTTATTTATGAGATAATATAGATCGAGATAATGATCTATTTCCATGCGATAAGTTAATTGTTTAATTATTTAATCATTTGGAAAAATTATTTAATACATTACTTAAATAAATTTGAATATTTTTTAAGAAGTAATATATTAAATAATAATAATCCACGGAGAAAATTTATTTATTTATTAAATAAATGGTTAATGATGTCAATGGGTATATTTTATAAATTTCAAATGGTTCAAGGAATGTTTTTTAAAGTTTCCTTTTTTAAAACCTAGTTTAAATACACTTTTATGCCATGGATTACAATATAATTTAATGTTTGTACACAATGATGAGATCTCTCCCAATTCTCTTAATATTAAAGAGATAAAGTACATGATATCAATGTGAGATTGATAGGGGACGCTGATAGTAATCTAGATCCGCTGCGTTAACACTGAATGCATTGAGACCAACATTATAAACTTTGAAGATTCACATGTGGATATAATTATAGGGTTTCAAGTTCGAATCCCATGAAAACGATGAACAAAAATGATGAGAGAGAATCTATTGAATAATGGAAATTGTTTTACAATTATATTATTTAATTATTTTTGGAGTTGGTTCCCTAGAACTAACTACTTTATACTTTAGATCACCTAATTATTCAAATCCTTGAATATTAATAAATATCTTATCACATGTTGATTATTCTTCTATGCTACATTAATGTGATAATGTCCTTAGAGTATTGTCACATCAAAAGGTCATAACAGTTTCCTGCTATGATGATGATCTTGAAATGCTATGGAAATTTATAGAACATATTTTTCCTATGATCAATTTTCATTATCTGATGGGACATGGATGATATAGAATATCAGGTGTTGGATTCTCATAAGTGGGAGATGCTTCATCTCATGAATCTCTCACTTGGTAATGTCCAAGATGAGATATTATGAGGACATAACTTTAAGTAGGAATTCCACATGTTTGCGTGTCATTAAATATTCTTATCTATGAACATGTGTAATGATCCTTATAATTTAAGATTATTATTAATACATATCATGACTCACGTACTTTGATGCACTAACCAAAACCATGGAGACATATATTCATGAGAAGTACGATATTTTGGGTGCATCACGAATGATATGTTATTAATGAATAAGTTGAGAATTTTTTTTCCCTTCCATATTTATGGAAGATGATATATTGACCCTTTGATTGGAAGGTAAGTGTTGAACTAAAATCCATGGCCATGGTGTATTGACTGGTTCCTTTTAGACAATCATAAAAGACATATCGAGCATATAGGTTGATGAAATGAATATGAAACCAACTTGGTGATATATTAAGACAAAGGGATTATATTAAATAGTGATCATTTATATGTGGTTTTCATCAATGAGACATTAACTTCCTCCTCTATTAGTGCCTTTATGTGTTTCCAGACACTAATATTGAACTACAGGCAAGCTCAACTAAAACCACTGAGGAAGAGGCCTAGAGGATCACACACTTAGTGTATCCATCAATCTAAATAAAAATTATATTTGTATTTAATGATAGGAATAAATATTATTCTTAAGACTGAGAAATAATATTTATTTAGAATTTACTGATCACATTTATCCAGTCACTATGTATATGCGAGTTGAAAATCAAATAAATATTTATTTGCAAGACCGTCAAATAGTAAATTTATTTATCTCTTGTTTTATTTTAAAGATAATAAATAATATTTATTGTTAAATAAATATCAATTTATTCATGTGAATATTAAAATAAATATTTATTTGTAAGATCATGAATATGATATTTATTTATTTATCAAATGAATAATATTTATTTACTATTCAAGGTTCGGTAAATATCGAGGTAGGTGGTTGGGTTGAGTTAAGTGCCTCATAATAGAAATGATATAATAAATATGATTAAAATAAATAAATAAATATTTATTTATATTTATATTATCCGCCAGACTTGAACATGTCAAAGGAATAATAATAATAATTTTATTAGATGCGAGGTTCATTATGGATTAAGAAATTAGATAAGGGTCTATGTGAAATTAAAAATCCTCTAACATATCTCTATATATACCTGATTATATAATTTTAATGGGACTATGGGATTGATAATGATTCATTGTGCACAACATATTCTCTTCTTAAAGTATACTCCCAATTGTCACGAACCAGTTTGGGTCGACCCTGAACCGGTCACTTGGGCCGCTCCACGACAAGTCCCGAGAGTCGTTCCTGATCCTCCCAGGATGGTGACAAGCACCGAGGGCATAATTTAGAGTGAAAAGTAAATTATTTCTCCCAAATATAAATAATAAGGAAAATAGTGGAAAGAATGGATAACCCAATATACATTTATATAAAATTGAACTGAACATTATTTATACAAGAAACTGAAAGTACAACTAAACAATACAACCAACCGACCAATCCTGATAACCAAACTAACACCATGTGACCCCACTAGTCACTCTCCAACACAAATAATACTCATAGCCCAAAGCGACTGAACTCAAGCTGAAACCCGTACAAGGGCTAAAAACAGAAGGAAAACTATAGGCATGAGTATTAAAACTTAGTAGGTTAGCCTGATATTTTATTCCCAATGCACATCCTTTAAAATGAAAGAAACATAAATTTCAAGTTTGAGATACAATATATAAAAATATGTTTTCTAAATGAGGTTCCATTCTATAATAATTATCATACAAAAACATGCATGTTTTATAAACAAGAATGCTAGTAACAATTTTTCAAAGAGGTGCAACTTCAAAATAAAAATAGTTTTCAAGAGGGATTCTTTAAAGAATGTAAACTTTTAAATAAAACACAAATTCTGATGAATTTACCAATGAAACACACCGTATGCTGACGGTGAGTACAAAATAGCCAATGAGCACAAGTCACGAGAACACCCTTAGGCACTAGTTCGTTGTGGGCCCCAGGTACCTTGTATCTCAGTGTAAAAGTAACCATAAGAAATATACATTATCATTAACATGAGCCAATATTAGGAGAATAATACATAAAATATTGGTCCCCAACATCATCATCATCATAGTTTAGTTATTGTTGTCATCGTCAAACTTGATACATGAAATAGGGACAAAACCCCTCCGGATCACTAGCATACTAGTACATGTCCGCCCACCTAGATACTCGGGTTTTCCCTTTTTGTACTCAAACAAGTTATACATATATAAAATACCATTTTATCATGAATATTAAATTTAAAAATTATACACACATTAAACATCCCACATACATGTCTCACATTTCTTTCACAGATCAATAAACAACCTAAATTTTCATAAAACAATTTCAAGAAGTATAATGAGACATTGCACATAAAATCCATTCAAAAATGATCTTTTAAAGAAAAAAACCCATAAATACCATATAAAAAAAGATTTGGAAGCCCTAAAACCATTTAATAAATCAATTTCATGGACTATAAAATGTCCCCAAAAGATAGAACATTAAATACACATGGAAACCATTTTTACAAGAAAAATGCCAAACATGCCTTTAAGCCTTTCTCAAAACTAACATTTGACAAAGGTAAAAATTTCAATTTTATTAAGGAGGTGTATAAAAACCATTTAAAACATAAAACCACTTTCATAAATTCCTTATAACATTAAGGTTATATATTCAAAACACAACCATTTTCATAAGGATGTGAAACATGCCATTTTTCAGCAACTCGGACCAAAACATGTTGTAAACCAGAAACCATTTGTTTGTAAAACAAAATACACATTGAAAATCCATATAAGGAACCAAAAATAAAAATTTTAATGCTTAAAATTAAATTATAAATCCAAAAAAATAATTTTTAAATCACACTTAATACATAAAATCCAATCGAGTAATTTACTGAACACATGACATGCACTTTTAAACAAAAAAATTTATTTTAAGCACTTAACAAAGAATAAAACACCAATTTCATGCCATAATTTTATTCAAGATACTAAAACATGTTCAAAATAAAATAAACCAGGTTATAAAACTCACAAACCATGTGCAAAAGATAACAGAACATTTAAGAAAATACTTGGTGTGCATTTTTATGACAAAACAACACTACTTTTCACAAAACAAGGCATAAACATCACTTTTTACACCAAATAAAGTTACTGAAGGCTTATAAAACAATAATAATAATATTTAGAGGGTGAAAATACCATGAAAAATATGAATATTAAATAAAATGTACATGTGCAATGGGAAACCTACCTCAAAACCATGGCGGAAAAGAAACGCACGCCCGATATCACCCGCCATAGTTCCCGACACTCTAGATCTATGAAGACCATCCCTAAAAGAACCAAAAACCCATAAAAAAAATCATGGTATAACATAAACCTAGGTATTTAATGACCATGGGAGAAGAGGAAACCAAATGAAAGTGTAAGGAGAAGGAAGAGGGAGGAGAAAGGAGAATGAATCTCACCTTAGAAACTGGAAAAATCTTCATATTACCTTATATCTACACCCATAGATCGGAGTTAATGGATTGAAACTTATTAGAGAGTCTCCTAAGGTATATAAGAATCAGTTAAAGAATATTTGTGAGAAAAAATGTATGAATTTAATTATTTATGAATGAGAAAAATTACCTTTGGAAAATCTGGAATATTTGAGAAACATTGAGAAGTTTTTCCCTAATCAGAGACTAAGATGAGCTCCAAAGAGGGAAAATGTAAAATGGGGGTGCGAATAGGGTTCTTGGTCTTGATTGGGATGTGTAATCACCGAAAATTATTAAAAAATTAATAAGATATAAAAGAAACAAATTATTTTTTTAAAACTAGAAATGAGGCCACGGGCTGGCCCAATACCTGAATAAATAACCCAAATTCACCATGCTTATGAATTTTTAAGGGGACAAAAAGTATATTGGGGTTTTAATATGTTAAGGTAGGAAAAGTGGGAAGTAGAATTGGTGAAAATTTTTGAAAAACAAAGGAGTTATAAAAGATAAAAAATTTGTTTTTTAAATTTGGAAATGGGCTCACAGTTTGGCCCAAATCATGAAGTAGCCACCCTTTCTCCAAAAACTCCCAAGAAAGAAATGGGGAACCCAAATTAGTATGATTATACATATATAAAACTTCAAAACTCAACATTAATCTCACCCAAAACCTAATAAAATAATCATGATTTACCACAAACCAGATCAAAACAAAGACATGGAAAACCAGGTGTGACAATTCTCCCCACCATTAATGCTTTCCACCCCTGGAAATCTACAACACATTCCAGATGATTTATCAAAACTTAAGGACTACTTATAAATATGGTTCATACTCTAAATCCAATGAAACCTCATCCACCATTAATGTAACTTAATCCTCTTACCTCAACCAAAACACCAACTCCCAACCGCTTCCCGAAAATCAACCGAAAGATCAGGCCACCACCTCCACAATGAAGCCAAGAACCAGATTGTTGGCCCTTCTACTAATGAACCCAATGATAACCCAAACCAAAGTGCACTCAAGAAATCCAATGATATGGAGGGGGATTCTGGAATGATATCCCCACCATTAAATCACAATTACCATATGAAAAATCCTTAAAGGAAAGATCTTCGAGACCCGCAGTGGGTCTCCCCACTATTAGAGACCAACTAGAAATGAACAAACAAGAATTCAACATGAAATATATTCAGGCCTAACTCTCACAATCCCACCAAAAATCTCCCACCAAAACATACAAACCCAATTTAATAGGGTTACAACATGAACATTTAAACCACCCACTCCCGAACGGAGGGGACAAGGACTGGGCCAACACCTTTGGCACATATCAAAACCACCACCACTCGGGGTGGGGAGGGAAGGGGACCCAATCGTTGGGCCACTGAAACCACAAAATAAATAGAGGAACCAACCAACACTCTCCACCTATGAATAGGTAAAACCAAGACTGCACCTGATTCACATTGGCGGTCCACACAAGTAAATTGATTAGAAACCCACATCCGATAAGGCATAAAAATAGACACTACGTGAGGGGTAAGTCCACCATGCTCTTTTTGAAAAAAAAGAAAAATCACAGTGATGAGAAACCACAATAAAAACATAGAAATTTACTTACCACAACGGTGAAGGTGGGAGCTTATTTGAGCTCCCCACACCTCTGGTGCTTTCCTGACCGCGTGAAAAGATTCACTCTGAGGCCTATAACTGGAGACCTGACGTTTGAAGCATCTTCTATGCCGCAGGGAGGAGCTATAGATCACAAAACCCCATGAAACTCACTTTATCAACAACAAACCCTCATCTAAATAGGAACTCAAAGATACATAACACTATTCTCTCTCACTCTGAACAAGGAGAAGAATGGACAAGGAATACTGTGAAATATATCAAAATCACCGAACATAATTGCTATATCCAAAAGAATTATCACAATAGGAAACCACTTTAAATCAAGCCCAAACATCTCTCTATTCCATCAATCGAGTTGAGGAATCATCCAAAGAGGTGGATTTAATGTTTGAAATGAATCCTTAGGCTGATAAACTGGAAGTCTTTCCAACAGAGAACAATATGTGGCCACATCACAACATAGAACATATCCTTAGAAACCCACTAAACATTGATCCAAAACTGAGCCACCAACAAGATCCCATCTCAAGACACGCCAAGAGTATCACTTACAGATCTTGAGAAAGCATACCAAACAAACCACACTTCTAAAACATGAAAAATCAACCCACATAAACATTGGTTTACCAAAAACACAGCAAATTTTCATCTTAAAACACTTTTGAAAAACAAACCAACTTGGTGGATTTTCGCATTCACTAATGGTTTTTCATCAAGTCTCACTCATATGCACATTTTCATGCCACCATGGGCACCCAAACACCATTCCATACCAGCCATTCATCCATATATCTATAAAACAATGCATGTGAACACCCATGAAAACATCAACGTCTAAAATAAAACAATCATCACTCTAAAAAGAATCATTTACCTTCCAAAGGAACATTAACCACCAAATCAAAAACCATTTTCAGATTTCACAAAACAAACCACACTTCATCAACAACCATTTTATTAAAAATCCAATCCATTTAATTTAATAGAACTTCCAAAAACAACCATTATATTACAAATATCCCTTTACCATTTTAAAAAATTCAACAAGGCCGCCTTTCAAAATTTGACAACCACAAAGGCCAAAATCCCTTTCCAGAAAAACACCAGCAGCTCAAAACCAAATTTCCAAAACTAATTAATCAGATTCAAAAACTTTTAAACATCCCAAAACACCCCATTTAAAATAAAGTTCAGAATAAATTTAAAATAATCCAAGCTTTCCAAATATTTTATTTCGAGAAAATATAAGTTTAGATTAAGGAAATTCAATCCTGTTAAATCATTTCCTCTTTATCCCCAAGATTTTTTTTTCACAAAACCCAACATTCCAAAACCTTTATAATATTAAATTTTGAAAACCCATTTTCCACTTTTCAATGACCAAACATTCCTTTAAATCCCATTTTCACAATTCTCACACAAGGATTTTCAAAAAAAAAAAAAATTTTGAATTCAAGAAAAGTTCAAGAGACCCACAAAAGGGAACTAGTGTCGGTGGGTGACTTGACCATATGGTTGGAAACCATAATGTCAAACACACAACTAACATGGATAGCCTTATTAGGACCATGTCCTAGCTCCACATGGATTTCCATGCCCTACGATCTCATAGAGACCATTAGTCAAACTCCCCTTGTCATATCCCAACACCAAAAAATCAATAAGAACCAAATACACTAATAAAACTGGAATTCCCATGGACACCCGAGGGTCGGAACGAGAAAGAGTTTGTAAAAATATTCCCGAACCTACCCATCAAGTTCCAAAAATCCTACTCTATCTACCATGACATCCCAAAATAACAAAGGGAACTATAAAAAGAAAGGTCTTCTAGGATCCAACCTCCCTTTGATACAATTTTGTCACGAACCAGTCTGGGTCGACCCTGAACCGATCACCTGGGCTGCTCCGCAACAAGTCCCGAGTGACATTACCAATCATTCCGGGATGTCAACAAGTGCTAAAGGAATTAGTTAGAGTGAAAAGGGAATGATTTTCCCAAATATAAACAATAATAAAAACATCAAAAATAATGGATATCCCAATACACATTTATATAAAATTTAATTGAACATTATTTTTACAAGAAACCGAAAGTACAACTAAAAAATACAAAAAAATGACCAATAATGATGACCAAACTAACACCATGTGACCCAACTAGTCACTCTCTAACAAAACTAATACTCGTCGCCCAAAGCAACTGAACTCAAGCTGAAACCTGCACAAGGGCTAAAAACAGAATGAAAATTATAGGCATGAGTATTAAAACTCATTAGGTTAGCCTGATATTCTATTCCCAATACACATCCTTTAAAATAAAAGAAAAATCAATTTAAAGTTTGAGATAAAATATATAAAAATATGTTTTCCAAATGAGGTTCCATGCTATAATAATTATCAGAAAAAAACATGCATGTTTTATAAACAAGAATGCTAGTAATAATTTTTCAAAGAGGTACAACTTCAAAATGAAAATAGTTTTCAAGAGGGATGATTTAAAGAATGTAAAATTTTAAATAAAAAAACATGCTTCTGAATTTACCAACTAAACACACCATATTCCGATAGTGAGTAAAAAATAGCCAATGAGTACAAGTCATAGGAACACCCCTAGGTACTAGTTCGTTGTGGGCCCCAGGTACCTCGTATCTCAGTGTAAAAGTAACCATAACAAATATTCATTCTCATGCACACGAGACAATAGTAGGAGAATAATCCATAACATTGTGGTAACCATCATCATCATCATCATCATCATAATAGTTTAGTTAGTTGTATCATCGTCAAACTTGCTACGTGAAACAAGGACAAAACCCCTCGAGATCATTAGCATACTAGTATATGTCTGCCCACCTAGATACCTGGGTTTTCCCTTTCTGTGCAAAAAAAGTTACACATCTATAAAATACCATTTTCTCATGAATATTAAATTTAAAAATCATAAACACATCAAACATCCCACACACATGTCTCACATTTCTTTCATGGATTAATAAACAACCTAAAATTTCATAGAACAATTTCAAGAAGTATAACAAGGCCTTACACATAAAATCCATTAAAAAATGATCTTTTAAGGAAAAAAACCATCAATACCATATAAAAAATATTTTTAAGACCCAAAACCATTTAATAAATCAATTTTATGGACCATAAAATGTCCCCAAAAGATATAACATTAAATACACATGGAAACCATTTTTACAAGAAAAATGCCAAATGAGGATTTAAGCCTTTCTCAAAACTAAAATTTGAAAAAGGTACGCATTTAAATTTTATTAAGAAGGTGTATAAAAAAAATTTACAGTAGAAAAACACTTTCATAAATTCCTTACAACACTAAGGTTACATATTCAAAACACAACCATTTTCATAAGGATGTGAAACATGCCATTTTTCAGTAACTCGGGCAAAAACATGTTGTAAACCAAAACCCATTTGTTTGTAAAACCAAATCCACATTTGAAATAAATATAAGGTAAATAAATACCATTTTTAATGCTTATAATTAATTTATAAATCCAAAAAAATAATTTTTAAATCACACTTAACACATAAAATCCAACCGGACAATTTACCGAACACATGACATGCACTTTAAAAAAACAATTTATTTTAAGCACTTGAAAAGGAATAAAACACCAATTTCATGCCATAATATTATTCAATATAATGAAACATGTTCAAAATACCATTAAAAAGGTTCTAAACCTCACAAACCATGTGCAAAAGATAATGGAACATTTAAGCAAACACTTGGTGTGCACTTTTATGAAAAAACAACACTACTTTTCACAAAACAAGGCATAAACACCACTTTGCACACCAAATAAAGTTATTTAAGGATTATAAAACAATAATCAGAATATTTATAGGTTTAAAATAACATTAAAAATATGAATATTAAATAAAAAGGACACGTGCAATGAGAAAACTACCTCAAAACCATAGCAGAAAGGAAACTCACACCCGATATCACCCACCGTGGTTCCCAAAACTCTAGATCTATGAAGAACAGACCTAAAAGAACCAAAAACCCATCAAAAAATCATGTTATAACATAACCCTAGGTATTTAATGACCAATTGAGAAGAGGAAACCAAATTAAAGTGGAAGGAGAAGGAAGAGAGAGGAGAAAGGAGAATGAATCTCACCTTGGAAACTAGAAAACTCTTCATATTCCCTTAGATATATGCCCATATATGGGAGTTAATAACTTGAAAATTATTGTAGAGGATAATAAGGTCTATAAAAACAATGGAAATAATATTTGTGGGAAAAAGAGTACGAATTGAATGATTTATGAATGAGACAAATTATCTTTGGAAAATCTAGATGATTTGAGAAACATTTAGAAGTTTTTCCCTAATATGCGACTAAGATGAGATCCAAAGAGGGAAAATGGAATATGGGGGGTGCTCCTAGGGTTATTGGGCTTGAGTGGGATGTGTAATAACCGAAAATTATTAAAAAATGAATAATATATTAAAGAAACAAATTATTTTTTTAAAACTGGAAATGAGACCACATACTGGACCAATACCTGAACAAATAACCCAAATTTACCATGATTATTAATTCCTAAGGGGCCAAAAAGGATGCGGTAGTTTTAATATGTTAATTTAGGCCAAGTGGGAAGTTTAATGGGTGAAAAATGTTGTAAAAAGGAGTCATAAAAGAAATAAAATTTGTTTTTTAAATCTGGAAATGGGATAATGGTTTAGAACAAATCATGAAGTAATCACCCTTTCTCCAAAAACTCCCAAAAAAGAAATGGATAACCCAAAGTAGGAAAATTATACATATATGGGACTTGAAACTCAACATTCATCTCACCCAAAACCCAATAAAATGATCAATATTTACAAGGAACTAGATCAAAATAGACATGAAAAACTGGGTGTGACACCAATGAAGACCATATCTAGGGTTTTATACCAAGCCTAAGAGAATATCTTCCACATCCTTCCTCTTCAAAAGAACGAGAGAAAAAATTAAAAATCCTCAAGCCCAAATGATTGTTTTTCAATAAAGATGAATAGATTATCTGTACTAGCACTTAGTATTCCTTCAACATCGTTAATAGATTGTGGTGCATGTGTGGATCAATACTAGAGGGATTCTACTTTGGATCCTTTTGGACCAATGATGGTACATTACATATGAGGTTTGATCGATCCACACCTATATCGAAGAAAGTAGTCATGATCGAGGAAATTTATTAATTATTAAATAAATTTTAAATTTAATATGAAAGATCCCTTTTCTAGTTCCAAGATTCTTTCATTATGGTTATTAATATATAATCTTGAGACATGTCATTATTTCATCATGTTTTTATGATTTGTTCATTGGATTCAATGAAAAACCATCATTGGGCATGGGCTCAAACGGCTTCTGCTGCGTTTTAAACCTTCAAGTGGTATCAAAATAATCTCATTTAAATTTATAATTATTTAATTATTTATTGACTGATTTCATAATTCTTTGTTAGTTTTTCATTTTGGTTTTTATTAATTAATCTAAAATTTGAGATATATTCTTCATACACATTCTTATAACCAATAAAAAAATAAGAACACATGGAGATACCATCTAGAGGTGGCACATGGTTTATAGATTTACATGACATGTAACTCTCCTACACAACATGTAACCCCACACTATGTAGTGGTCATGTGGTCAACAGGTACGATGTGTAATTAATACACTATGTGTGTAATTAATCAATACACACATGGGGTATAATTAATACACATGTGATGTGTAATTAATAAACTCTTAGTGTGTAATTAATACACATGTGGTGTATAATTAAATAACACACACATAGTGTATAATTAATACACATGCGGTGTATAATTAGTATACACACGATGTGTAATTAATTAATACACACGCGATGTATAATTAATACATATACAATGCATAATTAATTAATATATCTGTGGCCTATAATTAATACGCATGTGGTCTCATACCTGTTTAAATAATATAAAATGCTTATGTACACATGTTTCATAGAATGAAAGTACATGCTATGTGACAAGGTTTAAAAAATATTAAATTCTCAATTAATTTCTATGTTAAATTCGGAACTATATGCCGTGTATGATCATCATTATACACCATGTACTCAACATGCATTAAAATTAGTACATGTTGTATAAATAAACATGCATCCATGTTTCATAAATTGATAACATACAACATATAAATTAAATGATATTTTTTTTACGCTACATGTCGTGTGAGTGTACTGTAAACAATGATGAATAAAAACTGTATAGTTTGGATTGGTACATGATGTGTTGCCTCCAAGTACATTCCATGTACTTAAGTAATTATAAATATATAAATTTATTTTTATTTTAATAAAAAATTATAATGGATGGAATATTATATATCTCTAAGTCTACATGGATTAAATAGTTAAGACAAAGGATTATTAAATTAATAAGACAATTAATTATTAATTCAAAAGAAATTTATCTTAATTAAAAGAGATATGAGAAATATTTTCTAGATTGTATGACTGTGATGTTGTTATATGTATGTGACTAATCATGAGCTTGATTGACCAATGTATGTGTTGGGTTTTTATTTAGTTTGATATTATTGCATGTGTTTTTATATGTAATAAAGTTCGATTAAATTAAATATGATGACCTACGAGTCATCCCTCCCATATTTATTATATAGGACCCACATTTTCATGGTTTATTTTATGTATCTTGTAACATACTGACTCAGGATCCACCTATGCTGAACCCTGATCCGATGGGTCACATGGCCTCAAACATGCCTCCCCGTACTCCAGAGGTTGTTAACTAGAAATGAGGGTGTAAGTGTGGTACAGTGGGGAGACTATACCTTCTTTTTAGTGTAGCACAACAAACACATACAATAAAAATCACTGGCAGAAGCATAAAATAAATAAACAAATAGAATAAACTGAAGAAGCATAAATAGATAACAATGGAAGTTTGAACAATTGAATATAATACAAAATCCTCAAAGGCAGTGTCTGATACATATATGGATTCATGGCATGCTAGTAAAAAAGTTAAAAAAGATAAAAAGACAAAAATTGATCCATATAATATTGAGTGAATGCTTGATCCTTTTCTCTTAAGTTCCATCTAAAGCAATATAAATTGGAAACCTGTAGAAGGGCACTTTACCCTATCCATTCTTGTAGGCAGACAATATTCTCAGGTGCTAAGGGAGGCCCGAGTAGGGTGTGAGATAAAATCTTAGTAGGCCACCACCAACTATGTCTAAATGTAATCTGAGTAGGTGCTTGTAACTAAACAGTGTGTAGATATAAGAAAGAAAATAAAGCAATGAAGAATAAATAAACAACCTCCCGCTCAGGTTCTGAAAGGATGCCTGACGGGTCTACCTGCTTCATCCCATGGATGGTATGTCTGATCATGTCACTATATATATACATAGTATAATTATATATATATATATATATATTTTGGGATGGATTGGGATGTAAATATCAGACATATAATACCAGGGGAAGCTCTCACGGTCTAACCCCTAACCCAACTCTAAGAGATCTCACGGTCTCTTGGGATACTTAAGATGGCAGGACCGGGATGTAACCCTAAGGAATCCATCACCAGGGGAGCTCTCACGGTCAAACCCCCCAACTCACATTATCCCATCCCAAGGTCTCTAATGGTTCCTTGGCTCCACAACCTATATGGAATCACCATTAATAATATATAATTATAAATCATAAGCATGTTCACATTAAATAATATGATCATAAGGCATTTCATTTTATGTCATGTTGTCAAGACTTTCACTAAGAAACCATGGTGTGATCAATTATACCACATGGAACATGAGGTAATACCTCTAGTGTTCATTTAAAAATATTCAATTCATTAAATGCATCCAATTTATCATTAATCATTTACAAAAGAATGAACAAGGCATGGGTTCACCATCATTTTATCAAGTTCATTTGAAACTAAGTAATTCAATTCATAAGGTGTCTTTTTATAAAACCAAAGAAAGGGAAACTCTATGAAATCCCTTGAAACCATTCAATTTAAGACCAATTCATTAAAAAAGTATTAAATATCTCACCCTAGTCATATTATACAAACCAAACCATTCCATTTTCCTAAACATAGAAAATTCAATGATAAGGCTTAAGTGTCAAGGGTAGGGCCATGTAACAACTCAATTTACCACTTGAGGAATTCCAATTCTAAATAGACCAAAAACCTTTGAGGTACCCTGAAATACATTAATTACACATGTATCAGTGTAAATTACATTTAAAATCAAAGATGGGAGTCAATTTGGGTTCCAAGCATTTTGAGCCATTTGACCAAAATGACCAATTTCAAGATGGCACACTTATGAGTGTCCATAAAGGGTATAAGTGATGTATAAACCCCTAAAAAATAACCAAATAAACTATATCAAGGTACTAGGGTCATTTATACATGAAGGAACCAACACAATATATATTATCATCAAAGGAAGACATATGAAACAATAGAATAAATATGAAACAACCAAAACTTAAATACAAAACTATGTGACCAACTACCTTATGGCTGTAGACAATTACTCACTTGATATAGACCTCATATTCGAAGCAGGTTGGAAGAGATATGAGTTTTATTCTAACACCCTGAAAATAGGATGAATGAGACTCCATCTAAATAGCATAATGGATGGAAAGAATAACCTAGATAGGAAGAATAGGTGAGGTTAGCCTTACCTTGAGGAGTTCAATGCTTCCTTTGGATTGAAGATAAGACACTAGATGAAGGAGATAGAGGATATCCAAACTTGGAGGATATTTGAGCTCAAAGGGATGAGAACCCACTGCACAACCATTGGAAACAAAAAAGGAAGGAGAAAGAAACCTAAAAATATAAGTGGGTAAAAATGGTATTTTCACCCCAAAATTTGGGGAACACATGGTTTAGGCACACGGTTTAAAAACCATGTGAAACAGTGTGGTACGACTCTATCCAAAAACTGTAGTAGGCCACACGACCATGCACCTAGGCCCACATAGTTGTAGACAAACCGTGCAGCCTATAGGTTCTCCTATCTGCAGCCACATGGGCATGCACCCTGGGTTGCACGATTTAGAAAAATAGTGCAGCCCAGTCATTTTTCCCACTTTCAAGAACTCTGGGTTCTGAAAAATCCCTATATTCTCCCATGACCTCCATGACTTGATTAAGACTCATAGTTAGTTCTATTTAAGGTATTGAAATAAAAAACTAACGATCCATACCTTTGGGAAAAGTTAAGTCTTTACAACCTCTCCTACTTATAACAAATCATCCTTGAGTTGGCCTTATGAGGGTAAAGAGGCACTGTTAGCAAAGAGTTCCATCCATTGAGATCATATATCAGCTACCCTCTCCCAAGTCTCATCTTGTACCTGTCTGTTCTTCTATAGAACCCATACAAGAGGAACATACCTTCCTCAGAGTGTCTTTATACTCTAATCAACTATACACATAGAATGCTTCTCGAAAGAAGAATACATATCCAATTCGACCTCATCTGGATGAAAGACATGAGTCAGACCTAGATAGTATCAATGAAGCTAAGATACATGAAAAACATCATGCATGGACCGATATCTCTGAGGAAGTTCCAACTGGTAAGCTACTAGCCCGATCCGCTTCACAACCTTGAAGGGTCCAACAAACCTTAGTGAGAGCTTACACTACTTCCTAATACATATATTCCCTAACCTGGGTGAGAATTTCAAGAAAAACCAGTCTCCTACCATAAAATCAAGAGGTATCTGGTGTCCATTGGAATAAGACTACTACTTGGACCGAGTTGTCAACATACACTTCCTGATCAATTGGACCTTCTCTGAATTCTCCTGGATGAGATGAGGCCCAAGCAAATATGCTTCCCCCACCTCTATCCAGCACAGAGGTGAGTATAAAGGCCTACCATATAATGCTTCATAAAGATCCATCTCGATGGTAGCATGAAATCTATTGTTATAATAAAACTCTACAAGAGGAATGTTCTTCTTATAAGAACCTCCAAATTCTAGAATGCATGAACAGATCATGTCCTCTAGTACCTGAATTTTTGACTCTATTTTTCCATTAGTCTGTGGGTGATAGACCATGTTCAGCAGTACCTGTGTACCCAAGGACTTTTTCACCCCTTTCCAGAACTGTGACATGAAATGAGCATCTCTATTAGAAATGATAGAACAAGGCACTCTATAAAGAATTATAATCTCTTTGATGTATAACCTTCTTAGCTCATCTACTGATAAGGTCTCTCACACAGTTAAGAAGTTCATGACTTTCATAAGATGATCCATGGAAACCCAAACTATGTCATTGCTACGAGGTGATATTGGTAGACTAGTCACAAATTCCATCGAAACATCATCCCATTTCCATTCAGGAATGGAAAATGGATAAATAATCCCTTCTATATGTTTATTTTCTACCTTCACCTACTGATAAGTAGAACATTGAGTGATAAAACTATCCATTTCACATTTCATTCCAGGCCACCAGTATTGACATCATAGATCTCGATACATTTTTGTGACACTGGGGTGAACCGACCATATAGAGGCGTGTAATTCCCACATAATCTTCTCTATGATATCTGTCGGGACCCATACACTCCCACAAAACAACAAGGTATTATCTCTATCCACTGTCTAACCAAAATATGTATCGTCATCTAAAATTATTTTTATCAGGACCAGGTCTTCAGGATCAGATAGCTGTCTTGACCTTACCCATTCCAAAAGAGTATAAGTCACTACTAAGGCTGAGAGGATAGTCTGAACATAGTCCTCCTTAACCTCAACATTAATTTTTGAGAATAATTCCATCAACTTCCATTCATCTCTGGATTCCTAAACCACCTAAGTCTGAGTCTTTTGGATCAGAGCATCAGATATATAATTCCCCTTTTCAAGTGTGTAGGAAAGCTCAAAATCAAACAATTATAGGTAATCCACACAACTATGCTACCTGAGATTCATATCCCTATATGTAAATATGTATCTAAGGCTTTTTTGGTTAGTGTACACCATAAAACACTCTCCCAGTAAATAGTGTCTCCAACAACATAAGACATGAACTAAAACAGCAATCTCAAGATCGTGCACTGGGTAATTATACTCGTGAGGCCTCAACTGACAAGAACCATACACAATGAATCAATCATCCTACATCAGAAAAACTCCAATACTAATACCCGATGTGTCATAGTATACAATTTTATCCCTTCCTAGCTCTAGCAGAATCAATACCGGCGCTGAAGTCATTATTCCCTTAAACTCCTGAAAGGATACTTCATAAGATTTAGACTATTCAAATTTCACACCATTATTTTTCAATCCCTTAAGAGGAACTACAAGGTGTGATAAATCTTTAATAAAGTGTATGTAATATCCAGGAATCCATAAGAAACTCCTAATGTCAAATATGTTCTTGGGATGATCTCAATAAACCATAACCCTCACTTTCTCTAGGTCAACTGAAACTCCCGACTCTGAGATGATATAACCCAGGAAGTGAACTTTGTCGATCCAAAAGTGGAATTTACTAAGCTGATAATAGATTTGATTCTCTATAAACATATTCATCACAATGTCAAGATGGGTTTCATGGTCATTTTTGGAGTGAGAATACACTAAGATATCATCAACTAAGACAACCATAAATTAATCTAGATACGGGTGGAAGACTCGGTTCATAAGATCCATGAAGATAGTAGGTGCATTTATGAGTTCTAATAGAATAACCATATACTTTTAAAGATCATACCTACTATTGAAAGCTATGTGAGGTATGTATGAAGTCCTGACATGCACCTAGTGATAGCATGACCTCAGATCTATCTTTGAAAACACTTTCACTTCTTGGATCTGATCAAATAGGTCATCTATTCTAAACAGTGGATACTAGTTCTTAATCATAAGATGAATCAACCGATGGTAATCCACACATATCCTAAGGGTACAATCTTCCTTTTTGGAGAAAAGGACCGGTGAACCTCAAGAAGAAGTGATGGGGTGTATAAAGCCTTTATCCTCCAGATCCTCTAACTACTTCTTGAGCTCCAGAATCTCCTTAGGTGCCATCTTATAAGGAGGAATGGTCACAAGTTCTACTCTTGGAACAAGCTCAATGTTGAACTCTACCTCTCACACTAGAGGTAGGATAGATAATTCATTAGGAAATACATCTATGAAATTTTCCACTACAGGAGGAAATACAATAGTCTGTAACCCCTGGTCATCAAGATAAAGACTACTGATCTAAGTTGTAACACTACCCAACCTCTACTAGACAGGTTCTACTCTTGTCATACTAACATCTCATTATCCCTTATGCACATGCATAACACCATTTTGTGATGTAAACTTCACCCTCTGATGATAGAAGTCAATATGGGCTATATAGGAAACTAACTAGTCAATCATGATGATTACATCAAAGCCAGTAATATCGAGGATGCATAGATTCCACATAAATAGGTAACCACCTATCTCAAGGGGAAAATTCTGATAGCGGTGAATTCCCTATGAACGGATACCTAAGGGTGTATCTAGTGTCAATATTCCATGATAGTAATCAATGTCGAGGCCCGGACTCTCAGTGATAGTCACAAATATAAATGAGTTAAACACGCCTGTATCAAACAAAGCAGACACTAAAGTGAAGGCTACTAGAATAATACCTTGTAAAGTAGATGGTATGACACTCTTCTCCTATAGCATAGGCTGGAATTCATGTAACTGGCCTGTACCACATCCCTGAGTCACTGCCCGACCACCTTGAGTAGGCCCACACTACTGGTGCTGAGAATCATATATCTTACTGCCTCTGCCTTGACCACCACCTTGGCATGAACGAACAATGATATTCCAGCTATCTGACTGTCATGATCCTATGACCCATTTCTTGACTGAGGAGTAGGTTTAGATCCCCACATTCTAGGAACTAATAGGAAAGTCCTGCAGAAGTGTTGAATATGGCCCATACTTCCATAGCCTCCGCACTCCAATGGATCTCACAAATATTGAAACCTGATGTGCCCCTACTTTTTTCACTAGTGGCAGACAAGAGATATATCTATGAGAGGATCTCGTATGCTTCCACCTCCATGAGTATTCTCAAAGCATTGCTTTCACCCAAAAGAAGATCCACTGGAATCCCTAGGTGCTGATCCTCCCTGGCTTGCACCATCAACATCCTGAAAATTCCATTCTATGATAAGGGATTGGTTGAAGATTTTAGTAATGGTTTTCAACCTGAGTACATTGAACTATAATCGAATGGAATAAAATAGACCATCCTTGAATCGTCTGGCAGTCATAAGATCATCAATATCCAGAGAGGGAGCGAAACATTGCAGTTTAGTGAAATGAGATGATTATTCTATAATAAAAATATTACCTTGATGTAGATTCATAAATTCTATAGCTCTGTTAGCCGTCAGAGTTTGGGAAAATAAGTAGTAATAGAATATGGTATGAAATTCAACCCAAACCATCTCTTTATACATATCTTCCTGGGTGATGACATCAAACCACATCTTAGTTGAGTTGCATAGCATATAGACTGCTAGTTTGACCCTCTTCTCTAGATTCATCTTGAGATTTTTGAATATGGACAGGATCACCTCAATCCAAGAATTTTCAGCACATGGTTCTCTATCCCTCAAGAAGGTGGGAGGATGCTGCTGCTGAAACTTATGAGTCAACTATGCCATACTTAGGGTAGGTTGCGCTCCGCCTTACATGTTCGGAAACATACGCAGGAAACCCTCTTGAAATTGGGTGTCAGTGCTCGTATCTGGATCAGGAAGAGGATCCATAGGTGGATCTATAGAAGGAATTACTGGCATATCATGGACCACCAACTTAGGAACTTGATCATTTCCACCTTGAGGGAACACGACTCGAGGACATGATGGAGACATAATGCTACAATGACAAACAAACACCTCATAAAGGACTCAAGCAATTCATAAGATTTAATTTAAGAAACTAGGACAGGTGTAATCCTTCCTATAATAATGAACATGCCTATCTTCTTGCTTTAAAAAGCCAAGCCTAAATGGTAGAACATACCACAAAAATGAAGGAACACCCACTACCCACTATAAAGTATGGGTTCAGGTCCAAGTCTCTAGGTCAAACATGTATAAGATTCCTGTTTCAATTTAAAATTCATTTTCATTTTAAAAGTGATAATTTAAACATCAAATCATTTTACAATAGATGGATCTAATGATTTATCATTTTCTGGCCCCTAAGGGCCTTTACAACTTAAGAACTAGAACATGGAATTTACTTGGATGTCATTACCCTTTAGAATGATTGAGTTAGATAGAATGTCATTTTCCTATCCATAAGGGCCCATACACCTTATGAATCAAAATGTGGAACCCACTAACCCCAAAACATAATTAAATCCAAATCATGTAAAAGGTTTCAACACAATTTAATATATAGACAATGCATAATGACTATGCAACATGCAATGCTCACTGAAAATTAAATGTGACATGGAAAAAATGCACGGCCTACTCATACTGTGCCTATCGTGATGCATGATCTAATTTAGAGCCCTCATTTCATTCTGCGATAGTAAATAAATCATAATTTTAATAAAATAAATATCAATAACATCACAAGTCATGTGTATCACCCAATGATGAAATCATATCAACAATAAATAGCAGAATCAATAACAATCATAATCGAGGACACTTGACCTTTACCACATACATGGGTTTACGATTCCCAAGAACAACTTATGAATAAGTCCCTAAGAATTACCAATATCCATTATATTGTCTCCAAATAGTAATTCAAGAAAGGAACCCCCTTTTATACCACTTTGTAACATCTCGACCTAGGATCCACCTATGCTAAACCCCGAGCCGGTTGGTCACATGAACTCAAGCATGCCTCCCCGTATGCCAGAGGCTACTGACTAGCATCGAGGGTGTAAGAGTGGTGTAGTGGGGAGACTATAACCTCTTGTTAGAGTAGCACAACAAACACATCCAATAACAATTAGTAGCAGAAGCATAAAATAAACAGACAGATACAATAAATTGTGAAAGTATAAATAGATAACAATGGAAGTCTGGATAACTAAATATAATACAAAAGACTAAAAGGAAGTGTTTAATACATATATGGATGCATGGAATGGTAGTAAAAAAGTAAAAAAATATAAAATGACAAAAACTTATCCATAGTATCTTGAGATCATTCTCTATACTCCGCTCCTAAGATCCATCTAAAGCAATATAAATCATAAATCTGTAGAAGGGAACTTTCCCCTATCCATTCCTGTAGGAAGACATTATTCTTGGGTGCTAAGGGCGGCCCAATTAGGGTGTGAGATAAAATCTCAGTGGGCAACCAAAAACAATGTCTATGTGTAATCCGAGTAGGTGCTCATAACTAAACAATGTGCAGGTATAAGAAAGAAAGTAAAGAAATGCAGAATAAATAAACAACCACCCAATCAGGTTCTGAAAGGACACATGGTGGGTATACCTTCTTTAGCCCATGGCTGGTATGTATGATCATGTCACTACATATATACATAGTATAATTATATATATATAGATATATGTTGGGATGGACCGGGACATAACTCTAATACATCCAATACCAGGGGAAGCTCTTGCGGTCTAACCCATAATCCAACTCCAAGAGCTCTCATAGTCTCTTGGGATACTCAAGTTGGTAGGACCGAGATGTAACCCTAAGGAATCCATCACCAGGGGAGCTCTCATGGTCAAACCCCTAGCTCCAACTGGGAATCTCACATAGTCTCCACTCCTAAGGGCTCTCACGGTCCCTTTTCTCCACATCCTATATGGAATCACCATTCATAATATATAATTATAAATCATAAGTATGTTCACATTAAATAAGATGGTCATAAGGAATTTATCTTATGTAATGTTGTCAATCCTTTCACTAATAAACCAAGGTGTGATCAAGTATACAACATGGAACATGAGTAAACACCTCTAAAGTGTTTCTTTAACCATATTAAAGTCATTCAAGGCATACCATTTAGAATTAATCATTTACACAAGCATGAGAAAGTCATGGGTTCACCATCCTTTTATCAAGTTCATTTAAAACTAAGCAATTCATTTCATAAGGTGCCTTTTTATAAAACAAGAGTAAGGGAAAGTCCATTCCATCCCTTGAAACCATTCCATTTAAAACTAATTCATTAAAAAGGTAGTAACCATATCACCCTATTCATCATATACAAACTAAACCATTCTCTTTTCCTAAACATGGAAAAATAAATGATAAGGCTTAAGTGTCAAGGGATAGGTCCATTTAACAACTCAATTTCCCACTTGGGTAATTCCAATTCTAAATGGAACAAGAACCTTTGAGGAACCTTGTAATATATTAATTACACATGTCTCAATGGAAATTGAATTTAAAATCCAAGCTGGGAGTCAATTTGGGTTCCAAGCATTTTGATCCATTTGTCCAAAATGACCAATTTCAAGATGGCACACCTATGAGTGTCCATAAAGGGTATAAGTGATGTCTAAATCTCTAAACAATAAACAAATCACCCATATCAAGTCACTAGGGTCATTTATACATGAAGGAACTAATGCAATATAGATGCTCGACAAAGGCCGACTTATGAAACAATAAAATAAATATGAAACAACCAAAAATAAAATGGAAAACTACATGACCACCTACCTTAAGGCTGTAGATAATGAATCTCTTAATATTGACCTCGTATTTGAAGCAGGTTAGAAGAGATCTAAGTTTCAGTCCAACACCCTGAAAATAGGGTGAATGAGCCTGCATCTAAATAGCATAATGAATGGAAATAAGAACCTATATGGGAAGACTATGTGAGGTTAGACATACCTTGAAGAGTTCAATGCTTCCTTTAGATCAAATATCAGACACCAGAAGAAGGAGATAGAGTAGATCCAATCTTGGAGGAGATTTGAGCTCAAAGGGAGTAGAACTCACTGCATAGCCATTGGAAACAAAGGGGGAAGGAGAAAGAAGATTACAAACTTAAGTGGGGGAAAATATTATTTTCATCCTAGAATTTGGGGACCACATAGTTTAGGAACACTGTTTACAAAGCATGCATAAACCGTGTGGCACGGATCTCTCCCAAAACTATAGCAGGCCGCATGACCGTGCACCTAGGACCGCATGGTTGCAGACAAACTATGTGACCTATAGGTTCCCCTACCTGTAACTTCACATGCATGTGCCCCATATCACACGGTTTAGACAAACCGTACAACCCAGTCATTTTTCCCACTTTCAATAACTTTGGGCTCCGAATGATCCCCAAACGCTCTCGTGACCTCTATGACTTGATTAAGACTCATAGGTAGGGCCATTTAAGGTATTTAAATTGAAAAAATAATGATACATACCTTTGGGAAAAGTTGGGTCATTACATATCCTATACCATTGGTCTCCCTCAATTGTGTGTGAGAAAAACATGTAAAGTATTGAGCTCTGAGGAGAAGTGGTGGTTCAGAATTTGAGTCATGGTGAAACCAACTAAGAAGAAATAGAGGTTGATGGTGAAATGTCATAACTCTTGATCCAAACCTGACTCATAGATGTTGGGTGGATCCTTAAACCACTTCATTTTTTGATAATTACAAAATATCATATCACAATTAATTATAATTTTCATATATTTACTAAGTATTATCTTTAGTTTGTTATTATTTTTATTATTTATAAGTCTTAATAAACCGATAACTTTAATTGTTTTATTCTCTTTAACATAAGTCTTAATTAAGTGTTTTGATTAGGTTGTTATCTTATTTATTGATTAAGGAAGAATTTATTTTGATTCTTATATAATTTATTTTGTCTTTATTTTTTTATCTTATGTGTTTATTAAAGTATGGTTAACTTTGATTATATCTTATTATTCTTTGCTTAAAATATATTTACATTTCATGTTTTGATTGTTCAAAACATGCTATAAAAGTTTCATATTGAGTTCATAAGCTAAATAAGTCATTAGGGATCTTAAAATATCATGTTTAATTTTTTTTATATTGTTCACCACGTAACCGAATTCATAATCCACATAGCCAATTGTGGATCCATGTAGCCAAATGTGAAACCACGTAGTCAATTTTCTAGAATCGGTTACCTTCTGTATTTTGGCCATATCTTTGGATATATAACTCCAAATTAAGTTATTCTTGATGATTTGGAAATCTAAAAATATTATATACATTTAATTAGAAGAAATAAAACTCTAAATATATTTTTATCATGTTATAAATTATGTTATAAATTACTATATCTTTTCCATCTAAATTATATAGTTTTCTAAAATTATTTTTTTACTGTATTTTGGTGATAAATTGAGATATAGAAGTCCTATTTAGGAAATTATTGATTATATAGAAATATATTTAATTTTTATAAATAAAATTAAACTAGAGATAAATATGATTCTTCTATTTAGAAAGACTTTTTTATGTTTGAAATTTGATAAGACAAGTTGTTTATAGATTTCCAGAATCACCTACATGATCAACTCACTTACATGATAAACATATACATGGATATTCAGATACATGAAAATTATTTCCTACATGAATTATTTTTCTATTTACTGAGAAAAAGTTACATGAATTTTCTCACGTGAAATGGCCACATAAAGTCCCTTTTGTAAATCAGTTACATGAATTCCCTTATGTAAATTTGATTATGTGAAATTCACCTATGTGAATTAGACTACGTCAATTCGCTTACATAAAATGAATATGCAACTTTCCTTATGAGAATAATCTATGTGAATCACTTATGTGTATTTTCTTATGTGGTTATTCAAGTTTCTATAGGTTTTTATTAAACCTAGAAATATGCTCTGCTTTACATTATTCTTCACATTTCATTTTGATACATGTTTATTATAGATATAATTAGTGTTTTTATTGTTCTATAATTACTCATTAATTATATAAAATCCATGTGAATAGTTTTAAGTTGTTTAATGATGAATTAAATATGATTCACATGGGATTTAACATGAACTAATATTGACACTGAAATTTTAGAGCATGAAATATAAAAATTGAAATCTTTTTAAATATGATGAGTTTATATTGAATATTGACTAGGATTTTTTCAAGGATATTAATATTCATTATTAACTACTGTATTAATTATTCTATATTTGTTTTTTCTATACAATGTGTGTTTTACAGAATATCAAGAGAGAACTCAAAAAGTTAAAAGTTTATATTAATTTTTGTTAGAAAATGGTGAGTTAACATCACATAAATTATGGGAGTGTTCCAACATATTTATTATCAAAATTTATGGATATATTAACTGATATATTAATTTTTTATTTATTATTATAATAAATTTTGGTGTAAAACATGTTTTCCATTTTACAGTATATCAAAGAAAATTAAAATCTACCTCCAAATGAAGATTTTGAAAATGAAATTTATGAAGGAGTATTGTTTCTTATAATGTGGATAAAATAGGTGTTTCTATTTGGTGTATAAAAATACTAAGTAATTTAGTAAAGAAAACATGGACATGAATATGCTTTAACTATTATGTGTTTCATAGTTCGTAACTGATTCCGGGTGCTTCATTATTCAACTGATTGTTGAAGTAAACTGCTAGTTGCCTGAGATTCACTATTTCAAAATCTTGAAGGGCCTAAGAACTACTTGATCCAAACTCTAACATCTTAATAAACAAAAATTCACCAGTTTAAAATGTTTTATTTTTCATTTTAATGTAACAATATATGCTTTATTATCTCACATAGTCCATCTTTCCCACGGTTATACTACCCTAACAAATGGCATGTTTAGAATACTGGGTTTCACTTAAACCTTAAAATAGTAGAGGAAATGACTCCTCCTGTAAGAGTCCGAGTTTAGTTTGTCCCTTTAAAATACTAGGTTCCTCTTGACCTGTAACATAGAAGAGGTTAGGACTGAGCATGTGAAAATCTAGGTTGGGACTTCACTTGTAAAATATTAGTTTAGGTTTTCTCCCATAAAATAATGGGTTCTGTCAAAACCTAAAAAAGGAAAGAGGTTAGTATTGATATTTTAAAAGTATAGGTTGGATCTTATCCTATAAAAGGCTGGTTTTTTATTTTAACCCTTAAAATAAAAGGGAATTAGGTTTAGCCTCTAGGTGTGAAAAAGGTGGATGTAAAGAGTTGTCACTCTATTTCAAAATTGATATACTATAGTGGGTGCTGTAAAATAGGTTGGCATGTAAAGAGTAAACGTAAGATCATTTAGATCTAAACTAGTATAAAAATATCTCCTGTTCATCTTTCACTTTCTTGCATTTTATTTTTTTTCTCTAATTTTCTTATATTGGTGTGGTTGAATTGTTTAATATTTCAACTAATCAATTTCCACTCATAAATTTTATACTCTGATTAATTTTTAAAGAAAAAAATTTCACCCCCTCTTGTCCATTTCCATCACCTCTCTAGGACCTAACGATAGATTTTTCCCCTAGGGTCATAGGTTGATTTATTGGATGATCAAAAAATCAACCATTAGAAAGATCACGATCAATTTATTTTATTTATTTTATTTTTTCTGATGCATGGTTATCAATTTTATGTGATGTATGTTTATATTATGTCGATTATGATTATATAAATTAAATAATATAACAAAACATGTAAGATAAAATAAAATAAATAAATTATGAATAAATATTTTATCAACACATGGTTAATTAATTATATAAAATCCATATAATATTAAAAATACATTTAAAGTATAAAATAATTAAAATTTACATAAAATAAAAAATACATTAAGTTAATATTAAGTCATAAAAACCCTTTCATTACTTGATTAAGAATGGAACTATAGAACTAAGTGTTGGTTTGGCTCTCATCACGACACTTACTTTTATCAGGGAGTTCCTATGAATGTTTTGGGTTGACTTAAACATGTTGACAATAAGAGGAGTAACCCTCACTAGAATTGATGTATCTTAGAGGCAAGTGTTAAGGAAATAAGAATCATGATTTTAGGATTGGGGAGACCACTTAAAAAATACAGGAGCTACAATTTAGTAGTTGGAAAGACCACCTACCTAAATACATTTGAATAATTAACCAATCCCTCAATTGGGTTATGAAATGGGAAATATGGATCCTTTCCACTAGAATTTCAATGCGATATTACATTCTAAGTCTAATGGTTATGAATATTAAGACTTAAAAAATAGCGAGAGACTAATAAGATAATCAAATTTATTTTATCTCACATATTTTGGTAATTAAACATGAAAATAATAATATGATTTTATATTTTGTTGTAGAAAATGGAAACTAAATTGAACAAAATATCCATGTGATATATACTAGAGAAAGCCAACCTACTAACAAGTAGTAACTTCTAAGAGTAGTACATGCACTTGCACATTGCACCACAATAAGAATGTAAACTTTACATGCTTGAATTCTCAGTTTCTATTCCACATTTTAAGGTGAAGAGTGAAAAATAAATTTCCATATACTTTAAACACTTGGATTCCATGATATATGTCCAATGTTTGATGTTATCATACATTTTTTATGAACTCCAGAAGTATCATGAGAAAAAGGATTCATATAGCATGCTTAAGCATCTCTGTGATCTCTATCATGAGAGAAAGAGATCCCCAAGGCACTCTTTATATGAAAACTTTGAGAGGGAGTGCTACATGGACCCCAAATAGTCATGATGATTCTTTATATTGATCATTTATACATTTTAAGTTTTAAACCACCTAATGAATAGTGAACCTATATCATACTTGCTTCACTCACTCAGATATTTTCTAGCTTTTTTTTTTAAATTTTAATATGATCAACATTGATAAGTATCTCTCGGATCTCCTTACTTTGATTCTACAAGTAGATAAAGACATGAATCATAAAAGGATTTCTATATTTTTACTAAACAAGAGTAAGGACATGGAGAAAATCCCAAAGAATAACACAAAGTGTAATGATTATTCAAAAATTCTGACTAAGAGGAGGAAGATCAAGAGGAATGTAAAAGAACATGATTCTATCTGCTTCTCATGTGATAAGAGATGTCATTAGAAGAAAAACTACAATGAAATTAAGTAGAATATACTACATTATATATATTCATCAATGTAAGTCTTCTGTCTTAATTCTTGGGTATTAAATAAAATATGTCTACATATGTGTATTCAAACACATGAATCAAGAAAGTACGGAGAGAATAGTAGAGGTTTTTTTCATTATTAAAAAGATAAAGAAGGTTGATTCCTCAATCAGTATAAGAAAATGTATGACTTCATGATTTCCCAATTAATTCAAGTTAAACTATAGTTTTGTATTGATTATCACCAAAACATTTTTCTCAATGTCTAATTATACACAATGAGACATTATTTCATGTTTGGAATGAATATTTTTATGGTAGTTCATACTCAAAAAATAGTTTAGTAATTATTGAATAATTGATATCCAAAATTAGTAATTAATAATGAATATAAATATAAGACTTATAAAATCTAACCATGGAAAGATAATTACTTATCAAATAAAACTGATATTAGTTTAAAAGTTTATATCCAAAAGGATTTTCTAGTCTCTTTTTAACTAAGACACTAGGTATATTGACAAACTCACTATAAAAGTTTAGACAAAGAAACCTTTAGAACTAAATGTATGCCGCAAAGCTACTAAAGTTAGTTTAGAAATACCACATGAACTGATCTAAATAATCTAATAGGTAAGTTCATACACTTTATGATATTCCTATAATATATTTTAATAATCCTTAATGAAGAAATTAATACACTTGGCAAAGGATACAAGATCCTCCAGGTAGTCTTGTCAGATTGTATTATAAACAAGTATTCATTGATCATTAATATATAGAGTGAAGGTATTCATAAACTCACATTACCTTATACACATTAAATATGTTAAGGTAGTAAAAATTATATTGATGAAGTATCTTATATATATTTCAAAGGAGATGACCCAACATAAACATACATATGTTTTTCTTATTATAATGATTTAAAAATTACATCTCACAAATAATTTCACAATCTTAAAACCAAAAAGTTTTAGTGTCTTTGGAGACTATCCAAATAAAAAAATTATTACACATATATGATTCAACATCTCCCACAAACACCTCTATATAATAATTCATTATACACACAATCTTGCATATAATTCACTAGGGAAATGAAACATAAGAAAAGAATTATCTCACATGACCAGTAAGGAAATAAAAATTATCAATGAGTCATAATGAGTTAGATCACAATAATATGAGAAATCATGATCATGTGATAAATATTTTATTAAAAATAACATGAAATAATAAGATATATCCATAAGGCATGATAGAATAATTTATAATATCGAATGATCAAACATATACCATAAAGAAAGAGTGTAGAATCAAGAGTTAATAATCATGATCCATGGATAATAAAATAGTAATATAACATAGAAATGTAACATAAGTTTACAAAATCATAACATTGTGAACATATCCATCTACAATCATGTCCACACGTGGTCTTGCGAACATAGCTAACCAGAATCATGTCTACACACAATATTATGAACATATCTAACAACAATCATGTCCATGAATGACATCATTTTATCATGATATATAAAACATTAACCAATTAATTATAGGGATATATAGAAACCTACCTATAAGAAATCTAATTTTTCTATGTATTTATTTAGAATATTATATGGATTATTTTCGGAGCCAGGTGCTGAGACGACGTGAAATTCCGAGGCTCAGTGTACAAAAAATTAATTTTCAAAATATATTAAATATATTAATATCACATGCATGATTTTTTCTAGAAAAAGTATAATAAATTCTGAATAGAGGATCATATTATAAATATAAGGGAACCATTGAGTTCAGAATGTGGGTTTTACCCTAGGCGTGACATAACCTTTGTCATCATCGAGCGTTTGTAAAAAAGTTAACGTGAGTGCGGGATTAATAAATAAATAAATAAATTGATTTATTTTATTTTATTTGATGAAATGACCAAAATCCTCTATTTAGATTCTATTATGGCCAATTTTTAGGGTTATCCACATAACCCTGCAAATTTGAGAGGAGCCATTGGATAGAGAGTTAGAGGAGATCTTGGTGAACGAAAATGGATCAAAATTAGATCAAGGATTGTTGTGCCATTAGAGTTCATGGATATTTCCAATTATAGAAACACATGACCATTATTTATTATATATCAATCCAAAATTCTGGTAGGATTTTGATTTGTGATTTCCATCCCATTCTTTTATCCTGGTCAAACACAAATCAATTCCATGAATAAGAATTGATTCACGCATCGAAGGTTGATTTATTTTATAATGGATTAAATTATTTGATGTGTTTATTTCCTATTATATAGTCTATTTCTTCTAAAATGGATCAAGTATGAACAAAAAATGGCCAAGGTTCATTCCTCACATCTTATGGTTTATGTATTTCTCCACCGTTTCTTCACACGTTCATCACAAGAAATTTATTTGGCCCATGGTTTAAAAAATACTCGGTATTTGATCATTGCACGATCATTATTTGGAGGAACATATCGATATCATGGGTTTGGTTCATGATCGAGGGTTTGATTGAGGTGAAATGATGACGAAGTATGATTGGATGTGAATTAGAATGGATTGATGGATTCCATTATTCGTGGTTTTGATGTGTGACGGTAAAATATGGATCAATGGTGGTGTTTTTTGAGAAGATCTAAACCCATTTCACTGGGATCAATAATGAAATGGGTCAGAAGACCCCTAATCTGTGATTCCTCATATGGAATCATGATAGCGACAGTAGTGGTAGCGATGTGGATAAGATCCATGGATTCTGGAAAATCCCAGATCACCCAATGTGTAATCCAGAATTACACATCATGTGGGACCCCCCAAGTGTGGTGCTAGGGTTTCCACAGAGATTTAAATATAACATGAAATGTGACACTATCACATTCCATGTGACTTTTTATAGGTGTATTGGTGTGTAACTCATAGGTTACATGGGCATGGGCAGGCCAGAGTACACTTCCAAGTGTACATGGGCCCGACTAGGTGAACATGACCAGAGTACATAGACACGACCAAAGTATGTGGAAATGGTCCGATGTACATGAGAAAAAATAGGTGGAATGGTAATAGTGTCA
Organism: Viscum album; assembly: GCA_963277665.1. Classification (NCBI taxonomy): domain Eukaryota; kingdom Viridiplantae; phylum Streptophyta; class Magnoliopsida; order Santalales; family Viscaceae; genus Viscum; species Viscum album. The sequence continues at coordinate 630,197,756 of OY728130.1, read as the reverse complement.
TGTGATCTCTACACACAATGTATTATGACTTACATGCCATGTATTTTGAGATTTACATGCCATGTGAGGTAGCACCACACAGGCAGACCAGGGTTTGGCTGGACACACTGTGTACCCCCAGTACATGATATGTACCCCCTTTGAGGGTATTTTTAGAACTTAATTTCTTCATTCTAGACTAATATCAGTTTATCATGTTCCCTTGGTCCATCCCCTTTAGGGTACAATGCGACATTACATCCATATCTCAAGATTATGACCCCCACTATAGGATGAGTCTCAAATAGAGTTTGCGATGTCCCTCTGTGAGATTGGAATATAATCCTTTATCATTTTATACCCTAGGTGGGGTTTGGGTAATCATCATGAACACCTTGAGTGGGGTGTTGATCCTCCATCTAGAAATATATATTGATAGGGTTAGTAGTATCATTGGCATATGATCCCCTATATAGCGGGTCAGTCTAGATTGGGTTTGTAGAGTCCCCCGGCAGTCCTGGGTGTGATCCTCTGTTTGTGTATCAGGGTATTATGAGACTAGTGATATTTCTCAGGTGGGGCCTAATTTATCATGACCTATTTGATGATTGTATTTGATGATGTCATGGCTCATGGAGTGGATTCTCCCAGAAGGATCATTTCTTTGAGTAGAATGCTATGACAAGTAGTTGGTTATGACCGTCTGGAGGCATGGTATCCTTCTTGAGTATATCTGGATTCTATTTTGTTATGAATTGATTGTTATATATTTTTTATGAGATTAATATTCATAATTATTCATGTTTAATGTTTTAGGGGTGTCTTACTAGGTTTTTTTTATACTCACCCCTATATGGGCTCTTCCCGCATGTGTCATGTATTTTATAGACAATGACCAGTTTGATGGTGTCCTAGGAGGACATAAAGATGGTAGAGAATAAATTGAGATGTAAAGATTGAGGTGTTTTCCAAGTGGTTTAATTTTATCATAATCCTCACCCTTTGAGTAGTTTGGACTCTCTATAGTTTTTGGTTGATCTTGTATTTATCCCATTTTATCACTTTCAGTACTTTACTATCATACTATGATTATGAGATCATAGATGTATGCATGCATTGGTTTTAAATGTTTTACATTTCATCATTTTATTGGATTATATATATATATATATATATATATATATATATATATACGTGTGTGTGTGTGTGTGTGTGTGTGTGTATAGGTACATTAGGCTAATGCCTCCCATGTGTGTGATATGACTACTTGGCGCTGGTTTCCATCCCTTGGCCTATTAGAGGCGGGCTTGAGGTAGTCGTGGTTTGGACCCTGTCAGGCCAGGTCATGACATAATGGTTTTATATAAGTCGGTTCTACCTTAGTATCATATATTGTGAGATTGGTTTGGGTTTTATGTAAGAAGTTTTAAGAATTTCAAGTTTGAATTTCAAGCCAGCGACTCCAGTGTTGGTGCAGTGACTGACGTATCCATATGATAGGGCTCTGATTACCTACCTTTTGACTAGGTATAAGTATAAATTGGTTTCTAGGAAAAAATGGGTACATGAATCATATAGTAATTGGTTGTGGTTACCATTTCCTTCTTTAGTCAGCTCCACATATATACTCTTTAATTGTGGTACATATTGTTTATTTTAGGATGCCTCCATGAAGATATCCATCCAGGATTCCACTGTGTGATCATGAGGATGATCCACTGAGTGATAAAGATTCAATATAGTGGTTTGTACCAAATATATCACCTATGAGTGGTTTACTAGCCATACCACCACCCGTTGAGAAGCAGTTAGCACTGGCAGTGATAGCTGAGGATGCATGAAGGATGAGTGTGCTTCACGAGTTCCAGAGGTAGCGACCTCCCAAGTTTTGGGGTGAGCTAGACCCCAAGGTGTATGAGGATTGTCTAGAGGCAGTCACTTGAGTTTTATTCCTTATGAGGATGCTTATAGATTATATGATAGTCTTCGTGGTGAGTCTTCTCTAGGGCTCCACTGGGTGACGATGGAGCTTAGTGACTCAGTCACATGATGATACAACATTCTCCTAGTAAAAATTTGAGTGTCTCTTTAGGGAGGAGTTCTATCTTTCCATGTTATGATTGGTGCGTATACAAGAGATTCTACATCTATAGTAGGGAAGCTTGACTATGGTGGAGTATTTGGTGAGGTTTACTGATCACTCGCAATACTCCATGGATATGGTGCATGATCTATTATTTAGAGTATGAATCTTTAAGAAGGGATTATGAAAGGATATTAGGGATTTAGTGATATCTCTTTTCATTCCCACTTATGATGGAGTGATGGAGTGAGCCTTGGTGGTGGAGAGATTCCTAGAAGATTAGGTGCTGATAGTGGGTGCTGGTAGTGGACACCCAGGAACTGATACCTCAACAATATGTAGTTGAAGACATCCGTGGGGACCCAAGTTTGTTAGACACTTTTGGAGGAAATCCCAGGACACAAGTTTAGATGTGCAGGACTCTCAGGATGGCTCAAATTAGCAGAGGGAGAGGTGGTGTTTCTCTTATGATGGTTGGGGACATCTGGCATGGGATTGTCTGACCCGTCGTACAACTGATCAGGAGACAGTCAAGGGACTACTGAGATAGGGATAGAGGAAGGAGAAGGGTGGTCCACAGAGTGAATAACATGGAAAATGGTCTGATAGATAAATAAGAGGTGGTCATAGGTTTGACCTATTACCACCACCACCCCCAGGTGGTCCACGCCAGGCTCAGGAAGCTAGTGGTCAGGGACAAGGATAGCTACAGGCTATGGAGGACTATAACCCCGAGGCTCCAGGGATGATACAAGGTATGATATATGTATTTTATACCTTAGTTTAAGTATTTATAGATATATGTGTAAATCATTCCTTTATTTCCACATATTTATTTTGAGTCTTAGATATTTCTATTGACCCTTTGGCTCGACCCTTGAGGTTGGAGACTCTGATATGAGGTGACTCAGTGATTGCACACTTCTACTAATAGTGCGATTTGATGCTTGGAGGAGAGAGATTTATATGGGATCTATTTGTAGTAGCTATGAGGCCTTATCTTAGATATGAAATGTTTATCCACAGTTCATGTCCAAATCAATTGTTTTAGGTAGAGGATGCAATGTGTCCATAATGATGGTATGAGGTTTTTCTTTTTGGGTGAAAATGAAACCTTGGTATAGAAGTACAATATTAGGCATAGGAGAGTGTATCTGATCACTCACCAGTTGGATAACATGACTCTTAGAGTATATAATTATATGGGATACCACCTCCCTGTGTTGGTGGTGGAGTACAAGGATGTCTTTACTGAGAACATTCCAAGCTTACTACCATGTAGAGAGTTAGAATTCTGCATTGAATTACACCTCGGGACGACCCCGATATCTGCACCAACATATTGGATGGCTCACATAGGGATTCATGAGATGAGGGCGTAGTTTTAGTATTTGTAATATAATGGATTTGTGTGACCCACTATTTCCCCCTAGGCATCCCCAATGTTTTTCTCAAAGGAGGAAAAGAGCTTGAGCTTATGTATGGATTTATAGTGCTTGAACTAGGAGACCTTGAAGGATAAGTATCCACTATTGAGGATCAATGACCTCTTTGATCAGTTGATAGGGGAACAATGGTTTTCAAAGATTGAACTTAAGTCAGGCTATCACCAGCTATGAGTATGAGATGAGGATATACCAAAGACAACATTCATATGTTGCTATGATCACTATGAGTATTTGGTGATTCACTTCAGAGTGATGAATTCCCCAAAAGTGTTCATGGGACTCATGAACTATATCTTTCAAATTTTATTAGATTGGTTTGTGGTGGTATTCATTGACGATATCCTAGTGTACTCATCATATGAGGAGGATAATGTGAGACATTTTAGGATGGTCCTGGATGCACTCTGAGATCACTATATTTATGAGAATCTCTTTAAGATTTAGATCTACATTCAAAAGGTCCAATTCCTGGGACATGTCATCTTAGAGGAAGGAGTGGAAATAGACCTGGTGAAGGTTGAGGTGGTGCTTGATTGGGAGCTACCCAAGAGTGTCATCAAGGTGTGGAGTTCCTTAGGTTGTAAGGGTACTATCATAGGTTTTTACCCAATTTATCTAGAGTGTAAGTACCCTTCATAACTTTGACCTAAAATGGGTAGCCTTTATTATGGATTTAAATGTTCTAGAAGTGTTTTTATGAGTTGAGGAAAAGGTTGATGAGCACCCCCATCTTGATATTTTTAGAGGAGGGTGTCAAGTACATAGTGTTCTGTGATGCACCAGGGATTGGGATTGGTTGTGTTATGATGTAGAGGTAGGTGGTGATTACCTATGGTTCACCATAATTGATACCACATGAGCAGAAATATGTGACCCACAATCTTGATCTAGTAGTAGTAGTTTTTGCATTGAATATGTGGAGACACTACCTAATGGGAGAGTGATTTATCATCTACTCTAACCAAAAGAGTCTCAAGTATATCTTCTCTTATAAGGATCTTAACTTGAGAAAAAGGTGATGTATGGAGTTCCTCTAGGACTTTGACTTCAAGATTGTCTATAATCCTGGGAATTGGAACGTGGTGGTAGACTCTCTCACTGGTAGATCTTGTTCTCAATTATTGGTCAAGGTGTCAGATCATTTAGCCTTATTTCATTTTTCTTTAGTGGATAAGGATGATGCTTCATATCTATAGTTGATGGTTGTTACCCCACTTATTTTATAGTGTGTTAAGGATACTCAATGTGGAGATATCTATTGTGAACCTTACGTACTAAGATATCCACTATATTTGCTCCTGATGTATATTCTGAAGGCAGGGAGTATGCTATCCTTTTTAAAGGATGATGATGGTACCATTTACGTTGCAGGAGGAGGTGATGTGGGAGTTCCATACATCCCCTTTGGTGGTACTTCCAGGTGTGTAAAAGATGTACCAAAACCTTAAATGTCATTTTTAGTGTCCAAGCATGAAGCGTAGTGTTGCAAAGTTTGTCTCTAAATGCCTCACTTTTTAACAAGTGAAGGTTGAGAACCAGGTTCCACCAGGTTTAGCTCAAACCCTAAAGGTTCCATAGTGGAGTTGGGATGATATATCCATAGAATTCATGATGGGGTTACCATGTACATCTAGGGGACATGATTCCACATGGGTGATCATAGACTAACTCACCAACTTGGAGAACTTCCTAGCTATTTGAGAGTAGATATCAGTAGAGAGCTTGGGAAACTTGTACATGCAGGAGATAGTTCATCTCCATGGAGTTACCTCAATGATCATATAAAACTATGATACTCAATTCATGTTGCAATATGGAGAGGATTTCAAGAGGCATTTGGGACTTAGTTGTGTTTGATCAGGGTGTTTCACCCCCAGAATGATGATGAAACTAAGTGGACCATTAAGGTATTTAAGGAAATGTCATGGGCTTGCATGTTATATTTTGTCCATAGTTAAGAGGCTTACATACCCTTGGTGGAGTTTGTGTACAACAACTGCTACCATTCCACCATTGGTACGACATTATTATAGGCCTTTTACAAGAAAACCTACGGGTCACCACTTTGTTCGACTGATCCTGGCGAGTCAACACTCAAGGGCCCAGATTTGGTATGAGCTTCTACAGATAAGGTTCATATCATCCAAGAGGATATGAGGATTGCAAAAAATCCATCAAAATTCCTATGCATACCAACAAATAAGACCTCTAGAGTTCGAGTAGGGAGACCATGTGTTCCTAAGGGTCTCTCCTCAATGTGGATTATAGAGATTAGGATGGGTAGAAAATATATATTTAATATTCATTGTACCTTTCCAGATAATGTGTAGAGTCAGTGAGGTGGTCTATCATTTATCTCTACCACCGAAGTTGGAACGGGTACACAACATCTTTCACATGTTTTAGTTGAGGAGGTATGTGCATGATCCATCACATGATATTGAATGGAGAGAGATATACATAGAAGATGGAGCTACCTTTCTTGGGTACCCAGTGGATACCTAGGATCGAAAGGAGAGGATCCTTCATCAGAGATCAATTCCCCTAGTGTGTGCTCGGTTGAAGCACAATAATCTTTAGGAGAGAACTAGAGAGAGGGAGAGCTAGATACGAGCCCGGTACCATTATATTTTTGAGTAGATTTTTATCTTTTCTAGGTGAAAATATATAAGATAGGGAGAATTCAATGACTCTAATTTTTCAATGTATTAATTTAGAATATTATATGGATTATTTTTGGATTCAGGCATTGAGACGATACGATATTCTGAGGCCTGGTGTTCCCGAAAGTAATTTTTGAAATATATTAAATATATTAATATCATGTACATGTAGTTTTCCTAAAAAAGCAGAATAACTCCCAAATGGGGGCCCAGATAAAAAATCCAAGGGCATTGTTGAGTTTAGAATGTAGGTTATACCCTAGGTGAGACATAAAATTTTTCAGCGTTGGGTGTTTGTGAAAAAGTTGTCACAGGCATAAAATTAATAAAATAAATCAATTAGTTGATTTAATTTATTTTATTTGACTTATTAACTGAAACAATCTATTTAAATTTTGTTATGGCCAATTTTCTGGGTTAGATGCATCACCCCGCAAATTTGAGAGGTGTTGTTGGAGAGAGTGTTGGAGGAGATCTTGGTGAACGATAATTTATGGATATTGGATCGAGAATCATTATGCCATCAGAGTTTGTGGATCTCGACAACGATGAAAACACATGACCATTATTCATCATCCTTCAATCCAAACTCTAGTTAGGATGTTTATTTTTTATTTCCATCCTGTTATTTTATCCCGGTAAAATATGGATCAATTCCATGAATAAGAATTGATTCACACATCGATGGTTGATTTATTTTATAATGGATTAAATTATTAGACGTGTTTAGTTCCACTTCATCTGTATATTTCTTTGAAAAAAGATTGTGGATGAAAAAAAGGCAGAGGTTCATTACTTACATCTTGTGGCTTATGTATTTCTTCCTAATTTCTTCACACGTTCATTGTAGACAATTTATTTGGCCCGTGGTTTGACGAATACCTAGTATTCGATTGCTGCACGACCATTCTTCAGCACAATGGATCGATACCATGGGTTTAGTTCACGATCAAGGGTATGATCAAGGTTCGATGATGGTAGAGTATAGTCAAAGTAAGATTATAATGGACTTTCAGATTTCATTCTTCCTATTTTTGACATGTGGTAGTGATAGATGGATCAATGATGGTGTTTTCTGAGCAAATCCAAACCCAAATCCTGACAACCAATGATGGAAAGGGTCGGATGACCCACAATCTATGATTCCCCATCTAGAATCATGAAAATGGAAACAGTAGTGGTGATGTAGATAAGATCCATGAATTCTGGAAAATATCATATTATACAGCATGTAATCTAGAATTACACACCGTGTGGGACTACCCTGTGAAATGCTAGGGTTTCTGTGGATAGTTAAATATGACACGCCATGTGACTTGTGCTAGGGAATATTGGCATGTAACCCAGAGGTTACATGGGAACAAGTAGTTCAAAGAACATGACCAAGTGTACACGGGTACGACCAGGTGTACATGGGCACAACCAGGGGTACACAACCAGAGTTCACAAACATTTCCAAAGTACACAGTCATTATCCAATGTACACGTGCATGGATAGGTGGAATGAGCAGAGTGTTAGGTGATATATACATGCTTTGTATGAACACTTACATGCTGTGTATTCTAAGATTTATAATCCATGTGAGACAACACCAAAAGGGAAGACTAGGGGTTGGATGGATACGTTGTGTACCCCCTTTGAGGCTGTTTGTAGACCTTCATTTCTTTAGTATAGACCATTATTGATTGAGAATGTTCCATATGTCCATACCCTTGAGGGTACAATGTGGAATTATGTACACATATTAGTATTTTGATCTCGTCTATAGTATGAGTCTCCAATAGAGTTTTTGGTATCCCTCCATGAGACTGGAGCGTGATACTCTATCATTTTATACCCTAGGTGGGGTTTTTTCGAATCGGCATGACCTCCTTGAGCAGGTAATTGATCCTCCATCTAATAGTCTATATCTATTGGGTTTGAGGTATCATTGGAATATGATCCCCTACATAGTCGGTTGATCTAGATTGGGTTTGCAGGGTCCCCCAACAGTCTTAGGTGTGATCCCCTATCTATGTATCAAGATCTTACAAGAATAGTGAGATTTCTTGGGTAGGGACTAATTAATCATGACCTCTTGGATGAGTGTCTCTGCTGATGGCATGACTCATAGAGTGGATACTCTCGGAATGAGCATTTCTTTGAGAAAAATATTCTGGCTAACAGTTGGTTGTGACTTCCTGGAGGCACAGTGTCCTTGATAAGTATACCAGTGTTCTCTTTTTTTTATGCATTGATTATTATATATTTTTTATGAGATGAATATTCCTTATGATTCATGTTTAGTGTTTTTGGAGTGTCCTATTGGGTATTTTTATAATCATCCCTGTATGATCTTCCAGCATGTGTCATGTATTATACAAACAAAGAATCATTTGACAGTGTCCTAGGAGGATAGGGAGCTAATGGATCATAGCTTGATCTAGACACACCCATGTTTTTTTGTGTTTTTTCATTTGATTGTAGTCTTATCCCTTGGAGAAAGTTGGACTCTATGAATTTATTGGTTGGGCTTGTATTTGGCCTCAGTAATTTACTATCATACTCTGATTGTGGGATCATAGATGTATGCATGCATTAGTTTCAGTTGTTTTACATTTCAGTATTGTATGGTCTTGGATATATGTGTGTGTGTGTATAGGTACATTAGGATAATTCCTCTCATATATTTGTGATATGCCTACTCAGTGCTGGTTTCTAACCCCTAGACTATTGGAGGAGGGCTTGGGGTAGTCACGGTTCGAGACCCTTTGGGATAGGTTGTGACACCACCTATTACATAATGATATACCATAGATATATATTCCAAATAAAGTTAATCATTCATCATATCATGAAAAAACCAATGTAAATAAAATGGGTTTAAAAAAATATCACATAAAATAACATCACGAGTAGATTAGATGATACTAAAATTAAATTCCCCAAAATAAATACATAATAAAAATACTTAGGGAGATATAATTAGTTTTAATCCATGAGAGATATAATAATTGGAGATAGATATTAAAACGGAAGTACAATAATAAAAAGGGGTTTTAGATTTTTTTTATCTTTGTCGTAAAAAGTTAAAATTACATGCCACTTTCAAAAAATCATTTTTAGGAAGGTGAAAGGAAGGCTTTTCAAAACATCCATTTAGAATAATCCTTAATAATTTAACTTTGAGAATAATTAACCTTTAACAAGACAATATTTTTATAAAGAAGAAATTGATCAAAGAAGAATATTATGATGTGAAAATATAAATTTCCATGATATAAAGATAAAATAATATATGAAATATAACATGTCATAATATAAGAATCATATAATTGTATAGTCAATGGAGAATGATTGTGACCCAATGAGAAGAAAATTGAGTCGACAACACCCTTATAGATTTTATAAAATTTGGATCAAAATGACTTGAAAGAGAGAACATGAAATAAAACATCAAATAAAATGAATAAATATTGAATCATGATATATAATTTCAAATAAGTAGTGTAAACACCATATAGAATAAAATATGTGCATAATGAAAAACATGTCTCAAAGAAGTACATTTGAGATGATAAACCCTTATCTCAAGTTTTGACTCACTTGGTGTGTGAGTATAACCTCATGAATAACCAAATTAAGTATATTAAATACTTTCATAATAAACATTTTCATATATATTTCATTTTTAGGTCAATTTATTATCATATGTCATTCATTTATCGTCTAGTTTTTTTTCTCTCCTCGACCACTTAGGGTTGTTCAGTCAATTCCTCCAAAAAATATTTGATTAATTGAACATGGTAAAATGGGTTATATAATAGTTTCATCATATAAATAATTATATATATATATAATTATATATGTTATTTATCATTTTAGTAGTACAAAATTTATATAGTTCAATAGGTTATCACAAATAGATTTAAATTAAGAAAAGTGTCAGTATGATCATTTTAGGCGGTTGAATTTACAATGACCATTTATTACCAATATTATTTATATAATTACTATTTTAGATTTTAAGAATTTTAATAATGTCATAAATATCATATTTATCCATTAAAAATATTTTTAGAACCATCCATGTAAGGCATTAATGAAAAATGAAACACGTCGACCATGGAGGTGGTGAACCGATCATAATATGGGTTAAGTTTCATTTTAGAATAGATGAGAGGAGGGTAGATAAAAGTTATTAAATTAATATAATAACATTTTATTATATTTATGATACTTATTTCATTATTTCAAGTTTTATAGAATAAATTTGGTGGAGGTAGAAGAAGAAAAGATTAACAGATCCCGATTAAGAACATCAACTCTTCCTTTGGATGTTCTCTTTTAGAATACACCATAAGGCACCTTGGATTGTAATTTTAGTGAGACAAGAACCTCTAGTACATGATAATGAGGTTTTGGGAGTAATTTTGGTAGATTTTGGGTGAGATAAGTGGTTTATAATATGTGGAGAAATGGGGTGGTGAAGGGTGGTATTTATAGGGAATGTTAGGGGGTTTCAAAATAAAACATTATATCTTCAAATAGTGACTATAAATGTGATTAAATAGTAAGGGTATTTTTAATATACAGTAATTAATACAATAAAATGTTCTTATAACTTCTAGAAACCACAAAAAATTCATTCATATGTACTATTATAAAATACAATACTTATACAGTATTTTTAATATTCACTAAAAATCATCTTTTTTAGAAAAATACCAAAAAATCACCCTAGGATAATTTCAACATACTGATTCAAAAAATAATATCCATTTCATCAAAATATTTTTCTAAACATTTAAAATTTAATTTTTAAATAAAATATTTATTAATTAAAGAATACTATTTTTTATGACATGATCAAATTTTCAAACCTTTGAAAAATTACTTGTGGTTTCATACAATTATATTATCATTTTCACACACACACACAGACATATTATCAGTTCATTTAGTTAAAAAATTATTAAATTTTAGTTTATTAAGATAAAATGCATATTATGTAGAAAAATACAATTCTTTGATAAAATAGTTCTTTTAAACATCAAATGATTTCATTCCTAATTTCTAAAATTGATTAATTGTTTCTTAGGAATCAATAAACATATTTTTATAAAATATCACCTTTTTAATTTTATAATATAATGAGAATATATATTAAATTAATAATTAAAATTTTATATCACCCTAATTCTACTTACAAAACCCCTTACAACCTTCACATATGATCTTACGCTAAGATAAACAATTATGGAAGATATGGGTGGTCATTCAGCTAACATGGATCTTGTAGTGATTTATACAAGCTTTAAATTCTCCCACATTTGATTTATATCATGATATATTTGTTTATGATTGTCTTGGGCTTGGTCTATGAAAAAACCTACTAATTTTACTTCCTTTACAAGCTTGAAAAAATGTGCCTCACAAGGAAGACTCAAATTTCTTAAATCCATTGATTCTATTTTCTATATATATTTTATAATATAGTTACTACTATTTATACCAAATAATTCAACAAATATAGTATAAAAATCACATTTAATAATTTTAATATATCTTGGTTTGTTCTAGTTCAATGTTACATGTGAAGTAAACAATTCAATGAAATATTTATTTAAAAGGAAAATACATAGTAAAATCATGGGATGTTACATTCTATCCCACTTAAAGTAATTTTATCCTTGAAATTTAATTACCCAGATTGATCAAATGAGGGTACTTTTATCTCATCACACATTTAGGTTCCCACATATCTTGATAAAACTTTAGATTTCTCTATAAATAATTTGAGAAGGTGAGTGGTCTTGTTCCACAACACTTTATCTCTTCAATCCATAATATCCACTGGTTGCTCCTTATAAGAGAGATAATGTTCCAATTACACAGCTTTAGAGTTCAGTACATATAATGGATATGGAATATACTTCCTCAAATAGATTCATGGAACACATCATGTACTTGAGAGAGGTTTAATGAAATCAATAAGTGATAAGCTACAATCCCTACATGATCAAGAATCTCAAAGGAATCAATGTATATAGGGATCAACTTATCCTTCTTTTAGAACATTATAAACCTCTTCCAAATAGACATCTAAAGTAACAACTTATCACCAAATTAAACACCAAATATAATCAATGATTATTAACACATATATTCTACTATTTTTTCTACTTTCAAATGTCTTTGAATGGTTTGGACCTTCTTATCCATTTCATGGAAAAGATTGGGTCTAAAAAACTTCCTTTTTATGAATTCATCCTAGAATGTCAGAGTTCTATATATATTCACATATTGAGCCTCATATGGAACCATTTTTATGTTAGAGTGGAAACTATAATTATATGAGAACTCAAACAGAGGAAGATGTTGATCCCAACTTCCTTTTAAATCCATCGAGCAAGATCTTAGTATATCTTCAAATGTTCAAATAGTTATTTAAAATTAACCTTTAGTTTGAGGATGATAATTTGTGATAAATATAATCTTTATATCAAATTATTTTTTAAGACTCCTCCATATTTTTGATGTTAATTGAGGATCTCAATCATATACAATTGAAAGCAGTACTAAATATAGCCTACTACATCCATTAATAGAAATAAGATCTGTGCCAATAGACCTCTACTAAGATTTTTTGAAAACCGTTGGAATAACCTATTTATGGGAAGCCTATACCAATGGTTTTTTTGAACCATTGGTATAGATGATGTTATACCTATAGTTTTTAAAAACTATTGGTATATATTCAGTTTATACCAATGGTTTAAAAAACTATTCATGTAGCCTTTAACCTACATCCCAACTGTGAAACCTACTCTCCTCACATCTCACTACCATCTTAATTCAACCATATGAGGGACCTTACCTTTCTTATCCTTTGAGATCTCTACTCAGTTGGTGTTTTGATTATGTTATTCTTGAATATAAAACTGGTGAGTTCCAAATCCATCATCTCTTTTGTCATGCATCATTTTCATTTTTTTCTAGGTATAAAACACTAACCTAGATTCTTTTATGATAGGATTATTACCAATTCATTGAAATATGGTTATTTTTATTATATTTATTATTTTATTACATAATAAAAATTATTATAAGTGATGTATTTTATTTAAATTTAGTTACTCACTACTTATGCATAAATATGATATAAATCTATTATTTTGTGTGATATATGAGGTAAATATGTAATTAATTATTATAGTACTTTGTTTGTTTTGTGATTTTATTAGGGAGTTATAAAATTATTCATTTCAATGTTTTATTTTAATAATTGAAATTATTTATTTTAGGTCTTAAACATGTTTGGATTTAAAATGTAATATATGGTTTGAATTTATATATTAGTCTTGTATTCATAAACAGATGAATATGAATAAACTTTTTTTTGTTACATTAACATCTTTATTAAATTATTTTAAATATATGGAAAACATATTTATATAAAGTACCATTTAATCTATTTTGATATGTATAAAGAGATGTTTTTGTTATGTATTATGCCTTGTGTGCATTGTTTTGAGTAAGTGTTTTTTATAACCCATCCATACTAAAAACTTACTTAATTCAATACTAATATAATCTAGTTATTAACTAACCTCAACTAATTACATGTTTCATTTGTAACTTGTGAGATTTAGACCACTATATATACCATGGTTTGTGTTTGATATACATTGTTGTATTTTATATTATAATTCTCCTTTGGAATATTTTGTTAGTTATTCCATACATATACTTTTTGTATGGTATTATGTTCAGTCATTACTCATTTACATAATGGATTTCAATATTATGGTTTTATATATATGGTTTTGTGTTATATAATGGGATTGAGTTATGAAATTAAGGATATGGGTGATAAATATATTTTTTGAATTATTTCCAAATGATATTTTCCTTTATCAAATTGTAGTTTCCATGATAATATAAGTTGTTTTTTTATAATTATGTATTCATGTATGTTAAATTTGGTATTTATACATAGAAATTGAGAGTGATTTATAATGTATTTGATTTCAATATTATTTAAATTTTTTCCAAAGTGATTGAAATAAAGTAAATAAGTCTTGTTTCCTTAAATATATTTTGTATTTGACTTGAATATTATTTAAATTATTTTATGAAATGACATATAACATTGTTTTTAATATAATGAATAGAAGTTGGATGTATTATACTGATCAGATCTCAATCTATTTTCAAAAAAATTTGGATTGTTTTTTAGTTTTTTCATCTAACAATGCTTTAGATAGTGGTCTTATACACCACCCATGTTATAATTGTGTTGGAAGACCTTGGTTAAGCTACGATGAAGTTAGTTATCACATAACATTTTTTTCAAATAAACTATTATGTTTGGTATCATAATAAGGATAAAATATAGTCTCAAAATGTTCATGATATGAATGAGAGGATTAGATTATAGAATTTATTATATCACTGGTTTCTATTTATTCATCATCGCGAGAAATAAAGTAAGACAATGCAAGAAGATAATGATATAAGTACACATGGTTTATGTAATGAAAATGATGATGTTTATAGAGTGAAAAAATTTATGGATGCTTCCATGAATCCATTATATTGGAAATGTGTTAAAATGAAAAATCTAGAATTTTTAATATGACTATTTCATAGGAAAACCACATACGGAATTTCTAATTCCACCCTCGATTATATTATTATCTTTTTGAAGAAATTACTTCCAGATGACACAGATATTCCCTCAAACCATTATATTTCATGGAATTTAATTGAAAAACTTGTATTTTATAAAAACAAAATTAATACTTTATCAAAATATTATTGCTCATTCTGGGAGAAAACCGTTGTCCTAAATGATTATATAAAATTTGGTACATCTCGATGGAATCCAAATACTGATGGGACAACATCTCATGTGCCAAAAAAATTAATGTGAAACTTTCCATTGATTTATAGACTCTAAAATATTTTCATGTCTGATTAAATATAAAAAAATATGTGATGGAATGATATTGATAGAAAAAAATATAATGATGAGTTCGTTCATCCTGCATATGAATTAGCATGGAGGAAATTTGATGTTCGATATCCTGATTTTTCAGTAGAGGTGTGTAATGTGAGGTTGGTTCTATCATGCGATGGTTTTAATCCATTTGGTTATATGATTAATTTTTATAGCACACGTATAGTATTCATACACATTTATAACCTTCATCCTTGTATGAGTATGAAAAAACCTTTCACTTTATTGAGTATACTCATATCCGGACCTTCTAATCCTAAAAAATATATAGATGTATACTTGTAACCTTTAATAAAAGAGTGGAAGTATATTTGGAATGTGGGTGTGTGTAAAATACCTACCCAAATTCCACTTTAAAATGGTGCTCTGGGCCGGTTGGACACTGAACCTTAGGCGCACCTCCCCATATACCAAAGGCTACCGACCAGCAGTGAGAGTTTGGTATGTGATAGTAGGGAGACTATACCCTCTGGAAGTGATAATAATAATGGTCCATATATAAATATAAATAGAGAAAGAAGACCATAACTCAGCATAAGAAACTTCTGAAACTTAGTGGAATAATAATCAAGTATCAAAATAAACAACGTAAACACACCATTTGTAGACGAGACATGTCATAATAGGTCATAAAAGACAAATAAACAAGGTCTCTCATGGCCGAAAATAATAGTACATACATATATAATTCATGATGAAAAAAATTAATCTCCAACTGCTGCAAGAACCACCATGGTCCCTTTCCATCCATCCCATGTAAAAGGTCCAAATCAATCAGTAAGTTCCATCTTTTGATCCCAATCCCTTAACTAATCACAGAGACATGAAGTTTACATATGTATTGAGGGGCCTGTGTAGGGTGTGAGAATAATCTTAATAGGCCACCATAAATGTGTTCCTTTATTACATCCATAATTATGAAGGTGTATGCTAAAATATAAATAAAACAGTAAGGCACACACATTTAATAAAATACATATTTTCCTTATGCTCAATAGCCAAAAGGAAGCAATCTACCTGCTTCAACCATCGATATAAATGTCTGAAAACATGACCCTAGTTATATATATGGAATAAAACACATGTATGAATATATATAATTACAGTGGAGAGGATACATGGATCAACACCCAAGGCATCCCTTAACAAGTATCATACCAGGTGAACCCTCAGGTTCCACCTATAATCATGTCACTAACCCCTCATTCAATCAGTCAAATATCCTACGTCCAAATAGTAAACCCAAACAATAAGTACCTGGTCCCTCAGACCTCAGCTTAGAAGTCCCCATCAGCTCAATATCCTGATGTCATGAGGCATGGCGATATCTTTCCTCCAAAATATAATCACCATCATCTTGAAGACCAATGTCCCGAGGCAAAATCATATCCATCCCCCCCAAGTCTTGACCCAATGGTCTCAAGCATAACAGTGAGCCTCATCTCCCAACTGATGGTCTCATCACCCTCAATCGATGGTCCATCACCATCCACATGGATTTCTATGATGAGAACCCCCAACATATCTGATGGTAAACACCATAATCTAAGATGCATAACCTATGAGGGACTATACTCACAACGAGTGGTCAATACCACCTCAATTTGAGTCCTATATGTGTGCACACAACTCCAACAATGCGTCAACCAACAAACAATGAGCAGAAATAACCAAACATCCTAATATACATTATCTGGAACCTAGTTCACCTATAAATGTGTTACTAAATCATGATGGTCAACACCACCTCAAATCACATGGTCCACTCCCTCATCCTGATGACCTCATAAACCCAACCTGATAATCATGACACCTTAACCTGGTGATCATCATCACCCCATGTGTCCCGAGCCAATACCAACCTAATGAACTATGTCGCCTCAATCTAGGTGATCAACAACACCTCAATCCTTAGGCCTTTCCCTTCATGTTCCCATGGAACCAATCATATCAATATAAAAAATTAATTAATTCAATTTATACACCTGACCTAAACTATCCAGGTTGGTCCAATCCCCTTACCCATCTCGACCACTTGTTGTGTAACAAGATCATTCCCATAGGCATCTCACATCATCCATTTAATCAAATAAAAAGTAACCATATATTTATTAGGGTATCCCTTGGTCGACCCACATGGAATATATATAATTCACCCCCAAAAAACCTATAAAATAAATGAGAAAGCTAGAAACCACCTACCTCATACTAGTAGGTGCTCGATCATTAGATATTTACATCTAACTCAATCCAAATATAAAAAAATAGCATTTTAGAATAACACCCTAAAAATAGTGTAAAATATATTTTATGGATTTAGAATTCCATGTGGTGATATAAAAAAATAAAAAAATATAGAAGATTGAAGGTCTTACCAAGAATAACCCGTATCCACTAACAGATCAAGGATTAAAGTCTGATCGAAAGAGTTGGCTCAAAGAATAGAAGAGGAGGAAAATGTAGGGCTTCCCTCAGCTGTGCATGCAGGTGGATAAGAAAAGTGGAAGAAATGAGATAAATATAAGGAGGGGTATAAAATTAATTTACCCCTTTTAAGTGAACCACATTATTTGGCTGCATGGTTTGGCTAACCATGTAGTGATCTCGGCCTAAGCACTACACATGCATAGAAAAGGTTCACTGTTTTCCAAACTATGCATAGAATATATGAAATCCCTCTGTTAAAAACAACATAGGCCTCACACAGACATGCTCCCCCTCCTGAATGGTTTGAAAAACCATGTCTAGTGCCACTGGAGGGTTACACAGTTACTCTTGGGAGGCCACACGGTTTGTTCAAACCACATGCCTCTTTCTATGCTTTCCTAAAACTAATTTTCTGGGGTCCGACGCACCCAAAACTCATCAAAAACCTCAAGTAGATTTCTGAGCCTTAAAACTAATTTAAAATAAGGATTTGGGTAATTTAAATCCCAGAATAAGGTTCTAAATATCAAAAATAAAGTAGAACTCTCACCGGACACAAAATTCAAAAAGGTTGAGGATTTTTCAACCTGTTAAAAAACTCGGGACTTTATAGTCTCCCCACATTAACATATCTCATCCTCAAGCTATAAATCATTACTCATAGATGGTGACGAACATAGCCATATCATCTAAATCAACACGGTATATTCCGGTTATCAATCACATGTCTACTTCCCTCAAGGGGATCCCTACCTTAGGAGTTACCTACCCGGTCACTTCCTGAACCTAAAACAACATTCTAATAGTCCACAAACCATCCTTGGAATCAAATTTCCTACCATGATGCATATTCATTCTTTAAAATCATTAGGTTCTCAAATATTACCCATGTCATATCCAACACCCATAAAGTCCCACATCTCATTAGATTACGATACCATACTTATTCCATACATGAAACTCATAACAACCAACATCTCATCAGATTACCAAGATCCTACATCTCAATAGATTCTCAAAACAAACCAACAATATATAAAAATATGCATGACCATAAAAATACCAATGCCTATGCACCTCATATAAAACCCACATCACATCAATTCCTAGATTCCTATACACCTCATATATATGCATCACACATCATAACCAATTCCAACATACTAACCAACACTTGGTTAGTCCAAAAAACCCATGCAACCTGGGCATCAAAACTATCCAAATCCAAAAAAAATGAATCTCGGTCATGACTATGGAGGAAATCTAACTATTATTGGATCCCAACCTAATCTGCACTTGGAAGCTCAACTATGTGCACCTAGCCCGAAGCTTGACTACCTGAGGCTTGACCTCCTCATGGATCTACACCAGCTACTATCCACTGACCCCATTTATGGGTCCCACTATCTCTTCCACGACCTCTGCACATAGATGAATCCCGGTTACCACCTCTTGGTACCACTCTAGGTCCAAACTCAGATCCCCGAGTCTGCCCCAGTCCATGGATTTTGGATAGCTGAGAATGCTTCCTATTGAACCTCTTAAGATCCACCATATGAATGTACACCCAAAAATCCTTCATAACTTAATCAACCTTGCTCCAAAGATACCCCAGGTGCCCGCACCAGAAGAACACTACTGAAGACACAATACTTAATGGTCTTCTTGAATCACAAGACTAAATTCCTTACTAAGACTCCTCATGGCCCTGATTCCTACTACCTAAAGCATCACTGCTCAAATCACTTGATGTCATCACCTGACTCAAATAAAACCAGTCCATCAAGTTTCCCTTGGCTATCAGTGACTGGTTGACTACCTCTAAAAAAGATGCTAGCCTAAAGATGTTTAATTAAGCCTTGATGGAATGCCTCAATCAATCCTAAAATTTCTTCACCCTATAGATGTCATCACCCACTATATCAGGTGAAAATCAATACAGGTCTATGAAATTAGAAGAATAATCCATGAAAGAAGTTCCTCCTACTAGAGATTAATGAATTCACAGGACCTGTCTATCCTTAGTGTTTCCAGAAAGAAGCGCTCAAAGAACCAAGGCTCAAAATTCTTCCAAGACAGTCCCTCATGTCTACCCACCTAAACCCATACATCCCACCAGTTCTTTTCTGGTCCCCTAATCATGGAATTTTCTAGCTTCACCCTCAAACCTGGGGGTATCTCGAGCTAGAAGATAGTATACACCAACTCAATCCAGTTCTCTACTTCCCATGGTCCACCCTCACCCTGAAACAACAGTAGGTACTAAGAATGGACTCCCACGTCAGATATTCCATAGATATATTAGCTCCATAAACTCCCTGATCAATGCCTTATATGACCCGTACCAAGATTTCCCTAATATTATCATCAAGATATGGTCCAAATTCTACCATATATGGATATCCTTCTTGCACCGTATCCTGTACATGTGGCTCATGATCATCCCAACCATTAGGGGCCTCATCTCATGCATACTCATGTGGCACCATATTACCTCCCTCATGATGATCCACCAAATCCTGTCTAGGTGGAATCCCACTACATAATAATATCATGGTCAAACAACCATAACAAAATAATAATAATATCACAGATAGGGAAAGATGTAACATGCAACACATCTCACCACTCTTACACTTCCCTATCAAACCATATTCCATGACATCTGGACTTAAGGCCCCTTACCTACCCATATCAGGGTCAGGTATCATAAATCATCTAGCCTCATGGCCCATGCCTAGCCACATCAGAGTCCGGCATCACATATCATATTTCAATATGGGGTAGCTGAGTAGAATTCTACCAAAGAGAATATACATGAAAACACTGTTTAGATTCTTTTTTGAAACTTTAAACAACTCACCCCCTATCATCATATATGCCTACCCTTATCGGGATCAGGACCATATATCACATGAATATAGAATCACACACATCTAATTGGAACCACATGACTAGGATAGATGAGTAAAATTCTACCAAAAGAGACCAATTAGGAAAACACTATTTAGATTCTTTGTTGAAACTTTAAACAACCCAAACCATCTTAGCATATTCTGGGTTCCCAATGATGATCAAAAGAAATCCACATCATATGAGCCTAAGTGACTATCATGATGCATAATCAAAACTCCCTTTCCATATTAGGCTAAGGTTCAATATCCACTTAATAAATAAACATCACACCCAAGTGCACTACACAAGGTGGAAATCAAATCAACTATAAAAGCACATAGTAGAACATTAATTTCACACCACTGGAAACTTGGTCGATCCCCCATTCATGGGGCTGCAGGCACCCAAACACAAGTTATATACCCAGTCTCAACTACATCCTAGTCTCCAGTCTACCATATCCCAAATAGTAAGACCCAAAATAAAAGAATTCATTTGATATCATATGTAACTAGATGAATTCAGTTACCATGTTAATAATCAAGCCTTGTGATGCTGCAAGACAACACCAATAAATAACCCGCACTAAGACCACTTGTAGTTCCCTAACTTGGATGCCACTTTAAAATGGTACTCTAGGCTGGTTGGCCACTGGACCTTAGGAACACCTCCCCATATACCAAAGGTTGTCGACTAGTAGTAAAGGTTTGATAGGTTATAGTGGGGGGACTGTAACCTTAGGTGGTGATAATAATAATGGCCCATATAAAAATATACATAGCAGAAGATGACTATAACTCAGTGGAAGAAACATATGAAACTCGATGGAAGGATAATCAAGTAGAAAAATAAAAAAAACCAAAACATACCATTTTTAGATGAGACATGTCATAACAGATCATATAATAAAAATAAACAAGGTCACCCATGTCCGACCATAATAATACATACATATATAAGGCATGCTGAAACAAGAAGGAAACATGAAAAAAAACATTCTCTCTTGACATCCATCCCATGCGAAAGGTCCAACTTGATCACTAAGGTCTAGCTCCTGAGCTTGGTCCCTTACATGGTCACATAGACATAATGTCTATATGCGTCCTGAGGTGCCTATGTAGGAATAATATCAGTAGGAAACCACTAACACATGCCTATCTTATATCCATAATTATGTAGGTGTATGATAAAATATAAATAAAATGATGAGGCACATACATTTAATAAAATACCCGCTTCTTGTGTGCTCAACAACCATAAGGAAGCATTCTACCTGCTCTGTCCATCACCGGTATAAATGTCAAAAAATGTGCCCCCAATTATATATATGGAATAAAACACATGTATGCATATATATAACTACAGTGGAAAGGATTCGTGGATAAACTCCCAAGGAATCCCCCAACGAGTATCATATCAGGTGAGCCCTCAGGCTTTACCTATAATCATGTCACTAGAACCTCATGCCATTAGTCAAATATCTGACATCTAGACAAAACAACCAAACAATAAGTACCTAGTCCCATATACCATAGATTAGAAGTCCCATGAGGATCAATAGCTCAACTTCCCAAGTCATAGTGATATATGTATTCCAATATATAATCACCATCGGTTTGAAGCCTGACATCTCAAGGAAAAACAATATCTGTCCTCCCAAGTCTTGACTGAACGACCTCAAGCATAACGGTGAACCTTAACCCCCAAACGATGGTCTCATAATTATCAATCGATGGTCTATCACCATCTACATGGATTTCTATGGTGAGCACCCCCCAACATATATGATGGTCAACAAAATCACTTAAGCTACATACTCTATGGGGGCCTCCACCCACAATGAGTGCTCAACATCACCTCAATCCGAGTCTTATCTGTGTGCACATAACTCCAATGACATGTTGACAAATAATAGTGAGTGGAAATCACCCAACATCATAATCTACATCATCCAACACATCGTTACCCTATGACCATGTTGCTAAATAATTATGGTCAACACTACCTCAAATAACATGGGCCTTACTTTCATCCCGACGACCTTTTCACCTCAATCCAATGACCATGTCACCTCAACCTAGTGATCATAATCACCCCATGTGTCCCAAGCTAAGTCCATACTAACAAAATACATCACCACAATCTAGGTGATCAACATCACCTCAATCCCCAAGCCTTTCCCATCACATTCCCATGGAACCAATCACATCAATATAAAAAATTAATTAATTAAATTTATACACTCAGCCTAAACTACCTAGGTTGGTCCAAACCCCTTACCCAGCTTGACCACTTGTAGTGTAGCAGAATAATTCACATAAGCATCTCACATAATCAATTTAATCAAATTAAAAGTGACTATTTATTTATTAGGGTCTCACTTGGTATGACCACATCGAGTATATAGAACACACCCCCACAAAACCCATAAAATCAAGGATAAATCTGGGAACAACCTATCTTGTACTAGTAGGTGATATATCATCTGATATCAACCTATAAACTAAGTTGAATTAGAAGAAAATAAAATTTTATATGAATGCCCTGAAAATAGGGTAAAAGAGATTGTGTATATTTACCTTTCCATGTGGAGAGATAAATAAATAAAAGAAGCTAGAAGATTGAAGGTCTTACCAATATAAATTCATAGCCACTAATGAATCAAGGATTAGAATCCAATCGAAGTAGTTAGATCAAAGCCTAAAAGAGGATGAAAATAGAGGGATTCCCTTTGATGTGAGTGTGAGTGTTGAAAAAAGAGAAGGAAAGGAGATAAATAGGAGTGGTACAAAAGTAATTTTCCCCTATTAAGTGACTCAAATGGTTTGAACACATAGTTTGGATAACCGTGCACCAACTATGTGGTGCTCTATGACTAAGAACTGTACACAAATGATCAAGATGCATGATTTTACAAAACATGCGCAAACTGTGTGAAAGACATCTGTTAAAAACTGTAGAGGCTTCACACATCCATGTACCCCCTCCTAAACTATTTGAAAAAACATGTCCAGTTCCACTAGAGGGCCGAATAGTTACTCCTAGGTGGTTATATGGTTTTTTCAAACTATGCACCTCTATAGATTCTTTCCAAAAACTGAGTTTTTGAGCTCCGATTCACCTGAAACTCATCCAAAATATCAAGGAACTTTTTTGGGACTTAAAACCCATCTAAAAACAAGGATTTGGGTCAATCAAACTCTCGAAATTAGGTTCATAATATAAAAAATAAATTTGGCATGCTCACGAGATACAAAATTCAAAAAGGTTGAGGATTTCTGACCCACTCAAAAACTTTGGATGTTACAGTGTGTGCACATACTATGCCTATTTTAAAGATATATTTTAGATGCATACTATGATTATGTGAATGATAAATTATTTTACTACTTATGAAATTATTTTTTAGCTTGAGCATGAATGGAAAACTTTTCTGTTCTATTTTTATAAAGAATACACAATCCATAGGACTTAAATTTCATCATAGTTTTAGTTTTATGGGAAATTTATGATTCTTTCCAATGTATCATCCATATATAAATAATCATTGAAGTTTTGGTAACACCATTAAAACTAAAAATACACCTCAGTGTATTTTTAGAAAAAATTTGATTAATGAATTATAAGATGTCAAATTTTTATTCAGGTAAGATTAGATTAAATCTAGCAATAGGAATAATGTTTTCACTGAATCCAATTATAATTAGAATAATAAAACTATTGTCTTTGAGTTTCCTTATTAGACAACCAATTTTTTATGTCATTGTTTAGCTGTAATGCACATTGAAAAAAATATATGTGAAATTTTGATGTCAATTATTTTAAATGTAAAGGGGAAGATAAAATATGATTTAAAATATCTATTTGACTTGTTGGATTGGGGTATCATACTAAAATTAAAACTTGTGTGTATCAATGAAAATAAATGGAGTGTTTTGTGTGCTTCTTATATGATGTCACCTTTAGAAAAAAAATCAATTTCTAGAAGTGCTAGAGACTATCAAGGTTCTTAATGGATATACAATAAATATATCATAATGGTTCAATAAAAGGGAGTTAAATCTTAAATATTTAAATAATCATGATTATCACATATGAAGTTTCCTTATGAACAATGTATGAGATCACTGAGTGGGGGACGAGATAAACTAGTGATTATTTTTTATTTTATAAGAAAGTTTCTTAATTTATTATGGAAACATTATTAACCTCTAAAAACTTGTCAGAGTTATAATTCACTCAAATATAAATCTCAACCTCACATTTCATATGAAAAAAATCTAAATAGAGAGAAACACATGATATTAATAAGGTACGGTACAAAGACCTACTCTAGGTATTCAGTTTGCACTTGTATCCCCATTAAGATTACAACTTCTCTCTATTTGGTATTTTTCTCAAATAATTATCCCCATTTGTATTTGAATAGATATTAAGTCTTAATTATTGTGCCTTGGAGTTATCATATTTAAGAATCACACAAAAATTGGTTCATCTGATACGGTTTGTGAAAAGTTCTATGTTTGGTAGGTTTGATGGAAATGTAAAAACTTTCTTAGAGAAATTTTTTCTGAATTGTTTATCCAATTTATTTAACCCTACTCAAAAATGGTCTATCGATGGATCAAGATCTAAAAAATTTTCCACTACTTTTCCCTTTGTACAAAATTTAGAGAATATGAACTATTAGAAAATTTTCTTACATTTACTCCATATTAAAGTTTTTATGGTGAAGTTTGTCCAGAGTGTTAGTCTCTCTTCTTCTCCATTGTAATTTTCTCTTATACCACTTTCTTCAGGAGATTTATCTTCTCAAAAAAATTACCAAATTCCTCTAAAAACATTAATATCTAAAAAATATTGATATATTGATAAAAAATTCATAACCAACACATATTGATATATTGAAAACAAATTAAACCAAACTAATTTTGATATTAACAATATCCTTCTTCATGATTTGATTCCAATAAAATTTCATTATCTAATTTGTAATAATATAAGGGTGGAAGTGATTCTATTTTTCCATTTTTATAGAGATATTTGTGCTAATTTTTTTTCCAATTATTTATTTCAAAAAATATAGAAAGAGGCACCATTAATTTTTTGTGAGTTAGAGAAAATTTTTCCTCCATCATTTTTCACATTCATGCTACATCTAACTATCCATATTATAAATGAAATAATTCTTGTAGTATGTGATGATTTTCAATGGATATATCTAATTAAAAGAAATATTTACACATTAAAGTTTTATATAAAGAATAGGAATCATCCTGAAGGTTCCATTGTGAAAGGTTACTTAGATCAATAATGTATGGATTTCTATTCAATGTATTTGTATGATGTGACCATGATACATAACCATTGAATGAGAAATGAATAAGTGAAGTATCATAAAATTAAACCCAAATCTATATCACTTCCCCAAACATGGGGAATTCCTATATCATATACATTGATCACATTAATCCTTGAAGAGTGGGAGATTTCACATCACACAATATTATCTAATTGTGGTTTGTTCGATGGATACATCAAGTAAGTAAATTTAACATGTATAAGTTATATCATCCCATGAAATTGTACATATGTGTTAAAATATTTCTATATTTTTATGAAGGTAATATGAAAAAATTATAAATAGAAATCATCATTCATTACCTTTGATAAGGAGAGATACTTAACATAGAAAAGAGTATCCTTCTTGGTTGAAATCGATGGTAGAAATATTTCTATAAAAAAAATAAAAAAATTAATATTCATTTAATTTTAACATTCCTTTATATTTGAAGTATTGAGTTCACCCACTGACTTTGTCACCAAAGAAATAAGAGCTTCATATTTTAGTCCTAATTTTTTGGTTCATGAATGAAAATCAATTATTATCAATGGGTAAAAATTTATTATCACTAATCGTGAAGTGAACATAATAAAAAAACAAGATAGTGTTATAGTATCTACAATAACAGACTATTATTCCATTACATCAGATAGTAGGTCTCAGTATGAAAATGTATCTTATTATGGATTTGTTGAGAAAATACTAATATTATATTATTACTCTAATGGTTGAGTTGCTATGATGAAATGAAAGTAGTTTGATTCAAATAAGATACATGACACATTTATTGATTACTTTGGATTTAGGATTATTAACATGACTCACATTCTTGCTACTGATGATTCTTATATTTTGGTATCATTGATGAAACAATTTTTTATGTGAAATATCATCTAAGACTTGAATTCAGTTTCGTTATTTAAGTAATCCCAAGAAATATTTTTGATGATTTTGGGTGTGAAATTGACACCATAACTTCTCCCATTAGCCTCGATCAATTTATTACCTATGATGACTCAAATAATCCAATTTTCAGATTTGACTGTGAACCAGAAGTTGTGGTGGGTAATATATAGAATAATTCATATGTATTATCAATATTTTGGGTTTATCTTTGAATCAGGTTTTTAGGTTGGTACTATTTATATTTATTTAATTTTGGTTTCAAATATTTTGTATGAAACTTGACCTTCATGTGCCTTTTCAGTATAAAGTGATTGTAGTTTTATTTGAGTTACATTTTATAATATTAAATTGAACTGTATTAGAACCTAACAAACCAAAAAAAACAGAAACAATCCAATTAGAAAAAAACAATATGAATTGAAATGAAACATGTTAAACTAATTAAAATGAAAAATAAAAACAATGAAATGAATGACCTAACATAAAAAATGGCTAAATGAACTAACCTAAAAAATGACCAAATGACCTAACCCAAAATATGAACCAAATAACCTAACCCAAAAAATTTCCAAATGATATAATCAAATAACCAAAATGAACCAAATTACCTAACCAAAACTAAATTGGATCAAATTGAAAATATAATAATAAAACCATATCATACCCATACTTAACATACTAATTAGAATGTGTTGATTTTGTTATGATACATATTTTAAGTTTTGATTTTATTGACACTAAATATGATTTGATTATGTTATGTCACTACCTATCCTTTATTTATCCTAATAATTTTAATCCCTTAATTAAGTCACACCACCTATTATTTATTGTTTTCCATATACATTAGTTATTAATTTTTAATTAAATGTATATTTATTTTCAAATCCGGGAAATTATTTTTTTTGAAGAGATATGAAGGAAGATAATATTTGATAATAATCAACACATGAGAGAGATGGGTATTACTCATATGGTGCCTCTTGTGAGTATACTATTTCACACACACACACACACATATATATATTAATAACAAATAATGTTACATCATTAATATATATTTTTTAATTTTAATTAGGAGCTATCACCTAGGAGAAAAATATTCTTTGACCATTCCAGTGGTAGTAATGCTCATCTGTATGATTTGAGGGGGGGGGGGGGGGGGTACTAGAGCTACTCAAAACACTCATCATTCCTGATTAAACCTAGAACCTTCATCAAATATATAATGTAGCACAATTTCTCATCCCATAGTTCCATTAGTGGAACCAAGGATATTTGGACCACCTATACTATCACCACCATTCACATATGATCCTCCTAATATATATTCTCCTTATTCTATGATAGATCCCATTACCCATATATATATATATTCACAAGCATCGATTCTAGCACAGTTTTCTACTACTTTGTTCTCTTTGTAATTTTATGTTCATGCTCCTTCAACTTATACTCCAGCGTATTCTGAACCTCCCAAGCATACTAATCATCATGAAAAGACATTGGACCTCACTGGTAATACATAGGTAAAATATCCTTTATATTCTAGGGATCTATTAGTACCCACTGATCAGCTTATATCAAGTATATATATATATATAGAACCCTAGTAATTTTTTGACCACAATTTATTTTCATTATAAGATGTATTAATTTAATATTTTTCTTTTACTATTTCATAATTAGATCTTCCATTATAAGGTATCATAGGCATGCATGCATGCATGAAGTGTGGAACTACCAAACATAGGCGATGTTCAAGTATAACGAGGATATAAAATTATTGGTAAAATAGGGAGAGAATGAAGGAGTTTTATGGCAATGCTTTCCAAATACTGTGACATCATTACCGTCAGGCCAGTCTTCTGGAGGCACCTTGAAAATGAAATAAAGGATGATTCTTGGCCTCAAATATGGGTAAAAAAATTAATTTGATTTAATAATATATTACTATTATTTTTATATGAATTAATATTTTGGTATCAGACTCATTATAATTTTCCATATGGTGAGGCTGTGAGGATTGCATGGCTAATGGAATTAAGTGAGCTATGGAGAGAATATAAACATGAGTTATATAATGGATGGTTTACTAGAGTTGGAGTAGATTAAGTGGATACACCTATCCTGAATGATCATCCAATAACACAATATTAGGAAATTATTTCTCATTGTAAGAGTGATAAGTTTAAGGTATTAATCAAATTTTAGGTTTTGATTGAAAATGAATATGATTTTCATTAATACTCTATTTGGTATTATTGAATATTATTTTTTAGTAATCATAAAAAAGAAATAAAAAAAAGGATTCTATGAAGTATCGCCACACTTTATTGAAGAAAGTGATGCTGGAACATGAGAGGAATCATGTATTTTTTTATCAAAAATTGCATTTAATTAGGTCCTAATAGAAATGAACTATATGTAAATAGTTTGATATAATAATTAAATGTTTCAGTTTATATTTTATAAATAGCATGACTTAATTTTACTATAAAAACATGAAATATCTTCACATAAAATTAACATATAAAAAATTATAAATCTAAACTATATTAACGTATAAACTCTAAACTTTAGTAACATGTATATATTTTCAAATAATATTAATATATTAACATATAAATAGATTCATTTAATATGAAAATAAATACTTGTTAACTATAAACCATAACGAAAGTGGTGAGAATATAATGAAACTAAATATAATCAAACTTTACTATCTATAACTACCCAATCCAAATCAAACACAATAAAACCAAATTGAACCAAAAGGAAACAATCTTACCCTAAAAAATTTGAACCAACTAGATATAAACAAAATTAAATAGAACAGAAATAAATATAATCAAGACTTAAATGAACTAAACTGTATCAAAATTTATGAAATTTATCTAAATCATATGATGTATTGAATGCAACTACAATTGAAACATGAATTGAATGAAACTGAAATGACTAAAATTGAACTAAACCAAACAATAATAAACCAATCAAAATTAAGCTAAACTTAACTTTATCAAACTAAACTAAACCATATTGACCTAAATTAATACAAATTAACAAGTTTTATTCATAACTAAACCAAAATAAGATGAATATGATCTATAAGTTATGAATTAAGCTAAAAAATTCTTACTCAAACTGAATTCATCCAAACTTAGTGGAACCAATAAAAAATGAAGTTAACCCAATATAATAATAAAAAAACTAATCTGAATATATATTTTCAAATAAATCCAAATTTTCTCATTTCAATTTTATTGATTATAGTTTCACATAGTTTTGGTCAATAAAATACATTTCTATGAAATTTAATTCAATTGGTTTTTGTTATTGTGAATTAAATATTAGATACAATGAGTTAATTTTGTTAAAAAATACAGCATTATTGAATAATGGTTTTCTACATTCAATTTCATTATAGAGGGCGCTATTGAACATTAATGGTTGTTTTACTTGAGTAAAATAGTTTTTCTCAAGTATAAAGAAGAAATATAGAAGTTCTATAAATGAAAAAACACAATAAAAAATTATAAGTTTTACTTTACCAATTTCAAATTGTAATATATATTTTTTAACTAAATAGTTCATTTATATTTTCAACAATGTGCTTTAGTGTCCCTTGATGAGAAGAAAAATAAAAAATTAGGTCTAAACTATCATTTAAACCAGATATTAGGAGATGAGAACCATGTGAGAGTATGCTATCGACCAGGGAAGAGAATTTTACCCATGGGATAATCGGCCACTTCAGGAACCTCTAACAATTATGGTAACATCGAGTTGGAAATGTATCATGAAAAGGAAGAAAAGGAACATGTAGAGGAAACCAAGGATAAAAAAATAGCCATGAATGAGTGTAAACAATGTCAAAAGGACAATGATAAATTTATGAAAGTTATAATAGCATTATGTCCATCAATTCCACCAGACTCCACCATGATTTTTGATACATGCATATAGACAGTATGTTCGTTATATGATGCACCGGGTGGTGATGATGATGTTCCTAGTGGTGGTTAGGATGATGGATTTCCTATTGATGGTGATGGTGATACTAATAGTGTTGGTGGTAATGATGATTTTGGTGATGGTGATGATGATGGCGATGGTGATGATGATGGTGATGAGTATGTTGGTGATGATAATGGTGGTCATGAGAGAGATTGATCCTCTACATTTCTAACTGATATCTATAAAACATCATGTTTGATGATTGAACATGATTACATATATTTGATATGATTTTTTTTAGTTATCAACTGATCAAATGTGAAATATAAAATATTTGTACTATTTTAAATGTGCATTGTGACTGGTTCAATGATTCAATTTTTTCTTACTTTTTTATATTGGATACTAGTTATTTGGGGTGTGGCTGCAGGTGTTTGGGGTGGGTGCTAGTTCTGTGATAATATGGGAGGTACTGCTAGATTCTTTAGATAAGTAAGGCTATAAAAAAAGTTTAATAAAACTATTAGAAAAATGTAAATCCATGGAAACTATACCTATAGTTTCAAAGAAACCATCGGTATAGAGTGATCCCAAAAGCTTGTATACCCATGGTTTAGGAAACCTTTGGTATATACTTACTAATGATTTCCTATCCTATACTAATGTTGTAAACTTTTTGTATAAGGTCCATTTATAGTAGTTTCCCTTTATGTATAACTTCTCAAGTTGATCAAGTGATAAATCCTCATGAATATAAATGAAGCATGCAGACTTCATGAATCAGTTCACCACTACCTAGATGGA
Source organism: Viscum album (assembly GCA_963277665.1). NCBI lineage: Eukaryota > Viridiplantae > Streptophyta > Magnoliopsida > Santalales > Viscaceae > Viscum > Viscum album. The sequence continues at coordinate 630,166,242 of OY728130.1, read as the reverse complement.
ATTATAGCCTTTAGAAGTCTTAAGAAGACTGATGACTACATAGTGATGTTATCCAACTTCTATACTGGTATAAGAAAGAGTTTCATCACCCCCTTATAATTTTATCACTATTTATTAAGTTGATGTACTGAGAATCAAGATACATACTCAGTAATATCCCATTTCATTTTGTCCCACCAAAAGTGTTGATTAAGATCTTTATACAACTTTATGCTTCTAGGGTGAATAGAGAAGGATGAGATATGTGCATCATCCATAATTTCCTTCTTTAATTATATTTTTTAAGGGACATGTCTTCATTTCCTGAATCTTATAACTCTACTATTGTCAAATATGAACTCCAAAATACATTTTTCCTTATTTCATAGCTCAATATCATCTTTATGAGCCTCATTGATCTTTATAAAGATGGATGACTAAGTAATAATTTGATAAAGGTAGGAATTCATCTATTCCATAGTGATTTCCATATCCATCATTTGAATATCTAGGAATACTAGGCCCCTCTCAATCTTCATCAAGTATAGCCTAGCATGATCCTTTCTTCTTAGAGCATTTTCCACCTTATTTTCCTTCTATGGATGGTAATGTATTGGGAAATAATAGTTTTTTATTAACTCTAATAGTATCCTTTGGTTCATGTTCAACTCATTCTGTGAAAATATATACTTTTATTTCTTATGATCAGTATATATATCACACTTTTCACCATATAGATAATGCAGCCAAATCTTTAATGAAAAGATAACTACTGCCAACTCTAGATCATGTAATATGTATTTTGCTCACGGGTCTTCAATTTTCATGACACATAAGAAATTAACTTTTCATTTCTCATAAATACAAATCCCAAACTTTTCTTTTAATTATCATTTTATAAGAGAAATCCTTCTCCACTATAGGGTAATGTGAGCACAGGTACGGTTGTAATGCCCTGATATTTTTGAATATATTTTTTTCTAAATTAATAATATATTTCATAGCTTGATCTACACACAAAACTGAATTAAAATGAGAAACAACATATTTATTATTAAGAAAATTTAATAATAATAAAACCTCTAGTAAATAAAAATATTGTAATCAATTATAAATGCATGAAAAATATAATTAAGAACACTTAGAGTTTTCAAAAGGAATTTTTAAATAAAATTAGTTTTCTTTATATACTGTATTTTCATTTAAAGGATAAATGTAACATCTTTAGTTTTTAAAAGGAAACACTATGTTCGATAACATACAAAACACGCCACATCGAGCTTAAAGGAACAACTAAATATTATTATTTAAGTGTTATTGTTATAAACTAGCCGTTAAAATGGAAAGAATGAACATGATTCATTGAATTATGAATATATGGTTTACAAATGTATATATAATTAATTATTTGGTGAAAAATTAATTATGTAAAATCATTTTTAAATTAAAAGGAAATGTTTTTCGAAAAAACTATTTAAATGTGCATAAGTGTATTTTAGACCAATAAATAAAAAAATCAATATTGTTGGATTATATTAATGATATATATATATATATATTATTAAACATAATGTTTAAGATTCATCTTAATTTTTTCTAGAAATTATATAAGAACAAATCCAATTTTACGCATAAAAGAAGTATTTTTCAAAAAAGGAAGTTTTACTAACTTTTGATGACACACTTGTTTTAAATCTAGTTTTTGAAACTTAAGATCATTTTTGGAGGTCTATATATTTCAATTATGAATTTTTTGAAATGATATTTGTTCCTCTAAAAAGGATGATCAGTTGGAAAGAATATGCGATAATAGTTTAAAAAACAAGGTTTTTTCCATTGATGAGCATAAACACTTTGATGCCTCTCATATAGTACGAACATGATTTTGGACCATTGTAATCCAGATAAATAACATTCCATATGCTGGAAAGTCACTATTTTTTCACATTAATGCAGCTTTCAGTAAGAAATTTTGTTTCACAACAATATCAAATATACTAAAACCATTACTCCACAATGAATTTAACTCATTAATAAATGGTTTTAAATAAACATAAATATTATTTTTTAGATGTCCTGGAATTAATAAGGCCAAAAAGATATATGGTTCCTTCATCAACATACAAGGAGGTAAATTGTACGGAGTTATAAAGACAAGACCATATGAATACTGACTACCGTAAGAACCAAATGGATAGAAAATGTCAGTAGAAAAACCCAATCGCACGTTTCAGGCTTTTAAAGAAAAAGATAGATAAAATTGGTCAAAATATTTCCATGAATCACCATAAAAGGGATGATTTAAGGTTTTACCAGTTGGAATATTGGTTTTGTTCCATGACATCAATACTGTTGTGTTTTGAGACATAAATAAATGCTACAATCTAGGTATAAGAAGGAAATATCTCAATTGTTTTATAGGAATCAATCAAGACTTCCCTTATTGAGCCTCTTTATACCTCGATTGTCCACATGTGAAAAACTATACAAAGACTCATTTTCACCATAATATAAGATGAAATCATTTAAACATGCATTAATATTTTGATAACTAAGACCCAGATTATGAACCAGCCTCTTGCTCTCATAAAAATTTGTAGGCAACACATTTCCTTTAGGTAGTAGTATTTTTACCAAAGATAATATCTAATCAAAACAACTATTTGAAATTCCATTATTTGATTTAATATCCATAAATTTAGAAACTAATTAAAATTTTATTATCGTGCAACCAGGATATAAGGCATCCTTAGCGGACCTCAAAAAATCATAAAAATGAGATGGTTCCAACTCAGGGGTTAAATTAACATCATCCTGAGTTTTTACTTGTTGAAAAGATGGACCCGCCACATCATGTACTAAATTTTGAAATCATGCTGGATCAGGAACCAAATTATTAGTATATTCTTTTGAAATGCATTCACCATATTGATACCAAAAAAAATAATCTGGTTAAAAACCAAAACACAATAAATGACCCCCAATGTTGTCAAATGTTTCAAACATCCTCAGAATACATTTTTTACAATGACACTTAATTCTACCTTCTAAAACAAATTCTGGGTTTGATGATGAAAATGATAATAAAGATTCAACACCATCAACATATACAGGATTTAAACTAGAACCATTTGTAATCTTGTACTGATTTATCCAAGCATGATCATCTAATAATGATTTTTGTCAACTTCCTTGTTCTGTATTTCTATAAAAAATATAAAATAATTAGTTTTTTTATAATTTGATATAAGAAAAACACTATCCAAAAAAATAAGACAATTAAATTCCCTTTTTCTATCAAATTATAATAATTTCTATTATTTAATACTTATTTATAGTATTTTTTTAAACTTTTATACCAATATACACTAACTTATAATAATTTATACTAATTACCACTAATTATTATTAATTACAACTAATTTGTAGTAATAATTTCTAATTACTAGTGACACAATTTCCATCAGATTGGTGGAATATCTTTTGCCTGACGACTCATCTCCACTATCTTCAATTGAAATCACTATGAAAAATATGCTCCGATATACAAATATCCATTTTTGTATGCATGGGGATGGAGAGAAGGGAGGCCTCACTATGCTGTTCTCCATTCTTGTGAATACAAAAAATGGATATTCGTATGTCAGAGGAGATTTTTCATAGTGATTTCAATTGAATAAATTTGCAAAGAGATGAGACATCGGAAAAAAGAGACTCTTTTTCCAGATAGCTCATCTCCTTGCAACTTTCACCGAATAAAATAAGTATGAAAAATATGCTCTGATGTACACATATCTATTTCTATATGCATGAGAATGGTGAGCAGAAAGGCCTTTCTGTGCTCCTCTCCATTCTCATGCAAATGAAAATGGATATCCGCACATGAGGACATATTTTTCATAGTGATTTCAGTGGGGAAAATTTCCAGGAGGTAAGGAATCAGGAAAAAGGGAGACGCCAATCCACTAGATATTGTGCCAATTTGTTACAAATAGTACTCACCTGTGTGTTCGCACGACAATACAGTTCATTGCTTATTTTAAAGAGGACATAAATATATTTCAAAGTTACAAAACTCACAAGCGGAAGGTGTTTTGAAGGGAGAAGATAGTAACTGCAAACCAAATGAGAAATCAATGGAACTCGAGAGGGGGAGAGGTAGGGATTGGATCTATAGATAGTGGTGGTATAAATAAGAGTACCAAGTCAATGATAAAGTGAAAAATAGAGGCACATGAACCATTGGAGGAGATGAAGGGAATCATGGGAATGGACCCAAGAAGGAATATTGGAATAGTTGTAAAAGTTTCTAAAGACATCGTCACAATAGTAATAAATAGAATTTTTTTATGAAAGGAAATACAAATTTATTTGTACCATTGAGAAATATTATATATGAAGTAACAGACTTCACAGTGATCAACATTTCTCCTAGAGAGACACTTCTTAGTAGTTGGATTAATATTATGTTCATCCTAACATAATGGTGAAAAGAGTTATTGTGATCATTAATTCAAAATACACAAATATAGCACTGAGAGAAAACAAAACATGTTTTAGTCAGTAATAAAGTCCACAATGAAGAAAATTTTGCAAGATATAAGAAATTTAAGCATTCAATCTCATGCATTCAGATATATCACAAGGACAATGAGAAAATGATCATAAAAACAGAAACATGGTAAGAAGAAAAATAACATCTTCCAAGTAAAATATATGAATAATATTTCAGGGTTGATTATCCCCATTTTTATTCTTCTCCAGATTTATATCTACAGGGCTCATACTTTCATCTACAGGATTCTACCCTTAGATTCACTCCTTAAAAATGAAATTGCTCAAGAACAACTTCACCTATCCAAAAAACTGAAAAACAAAAAATAAATTCCAATGTAAGTTGCATATATTTTATTCTTGACACACTACAACCAATAGAAGAACAAATAGAAACATCATAAACAAAACTTGAAAAAATAGAGCATAATGGAAAAATGATTTCAGTTTTTCACAATCATATGATAACCTATAGAACTGAATTATTCTCCCTGATGTTGCATGTTATTGATCCAAACATAGTCTCGATCAAGAATTATGAGTGACCTCCTGAAGATAACTCTAATGATGTCCAAATAGTAATGAAACCAAGGAAGGGGTTGTGGATGAAAAAATCAATCCCATGATATTACTCCCAAGGAAAGTCAATTAAAAAAAATCATTCAATCAAAACCTATTATCAAAACTGTTCATCAAAAACTATTTGATACCTTACTTAATTCTTGATGAAAGTTGAAGAGAAGAAGAATTAGTCAAATTATAGTTTCAGAGGTTTTAGTAATTTGGAATCAGGTATACTAAATGAAATCAAAATGTAAACAGTATAATAAAATATGAATATATGAATAAATATAGAAAATTAACCTACAAGGAACTCATTCTGAGGAAGTATTGATAATTAGATGTATAAAAATCATAGCCAAAAATAAATAGATTAACTTTTTCATGGGACACAATAACATTTTTTGTTAACTTGAATCCCCTCTAAATAAATGATTCATTAAATTCATGATGACTATAGAAGAAAATATCAAACATACCAAATATGAGGCAAGAAACAATGGTCCAAAAATACCTGAAAATACAGTAAACTATATATTATAAAATGAAAATGTTAAAATAATGGCAGGAATAAGAAACTGGCTGTAAGTATTAAAAATTTAGTGATATTAACTTTAAAAACATAATGCTTTATATGTTGTTGTGACATTAAAGTACAATATCCTACACCATTAATGAAAAAATTTGAGAATACAATGATTCAATATACAGTTAATGCCTTAAAATATAGTAAACTATATGTTATAAAATGAAAATGGTAAAATAATGGCAGGAATAAAAAAAATCTGTTAGTATTAAAAATTTAGTGATATTACCTTCAAAAACATAATGCTTGACATGTATTTGTGACATTAAAGTAAGATATCCTAAACTATTAATGAAAAATTGAGAATATAATGATTCATCCATTGTAGTAGTATACAGTTAATGCCTTAAAAATTTAGAAAAGGATTACCCCATAATGAATATAGAGTAATGATATCAATTAGAAAGTTGAATGATATAAATTTCAAAAGAAAAATATATAGTAATGATATCAATTAAAAATTTGAACTTGTAGTTACAGACAATTAGAATGTGTTCTTGAAATAAGTTGTGAGGTTGAATGATATAAATCTCAAATAATGTTCCATAATAAGGATAATTAATCAGTTTTTTAACTCTATTTCAGCCATTCCAAACTGAACCCAAAAAAGAAATGAATAATTTTATGAAGACCAGAGTAAAAACATTCATAAAATTTAACACACATGAACTAAAAGACCCTTCACATAGGAGCCTTTTACACATAAAAGAACCAATTTATGGTCACTAAACTGGAACAACCATCATTGGAATTATCACTGTGATAACAAAATAATGTGTTTGTCCACCACTTTTCTACAGTCTGTACTATCAAATTAAGCATAAGTATAGAATAAAGGTGTCTTTAATGCTTAAAAAATTGGCATTGGAATACCATATGGTAGGATGTAACCAGCCCTGTTGACCTCCAGCTGTCTTCTTAGATAATATTTTTAAGATGAATGAGCAGAGGATAATCTTATCAATCACAATAGAAAATGAGAATCTTGCAATTGTCTTGCATGAATTTGGGTAAATAATGAAAGGTTTACCTCGATATGAAATAGAATTTCATGTGTATATTCCACTTTTCAACTTTAGATCAATGATGGCAGCACCATACAAACAACCCATAAAAATAATAGAGAATGATGAAATTGAAGGGATTTTATCCACAAAGGTGAATTATTCAATCTGGAAGGCGGGACGTGGAATACTTCTTGGTAATTTTTTTTAATATTTAGTTTACAGCCATAAAATGAAATCTGCATGGATCAATCAAACTGGTATTACATCCTAGAGTCAAATTGGCAACCACATGATATTAAATGGTTATGCAATCTATGTATATGTACATATATTGAAATGATACCTAAAAAAGGCTACTTATTACATACTATAATAGAAATATTGAAATCAAATATTAATGTTATTGAAGCAGAACATAATAATATGTAAGACATTAAATTTGTACATTAATTTATAGTAAACAATTCCATTTTAGAGCTGGTAAAAAATACATGAAAATTTACACTATATACTAACAGTGAACACAACATTCCAACCATGAACAAATAGTGAACACAACATACTAACTGGAAACACGTATGTAGTGTATTGGAAATATTAAAAGTGTAAAAAATGACAATAGTGAATGGAAACATATATACAATGACAAAAAATGGGTTCACAACCTGAGTTCACTGATGCATTTTATAAAGCATGTCCAATGAAATCTACTCCAAGCCTGATCCAAAGAATTGGAGAACCTTGAGCCTTCACCGTCATCTTAAATCTGTGTAGCACACACCATGTACTTAGAAAGAACAAATTCCTCTTGACCAGTATTACATACCTCATCATATGTTCTACAGTCAGCAATAGCCTGGTTACTGCAACTTAGCAGACAAGCGTACTATGTCCTCCGTAATAATGGAGACACATACAACCAACAATGGAATATAGAACATCATAATAATAGTATGGATAAATATTTAGGGCGCTGACCAGTGTAGGGTTTACCTCATCAATTAGGACTCTGATTGGTGTAGGATTTACCGCAATCACAGCTCTTATCAGTGTAGTTAACACTAAAAAAACTAACAATGAATACAATATTCTGAAGGGAAATAAAAACACATATATAGTGGAATAAATTTGTAGTGAATGTAACATATTAATAGTGAACACAACATACTAATAATAGACACATCATTCCAACTATGATCCAACTGTGAACGTAACATACTAATCGGAAACAGTTATATAGTGTATTGGAAATATTGAAAGTGCACAACATGAAAATAGTGACTGGAAACATATACACAATGACAAAAACTGGGTCCCCAACCTTAGTTCACGTATATAGTGTATTGGAAATATTAAAAGTGCACAACATGACAACAGTGAATGGAAAAAAATATACAATTGACAAAAACTGGGTTCCCAACCTGAGTTCACTGAGGAATTTTATAAAGCATGTCCAGTGCAATCAACTCCAAGCCTAATCCAATGCTTTGGAGAACCTTGAGGCCCCGTCGTCATTATAAATCTGTGTAGTAGGTAGCATGTAGTCAGAAAGAAAAAATTCCTCTTGACCATCGCTACATACCTCATAAGATTTTCTATAGTTAGCAACATCCTGGATACTACAACTTAGCAGGGAAGAGTACTATGTCCTCCCTAATAACGGAGACACCTACGACCACCAGTGGCATATACAACATCATAATAACAGTATGGCTAGATATTCTGGGCTATGACTGGAAACATATATACAATGACAAAAACTGGGTTCCCAACCTTTGTTCATGTATATAGTGTATTGGAAATATTAAAAGTGCACAACATGACAATAATGAATGGAAACATATATACAATTGACAAAAATTTGGTTCCCAACCTGAGTTCACTGAGGAATTTAATAAAGCATGTCCAGTGCAATCAACTCCAAGCCTGATCCAAAGTGTTGGAGAACCTTGAGGCCCCATCATCATCACAAATCTGTGTAGCAGGCAGCATGTAGTCAGAAAGAACAAATTCCTATTGACCAACGCTACATACCACATAAGATTTTCTACAGTTAGCAACATCCTGGCTACTACAACTTAGCAGGGAAGAGTAATATGTCCTCCCTAATAATGGAGACACCTACTTCCACCAGTGGCATATACAACATCATAATAACAGTATGGCTAGATATTCTGGGCTGTGACTGGAAACATATATACAATGAAAAAAATTGGGTTCCCAACCTTAGTTCATGTATATAGTGTATTGGAAATATTAAAAGTGCACAACATGACAATAGTGAATGGAAACATATATACAATTGAAAAAAACAGGGTTCCCAACCTGAGTTCAGTGAGGAATTTTATAAAGCATGTCCATTTAAATAAACTCCAAGCCTGATCCAAAGCGTTAGAGAACCTTGAGGCCCCGTCGTTATCATAAATCTATGTAGTAGGAAGAATGTAGTCAAAAAGAAAAAATTCCTCTTGACCAGCGCTACATACCTCATAAGATGTTCTATAGTTAGCAACATCCTTGGTACTACAACTTAGTAGGGAAGAGTACTATGTCCTCCCTAATAATGGAGACACTTATGGCCACCAGTGGCATATACAACATCATAATAACAGTATGGATAGATATTCTGGGTTGTGACTGGAAACATATATACAATGACAAAAACTGGGTTCCCAACCTTAGTTCATGTATATAGTGTATTGGAAATATTAAAAGAGCACAACATGACAATAGTGAATGGAAACATATATACAATTGAAAAAAACTGGGTTCCCAACTTGAGTTCACTGAGGATCATTATAAAGCATGTCTAGTACAATCAACTCTAAGCCTGATCCAAAGCATTGGAGAACCTTGAGGCCCCATCGTCATCATAAATCTGTGTAGCAGGCATCATGTAGTCAGAAAGAACAAATTCCTCTTTACCAGTGCTACATACCTCATAAGATGTTCTACAGTTAGAAACATCCTGGATAATACAACTTAGAAGGGAAGAGTACAATGTCCTCCCTAATAATGGAGACACCTACGACCACTAGTGGCATATACAACATCATAATAACAGTATGGATAGATATTCTGGGCTATGACTGGAAACATATATACAATGACAAAAAAATGGGTTCACAACCTTAGTTCACGTATATAGTGTATTAGAAATATTAAAAGTGCAAAACATGACAATAATGAATTTTAACATAAATAAAATTGACAAAAACTGGGTTCCTAACCTGAGTTCACTGAGGAATCTTATAAAGCATGTCCGGTGCAATCAACTCCAAGCCTGATCCAAAGCATTGGAGAAACTTAAGGCCCCGTCGTCATCATAAATCTATGTAGCAGGAAACATGTAGTCAGAAAGAAAAAATTACTCTTGACCAGTGCTACATACCTCATAAGATGTTCTATAGTTAGCAACATCCTAGGTACTACAACATAGTAGGGAAGAGTACTATGTCCTCCCTAATAATGGAGACACCTACGACCACCAGTGGCATATACAACATCATAATAATAGTATGGATAGATATTATGGGCTGTGATAAGTGCATGGTTTACCTCATCATTCAGGGCTCTGATTATTGTAGGAATTAACTCAATAATAGCTCTTATCAGTGCAATTTGATTGAAATAATTCAGTACTGCAATTACTTTTTTTCAACCAAAAAAATGATTTGAGATCAATAAAACCGAATCACAACAGTGATATAACATTATAGTTTTAGAATCAAACATTAAAGACTCTTTATTCCATAGAAAAGACCAAACCACGTACAAACTCACAGTGAATACAATGAACAAACTAACAGTGAATACAACGTATTAACATTGAACAAACTAACTGTTAATAAAAAATATTAACATTGAACAAATTAATAGTGGAATTTAGAGCTCGAGGTGCTTTAGTAGTGCATCAATGTTACAAAAAATTAAATTCAAGTTTACCATAGATAGAGGAAATTAAAATCACCAGCCGATGGTGGAGTCAGAATTCATAGAAGGTGCGAAGGCAGTGTAGGAGGAGGCAGAGCAGATGGAGCAGTTCAATTGCATACAATAAACAACTTTGAAATGAGAAAGAAACATACCTCTAGATAAAAATGCATTCAGTGTGTACTTGAGGATGAATTCATAAAAAATAGGAATACCTGAAAATGTATTCATTATGTTTTTGGACATGTGATCATTAAAATGCATCCATTATACACCTGAAAATGGGAAAAAGTGTAGTAGTTATTACTTATCAAGGTAGTGGAATATTAAAGTGGGTAATCAAGTACATAAAATTATATTGTAAATAAAAATCATAAGTAATTCAAAAAAAGCATGCTACTATAGTTAAGTTATTAAAAAAAATTACTGTGAAAAAATATACTGATACTACTATTAAAATTAAAATTATTAATGAATATAAAATTTCTAAAAGCTCACAAACTGCATTTAAAACAATGGAAGAAGAATAAAAGTAGGGCACAAAATTAGGATTAGAAAAGAGGAATAACCATTAAACATAAAGGATGAATTAAATAAGGTTGAGCAAATTAGGATTTTAGTAATGGAAATGAAACTGGATGGAAATATATGATCTAATGCAAAAGAATCATAGATGGAAGAATGAAAAAAATCAGGTATTTTGTGATTAAGAGATAACATGTAGAGAATGATGAGCTGTTAATTTATACGGATGATGATAGAAGAACCTATTCAGCTCCACTTCAATTAGAGGTGTATGATGGGGGAACGAAGGGGAGTGATGTTGATCAAGTATTCAAGCAGGAGGTCAGAGGCGGAGGTGGAGGTGAGGCGAGGGTGGAGGCGTAGCTAGGGAAGGGGGTCGACAAGGGAGGCAGTCTCAAGAGGGGTCGAGGAGGGATTCGGGGAGGGAGGCAGTGTGGAGAGGTGAGTCGGGATGGTGGGAGATAGGTAGGGATAGGGAAATCGAGGAGGAGGCAGAGTGGAGCTGGAGCTGGAGGTGTGGAAAGAGTCGTGGAGGGAGAGGAAAATCGTGGTGGGGGTATGGTGGGAGATAGATGTACTGAAAGAAATGGAAGGATATGATGATAGACGATGAATCTGTTCACTAAGAATCGTAGTTCGACAACGCGAGAGGGAGAGGAAACCTAGGGTATAGTCCTAAGGAAGTGGGAGGGAGCGTGAGTTACCACTGAACGTGGAGGGACGATGACGATTCCACGCACAGTAGTTGGATACCATGAGAGGGCGAGGAATCCTACGGTATCGTCGTGGTGAAGAGGGATGGAGCGCAGTGAGAGTCGTGGTTGGATAACTCAAGCAGGAGAGGAAACCTAGGGATTTTTGTGACGAAGATGGAAGGATCCATAGTAGTCTCTGAATGCAGAGGAACGACGTGGAAGAAAAGCAGCCATGGAGCGTGGAGCGTTGATGAAAGGACATGTGTATTGAAGAAAAACCCAAGATTAGTATATATATATAGATTTATCACAATTTATTTCAATTTTTTTCTAATTATTAATAATTATTGCTAATTATTTCTAATTATTGATAATTATTGGTAATTATTAGTAATTATTAGTAATTATTGGTAATTATTAGGAATTAATTACAAGTTGGTGCAATTTATTACTAATTATAGCAATTTATTACTAATTATTACAATTCATTACTAATTATTATAATTTATTACTAATTATAACAATTTATTACTAATTATTATAATTTATTACTAATTATTACAATTTATTACCAATTATTAGAATTTATTACTAATTATTACAATTTATTAATAATTATTACAATTTATTACTAATTATTACAACTTATAACTAATTATTAGAATTTATTACTAATTATTAAAATTTATTACTAATTATTTCTAATTACTAGTAATTATTTCTAATTATTTGTAATTATTGTTAATTATTGCCAATTATTGCTAATTAGTGGTAATTATTAGAAATTAATTACTAATTATTACAATTTATTACTAATTATTACAATTCATTACTAATTATTACAATTTATTACTAATTATTAGAATTTATTACTAATTATTATAATTTATTACTAATTATTAGAATTTATTACTAATTATTACCATTTATCACAAATTATTACAAATTATTATTAATTATTACAATTTATTTCTAATTTTTAGAATTTATTACTAATTATTACAATTTATTACTAATTATTAGAATTTATTACTAATTATTACTAATTGTTGCAATTTATTACTAATTATTACAATTTATTACTAATTATCACAATTTATTACTAATTATTAGAATTTATTAGTAATTATTACAATTTATTACTAATTATTAGAATTTATTACTAATTATTAGAATTTATTAATAATTATTACTAATTATTTTAATTTATAACTAATTATTATAATTTATTACTAATTATTATAATTTATTACCAATTCTTAGAATTTATTACTAATTATTACTAATTGTTGCAATTTATTACTAATCATTACAATTTATTACTAATTATTTCAATTTATTACTAGTTATTAGAATTTATTACTAATTATTATAATTTATTACTAATTATTAAAATTTATTACTAATTATTAGAATTTATTACTAATTATTATAATTTATTACTAATTATTAGAATTTATTAATAATTATTAGAATTTATTACTACTTATTACTAATTATTATAATTTATTACTAATTATTATAATTTATTACCAATTATTATAATTTATTACTAATTATTATAATTTATTACTAATTATTAAAATTTATTACTAATTATTACTAATTATTACTAATTATTACAATTTATTACTAATTATTAGAATTTATTACTAATTATTATAATTTATTACCAATTATTAAAATTTATTTCTAATTATTACTAATTGTTTCAATTTATTACTAATTATTACAATTTATTACTAATTATTATAATTTATTACTAATTATTAGAATTTATTACTAATTACTGCAACTTATTACTAATTATTACAATTTATTACTAATTATTTCAATTTATTACTAATTATTTGATTTTGTTACTAATTATTACAATTTACTACTAATTATTACAATTTATTACTAATTGTTGCAATTTATCACAATTTATTACTAATTATTACAATTTATCCCCAATTATTACAATTTATCATCAATTATTACAATTTATCACCAATTATTACAATTTATCGTCAATTATTATAATTTATTACCAATTATTACAATTTATTACCAATTATTAAAATATATTACTAATTATTACAATTTATTACTAATCATTACTATTTATTACTAATTATTACTATTTATTACTAATTATTACTAATTGTTGCAATTTATTACTATTTATTAAAACTTATTACTAATTATTACAATTTATTGCTAATTATTAGAATTTATTACTAATACTAATTATTACAATTTATTACTAATTATTGCAATTTATTACTAATTATTACAATTTATTACTGATTATTACACTTTATTACTAATTATTACAATTTATTACTAATTATTATAATTTAATACAGATTATTATAATTTAATTCTGATTATTAGAATTTAATAGTAATTAATAATAATTCATATAATAACTATTAATTAATACTAATTTATACTAATCACACATAATTATTTGTAATAATAGACACAAACAATGATGAATAAAACTATCTAATTCTAATCTAATTTAACATCAACTAATTAACAATAATTATAACTAAAATAAAATAAATGAATTAATTAAAAAATAAAAGAAATAGATAAATACCTTAAAACTGAAGCTTTCGAATGATATAAGCTGCGAATGATGCCCCACATTAAAAATTTAAATTATGAAATTTTTTAGAGAAAATTTTCCACTAGAGAGAGAGGAGTAGAGAATTAAGTGAAATAAGGAAAAAAACGACTGGGGGTATATATAGGTTAGATTAGTTGCGACAGGTCCCGTCACAAATGTTCACCACCCTTATTAATTAGGGGTGGTGGTTAAAAAGTTTTTTTTTTGCGATGGGGCCTATCGCAAAAGACAACCTGTCGACATAGTATGTGCGACGGGATATAAATCCCACCGCAGATACGAAAAACGCCGCTAAGTATTTGTGATGGAAACCATTGTAAAAACTGTATCATTTGCAACGGGCTGGTGCTCCTGTCGCAAAAAAGCCCTTCTGACGGACTGTTTGCAACAGGAAACTGACCCGTCACAAATGACCCATCGTAAATGCCCACTTTTCCTGTAGTGCTACACATCGTGTATCAGGGGTTACATGTCGTGTAGTACCCCAATTCGTGTGGCTATGAGAAATGGCTTGGGAAGCCATGTGAAAACACATGGCCGTGTACTAACACATGACCAAAGTACATAAACATGGGTTAAACTACACATCCAGGGGCCGAGCGAAGCAGGACATGCCGTGAACTCTCTGTACACACCGTGTACCCCTACATAGGTTGGCAATCCGTGTAGACCGAATACACGACTAGGTGCTTGGGCGGGCTAACACACTGTGTGTTCCCAAGTTCACGTTGTGTACTCCTAGGGGATCTTTTCAAGATCTTCTGCCTTCCGTATATCCTTCTTTGGGACTCAGATTCATAATTTTGAGTAGCTTATCCTGAGTGTTTTTCTACATAGAATGCGATGGTATCCCTTGTTTTAGCATACAAGATACGAGGTGGCATGTTTCGATCAAGATGCTTGTGTAAATGGTGAAAATATTTGGCAATGATCAGGTTAAATCACTTGGTTAACATCGGGGTCAGTACCCTTCCCTTTCACTTTAGGATATGGGTCCCCTGAACTCTTTAGACTAGTAGAGTAGTGCTCCCTTGTTGGAGTAGGGCGTAGGTCCCCTACCCGCGATAGTTTCATGTTGTGAAGTTCGATTGGAGATTAGTGTAGTTCTTGAAGAGAGACGCTGGGACTGGTACTCCCATGCTGCATCAGGGCACGAGTTATCCTTACCTCTTTGATTTGGTAGAGACGGGACTCCCCACATCATGGGTACGAGTTCTTTTACCTTTGGGTAGTTCTTTGGGATGAGACGTGGTTTGACATAGCCTTGGACTCAAGAGGAAGAGGAACATTTTCCTCACTGAGACACATCCTTGTGACATGACCTAAAATCGTGTGGGCAAGTTAGTGCCGACCAAAGCGGATAGTATCAAGGTGTGGTGATTGAGTTCCTTAGACTTGGGTGTTCAGGGATGGTACGTGGGATGTTGGACATCGTTGATGTATTTTAGAAATTGTTGGTACTATCATAATTTTATAGGGAATGAGTTCCTCATATCATTCGTAAAGTTAGAAAGTGCTCCCCTACCATGACAGGGTGCAGACCCTCCATACTCATAAGCCAGATAAGGTAGGAAATCCCCTGTTGGACTAGGGTGTGGGTTCTCTATCCGTGGAGTTGGTACTCCCCTACCATGTTAGGGCACATGCCCTCTATATGTGACATATAGGTAGAGTGGGTACTCCCCTACCAAGATAAGGCGAGGGTCCTCTATTATTGGAGTTAGAACTCCCCTGTATTCCAGGGTGCAGGTCCTCTATACGTGATGTTCCAGTAGATTTGGTACTCCTCTGTCGTGCCAGGGAGTGGATCATGTAGCCTGGGGTCAGTACTCCCCTGTCATACTAGGGTGTAGGTCCCCTATTGTAAATGATATGGCAGATTCTATACTCCCCTATCGTACCAGGGTGTGGGTCCTATAGCCATAGAGTGGTACTCCCCTACCCGGGTAGGGTGCGAGTCCTTGATCTATGGATTTGTGCTCCCCCATCTCCGAGTTGTAGTGGGGAGTGGGTCATCCATTAGAGTTGAAGCTCCCCTAGCTTTCTAGTATACTCCTGAGGAGTAGTCCCCTCCACTCGATAAGCATGATACCTGGTTAGGAGTTAGTGCTCCCTCGACAGAACAAGGTGTGGGCCACTCCATATAGGTGAAACAGAGGTTTTATGGATTAGTTAGGAGCAATACTCCCTCGAATGAAGGAAGTGGTGAGGTATGGGTCCCTTTGTTCCCTCTTCTTAGAGAAGATGCATGTGGTGTATAGTTTTGAGCAGTGTTCCGTCAACTGTAGGGAAGTGGTGAGGATCGAACCTCTCCACTTGATTTCTTCACCCTTGAACATGACATGGGTTAGAAATGGAAAGACATCTAGTGTTGGGTACCAAAGTTGGACTTATCTCATTGTTCCCGATGTAGTATACCTATTAGAAGAGTGCCATATGGGATGGCTGATCTTGTAGAGTGTGTTCTCCTATTTTATGTTACATAGAGAATCAAGTGTTTTTCCTATTGCTGGCTATGAGGTCAGAAAATCATGAGACTTGGAGTCTAATACATGTATATCTAGGTGATATTTGGGATCCCTTGTAGCGTTGTCACATTCTAGGTTGAAACCCCTTGAGGACCGAGTATACTTACCACTTCTATACCCATACCTTACTTTTAGTTACTCTCCTTCCATTGGAGGCGAAGACGCATGAGGTATGCCTCGTGCTTTCCATGTTTAGCTTCTCATGGCTGGATGAGTCCAATCTCTAGATATAAGTAGTGAAGACTCGATGATAAGTTTATCTTATCACTGTTTCAAGATCCTTATATTTGGACAAGTTTACTTTCACCCTCTTGTTGGGTTGAGCTGTGGGATAGAGTCTTTTCCCTTACTCTCTTGTTAGGGATTCTTTTGACTTAGCTGACTAGTCATGTAAAACTAAGGATAAATCGATATGAAGTTTCTCTCTTTATGGGGTTCCCTATGGCTAGGTCGAGTGGACTATAACCTTTTAGTTTCTCTATTTTCTTTGGGATTTTTGGGGAACCTATTGAGTATTTTTATACTCACCCCTACATGGGATTTGATCGCACATGTTTTGTGTCTTGTGCAGACCATAGACCTTTCAATAGAGTCCACAGAGGTCCTGAGGCAAGAGGATCTTAGGAAGATAGATCGACCAAGTTTTTTACCAGAGCTAGGCCGAGGATATTTCTAACAGTTACTTTTGGTAGTGATCCCCTCCTTCTGAGCTGGTTGGATGCTTTTATAGTTTTCTTTTGGTGGGTGCTTTTTTCCCTTTTTTACTTTAGTACTTATGTTGTGATTTGGTTTGAGATAGATGTATTCATTCATTTTAGTTTCATCCTTTTGGATCTCTACATTGTTTTATTTAGGTGTTTGTGGGTGTGTGAATGCAATTGCTTCAAGAAAAGGCCTCACCAAGTTTAGTTATGACTTCGGTACTTGTCGCCTACCCATGGCCTATGGAGGCAGGCTTGGGGTAGTCATGGTTTGAGCCTCTACATGGTTCGGGTCATGACAGAGTGGTATTAGAGCAAGTTTATTCCTTGGGAAGTTGTTCAAACTATTACTCTTAAAAAGGATTTGGTTGGGTTGCATAGAGATAGTGTTAGGATGTTTAGTTTTAGCTATGAGGCTAGAGGTTCCAGTGTTGGTGCGACGGTCGATGTATCCATTCACTAGGATACTAACAACCTGCTATTCGACTCAGTACATTAGATCAATGATCACAGGTGAAATAATTTTACATGTATCAAATAGTAATGGGTTTTGGATTTTCTTTCCTTATAATTATTTATTTAGATCCCCATATATACTCTTCGACCATGATGCATCTTGATTTAATTTTAGGATGCCTCCATGATGATAAACAGATAGGATTCTACAACGTGATCATGATGAAAATCCACCTTGTGATGAGGCTTTAGTGTAGGGCATTGGTTATGAGGCATTACCTCTAGGTGGTTATCCATATGAGACACCACCCATTGAGAAGATGGTTGTACTGACATTTCAGGCAAAGGATGTGTGCAGGCTGAGTGTTTTTCATGAGTTTCAGAGACAACGACCTATGAGTTATATGGGTGATCCAGACCCCCGGGTAGTTGGTTACTAGCTAGAGGTAGTCATGTGCGTTTTCCTCTTATTAAGGACACCTCTCGATTAGATAGTAGTACTAGTGGTGAGACATCTTCATGGTTTGGCTGAGCGATGGTAGAGTTTAGTGACCCAGTCACACGATGAGGCAATGCTCACTTGTGTAGAGTTTGAGAAACTCTTTCGGGAAGATTTATACCAATAAAAACTGAGATTAGTATGTATTGAGGAGATTTTATAATTCTATAGGGCATCATGAATATGGTGTAGTTTTCGTATTGGTTCACATACCTATCATGATACTCCCTAAATATGGTTTGGGATCCTTTTTTCAGAGCACGAGCCTTCGAGTAGGGATTATGCCGGTAGATCAGGGTGTTTGTTATTCCGCTATGTATTCCCACCTATACTGGAGTGCTAGAGTAATCTCTTATATTAGAGATATTCCTGTTGGAGGAACAAGTGGATGTGATCCAAGGTGGTATTCATGTAGCTGAGGCATCTACAATAGCTGGTAGATGACAAGTGACAATATTGTAGCGCAGGAGGCATAACCATGCCCATACTCTGGCATGTGGTCCTGTAGCTCAGGAGCAGTTCCAAGAACCAATTTAACCATAGGAGAGGTAGTGTTATGCTTGTGATGTATGAGGAAATATCTCTAGATATTTTCCAAACCACCATGCTGCTGAGAGGGAGCCGATCAAAGGACCACCTTGGTAGAGGCAACATTTGGATCAGGGAATTTCGCAAGATGGAATATGAGGAAGAGGAGCTGGGATAACAACAAGAGGTGGTCCACACCAGGCCTAGGGAGTTGGAGGACGTGGTAAAGGAAAGTTTTACATAGGATCCTTTGACCCTAAATCTCCAATGATGAATAGAGGTATGATCTATGTCCTTTCTACTTTATACAGTAGTAATTCCTAGACACTGTTGTGAGGTACTCTTTTATTTTCGCTTCTTTGTGAAGGTTTAACTGGGGTGATGCGGGGTGTTGGTGTAACCCTGTGTGGGATTTTTTTGATGTATTTTCGAATTAACAAGAAAGAGGGGCCCTTCCACAACCAATATGTGTTTTTTAATGCAATAAAAATTGTGAGGGCAATTCAGTTTCGCTCAAAGCGGATAATATTGAGGTGTGGTGGATGAGTCCCTTTGACTTGTGTGTTCGGGGAGAGGTTTCATGGTAAGTGTGGTAGCTAGTCCTGACTTTACCAGTGGAGCTTTCCTACTTGAACCTTATTCTTATAATCCTTGGTGAGGGATATCCCTAATTAGAACCATTCTATAGCGGCAGAGTTAGACCCTACAATATTTCTGCAGTGTGGATTGGTTTCCTACCATCTATACCTGGTTGGGATACCACTAGTGGGTGTGGTAGTGTTTCTGGTTCGGGTTAATCTCCATCCTAGATGGATAAAGGAATGAGGGGTATTCCATGTGATTTATGTGTTTATATCCTTGCGGTTGGATGATTCTACCCTCCTGTTTTGGTTGTAGGCACCCTCATGTGTTCGGCGTCAAACCTTGAATAAAAAATGCTTGATGAGGCTATTGTGTAGTCCACTTAGGGGTGGATGTAAACTATGGGGTCACATAAATATCTATGTCAGGTTAGAGAGGTGGTGTACCACTAGACCCCATGAATGCAGATGAACCATGGTGCTGGTATTTTCCTTAAGCATGTGCTTGGATGTAACACGTGATCCCTTGGTGATCTTATTAGTGTGAGATTCCCAGTAGTAGAGATTAGTTTCTTTTACCTATGCCCAACCTTTTTTCTTTTTAAGGATGAAAATATTTGAAGGTGGTAGTGATTTAGAGATCCTAATTTTACCTATAAGACTTTGTAATATTTACAAAAATATTTCTGAAGCCAGGCATTGAGTTTTCATAGGAATATGGGGCCAGGAGAGCCTCGACACAGTGATTTTAAAAATATTAAATATATTTTGTCACGCATGCAAAGTTTCACTTGAAAAGAATAATAACCCCCATACGGAGTCTCATATCATATTTATGAGGCTGCAGTTGAGTCCAGAACATCATTTTTACCCTAGTCGTAACATAAAATTATTTGCGCTGAGATTTTTGGATGAAGGTGAGTTAGAAGGGTCATTTTGTAGTGAAATAATTAATTAAATGATAATTTAATTAATTAATTCACCTAAACCTAAATCTAAAACCTCCCCTAACATTGGTGTGGCCATACCCAAAGGATCCACACCTCTCTTTCTCCCCTATCCTCCCCTTTGTTGATGGAATAAATCCAAAATCAAAGTGACGAAGTACTTCCAATCCTCATTTCTGATGTAGATAATCATCAGATCAAGAATCAGCATGATCTAGGCATCATTCTTCAACTGAAGCTTTGATGTTTTTCCCTCAAGGTAGGTGGTTTTTATTTTTAGTCCTAATACCATTTTTTCTTTGTTTTAAGGTTCTAGATCCCCATTGCAATTTCTTATGATCCTTTCTAAGTAGTTCTATGTATTTTATGTTGAACCGGGGTGAATCGGGCATTTTTAGGTGATTCATGATTGGAATTACTATATACATGGCATGTAGTCCAGTGATACATACTGTGTATCCCTTCCTATTTGGAGAATATGAAGTTTTGGGGACTGCACGCCGTGTACCGGGGTTACACACCATGTAGTACCCCAATCCGTGTGGCTATGGGACATGGCTTGGAAAGCCATGTGAAAACACATAGTCATGTACTAACACATGACCAAAGTACATGAACACAAGTTAAAATACACGACCAGGGGCTGGGTGAAGTAGGAAATGACATATACTCTCTGTACACATTGTGTACCCCTACATGGTTTGGTAATACGTGTAGAGCAGATACATAACCAGGTGTTTGGGTAGGCTCACACACTGTGTGTTCCCCAGTGCACACCGTGTACTCCTAGGGGATCTACTTTAGATATTCCTCCTTCCATGTATCCTTCTATAGGACTTGGATTCAAGATTTTGAGTAGCCTATCTTGAGTGTTTTTCATGTAAAACATGATGGTATCCCCTGTTTTGGCATATGAGATATGATGTGGCATGTTTCAATCAAGAAACTTTTGTAAACAGTGAAAATATTTGGCAGTGATAAAGGTAAATCAATGGGTTGAAGTTGGGGTTGGTACCCTTCCCTTTTTCTTTAGGATGTAGGTCCCCTGGACTCTTTAGACTGATATAGTGGTTCTCCCTTATTGGAATAGGGTGCGGGTTCCCTACCCAAAATAGTTTCATGTTGCAAAGTTCAATAAGCATGGTGGATCATAATATATATGTATATGTATATGAGATGGAACAATACAATAGGGGGGGGGGGGGTGAATTGTAGGTTTAAAAACTTTGTATTTAAACACTTAAGAATGAAATTAGTTTAAGAGGTCTTAAACTAATGCAATTCACAACCAATACAAATGACCATATGGGTCTTAGATCCGATGGATATGATATAATGTAATATAACACATAATGAAAAACAATTGTATTTGAATTGAATACAGTGATCAAAGTAATACAAATGTAAATGATTCTACCATACAATGTATAGAATCTATTAATATAATATGTAATGAAAGAATCATAATTGAAACAATTACAATAGAAATGAATATGAATAAAAAGAAGAAACAATACAATTACCTTTCTATTATAAATAGTAGTGGAAAATAAAATGTATTACAATTATTTTATCCCAAAGAGTAGGGTATCCTTTCACATAAGATAAAAGATCTGTCTTACCACCACCCTAGTAAGACCTTGATATGATGATCGGCATGATTGCCTTTCTATCCTTATAATCCCTTGATTAAGTAGGTAATCAACACCTCGATCTTTAAAATACTTGAAAGACCTTGATACGATGATCAAAAACATGTTTTCCTATCCCTGGAAGCCCTTGATCATTATCACAATTATCTATCGCACAAGGAAAAACAAAGAACTTATAGAAATACAAGATCTTGGAATAAGCCGTTCACATCTTGTATCTTCAAGGATTTTGCACGAAGCAAGAGAGAAGTCACACTACCTCTCTCTAGAACTCGATAGAAGAAAAAGTTGAAAAAGTTATAAAGTTATCTACTTTGCTTTGAATGACCCCCTATTTGTAGGCCTCAGGTTCCAACAGTCATATTTCCTCCAACGGTCATATTTCTCCACAAAATTCTGAGGGACTTGAAAAACTGGCATTACAATGGTCAAAACAAAATAGAATTCACGACATCGTTTTGATTGGTATATAACTAACCCAACTACATTGTTTTGGTTAGAAAACAATAAGTACATAAGAATGAAAGAATGAGTAAGATGAAATATAAATAACATCATGTATGCAGTATTGGATTAAAATATGAGTGCAATGAATTTCATGAGTATGGTACATAACTTGGTTACAGTGCTTAACATGGATAAGATACATATCATGGTTACGATTCATATCATGGTTATGATTCATAACATTATTATGATTCATATCATGGTTACAATTCATAACATGGTTACAATTCGTAATATGATTAATATGTATAATCTTGTTACAATACATGGTTATGATGTATAACATGATTATAATACATGACCTGGTAACGATGCATGTGGTTACGATGCATATGGTTACGATACAATACTTAACCTGGTTATGATTCATGATTATGACATAATAATTAACTTTGTTACAATGCATTATTATGATACAATACTTAACCTAGTTACGATTCATGATTACAATACATATTATGAATACGATACATAACCTGGTTACGATGCACATGGTTATGAAAACATAATATGTGGTTATGATTATAAAACAGTTTATGTGGTTATGATGAGAAATAATATATGTGATCATTATTGAAAAAAACCCACATATTATTCCATTATAGATCAACAACATGTATGGTTACGATGAAAAAAAACTATGATTATGATTGCATGTGATTATGATATATGTAATTACGATGAGAATAAAACATATAAAGCAAGAAGTAATTTGTGATTTAAAAAACAAAAAGATCAATGGTAAAGTTGAAACATGTTTTGACTCAACAATATCCCCTCTTTTGGAAAGAAAAAAAACAAAATAAACAATAAAGACTTATCTCCCTCATAAGTTTAATAACTCTTCTGAAAGTAATAGTGAATATGACTAATTACACCCTAGTTTTAAAAAAATCACTAGGGATCATATTCTCTTTACTTGTGAATTATCCCCCTTAATAAGGTATTCATCAATTTCTTATTTTCCAAACTATTATCCCCCCTTTTGATTTTCAAAAAGAATAATGGAACACATTCATTTACTGCAAAGGGTTAGAGAAACAAATTACAAAACAATATTCATTACTTGGAATGAAATAAGATTTTATTACAACAAGAGTTCAAAAATCATCCTTTCCCCTTTTGTTTTTCCAAAATATTGAACATCGAAAGCTTCATCTTCTTAAACTCTTTTCTATCCTCCATCAGTTTGTCAAGAGATTCTTGCTGAGCCTTCAGCTTTACATCCTGTTCAGCAATAATCATTTCCTGTTTCCGGATCCTATCTTCATGAAGCTGATTGATTGATTACTGAGCTTTAAGCCTTGATTCCTAGTTATTGAAATCATCCAGTCTAAGTCTATAGGCCTTCTCTAGGACTACAATTTTATTCAATAGCAAAACAACCTCATTACTCCCATTCTTCAATTTTTCCTTTAGACCATCAAGCTCTTCAGAGGTTATTCCTTTTGAGGTACCGGGTCCTTGAAATACTTCATGTCACGACCCGTCCTCGGGGCCCGTGCCGTGACTACCCCAAGCCCGCCTTCCATAGGCCAGGGGCTGGCGACTAGCACCAAGGTGTAAATCCCAACAAAAAGGGAAGGCATTGCCTTTGGAAAGTAAACAAGCACCACAGAGTAAGCAAGAGGAAAAGTAAACACTAAGTAAAAACTGTACAAGCTGTGCTGAAAGTAAAAGGGTCCGGAAATACAAGCCCAACTGTAAAGTACAACTGAAAGGAAAAACAACAACTGAAAAGGGAAAACTGCAGCGTCGAGCCGTCCTTTGGAAGTCCCACCTGAAGGGTGGGTACAGATAGCCTCCACTGCTCCTCGGGTCCACCTGACCTCTCCGAGTACGTCCCGCCCAGTGGTCCACCTCCAGGTACTGTCCTGATCTACACGCCTCCACCACGGTCAGCGCTGTCCGTCGTCTGCAACCAACACAATGTAGTGCGGAAAAAGCCCGTGCAGGGGTGAGTATAAGCTACTCAGTAGGGACCCCTAGACCCCCGAAGGTCTCCCGAAATCCACAAAGGATAATCCACAAAGGAAAGATACAATCATGAATTAATATCTGACACGGCTTAGGTATATGCCCATACATATACCTAAGTCATCAATTCCCGTTCGGCTCCAATGCCCGAGCCCAAGCACAACCCAGTCCACACAGGAAAGCAAAACGTATACCCACACAGGATAACTCAACACAAACCAAAAAGGAGAGTAAACAGTAAACCCACACAGGATAGCTCAACACAATACACTAAGGAGAGAAACACAAGATTCAGCTCACACAGGTATACTTCTTCGGATGACGATAAAGATGATCACTGAACCATCTAAATCGTCGGACCCACGAAGGATTGATAGGTACTAACCCCGCAGTGACCCACACAGGATCGGACCCACACAGGATCGGGCCCACGCAGGACCTGTAGGCGCTGGCTCACACAGAACCGCTGAGCGCTGACCCACACAGGATCGGTAGCACTGATCCACGTAGGATCGCTGAGTGCAGTAGTCGTCGCAGTCCACTGAGGATCTCTGCACAGTCGTCGCCGATGTCCACTGAGGATCTCTGCATGATCGTCGCCGCAGTCCACTAAGGATATCTGTACGGTCATCGTCGGAGTCCCCGGAGGATCTCTGCACAGTTGTCGCTGTCGAAGTAGCAGTCGCAGCCAGCACTAGGGTTCCTGCACACAGCAAGCTCGTTCGAGAGGGTCCGCTCCACGAGCCGAGAGGCTGATACATCAAATGACACAAATTCCGAAGTTGATGTATCCAAAAGTTCCGTATCATCAACAGGAACTCAACGTCGCAGACGGTGCGTCAATCGGACGCCCGGTCTGAGAGTTATTGGCTTTTTCGTCCTAGGGGCCTGGTTGGTTTTTAAGGCAAAACCAACCCGACCGTACTCCAACTGCGTCCAAACCTCGGGCAGAGTAAGCCAAAAGATCCGTCTTACTTAGAGGAATTCAACAAAGCTGACGGCACGTCAATCGGACGTCCGTAGCTCAAGATATGAGCGTTTCCGCTCCGAGGGCCCGGTTGGTTTCGTGTACGAACCAACCCGGCCGAACTCAAAATATTCCGAAACTTTGAGTGCGATAAACCGAAACGACCGACTCTCTCCAAGGATTGCGTTGCCGCTGACAGTGAGTCATTTGGAGGCCCGTAGCTCAAGTTACGGGCGTTTGAACGAAAGTCGTCCGAAGACGGGGGGTCCGGGCCGACCCGACCCGACCCCCCCTGGTTGGCCCGAACCGGGTCGGGTCCGACCCGGTTGGCCCGGCCCGGCCCGGCCAAGGCCGGTCCGGCTCGGCTCGGCCGAGCGGCCGACGCGGGGGAAAGCCGCTGCCACGCGTGACACCCCCGCGGCACCCGCGGGGTGTCGGCCAGACAGCCGGACGCGCCGCGTGACAACCCCGAGACACCCGCGGGGTGCCGCGTGACAACCCCGCGGCACCCACGGGGTGTCGCGCTGGACACCTGCGGCACCTGCAGGGTGCCGCGCTGGACACCCGCGGGGTGCCGTGTGACAACCCCGCGGCACCCGCGGGGTGTCGCGCTGGACACCCGCGGCACCCGCGGGGTGTCGCGCTGGACACCCGTGGCACCCGCGGGGTGTCGCGCTGGACTCCCGCAGGGTGCCGCCGCCTCCGGCCGCCGGCGCCACCGCGCCGGCGACGCGCGCCGCCACCGGCTTCCGCGGGTCGCCGGAGTCGCTCTGGTGGCCCGTTTTCCTTCCCGTCTGCGCCGTTGTTCCTCCCGGGTTCCGTTCTTTACTGTGGGATCGTCAAACATCTGTTGCGGCACATTCCGTCATCTCCTGTCAAATCCGCACAAAACGAAGAACGGCAGAGGGTCGTCGGGCCGTGTTCGTTTGCCCGCACCCTCCGCGTTAGAGATAAACAACGGGAGGAAAAAAAAAGTTCAACACATGAACACATATCCGAAACAATTCTTGAAGAAATAAAATTGTTTCATAAATGGGAATAATAAAAAAGGGGTAATTCCCATAAAAAAAATCCCTACCTCGCTGATCGTCGCGCGCGGGCGTTCTTCGCGGAAAAGCTCGTCGCGGAAGAGAGAAATCGTTGCGTCGTCGCGGGGAGGCATCGCGTCGTCGCGGAATTGGGCGTTGAGTCGACGAGCTCAACGGACCAAGAACAACAGATTTAAATTATCAATAATTAAATCTGTGTTTAAAACCAAAAGGAAAGAACCTTGTGAGGAAATCCGAAATCACTCACCTCAAACGGTCGGTGATCGGAGATCGGAGCGGGGAGGAACGTCTCGGACGGAAGCGTCGTCTATTTCCGGGTTCCGGAGTTCTTCGCGTTCTTTGCGTTCTTCACGTTCTTCGCAAGGGAGAAGAAGAAACAAGGATCCTCTCAAATCTTCTCAATGCGCAAGTAACCAGAGGTCGAGCGTTGGCCTTATTTTATTATTACGCCAACGAATTTGAAAACTGGTTAAGAAACGATCCATCAATTTGTTGAATTAATTCAACGAAAGAAACAACCCATTTAATTCACGAAATAAACCGCCCAATTAAATGGTCTGTTAAGATTTTAAGAAACGCGTTAGTTGACTTTCATTAAGACGGGTTTTCGCGGGTGCGTTTCTTAGCGGAAAGAAACGGCGGGGCTCATGCGGGCCCCACCTCACAAATATCCTACCAAGGGGGGTAGGATATTTCTGGATAGCATCCTATCCGCTTCAACTCAGTTCAAGCCGCCTTTAAGTGGCTTCAAGTGGCTTCCAAGTGGCTTAAGTGAAATAAAATAAAGTTTTCGCAAAATTATTTTATTTCTTAACTTTAAGCCCGAAAATTAAAAACCACACCCGAGCAAACGCAACTCTGGAAGAGGCGTTTCTAAGTGAATACCGGCACTGCGATTTCATCGGAGCACTTAGAATTCGATTCCGGGAACCGGTTCAAAAGTTAGAAAAACCCGTTCGTCCGTTCACTGAACGTACCCGAGCCAAACTTCGGAAAATGATTCCGGGCACACCGGGCCTCGGAATCAGGTGCCGTCAGAAACTGCGCTCTTGTAAAATTACAAAGAAAATTAAGAAAAAAAAATTTCCTTGAAATTTACGGGTCTTTACATTACTCCCACCTCAGATCTTTACGTCCCCGTAAAGATACATCAAAAACTAGGGAAACAAATGTGGGTACTGAGCACGCATCTGAGCCTCCCACTCCCAAGTGCTCTCCTGGAGGTTCCCGTGCTGCCATTTGATGCGCACAAGAGGGATCGATCGCTCACGTAGGACCCGCTCCTGTCGATCCTCTATCTCCACTGGGACCTCCGCAAAAGTCGCCCCATCATCCACGTCTAGCTCCCCATAATCAATGATGTGCGTCGGGTCATGCACGTATCTCCTCAGCTGGGATACGTGGAAGACGTCGTGCACCCGGTGCAACTGAGGTGGCAGAGCTAGGCGATAAGCCACCTCGCCAACCCTGCTGAGGACCTGGAAGGGTCCGATGAAGCATGGAGACAACTTGCCACCTCAGCCAAATCTCCTCAAACCACGTCGAGGTGAGACCCGCAAGAAGACGTGGTCGCCATCCTCGAACTCTAGTGGCCTCCGCCTCCTGTCAGCATATAACTTCTGCCGGCTCTGAGCTGTCCTCATCCGCTCCTGGATGACCTGGACCTTCTCTGTCGTGGCCCAGACTATCTCTGGTCCCACAAGTGCTGACTCCCCAGGGTCTGTCCAGCACAAAGGAGATCTGCAAGGCCTGCCGTACAATGCCTTGTAGGGTGCCATCCTGATGGTGGAGTGGTAGCTGTTGTTGTATGCGAACTCCACCAAGGGTAGGTGGTCCTCCCAGCTGCGACCAAAGTTGAGGACACATGCGCGGAGCATGTCCTCGAGAGTCTGAATGGTCCTCTCCGTCTGACCATCCGTCTGAGGGTGAAAGGTGGTGCTCAGACGTAGCCGCGTCCCGAATGCCTCCTGCAACCCCTTCCAAAGCCGGGAAGTAAAACGAGCGTCCCGATCGGAGATGATAGTCGATGGAACACCGTGAAGTCGTACAATCTCCTGAACGTAGAGACGCCCCAAGCTCTCCACTGAGCCCTGCTCTCGGATGGGTAAGAAGTGTGACGACTTGGTGAGTCGGTCAACAATCACCCAAATGGAATCGTGACCTCTGGAAGTGCGTGGAAGTCCAGTCACGAAGTCCATAGATATCCCGTCCCACTTCCACTCCGGGACCTCCAAGGGCTGTACCAGACCTGCTGGTACCTGATGCTCTGCCTTCACCTGCTGGCAGGTGAGGCACCGTGAAACGAACTCTACCACAACCTTCTTCATGCCCGGCCACCAGTGCTGTCGCCTGAGATCCTGGTACATCTTCGCCACTCCAGGATGTACCGCCAAAGGAGAAGTGTGAAACTCTCTCAGCACCTCCTCTCGTAAAGCGACTGGTACCAAGGTACGACCTCTGAAAAGGACATCGTGCTCTGCTCCAAGGGATAAACCATCAGGTGCCTGTCCCGAGGATATCTGTGCACACCATGTCTCACAGTCAGCGTCCCCACGCTGTGCCTCTCTGACCCGCTGATGATGTGGAGGAGAGACTGTGAGAGACTGAAGGAAGGCTGCTCCGTCTCTATCCACGAAGGATATCTGCAAAGCAGCTAGCTGCTCTGTCGCCTCCTCAAGTAGCTGGATGCCCGTCCTCCTGTTGAGGGCATCAGCCACCACGTTCCCCTTCCCAGGAGTATAGAATATCTCAAAGTCATAGTCCTGGAGGAACTCGAGCCATCGCCGCTGTCTCAGGTTCAGGTCCTTCTGAGAGAAGATGTACCTGAGACTCTGGTGGTCAGAAAAGACTGTGAAGCGCTCGCCCATCAGATAGTGCCGCCATGTCTTCAGGGCGAAGACCACTGCTGCCAACTCCAAGTCATGGGTAGCGTAGTTCTGCTCATGAGGCCTCAACTGACGTGATCCGTAGGCAATCACGGCCCGCTCCTGCATCAGGACACACCCGAGTTTGGTCCCTGATGCATCGCAGTAGACCACGTATTCAACTCCCTCCTCAGACAACCTCAAGATAGGTGCGCTGGTCAACCTCTGCCTCAGCTCCTGGAAGCTCTGCTGACATCTGTCTGACCACACGAAGGGTTTCCCATTCTTCGTCAACGCTGAGAGTGGGGCCGAAACTCTGGATAAGTCTGACACAAATCTCCGATAGTATCCGGCTAGGCCCAAGAAACTCCGCACCTCTGTCACGCTCTTGGGTGGCTCCCAAGCTAGCACTGCCTCGATCTTCACGGGATCCACTGCAACTCCCGCCTCAGAAATGACGTGCCCCAAGAAGTGGACCTCACGTAACCAGAATTGACACTTCGAGAGCTTTCCATAAAGCTGGTGCTCTCGGAGTGTGTCTAGTACAACACGCAGGTGGTAGGCGTGCTCCTCTTCCGTCGTCGAGTACACCAAAATGTCATCGATGAAGACTACGACAAATCGATCGAGGTATGGCTGGAAGATCCTGTTCATGAGGCTCATGAACACTGCTGGAGCGTTGGTCACGCCGAAAGGCATAACCAAGAACTCATAGTGTCCATATCGACACCTGAAGGCTGTCTTCTGCACATCCTCATCTCGAACTTTGAGCTGATGATAGCCTGACCTGAGGTCTATCTTCGAGAACCACCGTGCTCCCTTGAGCTGGTCGAAGAGGTCATCAATCCTGGGTAGTGGATTCTTGTTCCTCACTATCACCTGGTTCAGGCGAGGATAATCGACACACAATCCCAAGCTCCCGTCCGCCTTCTTGGCGAACAAAATTGGGGAAGCCCAGGGTGAAACACTGGGTCGGATGAACCCCTTGCCCTGCAAGTCCTCCAACTGTACCCGCAGCTCTAGAAGCTCAGCGGGGGCCATCCGATATGCTAGGGTGGATATCGGGGCTGTCCCGGGGTATAGGTCAATATAAAAGTCTACCTCTCTGCGAGGAGGTAGTCCTGGAACGTCGTCGGGAAAGACGTCCGCGTACTGATCCACCACTGCAGGAAAACTGGGACTCCGCACGTCAACTGCTCCCAGGATGAGGCTAGCCAACTGATGAATGATGGGCTGACCTCTCCTCTGTGTGAGTCCATCCTGTGCTGCTAAGGCTCCCTTCTCGCCGGTGAAGGTGAACCTGCTCCCGTCGGTGCGCACACATCGCACCTTGCGCCTAATGCAGTCAATCTGAGCATGGACCGTAGATAGCCAATCCATGCCCAAGATGACGTCGTAAGGCCTCGACGCCGCTACAAGAAGATCCCAGCCGAAGCTCTCGCCTCCTAGAGTAAGCTCACACTGCCGGCACCAGTGCGCAATCGTCGAGTCTGCTCCCGTAGGAGTCTCTAGCCGTAAGGATCGAGCCAACGGCTCTGTCGGAATCTCTGAGCTCTAAACAAGGGCAGTGGCTATGAAAGAGTGACTCGCTCCTGTGTCTATTAGAACTGCAGAAAGGGTGGAATAGACACAGATCGTACCTCGAATCATCTCTGGCGCACCGTGGTCGTAGGCCTCCGCTGCCTGGAGCTGAGTCTGTCTCTGCCCGCCAGCTCCCTGTGGTCGGGGCGGGCCTCCTGGTGGTGGTGGTGGCAGAGCCTCAAAGCGTCTCCCACCACCTGCTGCTCGGCCAGCTCCTCTGCCTCGTCCGCCTCCTCCCTGCGGACCGCCACGGTCGACCCTCTGCCTCTTCCTGGGTGGTCCCTCCACTGTCTGCTGTCCCTCGGTACGACGGGTCGGGCAGTCACGAGCCATGTGGCCCCGCCCGCCACACTCGTAGCACTGCCTGCCTCTCGGAAGACTGGCTCCAGGCTGGGTGCCCTGCACTGCTGAGCCAGTGTCCCGAGGTCGCCTGCCGGAAGGTCTGGTCCGCCTGGAACCCTGATTCATCCGCCGGCTACCAGCTGCCGAAGACTCCGCTATCTGCCGCCCTACGGTAGGTCTCGCTGTGGACTCAGCCAGGAAGCTCTCGATCAGGAGGGCTCGCTCCAGTACTCCTGCCTGGGTCGGGATACTGAGGGAGATCAGCGATGCCCTGATCTCGTGTCTCAAACCCTGCTCGAAGGTCCGGGCCCGGAAGAAGGGGTCCCGTACCATGTCTGTCGAGTACCGAGAAAGGTCGGTGAACCTCGCCGCGTACTGAGCGACTGTCAAGCTGCCCTGCCGCAGCTGAAGAAGCTCCGGAATGCGCACCGCACAGAGGGTGGCCGGGACGAACTCTGAGCGGAAGAGACCCTCGAAGTCCGTCCAGATGAGGGTGGCCTCATCGTGTACCTGGAGCATCAGGCTCCACCATCGTCCTGCTGCTGCGTGCAGTAGGCTCGCCGCGAGGATCACCATGAGGTCTGCTGGTGTCCTCACTAGCCTGAAAACTCGGACGACCGCCTCCAGCCAGTCCTCGGCTGCCTGGGGGTCCGACTCCCCACGGAACCTGGGTGGTCGCTGGCGCTGGAACTCGTGCAGAGCTCCGAGGCGTCGTGCGTCGTCAGCTGCCAGTGCTGGAAGCATCGGGGGATCGGCGGGTAAAGGTACCGCCGATGCCTCTGCTGTCAACGGACCCTGTACCGAGGCCTCGTCGCTCGGCGGGCTGTCGTCGCGCACTACTCTAGGAACCCTAGCTGGCTGCTGTCGTCGTGCCATCCTGAAAAGGAAACAAGTGCACCATGGTCAGAACAGTATACCTGGTGAGCTGACACAAGTAATCACAAAGAAAACTTGAAACACACATGCAATCAATGTTTTCGTGCATTAAGTCGGAAATCATAAGTCAGGGTCCTGGTGTATGGATACGTCGGCCGCCGCACCAACACTGGACTCCCTGGACTGATAACCACACTCAATACGCTAAACACTATTGCTTCACATAGAAGAAAGATCAGAGTCTGTGGTAGAACTGACCACCTCTGATGCCAATTTTTCACGACCCGTCCTCGGGGCCCGTGCCGTGACTACCCCAAGCCCGCCTTCCATAGGCCAGGGGCTGGCGACTAGCACCAAGGCGTAAATCCCAACAAAAAGGGAAGGCATTGCCTTTGGAAAGTAAACAAGCACCATAGAGTAAGCAAGCGGAAAAGTAAACACTAAGTAAAAACTGTACAAGCTGTGCTGAAAGTAAAAGGGGCCAGAAATACAAGCCCAACTATAAAGTACAACTGAAAGGAAAAACAGCAACTGAAAAGGGAAAACTGCAGCGTCGAGCTGTCCTCTGGAAGTCCCACCTGAAGGGTGGGTACAGATAGCCTCCACTGCTCCTCGGGTCCACCTGACCGCTCCGAGTACGTCCCGCCCAGTGGTCCACCTCCAGGTACTGTCCTGCTCCGCACGCCTCCACCACGGTCAGCGCTGTCCGTCGTCTGCAACCAACACAACGTAGTGCGGGCAAAGCCCGTGCAGGGGTGAGTATAAGCTACTCAGTAGGGACCCCGAGACCCCCGAAGGTATCCCGAAATCCACAAAGGATAATCCAAAAAGGAAAGATACAATCACGAAGTAATATCTGACACGACTTAGGTATATACCCATACATATACCTAAGTCATCAATTCCCGTTCGGCTCCAACGCTCGAGCCCAAGCACAACCCAGTCCACATAGGAAAGCAAAACGTATACCCACACAGGATAACTCAACACAAACCACAAAGGAGAGTAAACAGTAAACCCACACAGGATAGCTCAACACAATCCACTAAGGAGAGAAACACAAGATTCAGCTCACACAGGTATACTTCTTCGGATGACGATAAAGATGATCACTGAACCATCTAAATCGTCGGACCCACGAAGGATCGATAGGTACTAACCCCGCAGTGACCCACACAGGATCGGACCCACACAGGATCGGGCCCACGCAGGACCTGTAGGCGCTGGCTCACACAGAATCGCTGAGCGCTGACCCACACAGGATCGGTAGCACTGATCCACGTAGGATCGCTGAGTGCAGTAGTCATCGCAGTCCACTGAGGATCTCTGCACAGTCGTCGCCGCAGTCCACTGAGGATCTCTGCACGGTCGTCGCTGCAGTCCACTGAGGATCTCTGCACGGTCGTCGTCGGAGTCCCCGGAGGATCTCTGCACAGTCGTCGCTGTCGAAGTAGCAGTCGCAGCCAGCACTAGGGTTCCCGCACACAGCAAGCTGATTCGGGAGGGTCTGCTCCACGAGCCGAGAGGCTGATACATCAACTGACACAAAGTCCGAAGTTGATATATCCAGAAGTTCCGTATCGTCAACAGGAACTCAACGTCGCAGACGGCGCGTCAATCGGACGCCCGGTCTGAGAGTTATTGGCTTTTTCGTCCCAGGGGCCCGGTTGGTTTTTAAGGAAAAACCAACCCGACCGTACTCCACCCGCGTCCAAACCTCAGGCGGATTAAGCCAAAAGATCCGTCTTACTTAGAGGAATTCAACAAAGCTGACGGCACGTCAATCGGACGTCCGTAGCTCAAGATATGAGCGTTTCCGCTCCGAGGGCCCGGTTGGTTTCGTGTACGAACCAACCCGGCCGAACCCAAAATATTCCGAAACTTTGAGTGCGATAAACCGAAACGACCGAATCGCTCCAAGGATTGCGTTTCCGCTGACGGCGAGTAGTTTGGAGGCCCGTAGCTCAAGTTACGGGCGTTTGAACGAAAGTCGTCCGAAGACGGGGGGTCCGGGCCCGGGCCGACCCGGCCCGACCCCCCCTGGTTGGCCCGAACCGGGTCGGGTCCGACCTGGTTGGCCCGGCCTGGCCCGGCCAAGGCCGGTCCGGCGCGGTTCGGCCGAGCGGCCGACACGGGGGAAAGCCGCCGCCACGCGTGACACCCCCGCGGCACCCGCGGGGTGTCGGCCAGACAGCCGGACGCGCCGCGTGACAACCCCGCGGCACCCGCGGGGTGTCACGCTGGACACCCGCGGCACCCGCGGGGTGTCGCGCTGGACACCCGCGGGGTGCCGCGTGACAACCCCGCGGCACTCGCGGGGTGTCGCGCTGGACACCCGCGACACCCGCGGGGTGTCGCGCTGGACACCCGCGGGGTGCCGCCGCCTCCGGCCGCCGGCGCCGATGCGCCGGCAACCCGCGCCGCCACCGGCTTCCGCGGGTCGCCGGAGTCGCTCCGGTGGCCCGTTTTCCTTCCCGTCTACGCCGTTGTTCCTCCCGGGTTTCGTTCTTTACTGAGGGATCGTCAAACATCCGTTGCGGCACGTTCCGTCGTCGCCCGTCAAATCCGCACAAAACGAAGAACGGCGGAGGGTCGTCGGGCCGTGTTCGTTGGCCCGCACCCTCCGCGTTAGAGATAAACAACGGGAGGAAAAAAAAGTTCAACACATGAACGCATATCCGAAACAATTCTTGAAGAAATAAAATTGTTTCATAAACGGGAATAATAAAAAAGGGGTAATTCCCATAAAAAAAATCCCTACCTCGCTGATCGCCGCGCGCGGGCGTTCTTCGCGGAAAAACTCGTCGCGGAAGAGAGGGATCATCGCGTCGTCGCGGGGAGGCGTCGCGTCATCGCGGAATCGGGCGTTGAGTCGACAAGATCAACGGACCAAGAACAACAGATTTAAATTATCAATAATTAAATCTGTGTTTAAAACCAAAAGGAAAGAACCTTGTGAGGAAATCCGAAATCACTCACCTCAAACGGTCGGTGATCGGAGATCGGAGCGGGGAGGAACGTCTCGGACGGAAGCGTCGTCGATTTCCGGGTTCCGGCGTTCTTCGCGTTCTTCGCGTTCTTCGCGTTCTTCGCAAGGGAGAAGAAGAAACAAGGATCCTCTCAAATCTTCTCAATGCGCAAGTAACCAGAGGTCGAGCGTTGGCCTTATTTTATTATTACGCCAACGAATTTGAAAACTGGTTAAGAAACGATCCATCAATTTGTTGAATTAATTCAACGAAAGAAACAACCCATTTAATTCACGAAATAAACCGCCCAATTAAATGGTCTGTTAAGATTTTAAGAAACGCGTCAGTTGACTTTCATTAAGACGGGTTTTTGCGGGTGCGTTTCTTAGCGGAAAGAAACGGCGGGGCTCGTGCGGGCCCCACCTCACAAATATCCTACCAAGGGGGGTAGGATATTTCTGAATAGCATCCTATCCGCTTCAACTCAGTTCAAGCCGACTTTAAGTGGCTTCAAGTGGCTTCCAAGTGGCTTAAGTGAAATAAAATAAAGTTGTCGCAAAATTATTTTATTTCTTAACTTTAAGCCCGAAAATTAAAAACCACACCCGAGCAAACGCAACTCCGGAAGAGGCGTTTCTAAGCGAATATCGGCGCTGCGATTTCATCGGAGCCCTCAGAATTCGATTCCGGGCACCGATTCAAAAGTTAGAAAAACCCGCTCGTTCGTTCACTGAACGTACCCGGGCCAAACTTCGGAAAATGATTCCGGGCACACCGGGCATCGGAATCAGGTGCCGTCAGAAACTGCGCTCTTGTAAAATTCCAAAGAAAATTAAGAAAAAAAAAATTTCCTTGAAATTTATGGGTCTTTACACTTCAAGTTTTTCATTCAAATCAGCAATCAACTTTTGATAGAGATAATCGAGATCATTTACCCAGTTCACCAATTCATCTTTCTTGTCCAGACGATTCTTGAGACTATCATCAATGTTGTACGACCACTTGAAAACCTTATTACAAGCCTTTCTATTCTCAGTAGCACGTTCTTTGAACACTTTTAAATCAACTTAAAGATTTAGAAACCTATACATTAAAGTCATTATAATGTCTATTCTATCATTATGAGAATTTGAAAGGATTTATAGCCTGGATTCAATCTTTTGAATGAACAATATCATCTTTTCCAATCTATTCAAAGCTTGTTTGATGTATTGAATTCCCTTCAAAGTTATTGTCTTTTCAGAATCTGTATCTTCACTGTATTCTAGAAGATCACCAAATTGAGTTTTATTACTAATCAATTGAGCTGGCTGATACCGATTCTTATTATATTCTTCCTCTTCTTCTTCTTTATCTGAAATTTGAATGAATTTCTTGGAAGTAACCATTTGAGAAACGTTCTTGGAAGGCTGAGGATTAGGAGATAGAAAATTAAATGATGAAAATTCTGGGGATTATATGGTATGACTTCTATTATTTGATTATTCTTTCTCTTACACTTATATTTATTCTTGACCTTGTTTTTCTTCCCCTTGTTTTTATTATTATTCTTCTTCAGATTCATGAATAAGAATCTGTGTAGCTAATTGTTCAGATTCCTGTATTTACTTTCCTTTCTCTTCTGGATCTGATTGAGTCTGAACATGTGGCTCCCTTATTATAATACCAGTTTTTTCTTTCCCAAATATTTTGAGAAGACTATCAATGTCAATAGATTGGGCCTTTCTCTTCTTCATCCTCTTCTTCTTTTCTTATTATTTTAATCTTTCCTCAGATCTTATTTTTAGAGCAAGAGATTCATCTAGATCCAAACAAAATTGAGGATCCCCTTCTTTCCTTTCTTCCTTTTTCTTCCTCCACTCGGTGGAAACCTCATCGGATATAGCCTTTTGTTTATTTGATCTCTTGGGAGATGTATTATTAAATACATTTCTTTTACTTGAAGATTACTTGGATGGCTTAGAAGGTTTTTCACTTCCTTTAACTACTTACTTTTCTTTCTCAGCAGCCGGATCTTTCTCAAAAATTTTCGATTCAGTATTGAATCGTAACTTGATCCTCCTTATCATATCTTTACAGATTAAGGGATATTTGAAGGATGTCAGATCTGAATTGATTACTACATTACACAAGCTCAAGTATTCTTTCAAAAACCTACTGATAATAGTAGGAAACATGATCAACTAAGATTTTATAAAACCAGATTTAAGCTTCTTAATTGTCAAGAAAATTAATCCCATTAGATTGAACTTCCTCAAATTCCACAAATAATCAAGCACATACACATTTTAAACTTTGAAAGTTTCTTTGTCACCTTTTATAAGAACTAAAAATCCTTACATCTAGAGGGATATGAGTCTTTTATCTCCTAATAAATGAATTACCTTTCTTTTGTCCTCATGAATCTAAAAAATAGATTCTTCAGCTTTGCTCTTATCAAAAGTCCCATTAGATTCTGGTAACTTGTGGGAAGGACATAAGGCATCACCCTTAGATGGAACACCTAGGAAAGTAGATTCCTATTTTATAGATTTTTTATACTTCTTATCATACATTATAAAGGAAATATTGAGACATTTTTCTATCTCCATTTTTTTTAGAATTGTAATGCTTAATCATGATATACAAAATCTTGGTCTAAATCCGGTCTTTCAACAAAAATGGATTCCCAGCCTTGGAAACTTATTATCATTTTCAAATATGAATCAAAAGTCTCATAAAAGTCCTAAGAGACTAACCTTTCACCTCTAAAGGTCATGGAAGAGAAATCTTTGGAGAAATTTCATTTGGAGATGAAGAAGTTGACTTAGACATGAAAGACTATCTCTTACCCGAAATATTTTACTGGTTACGAAAAATGAGTAGATATATAATTATGAAAACTAAGGTAAAATCTAATTACAAACCACTCTGGGTATATATAGAGAATCAAAACATCATATAAAATCAGAGGAGTTCAATGTGGGATAGGCAAGTAGGGGTTTTTAAAAAAAAGAAATTGATGGTTAGGATTAGATCTAAAAGATCCAATGGTTGAGAATGATTTAGAACTCTTGAGGGTTTTCTTAAAAGAAAATCATATTCAGACTAAAACCAATTAGGAGTTAAATAAATAATTGAGAAACAAATATTTGAACAACCAAAATAAGGATTTAGAAATTGTACCTGTTAGATTATCATGATAGATTTATTGGGTTCAGTATATTATTCTTATGATAATAATACAAAAAAACGTATTACCGAAAAAAACATGAGACCGATAAGAATTTTAAAACCAATAAAATCAAATAAGTTGGTACTGATAATATAGTACCTATATAATAATCCAATATTGATAATCTAGAACCGATGGGATAATCCAATACCGATAATCTAGTACCAATGGAAAGTAAAACTGATAAAAGTGAAACCGATAAAAAATTTAAAACCGATTAAAGTGAAACTGATAAACATGTAAAACCAATAAAAATGAAACCGATAAACATGTAAAATGATAAAAATGAGACTAATAAGTGAAACCGATAAAATGTAAGACTAATAAGTGAAACAGATTAAAAAATTAAAATTAATAAAAGTAAAAAACTAAAAAGCGAAATCGATAAAATGTAAAACTAATTAGTGAAATGTATACTCCCCCTTTGAAAAGGAGTAACTCATGTAATGATTTGTTTTAAACAAGAAGTATAAGTGAATGATTACTTTAAAATGATCATTCCTATATTTTGTTTAATGTATTCAAATCCATCATAAGATAATGGTTTTGTGAAAATGTCAGCAAGTTGTTCTTGCATTATGATGAACTGTAAAATAATATCTCCTTTTAGTGTGTGATCTCTAAGAAAATGATGCCTAATATATATGTGTTTTTCATGTGAGTTATATGCATGGTTTTTACTAAGAGAAATGTCACTAGTATTATTACATGGTATTTTAGTTTTGGAAAAACTCATGTCATAGTTAGTGAGTGTGTGTTGTATCCACAACACCTAAGCAAAATAACTTCCAACTTCTACATATTTAGCTTCAGCAGTGGAAATTTCTACTGAATGTTGTTTTTTGCATGACCCAGAAACTAATGAATCTCCTAAAAAATTAAATGTTCTGGATTTAATTTTTTTAGTCATTATAAAACTACAAAAATAATCATCTGAAAAGATTTTCAAAAAAAAAAATAATTTCCAGAAGAATAGAATAACCCTAAATCCATAGCCCCATTTAAGTAGAAAAAAATTCTTTTCACTACTTTTAAATGAGATTACTTTAGATTATATTGATATCTTACACATAAGTATACTGAAAATATTAAGTATGTATGACTAGATGTTAAGTATAAAAAACTTCCTATCATACATCTGAAAGATGTTTGATCTACTGGTTTCCCAGCTTCATCAAGATCAAGTGTATTTGAGGTACCGATTGGAGTGCTTATAATTTCAGTGTTGTCATGTACATACTTTTTAAGTAAATATTTGATATAATTATGTTGGGATATATTGGTTCCTTATGGTTTTAGAGAGATTTGAAAACCTAAAAAGAATGTTAACTCACCCATCATACTCATTTCAAACTCATATTTCATAAGATTCGCAAAATAATCAGTTAGATATTACTGAGTTGATCCAAATATAATGTCATCAAAATATATTTGAATAATCAAAATGTTTTTATTTTCCTTTTTTATAAAAAGAGTTGGATATGCAGTACCTTTTTCATAATTTTTTTGTAAAAAAAAATCCTATCAGTCTATCATACCAAGTTCTAGGGGATTGTTTAAGGCCATATAAAGCTTTGGTAAGTTTAAAAACATGATTAGGATGTTTCTAATCTACCAAACCAACAGGTTGTTCTAAAAAAACTTCTTCTTGTACAAAACCATTTATAAAATCACATTTTACATCTATTTGAAAAAGTTTGAAGTTAAATAATGCAACAAAGGCTAATAGAATTTGAATAGATTCAAATCTAGCTAACAGATCATATGTTTCTTCATATTATATTTAATCTTGTTGATTATATCCTTTAGCAACAAGTATTTCTTTATTTCTTATAATGACTCCATTTTCATCACATTTGTTTCTGAAAACCCATTTTATACTAATTACAGTTGTTTCTTTAGGTCTTTCAACCAAGGTACAAACTTGATTCCTTTCAAATTCATTTAGTTCATCTTAAATTTATTTAATCTATTCCTCATCACCTAAGGCCTTGTTAGAAGTTTTAGGTTAAAATTGGGATAGAAAAAAAGATTTTCTATTTTATTTCTCAAAGAATTTCTAGTTCTTACGGGTTGATTTACATCACCAATGATATTATCAGTGGGATGATTCCTGAGAAATAATTGATTTGGGTTTTTTAAAAAATTTTCATCAACATAATATAGAAATTATTCTTGGTAAAATGTTTCAGAAACATTTTCTTGAGTATTTACCTTTTCATAAGAGTTTTAAATCAAGGGTTGATAATCAGTTTATGAAAACACATCTATTTATGTAGGTAGGGATTGTTTAAAAATAAAAGGATCTATTTCATCAAATTTAATATGCACTATTTCCTCAACAGTATAATATTTTTTATTAAAAACTCTATAAGCCTTAGAAATAGTGGAATAGACTAGAAATATTCCTTCATCGGATTTGGGTTCGAATTTATGTAGATTATCTTTAGTATTCAATATGAATACTTTCCATCCAAATACTATGAAGTAAGAAACCTTAGGTTTTCAGACAGTCCACAATTCATAAGGTGTTTTATTATGAAAAGGTCTAGTTAAAACTGGATTTATAGTATAACATGAAGTACTTACAGCTTCATCCCAGAAATGATTAGCAATTGAGTATTCAGTCAACATGGTTCTTTTCATTTCCTAAAGAATACAATTTCTTTTTTCAACAACACCATTTAACTGAGGGCTTCTTGGAGCTAAAAAGTTGTGAGTAATACCTTTCTTACTACAAAAAGTTTCAAAATCTGAATTTTGAAATTCTCCACCATGATCACTTCGAATAGTAACCAGTGATAGGTTTTTCTCATTTTTAACTTGGGATCTGAAAGTTTCAAAATAGAAAAAGGATTCATATTTATTTTCTAGAAAATATACCCATGTAAATCTGGTGTAGTCATCAACTAAAACAAATAAATAGTACTTTCCTCCAATGATTCCAGTTTTTATAGGACCAAAAAGATCCATGTGCACTAACTGTAATGCATTAGAAGTTGAAACTTCATTAATTAATTTAAATCTAGTTTTATATTTCTTTCCACATTGAAAAGGGTTACATACTTTTGAGGAATCAATTATAAGATCCGGTAGATCCTTAACAAGTATTTTCTTTAATATTTTACAAAGGTTACTAAGGTTACAATGTCCTAAACTTCTATTCCATAACCAATATTGGTCTTCCATTGCACTTAATCAAGGTAAGTCTTGGATCCTAAGTTCTTCTAAGTTAAGTGTTTATACATTATCATGCCTATGGGAAGAGAGAATGAATTATTCCTTAGAATTGTGAACTAAACATTTATCATTCCTAAAATTTACAAGGAAACCTTCATCACATAATTTACATATGCTTATAAGGTTGTGCTTAAGGACTTTGAAAAACAAAACATTTGAGATTAATACTTTTCCTAAAATAACAATATCACCTATACCAAAGTTATTTCCCTGAGAATTATCTCCGAAGGTCACTCTTCCAACTTTCATTTCAATGATCTTTTCAAATAAATATTTGTTTCCAGTCATATGTTTAGAACAAACACTATCTATATACCAAATATTCATGTTGTTGGTACAATTTTTTTTTTCATGAAAAAGAAACAATTAGTTTTTTGGAACCCAAACTTGTTTGGATCTATAAATGTTAGACAAAAGAACTTTAGGAATCAAAATTAAAAAAAGATATTTATGAAATCATAAAGATTTAGTTTTATTAATAGAACAATTTATTTCCCAATGTCCACCACATAGACACTTGGTGAATAAAGGATCACTTTGGGGAACAAAAAAGTTATGACTAAAAATCGATTTTGAATGAGTATAATCAATTATAGAACTATTCCTTAGAGGATGAATTTTTAAATACATTTTGTCAAATTATTTCCTTCCAGTAGTGAAATTTGATAAAACTTTCTTAAGAGAACAAATTTCAGATTTAAGTCTAATGAATAAATTATCATTCTCACAAGAAATTGTTTTGGATTTTTTTTTCAAAAATATTTTTCTTTAAAACAAGTTGTTCAAAGTCCTTAGAAAGTTTATTCTTCTCAAAATTTACTTCTATAAGGTTTTTTGAAATATTTTCAAAATCAAGAGTTTTCTTATCAAGATCTTTTGAAAGATTTTATACTTATTTTGTAAGAATAGTTATTCTAGAGTTTTTCTTATCAATATTTTTCTAGAGTTTGTAATTTTCATTCTCAAGTAATTTGGAAAATCAGGAAAATTCTTCAAAAGAATCTAAATTGTCCTATGCTAAGGAAGATTCTTCATCCGAAGAGTAAGAATATTTATCATCAGGGTAGTTTTCATTTAAAGATACATTTATAAGAGATTATTCATTGTATACCTTATCCATAATACAATTATTTTAAATAGTTAGTATAACTATGAGTCCTATATTATTTTGACTAGAAGATTCATATTCAGAAGATTCATATTCAGAAGATTCATCTGAAGAGTCACCACCACTGGCGCTCCAGGTGTAATTTTCTTATAAGTCTTTCTTTGTATTTGAATTTTAATACTTTTTATTGCTTCATTCAAAATGTTTCTACTTTCTATATTTTCTTTTAATCAAAGGAAAATTTGTTCTAATATGATCTTCTCTTTTACATTCATAAAAAGTTACTTCTGATTCTTTCTTGTACTTTCTATCTATCTTTTTGAATCTTTACTGGAAGTCCTTTCCAACAATCTTGTTCATTCTTCAAGCAAGATTGGATAGTTAATTCTATGAATGATCACTTTCACTAGTGTTGGACTCCTCATGTGTTAATCATGTTTCAATGATCACAAATCCTATACATTATACAACACTTGTTAATACTATGTAATATGTCTCAAATCATGTGTACAGATGATTGGTTTCTTTATGCTTTAAATAAACCTATCCAAGATCTTAAGTGTTAGGTTTAATTATTGTAAACTATTTTTTAATTCATGTTATAATGAATTTGCTTGATAAATGATTGAGTCTAATCCATTCTATAAATATCACTGTTTAAGTCTGTATACAGATATTTGGATAAGTCTGAGAAACCGTGAGTCTGCCACCGATTTTGTTTTTCTAGAAAAGGACCAGACACCGTCACCCAGACACCATGAACCAGACACCGTGACCCAGACACCGTGACCCAGACACCGTGACCCAGACACCGTGACCCAGATACCATGAACCAGACACCATGAACCAGACACCGTGACCCAGACACCGTGACCCAGACACCGTGACCCAGACACCATAAACCAGACACTGTGACTAGGCACTATGACTAGACACCAAAACCAACTTCTGATCTGTTGAAGTCCGTGACACCGGTTCCGTGCTGAGACACCGTTTGAAGTTTGGAAAAGGACCAAACACCATGATCCTAACACCACATCTGTACTATCAGTTCCTGATCTTTATAAAACTACACAATCATAACTATCACACTGCTCAAAGGAAAACAAGGAGACACCATTTTAAGGAGACACAGTTTCCAGGCAGACTGTGACACTGTTTCTTAATTTGTTTTGCCATTTTTCAATTTAATCTCTAACGGTCATATTTGAAGCTTTTAAATGAACTGACATAATTAATGTTTCTTTGTAGACATGTCACCTGACAGTATGAGGTATGAGGTGTAGAATACATGAATCTTGTCAGCTCCAACATATGTACTCCAAGAATAAAAAGGACAGCATGTCCAGAAACAAAAAGAGACCATATAAAAACAAGTGTGTGCATAATAACAAAGAAGTAAGAGCATTATTGAAAGAAGAACCTACACATGAAACTCGAAACTTCTGAATAACACACGAAGCATACTCGAATCCTAGAGTCGATAACATTTTCACAATATCAACTCCATGAAGAACACAATCCAGATCTATCTAACTTACGATACTCTATTTCCTACAAAAGGACTCAATTCCTACTTTTGCTTCATCCTAGAAGTACAGAATTGCATATAATAACACTCAAAGAACTTCTAACCTTAACTCATCATCCTTATCTATTGTGTATTGTTTTTTAGCTTTTGAGTAGTGTGTGTGTGTGTTTGTATAAAAAAACACACCGTCTTCTACATTA
The DNA here is from genome assembly GCA_963277665.1 of Viscum album. NCBI lineage: Eukaryota > Viridiplantae > Streptophyta > Magnoliopsida > Santalales > Viscaceae > Viscum > Viscum album. Next base: position 630,121,465 of record OY728130.1, on the reverse strand, counting down.
AACTGAAGGATACAAGATATCCTTTCTCATACATATTTTTACACTTGTGTATTCCCATGGATAAGTGTGGAAGAGGTCCCTGTGTGACTTGAAAAAGTTCATACCCAAGAAGAACTGTGGAAGAGGTCGTGTGACCTGGACAGTCCTGTGTACTGTTGTTTACCCTGATCCAGGGTGTGGATCAAGTTTATTAATATAAAATACTTGGTGGTAGGTGATCACCAAATGGATTGGATTAGTTCTTGGATTGAGATTAAACCACTTGTTTTATATCCACTATGTTGTTTAAATTAGTTTTCTCTGTTTTATTGTATAATTCAGAAATCACTAATTTTACTTTGATAGTTAATCTTGGAAAGAATTTATAATTGTTTTTCCTTATTAGAATAGCTTCAAAAGTAATATTAATAACTAATATTAAGATTACTAATAATTAATCAATCTTATGAGATGTTATTTAAATAGTCAAACTTTCATAACCATATTACTTTGATTAACTGGGCTATTTTTAAAATTATTGGGGAACCTTTTAAAAATAACTTTTAAACAAATTTTTTTATAGATACCCGATTCACCCCCTCTTGAGTACTCTACATTGACCAACATTTGGTATCAAATGGTTGTTTGTTATTCCTATTAAGACTCTATTTTTGACCTTATTCAACTGTGATTTTAGTTTTTATTTAAAGATCTATAAATTTATGTTAATTATAAATTTCTAGCTCTTTCAAAGTAATTATTTATCATGGATAATATACTGGAAGGTGCTGCCACAAAAAAACCACCATTATTTAATGTTACCAATTATTCCCAATGGAAAATTAAAATGAAAATGCATTTATAAAGTATGAGTTTTGAAATCTGGTCTTCAATTATAGATGAGTATAAGATTCCTACTACTGATAGAATCACTTGGGATGAACCTACCAAGACTGAATACAATAACAATTGTAAATACATGAATTCTTTATATTTTTCTTTAAGAGATGAGGAATTTAATAGAATTTATGCATGTAAAACTGCCCATGAAATTTGGGATACCTTGTTTGTTTCACATGAAGGAACTTATAGTATGAAAGAAATGAGACTTAATACTTATACTATTAAATATTACAACTTTAAAATGAAACCTGATGAGCCTATTTATAACATATATCTCAGGTTCAACGAAATTTTCAACACAATGGTTTCTCTTGGAAGAGAAGTTACTACCAAAGAACAGATCATGAGGATTCTCAGATGCCTACCTGATAGATGGAGAGGAACCTCTGTCTCTATTAGAGAATCATGTGAAATTAGCAAGTTACCTATAAAAGAACTCATTGGAAAACTGATGATGTGTGAAGAGGAGATGAAAGTCAACAAGGAAGAGGAGGATGAACCCAAAAGAAAATTAGTTACATTCAAGACCACCACCTCTAAACACAAGAAGAAAGGAAAATTGGAAGTCTCTATAGAAAGTTCCAGCAGTGAATAATCACCACCTAACAGTGATGAGGAGATATATTAATTAACCATAAGGTTTAAGATATTTTACAAGAAGAAAAACTTTTTTAGAAAGCCTAACTTTAAGGGAAGATATGATCAAAAAGGAATTTGGAAGAAATATTGGAAAAGAAGTGACAAGTCTGATGAGATAGTCTACTATGAATGTAAACGAAAGGGACATATAAAGTCTGACTGTCCCAAGATCAATTACAAAAAATAAATATGAGAACAAATATAGAAAGTATAAAAAGGAAATGAAAACAACATGGAGTGCTTATGAGGATAGTTCAAGTGACTTAGAATCTTTACATGATGAACATGATAACAAATCCAATATGTGTTTTATGAAAAACACATATGAGGTAACACTAGAATCTTCTGTACACAATTACTATTATTATGAAGATTAGAGTGAATCTGAAAATATGTCTAATGAAGAAATGTTTGAGTACTATAATATACTTAAAGAGACATGCAATGAACTAAAATATAAATACAAGTCTTTAAAGAAACAACATGCTCTTACCTCAACTGTTAAAACTAATCTTAGTGTAGAAAGGGAGAAAAATGCTCAATTACTCAAAGAAAATAGTGAAATAAAACTATCTAATAAGAAATTGGAAAAGGATATTGAAAGGTTTACTAATGGTAAAGATACCTTGGTACAAATTCTAGGTAAATAGATTTCTACTAAATATACTACTGGGATTGGATATCAACCTGGTAAAAGAAATTTTGGAAGAACTAATTTTGTTTCTAAGTCCAGGACATACAAGTTAACTCCTAGTTCTGGAAAACATTCATCTAGTTAAAATTATGATACACTCTCTACTATTTAAATCTTTTTTGGAACAAATAGAGTTTATTTTTCAAGTAATTTACATAATGCTTATAGGAAACCTATGAGGAAGATATGGGTTCCTAAAGCACTAGTCACTAATATTACTGGACCCAAACAGGCATGGGTACCAAAATCTATTTTTATCTAACTATTTTGTAAGAAAGATGATTAAAGAGCTCTTGTAAAATCTTATGGTACTTGGATAGTGGGTGTTCAAGACACATGACAGGAGACTATTCATTCTTCAAGAATTTAACAAAAATCGATGGAGGACATATCACCTTTGGTGACAATGCCAAAGGAAAGATTATTGACCTTGGCCAAATCGGCAACCCTAACTCAGTTTTGATTTCCAAAGTACTTTTTGTTAATGGATTGTAATATAATATTCTTAGTATTTCACAACTATGTGATGATGGATTTCATGTTAATTTTGAAGATGATGCTTTCAATGTTTTTAATTCTAAAAATGAATTAGTGTTTCTTCATTAAGAAATGAAAAGGTATATTCTGTTAACTTAGATTATATAGTCTCTCAAAATGCTTCATGTTTAAGTGTATTTCACAAAGAGTATTGGATTTGGAATAAGATACTAGGAAACTATAATATTCACTCTCTTAGAAAGTTAACTAGAAAAATCTTAGTCAAATACCTACCCAAACTTGAGTTTCCAAATGATAAAGTGTGCAATCTTTGTCAAAAGGTAAAACAACACAAAATTTCCTTCAAACCAAATAAAGAAGTGTAAAATTATCAACCTATTGAATTGGTTAACATGGATTTTTTTGGACTATCTAGAGTTTCTAGATTAAATGGGAAGCACTATGTTTATGTTTTTGTAGATGATTTTTCTAGATATACTTGGAATTTTTTTTGGCTCACAAAAGTGAAGCCTGCACTCATTTTACCAAATATTCCAAAACTGTAGAAAATATTAGTGGACTTAGAATTAAATCCTTAAGAAGTGATCATGGTTGTGAGTTTGAAAATCAAGAGTTTGAATCCATTTACTCACAAATGGATATAGTCATAATTTCTCTGCCCCTAGAACACCTCAACAAAATGGAGTTGTGGAAAGAAGAAATAGAACCTTGTAAGAGATTGGTAGAACCATGCTTAGTAAATATGACTTACCTATTTATTTTTGGGCTGAAGATGTAAATAAAACATGCTATATTATCAATAGAGTATTTATTAGACCTATTCTTAAAAGAACTTCATATGAGTTGTGGAACAATAGAAAACCCAAAGTAAGTTACTTAAATGTTTTTGGTTGCAAAGTATATATCCTTAATACTAAGGAAAATCTTGACAAATTTGCATCCAATAGTGATGAAGGAATATTTTTAGGATATTCAATCTCTAGTAAAGCCTATAGAGTGTTTAATAAAAGAACTAAATGTGTGGAAGAATCTGTCCATGCCAAATTTGATGAAACAGATCCACATGAACCTAAGACCACTCTAGAGAACCTGGAGGATGATGTATCAAATCTGGACATTAATTAAAAATCCTATAACCATACTTTTAAGGAATATATGAAAACTTATAGTTTTTTAAATTCTTTAGATTCAAGTTACAATGAACCTGACCCTACTAAAGAACCTGAAATCACTAGTCCGTCCTTTTCTAGAGCTGTTAGAACTCTTAAGAATCATCCTTTAGATGCTATTGTAGGAGACTTAGATAAAGGAACTCAAACTATATATTCTCTTAGAAATCAGGTTGAACATCAAGTCTTCTTGTCACAACTTGAACCTAAAAAAATCAATGATTCTATCAATGATGAATTTTGGGTGATGTCTATGCAAGAAGAACTTAATCATTTTGAAAGGAACAAAGTTTGGAAACTTTTTGACAGACCCAAAGACACATTTACCATAGGAACTAAATGGGTGTTTAGAAATAAAGTAGATGAAGCTGGTAATATGGTTAGAATCAAGTCTATATTGGTTTCACAAGGCAATAATCAATAAGAAGGAATTGACTATGAAGAGACCTTTGCACCAGTAGCTAGACTTGAAGCCATCAGAATTCTGTGTGCTTATGTTGCACATCTGAATTTCAAACTATATCAAATAGATGTGAAAAGTGCATTTCTAAATGGGTATATAGCTGAGGATGTCATTTTTGAGAAACCCCCTAGTTTTAAAAATCCTCATTTTCCAAATTATATTTTTAAATTATCAAAAGATTTATATGGTTTAAAACAAGCTCCAAGAGCTTGGTATGATAGATTAAGTACTTTTCTTATTTCCAAAGGTTTTACAAAAGGAATATCTAATCCTACCCTTTTTATAAAACTAATTTCCATTGATGATTTAGTAGTTCAAATCTATGTAGATAACATTATCTTTGGATCTTCAAAGAATTATTTATGTATTGAATTTTCTAAAATGATGCAAAAACGAATTTGAAATGAGCTTAATGGGTGAACTAAAATTCTTTCTTGGATTTAAAATCTTTCAAAACAATGATGGAATTATTCTAAACCAAAGAAAATATACTAATGATATTATAAAAAGTTTTGGTTTAGATAGCACTAAAAGTAGTGACACTCCAATGATAACTACTTGTAAGTTGGATCTTGATGAAGATGAAAAATCTGTTGATCAAACCACTTATAGAGGAATGATTAAAAGTCTACTCTACCTAACTGCTAGCTAACCTAACATTATGATTAGTGTATATATGTGTTCTATTTTTCAAGAAAACCATATGGAATATCATTTATATTCTATTAAAAGAATCTTCAATTACCTCAAGCATACACCCAATCTTGGACTATTCTATCCTAGAGGAAAATCATTTTAGCTAGTGAGTAATTATGATGCTGACTTTGGTGGTTGTAAGTTAGATAGAAAAAGAACCTCTAGAACATGTCACTTTTTAGGCAAGTCACTAGTATCATGGTGTAGTAAGAAACAAAATTATGTTTCATTATCTACTGCATAGCTTCTGGTAGTTGTTGTGCAATTTTTTTTGGATGAAACACACATTACTAGATTATGGATATCAATTCAAGAATGTACCTATAAATTGTGACTATACAAGTGCTATTAACATCTCAAAAAATCCTGTTTCACACTCTAGGACAAAACATATTGATGTAAGACATCAATTTTTGAGAGATCATTATAAAAAAGGTGACATCACTTTGAAATTAATTGGAACTGAATATCAGATTGATGACATATTCACTAAACCATTAAATTTTGAAAGAATAGATTACATCATATATGAATTGGGAATGATAAATCTTAAGTAGTAAGTGTATTGTTTCATAGCTTGTTGTTTCATATTTACGGTCTCACTGTTACTGTCTGGAACTTACTGTCTCAAACAATATGGGCACACAGTTTAGAAATCACACAATTACGGTCTCATTATGAAAGCCAGTTACGGTCTCACTGTGAAAGCCAGTTATGGTCTCACTGTTAAAGCCTCTTACGGTCTCACCGTGAAAGTTGATTATGGTCTCACCATGAAGAATCTTTATTTTTTTTATTTATATATTATAACCCGTATCGTGGTAATTAATTATTTTACCCTTTTACTTTCCTAAATTTTTGATCCTGCGACGCTTGATATCCCTAAATGATAAAATGAAATAAGTTTCACTCCTTTCTGCATTCGAGCTCTCTTCTCTAAAACCGTAATCCCTCTCTCAACCCTTCGGTTCTCTCTCTCTCTCTCTTTATCAAACCTTCATTGAATTCCTAGGGTGAAATGCCCATCTTTGTCAACTCCTGAGAAGCATAGTTCAAAGAAGAGGTTGAAAATAACACCAAAGTTAGCACCTGAAGGTCCTTTGAATCCGAACCTGGTGAACAGAGTAGTCATCCCTAAAAAGGAAATCTACCCCGAGTGGCTGCTATCAAGTAAGTCTCTATTACTAAAAGTACTTAGAGAGCAAGGATGGCTGGATTGGTTCACAAAGGTGGATAGACTAATTTACCCAAAGTTAGTTTCACAGTTCTATCAGTATGTTCAAATCTCTTTTGATACAGTAGATGATTTTATTGTAAGAAGTTGGATAAATGGATAAATATGCATGTTTTCTTTGAGGTTATGGGCTACATGCCTTAGGATACCTCATAAGGGTATTTGTGAGGACTACCAGATAGGTCCTCCACCTCCAAGTGAATTCTTTGTTTTAGAGGATGCATTGGGAAGCTTAACCAGAAATAAAACAAATAGAAGATCCATAACAGCTGATCTAGATGGTGAAACCAGACTTCTGTTTAAATTTGTTCAAAATCTAATTAGCCCCAGAAAAGGTGTTTTTACTACACTCAAATATCAGGATGTATTTTTGATACATCTCATGAAAAATAGACATAAGATCAACCTATGAAAATATGTTATACTCCATATGTGTGAGTTGATCAAAAAAACATCCAAGTCAACCTACCTGTTCTATTCAAGGCATATCTCAGCTATTCTTCATGCCAAAGGGTTGGTTGGACCAGATGAAGAATCCATTAAGGACTCTGATTTTTTTCTCTCAAAATTTATAGTAAAGAGAATGAAAATTAGTTGGAATCCATGGAGAAAATAATGGGATAAATATAATGAGAGGGTTTATGAAAATTTCAATCTGATGGAGCACTCCTCAAGACCTAAAGAAATTTCTGATCCTGGTTTGGAACCAGATGAGATTGTTGAGTATTCTGTTGAGGAAGAAGAGGAAGAGGCTATTGCACCTACAGGGAAAACTGTCATGGATTAGAATAATAGTGAACATGTTCTCCAAGACATAATTGAGAAGGAAGTTCCTATTCCTGAAGAAGTTGTTGATATGTAAGAACAACCTACTTCTAAAGAAGAATCTATTGTTGTTGTAAGTGAAAAGGATATTGTAGAAGATAATATAGAAGAAGATCTTTCTATTTTTCCAGAAGATGATTATGAGGAACATGTGGAGGAACAAGATGTTTGTGAATTTATCCCATCTACTGAAGATAGAATGGAGCAATCCTTTCAGTTGGATAGAAAGGAAATGGGTGAGGATATTAGGGATGGGATCTTGGAAGTAGATCAAGGATCTAAATCTCTTAGTACTGAGAAAGATGCACCTATTGAGGGAGATCAACACCCAAATCTAGAACCCGTTGAAGTCCCTAATCTATTTAATCCAAGATTATTGGATACATGGTATAAATTCCCTAGTTATTTTGATGTGAGTGACTCCCAGGAAGCCACAGTTAAAGGTATCAATATGTATACTGTGTTTCAATTAAAACTAGTATTATCTCTTGATGTTATAGATGCAAAGGAACATGATCTTGTCTCAACTCCTATTTCTGAGCCTTCACAATAATATTCAAACTTGGTGAGTAAAGATGATTTGAAAGAATTTGAAGATACCTTATTGGATGGAGTTGAAAAAATCATGAATTCCCAACCTACTCTTGTAACCAATTTAAGTTAAAGAGATGTCGCCCTGTTGTTGGAAAAGATCATATAGAAGATTCAGCCAAAGATGCTTTATGAGATTCAAGAAGTCAGAGTTGAGAAAAAAAATCTCAGTGATTAAGTAAATACTCTCAGAGGTATGGTTGATGAAATATAGAGAGTGATGAACTCAAGACCAGAACCTATTTCTCATACTGTTGAGGATGTTTTTAGTCAGATTACATAGGAAGTTGCCTCCCTGATTTAACCTAATCTAACCTCCTTGGATGACAAGGTAGATGAAAGAAGCAAGAAAATTGTTCAAGAAATGCATGAGCTTGTTATTGGTCTTAACAAGTTGACTGATGAGTATAAGGGCTGTCTCCAGAAAGTTATAAATCAACTAAAGTCCCTTAATTTGGATGTTACTGTTTCTCGTGCCTCTGGAAAATCCTCTCAACCCTCTTTGGATAGTGATATGATTAGAACAGTTTTTAAGGAAGAACTTTAGGCTGTGCTCAGTGGATTTGACAAAGAGTCTCTATTGGAAGTTTTCAAGAACAATGACATAGTTCTTGATTTGGTGAGAATTAATTCCAAAATTGAAAATGATGCTCAAGAGGAGATTACTAAGAAGGTGGACTTTTACTTCAATAGGATCTTCTCGAATCACGACATGACCAACCACTTCAAGTACCTTGTAGAGAACCTGAGAATCCCTCATGTCAATTAATCTTTCAAAAATCAAGTCCAAAAGCTCAAAGATTTCACTCCTTCGTTAGATAAGTTTATGGAGAACAATGATGAATTTTAGAAATCCATGCAGTATGGTGGTGAGATCATTGCTGACTTCATCAAGATTTTGAGGCATTATCTTCATGTACATAATACTTCTATTGTGGCTCATACAGCTGCACCAATGAGATCTGGTTTTCCTACCTTCTCCTCCTCTTCCCTTGCCTCTACATCTATGTCTGTCTCTCTGGCTCTGAGTCAGATTAGGCATGTTATCCTTGATCAACAGTTTCCTCGGTCTTCCACTGCACCTACCTTGGCCCCTTATGTCTTTGAAGGTGTCCCTTTACCTTCTCTGTCAACTGGTTCACTTCCCTCTTCCACTTCCACCTACGCTCCTATGGATTCCTCTTCTGATGCTGCTGCCAAGGGAAAAGAGAAGACAATCTAGTGCTGAGGAAAAGTGACTACTCTCTTTTGATTGGGATGATTTCTATAATTTTTTATTACTATTTATAATGACACTTTTTATCCATCTAATTCATTGTGAAATATTATTATCTATTATTTTATTTACTTTTGTACTCTTTTTGATAATCCCAAAAGGGGGATAATATGAACTCTAAATGAACACTAGGGAAGAGACACATTACCTAAGAATAAATCTCTCACTCACATGATTTGTGATCATAAAAAGGGGGAGATTATTGGACTCATCATGCATTAATCATGTTCAATTATAAAAAATCCTATACATTTTGTAACACTTGTTAATCCTATATAATATGTCTCAAATCATGTGTACAAAATATTGGTTTCTTTATGATATAAATAAACCTATCCAAGATCTTAAGTGTTATTTTTAATTACTATACATTATTTTTTAATTCGTGTTATAATGAATTTACTTGATAAATTATTGAGTCTAATCCATTCTATGAATATCACTATTTAATTATTTATACAGATATTTGGATAAGTCTGAGAAACCGTGAGTCTGCTGCCGGTTATGTTTTTCTGGAAAAGAACCAGACACCGTGACCCAGACACCATGACCAGACACTATGACTAGACACCAAAACCAACTTCAAATCTATTGAAGTCTGTGACACTAGTTCCTTGCTGAGACATCGTTTGAAGTTTGGAAAAGGACCAGAAAACATGATCCTAACACCGCATCTGTACTACCAATTTCTGATATCTATACAACTATTCCATCATAACTGTCACACCACTCAAAGGAAAATAAGGAGACACCATTTCAAGAAGATGCCGTTTCAAGGAGACACTGTTTCGAGATAGACTGTGACACCGTTTCTTAATCTATTTTGTCGTTTTTCAATTTAATCTCTAATGGTTATATTTGAAGCTTTTAAATTCACATACATAATTAATGTTTCTTTGTAGAAATTTCACCTGACAGTAAGAGGTATGAGGTTCAGAATACATGCATCCTGTCGGCTCCAACACATGAACTCCAAGAATAAAAAGGACAGTGTGGCCTGAAATAAAAAGAGACTATAGAGAAACAAGTGTGTGTGCAATAACGAAGAAGCATGATCATTCTTGAAATAAGAACCGACACATGAAGATAGAAACTTCTAAAGAACACATGAAGCATACTCAAATCCTAGAGTCGAGAACATTTTATGACTATCAACTCCACAAAGAACACGAGCCAAATCTAACTGACCTTCGATACTCTGTTTTCCGTAAAAGGAATCAATTCCTGCATCTGCTTCAATTTATAAGTCCAGAGCTGCATAAACTAACACTTAGATCACTTCTAACTTTATCTCAACATCCTTGATCTGTTGTGTATTTCTTTTTATATTTTGAACAGTGTGTGTGTGTTTGTATAAAAACACACACTATCTCCTGCATTAAACTGAAGGATACACAATATCCTTTCTTATACATCTTTTTACACTTGTGTATTCCCACGAATAAGTGTGAAAGAAGTCCCTGTGTGACCAGATAAAGTTCATACCCACGAAGAACTGTGGAAAAGGTCGTATGACCTGGACAGTCCTGTGTTATGTTGTTTACCCCAATCAAGGGTGTGGATCAAGTTTATTAATATAAACTACTTAGTGGCAGGTGATCACCAAGTGGAGTGGATTAGGTCTCGGCTTGAGACTGAACCACTTGTTTTATATATACTGTGTTTTTTAAATTAGTTTTCTCTATTTTACTATATAATTCAGAAATCACTAATTTTACTTTGATAATTAATCTTGGAAATAAGTTATTATTGTTTTTCCTTATTATAATAGCTTCAAAATTAATATTAATAACTCATATTAAGATTAATAAGAATTAATCAATCTTCTGAGAAGTTATTTAAATAGTAAAACTTTCATAACCGTATTACTTTGATTAACTAGGATGTTTTTAAATTTATTTGGGAACCTTTTAAAAATAATTTTTAAATAGAAATTTTTATAGATACTCAATTCACCCCCCTTTTGAGTACTCTACTCTGACCAACAAATGGATTCTGATATAACAACAATTTTCTTAGCTTTGGATCTTATTAACATTTCTGGTATCTTTTATTTAGATGTAGTAGTAAAGGCTACACTTCCATTACCATTCTTTTTTTTAAATCTTCCTCTCTTTTCATTCTTGTCTCATGCTTTAAGAGAGTACCAAATATTTCATCAAGAGTGATTTGAGTAACTTTCCTGTTCTCATCAATAGCTGGCCTTTTTGATTCCCACTCATTTGGTATTATATCGATTATATTTTCCACAATCACTTAATCATAAAGACACTTTTATACCATGGATTGAATACTATTTACAATAGACATAAATCTTTGTTAAATCTTTCATACTAGTTCTCCATAGGGAAAAATAAAACCATGATATTCATCTCGGACCATGGATCTTCTTGTTTCTATAACTTTGGATGTACCAAAATGTGCGAATTAAAATTTATTCCAGATATAATTGGATAATTTTCATGATGATATTTGACTATATATATTCCTCTTCATTGAACATAACAAATTATTTCATACCTTGTAATTCAGTTGATATTCAAGTTTCTCTTGGTTGGTGAAGGTTCTGACTACCTTGTCTGGAATTTTGTAATCTACAGTAAGCATGAAAAAGTTATCCACTCCAGTATTAATGAGAAAAGTCTTAATTTGATCTCTCCAGTACTCATAATCATTCCAATAAAAAATAGGTGGTCTAATTGGGTTTATATTGTCAATTGATCCAATATTCATTCCTACCATCTTATATACAACACTTTTCCACTCCACATGTTAGTGTAGTAAGTAAATATAAACAAAAGATCTATAATACAAATACAATTGAATTATATAAATAAATACAACAAGTAAAAAAATTAGTGGAAACCTGCTCTGATACCAATTGTTGGATCGTAATATAGATATATATGTATATGAGATGAAAAAAAACAAGGGGGGGGGGGTGAATTGTAGGTTTAAAAACTTTGTATTTAAACACTTAAGAAAGAACTTATTTTAAGAGGTCTTAAACTAATACAATTCAAAACCAATACAAATGACCATACGGGTCTTGGATCTGATGGATACAATATGATTTAATACAACAAGTAATGAAAAACAATTGTATTTGAATTGAATACAATGATCAGAGTAATACAAATTTAAATGATTTTACCATACATCGTATAGAATCTCTTAATACAATATGTAACAAAAGAATCATAATTGAAAAAATCATAATAGAAATGAATATGAATAGAAAGAGGAAATAATACAATTCCATTTCTATTACAAATAGCAGTGAAAAATAAAATATATTACAATTATTTTATCCCAAAGAGTAGAGCATCCTTTCACCTAGGATAAAAGTTCTATCTTACCACCACCCTGGTAAGCCCTTGATACGATGATCAAAATGACTATCTTCCTATCCTCAGAAGCCCTCGATTAAGTAGGCAATCAACACCTCTGTCTTTCAAACACTTTAAATCCCTCGATGTGATGATAAATAACACGTCTTCCTATTCCTGGAAGCCCTCGACCGTTATCACAATGATCGGTCACACAAGGCAAAAAAATCACTTATTGAAATACAAGATCTTGGAATAAGCCATTCACATATTGTATCTTCAAGGATTTCTCACAAAGAAAGAGAGAAGTCACACTATCTCTCTCTAGAACTTGATAGAAGAAAAAGTTGAAAAAGTTATAAAGTTATCTACTCTGGTTTGAATGAACTCATATTTATAAGCCTCAGGTTCCAATGTTCATATTTCCTCCAATGGTCATATTTCTCCACAAAATTTGGAGGGACTTGGACACCTGATATTACAACGGTAAAAAAAACAGAATACACAACATCATTTTGATTGCTATATAACTAAACCAATGACATCGTTCTGGTTAGAAAACAATAATTATAGAAGAATGAAATAATGAGTAAGATGAAATATAAATAAAATCATGTATTTGGTATTGGAGTAAAATATGAGTGTAATGCATTTCATGAGTATGGTACATAACTTGGTTACAATGCTTAACACGGATAAGATGCATGTCATGGTTTTGATTCATATCGTGGTTACGATTCATAGCGTGGTTATGATTCATAACATGGTTAAGATTCATATCATGGTTACGATTCATAACATGGTTAAGATTCATTATATGATTACTATGTATAATCTGGTTACGATACATAAAATGATTATGATACATGACCTGGTAATGATGCATGTGGTTACAATGCACATGGTTACGATACAATACTTAATATGGTTACAATGCATGATTATGATACAATATTTAACATGGTTACGATGCATGATTACAATACAATAATTAACCTGGTTACGATGCATGATTACGATACATATTATAAATAAGATACATAACCAGGTTACAATGCACATGGTTATGAAAATATCATATGTGGTTACAATTGTAAAATAGTTTATGTGGTTGCGATGAGAAATAATATACATGATTACGATTGAAAAACAAACAACATATTATTCCATTATAGATCAACAACATGTGTGGTTACAATGAAAAATAAAAAATTTGATTATGATTGTATGTGATTATGATATATGTAATTACAATAAGAATACAACATATAAAACAAGAAGTAATTTGTGATTTCAAAAAAAAAAGATCAATGGGAAAGTCAAAAAATGTTTTGACTCAACAAAGTATGAAGATCATTTCAATGGTGCTTGATCAATGTTGGAGATCCGTGCAGTTATTAAAGAGAGACTCTAGGACTAGTACCCCCTGTGGCATTAGGGTGAATGTTTCAATTACCTCTTTTCTTTAGTAGAGATGAGACTCCCAACATCATGAGTGTGGGTTTTTTTACATTTGGGCTGTTCTTTGAGATGAGACATGGTTTGTTATAGCCTTGGACTCAAGAGGAAGAGAAAAAATTTCCCTATAGAGATGTGTCCTTGTGATGTGTCCTAAAACTGTGTAGGCAAATCAGTGCTGACCAAATCAGACAGTATCAAGGAGTGGCGATTGAGTTCCTTAGAATTGGGCGTTCAGGGCTAGCACATGGGATGATGGGTATCGTTGATGGATTTTCAGAACTATTGATACTCCCCTAATGGTTTAGAGTGTGGGTTCCTAATATCGTTTTTAAAGTTGGACAGTGCTCCCCTACCATGCTAGGGCACATGCCCTATATACTCATTATCCAGATAGAGTAGGAACTCCCCTGTTGGACCAGGATGTGGGTCCTCTATCCATGGAGTTGGTACTCCCTTGTCGTGTCAGGGTGCGTGTCCTCCATATGTGATGTATAGGTATAGTGGGTACTCCCCTATTGGGATAGGGTGAAAGTCCTCTATCATTAGATTCAGAACTCCCCTGTTGTTCCAAGGTGTGGGTCCTCCATATGTGATGTTCTGGAATAGTCATTACTCCCTTTCCATTCTAGGGAACGAGTCCTATAGGCTATATTAGGTACTCCCTTGTCATACCAGGTTGTGATTCCCCCATCATAAATAAGCCGGAAAAGTCAGTACTCTCCTATCGTACTAGGGTGTAGATCCTTTAGCCACAAAGTGGTACTCCCCCATCGAGTAAGGGTTCAGGTCCTCAATCTATGGAGTTGTACTCCCATGTCATATCAAGGTGTGGGCCCTCCATTTTCTGAGTGGTACTCCCCTGTCATCCTTGGGTGTGGGTCCTCACCTATGGAGTTGTGCTCCCCCATATCCAAGTTTCAATGGGGAGCTGGTCCTCCATTGGAGTTGGAGATCCATCGTCTTTTGAATATAGTCTAGAGAAGTAGGCCCCTCCACTCGATAATCATGATACCTATTTAGGAGTTAGTTCTCCCTTGATGGAACGAGGTGAAGGACACTCTATACATGTGTGAAAAAGGTTTTTCAGGTTAGTTAGGAGTAGTACTCCCTCGACTACAGGGAAATGGTGAGGTATGGGTCCCTTCATTCCCTCTCCTTAGAGAAGATGCACATGGTGCATAGTTTTGAGTAGTGCCCCCTCAACTACAGGAAAGTGGTGAGGATCGGGCCTCTCCATTTGGTTTCTTCATCCTTGCATAGGGTGTTAGTTAGCAATGGTAATACATTTGGTGATAGGAACCAGAGTTGGTCTTAGCGCGTTGTTATCAATGAAGTATACCTCTCAAACAAGTTCCATCTGGGATGGTTGAGATCATGGAGTTTGTTCTATTATTTTGTGTTACCTATATCCTTGAGTATTTTTCCTATTGATGTCTATGTGGTCAAAACCTCATGATACTTATAGTCTGATAAGAGTATATCTGGGTGATGTCTGGGATCCCTTGCGGTGTTGTCACATTCTGGGTTGACACCCCTTGAGGACTAAGTATATTTACCACTTATTTACCCATACCTTATTTTAGTTACTCTCCTTCCATGGGAGGTAAAGACATGTGGGGTATGCCATGTGATTTATGTGTTTAACTTATCATGGTTGGATGAGTCCACTCTCCTACCATAAGCAACAAAGACTCGACAAGAAGTTTATCTTCTCACCATGTCAAGATCCTTTTGTTTGGACGAGTTTACTTTCACTCTATTTTTGGGTTGATCTATGGGACAAAGTCTTTTTACTTATTCTCTTATTGGGGATTATTTTTACTTAGACGACTAGTCATGTAAAACTGAGGGTAAATCGAGATGGAGTTTCTCTCTAGATGGGGATCCCTATAGCTAGATCAAGTGGACTGTCTCCTTTCAATTGCTCCCTTTTATTTTGGGGTGCCTACTGAGTATTTTTATACTCACCCCTACATGGGATTTTCCCAAACATGTTTTGTGTCTTGTTAATACCATTGGACGAAGGACCTGAGGTAAGAAGATCTTAGCGAGCTAGACCGACTGAGGTGTTTACTATATATGGGATGAGAATCTTTCTGGTCGTTATTTTGGAAATGATCCCCTCCTTCAGAGAAGGTCAAACTCTTTTAGAGTTTTCTTTTAGTGGGGGCTTGTTTTTTCCTTTTTTACTTCAATACTTCTACTATACTCTAGTTTGGGATATATGTATGCATGCATTTCAGTTTCAGCCTTTTGTATCTTTGCACTATTTCATTGAGGTGTTTGTGGGTGTGTTCATATAAGTACTTCAGGAAAATGCCTCCCTGAAATTAGTTATGCCTTCAGTGATCGTTTCCAACCCCTGGCCTATAGAGGTGGGATTGGGGTACTAATTATTCAAGCCCTAGCATGGCTTAGGTTATGATATAGATATACATCAAATTAAATGGGTGATCATAAGGCCCAGTAAGGGAAACAATTTACATATATTCATGAGTAATATCAATAAGAACATGAGAAATATCATTATGTCATGAGCAATGTAAAAATAGGAATATAATAATAAAAATAACATGAATCATAACATGAAAATGTGGCTACAACATTTATTTTATACATTCATAATCATATCACCAAGGTTAATCACCAATACGTCATAAATGAAAATTACCAAGGTTATTCACCAAGGTATCGTAAAACATGTCATATCTAGAGATTAAATTATTTACCCAATGCATTGAAGAGCTATCAAGAAACACCCTTAATATTTATTAATTAATATGATATACATAGATCATAATCAAAAATTTCATAAATAACCCTTGGAGAATAAAAAAACAGGTTTCATATCAAAATCATGGCATTTCAAAAATGCTTAAAAACATAACCATTATGTAATTTTCAACCCATAGAAATGGAATTAGGGATTCATGTATATTAATCCAAAAATAAAATAAATAATTTTTACATTTAGGTGAATACCCTTGTAAAAGGAAGAATCTTGGGTATTCATAAGAAGAAAATAAAAGATAATTTCTTGAGGAGAAGAGGGAAATTTTGAGAAGTAAATTTGGCAGTATAACGAGTATAAAATGTAGTTTTTTTAAAAGGGTAAAATAAAAGGTAACAAGGGCATCCCATTGATAAAAATTAATTTTTTAGTAAGGGTATGATCAAAATTTTAATATAAGAGATTAACCATAACATTTATAATACATATACAAAAAGAGGTTATTGAATCAAAGAGAAAAGAAGGATAATTCCCTTACCTTGAAAAGTTACTCCTAAAACTTGAATATTTAGAACTTGGGAGCTTGAGGACACCATTGGGTGACTCCTTGGGATGTAAAAATACAATATATTTATGGATGATGGATTTTTAGTGAAAGGAAATGGATAAATGGGTGGGTATTTATAGAAAAAGTGTAGGATTTGTATAATAATTTCCAAATATAGGTCTTGGAAATCTAGGTTGTGGAAAATGAAAAACCATGGGCTTGCCCATGTTTTTCCCATGGTTTTGGAAATTTAGGACATATTTTATGTTATTTTAACCCAAAAAACCTAAAATCATATTATATTACTTCTTTTTTCATAGAAAAGTAAAGTTTCCACAAGATAAGATTTTTAATGTTAAAGTTTCCATTTTAGACATTGAAAAGTAACTTATAGGTTTGGAAAATGATTAAAATATATTAAAATAATTTATATTAATAAAATAAAATATTTTTAGTCATGGATTGTGGTTAAATAATTATTACATCATTATGAAATAATTGTGAAGTCATTAAACATACTGAAAACCTCAAACTGTATTTTTATTATTCATAAGAAATAAAGTATTTTAGAAAATTATCATAAATTCCCCCTAACCTAAATTTTATGTATTGATTTGAAAAAAATATGTTTATTTTATCATAATAATTATATAAATATAAGAAATTTAACTTTTAACTATAAAAATCCTTATTTATTAAAAAAATAGAGGGTTGAAAATGCATTATAAAATTTCTGACACTTAAAAATCTTTAAGGACATAATAAAATTATTTTATAATTTATATTCAAATAAAAGTGTTTTTATCATAATATTTCAGTAAAATAAGTATTATTCATAATACATTATTTTATTATAAAAATTTATAACTAATATGAAAAGTACAATTTGGGTCCGAAAAGTCAATTTATCAAATTCCATCTCAATTAAACCTATTTTTATTAAGAAAAACTATTATTAAAATGGAATTTATGGAATAAAAATTTTATTTATACAAATGAATTAAAATTTAAGTAACTAAGTCCTAGACATATAACCTCTTATAACACCCGTGTATGATAAAAGGGTAAGGTGTGAGATAGTGATATATTCATGGGGTGGCTCAACTAACATTTCCCAAGTGGTAATTTTACCTAACTTGAACTTCTAACATAGGTGATTTAGTTCTAGATTCACTTGTTGAAGCTTGGATTGGGCTTGGTCAAGGGTGAACCCTAGTAATGCTACCTCCCTCCCAAGTTCTGATAGATGAGCTTCATACAACATGACTCTACTTGTTGAGGCCATCGTTTCTGCTTCCCATATTAATTATTATTTGTAATTTTAACTTATAAACACTAATTATAACATTAAAATTATTACCAAGATTATAGTTCCCAAAGGTCATATTAACCAATGGTTATAATTGACCAAAAATCATATAACAGTCAAATCCAAATGGTCAAATTTCTTTTTATATTCACTTCATTATTAAAGAGATATGGTTTTTTTGAGTATAATATGATATACTTTTTTTAGGATACCATTATCATTCAAAAAGTATAGGTCGTTTCATTCTTCCCCCTTATGAAATTTCATCCCCAAAATTTCAACTCATTCTCTCAGTTGAGAAAAGATGTGTGTACTTCTGTCTCATTATATCCTCTAGTTCCCATGTTGCTTCTTTATATTTATTGTTCCTCGACAAAACTTTGAAAAGGTGGGTAGTATTGTTGCGTAGAACCTTGTCTCTAGGGTCAAAGATCTCCACTGGATGCTTCTTACAGGAGAGTTCATGTTCCTATTGTACTACCTATGGATTCAGAACATGTGAAGGGTCATGTATGTACTTCCTTAAGAGAGATATGTGGAATACATCATAAACTTGAGCTAGATTTTTTGGAAGTGCTGGCCGATAGGCCACTGATCCTATGTGATCAAGGATTTTATAGGGGTGAATGTACCTAGGTATAATCTTCCCTTTCTTCCCAAACTGTATGACTCTATTCCATAGTGATATTCAAAGGAACACTTTGCCTCCAATATCAAACTCCAAGTCCCTTTGACGGTTGTTATCATAACTCTTCTGCCAACTCTGAGAATCCTTTATGTGTTTTTGGATGGCATGAACTTTTTATTTCATCTATTTCATAAGATCAGGCCCAAGCAACTTTCTCTCACCAAATTCATCCCAACAAGTAAGTTTTCTACATCGCTTCCCATATATAGCTTTAAAGGGTGCCATTTGAATACTAGAATGGAAGCTATTATTGTATGAGAACTCAACTAATGAGATATGTTGATTCCATCCACCTTTAAATTTCATTGATCATGTTCTCAGCATGTCCTCAAATTTTTTAATAGTCCTTTTAGACTGACCATTATTTTGGGGGTGATAGGCCATACTAAAATTTAATTCGGCACTCAGAACATGTTGAATACTTCTCCAAAATTTTGATGTGAATGTTGGATCACAATCAGAAATAATAGAAAACAGCACTCCAAGAAACCTCACCACTTTCTTTACATAAATCATAACAATTTGGTCAAGAGAGAAATCTTCCTGAATAGTGATGAAATGGGCAGTCTTGGTGAGTCATTTTACTATAACTCATATTTCATTATTTCCTTTGGATGTTCTTGGGAGTCCAGTGAAAAAATACATAGTGAGATAGTCCCACTTTTATGTTGGCATGGGTAGTGGTTGTAATACCCATTTAAGAAGTTGTCACTCCTCCTTCACTTGTTAACACACCAAGAACCTTATAGTGTAGTCAGAAATATCCCTTTTCATATTATCCCACCAAAAATGATCACGAAGGTCCCTATACATTTTAGTAATTCCATGATGTATAGAGAATATAGAGTTATGAGCTTTATCCATCATCTCCTTCTTTATTTCAGGAATAGAAGGGACACATATCCTTGTATGAAATTTTAGTACACCTTCTTGATAAATATTGAACTTAGTAAAATTATCATTATTCACATCCTCTATATTCTTTTATAACAAAGGATATTCTCTTTTATATTTCTTGATATTCTAAAGTGATGATTGTTTAGAAATAATTTGGGATAGGGTTGATGATGTCCCTTAACTTACGATTATCATGTCTAGTTTTACTAGGTATTTGATCAAAGTATATCCTTAAATCCTCACCATTCCATAATTACATGGTCTTTCCTACTTAATGCATCAATGAATTTGTTTTCTCTTCTGGGGTGTTAATTAATTGAACAGTCAAAATCTTTAAGAAGTTCCAACCATCTTCTATGTCTCATGTTTAATTACTTTTTTCATGAAAATATACTTGAAACTTTGGTTTTCTATTTATATATCACATTTATCATCATAAAGATAGTTGCTCCATATCTTCAGAGAAAAAATAATCATAGCTAGGTCCAGGTCATGCGTTTGATAATTCTTCTCACGAGTCTTTAACTATCAAGATGCATAAACAATAACCTTATCATTCGGTATGAGGATTCACCCAAACCCTTTCATAGATGCATCACTAAAAATAATAAATCCTTTTCTAATAGAGGGTAGAGTTAACACATGTTTAGTAACCTATCTCTTCTTCTTCTCTTGGAAACTTTATTCACACTCACTTTTCCAGATAAACCTATCCCCTTTTCGAGTTAACTTGGTTAGTATATTATAAAGTCATGAAATGTTTTTATCAAACCTCCTATAATATCCTGCTAAACTAAGGAAACTAGGAATCTCATTTACTGTTGTAGGATGAGGCCACTCCTCCATAACCTTTTTCTTGGAAGGGTTAACTAAGATTTCTTTACTGGTTATAATGTTCCCCATGAAAGCAACTTGTTGTAACCAAAATTAAAATTTTATAAACTTTCTAAATATCCTTTCCTTCATTATATTTTTCAATATAACCCTTAGAAAACCCTCATTCTCCTCAAAAATTTTGGAATATATCAAAATATCATCAACAAAAACTATCAAAAATTTATCAAGGTAGTTTTTAAAGACTATATTCATCAGATCCATAAATATAGTCGGAGCATTAGTCAAGATGAAGGGAATAACAACAAACTCATAATGCTCATATCTTGATCAGAAGGTGGTATTTGGAATATATTATTTCTTAACCCTCAATGGATGATAAACAGATCAAATATCAATCTTGGAGAATAATTGAGCCCCGTAAAGCTGGTCAAATAAATCATCAATCCTTGGGGTAGGGTACTTGTTCTTCACTATGATCCTGTAAAGTTTTCCATAATCAATTCATAGCCACATTGATCCATACTTCTTCTTCATGAAGAGAATAGGTTATCCCCAAGGAGACACACTTGGTCAGAAAAATACCTTCTCCAAATGATCTTGAAGCTGTTTCTTTAATTCCTCCAACCCCAAATTTTCCATTCTATATGGGGTCTTTGATATTGGCTTGGATCCAGGTATGAGTTCAATGGATAAATCTACCTCTCTTTTTGGGGGAGGTCTAAGTAACTCTTCAGAAAATACATCAGTGTATTCGTGAACATTGGGGACATTTTATATTCTTATACTTTCATTTCTTTCTTCCTCTTAACTAATCATATCCATAAAGAAGGCTATGGGAGGTGTTTCTAGACAAATCTTAGGTCGTATATCTATCCTTTAAAAATAACTATAGGTTTTCCATTCAAGACTAATAATATTTCCTTGCTTCTTTAGTTGATCTTAGCATTATACTTTGAGATCCAATCCATCCCTAGTATAATGTAAAATTCCACCATGGAAATGACTACTATATCTATGATAATATTGTGATCACCAAAGTCAATACTAGAGTTTCTATATGCTGCTGATGCTTGGATTATCCCTCTAGGAGTATTGATTGATAACTTTACTCACTACCACAAAACTGGGTTTCCACAGCGCCACCCTTTATCAGCGCTAAAAAAAGCACTGATAAGGGTGGGGGGGGGTCTTTATCAATGCTAAAAAAAGCACTGATAAAGGCCCCCCCTTTATCAGCACTTTTTTTAGCGCTGTTAAAGGGGACCCCTTTATCAGGGCTTTTTTTAGAAGCGCTGATAAAGGGGGGGCTTTATCAGTGATTTTTTATCACGCTGATAAAGTTTATATTGGAAAAAAAAATTATGAAAAATAATATATTGTTATATAAGTATATTTATATTGATATAAATATAATATATATTTTTTAAATATGTTTTAGATAATTATAAATAGACTATTACATTTAATATATAATAAATTTAGAGAAAATTACTTTAAAATATTTTAAAAAATATTATTAATTAATAATTTTCTAATTATAATCGATTAATAATCATTTAATAACAATTTGAAGACACAAAAAATTAAAAAAATTAATAAAAGATCTAAAATAAGTTGAAAATGCAACTTAAACTTCAAACAGCCATAACTTTTGATCCGGGTGTCCCTTTGAGCTCTAAAACATATCAAATCGAAGATTGCGATGAGATCTATGCACTAGTGACTTGAGGGAACCTTCTTCCACATATATCTAGGCTCAAAAGGCCTAGAAGGCCTCCAAAACTGAGTTTTTAGTTAGGATACCCCGATTTTTTAACATTCAAACAGGTATAACTTATGATCCAGATGTCTTCTAGGACTGTACCACATATCATATCGAATATTGTTTCATTTTCTTCGATTTTATTGGTTTTTGAGTTGAAACGGACTTCTGTATTAGAAGTTATGGTTGTTTTAACATTCTACAACTTTTCAAATACACATATATATGTATTTATTCGTAAATATATATATATATATATATATATATATCTGTGTGTGTGTGTGTTGTATATATATGTATAAATATATTTATTTATTTATAAACACACATAAAAAAACATATTTTATAAATTTATTTAAATCTAATCTTATAAATATATATTAATATACAAATAAATATACGGATAAAAAATTATAACTAAATATAAATATAAATATAAATATAAATATAAATATAAATATAAATATAAATTAATATATGAATAAATATATATATATATACTAATATATGAATAAATATATATGTATTAACATAACTAAATATATTTATATTAATATGAATCTATATTAATATATGAATAAATATAACTATATATATATATAAATAAATATAAATAAATATTAATATACAAATATATATATATATATATATATATATATATGAATAAATATATATGAATAAATATATATGTATTAATATAACTAAACATATTTATATTAATATGAATCTATATCAATATGCGAATAAATATAACTATATATATATAAATATATTAATATATGAATAAATATATATATATTAATATAACTAAATATATTTATATTAATAAGAATATATATTAATATACAAATAAATAAATATATATATATATATATAAATAGATATATCATTAAATAGAGAAAAAAACTAAATAGATTAGTGGTAAAGGTGTAGGCGTGTAAGGGGGTGGTCTCGAGTTCGAGTTTGGGTGGAAGCAGGGAGGGGTGCGCGAGCATGTGGGGGATGCGTGTGTAAGGGCAGCGCGCGAGTGAGTGTGAGGGGTTCCACCTAGAGCTGATAGGGGGGGTCAAGCATTGTTAAAAGCTCCCCCTGCATTATATATTATTTTATTTTATTTATTTATTTTTTTAACTTTTATCAGCGCTTAAAAAAAGTGCTGATAAAAGGTGTCTTTTATCAGCACTGATAAAAGACCTTTTTATCAGTTCTTTTCTGAGCGCTGATAAAATTGACCCCCTTTATCTTTTCCTCAATTAATAACGCTTTTTTAGCACTGTTAATGCACTTTTCTAGTGATGATAAGGGCTATATTTGTAGTAGTGACTTCTAGCAGTTCAGGTATTGATTCTATATTCTTTTCAAACTTGGAGGAAATAAAGGAATGAGTAGAACTAGAATCAAATGAAGTACTTTCTAGATTTGAGAGAAAAATGGGAGTACCTTCCACCACATCATTTGGAGCCTCTACTTCAGTCGTTGTGATATAAAATGCCTGAACTTACTCCCTTGGCCTATGGAAAGGTTGATGGTGATTCCCCTCTATTACATTCTAATTTGAATAGTGATTGAAAACGTTCCCAAGCTATCCACACTTATAGCATTGGAATTCAGGTTGATCCTGCACCATCTTCACTTTGTCATTAGTGTTGAGAAGTTGAGGCTTCACCTCACTAAGATAGTTCTAAGCTATATGACCATCTCTTCCAAACTTATAAAATTTTATGCTCTCGAGAAAGCAGCTCCCCAAATGATTCATCCTACATTTATTACATGTGGGAAGTTTCAATTTCTTTCCTCCTCTTCCATGATCATAGTTCCTCCCCAAGTTTGGATCCAAATATCTCTTCTTTTCATTCAATTTGTGTGACCACTACATATCTAAGAACTCTAGTTCAACCTTCATAGCACTCCACACTATTTTCTTATAGAAATCATAGTATTAGTTGGCTAGATTAATTTGTAGATAAGTTCTTTTTCCACTGAAGAATCTATCAAACTTTACATTATAATCCATAACAAATCTAGAGGCATAATGATAAAATCTTTTAAACTTCATATCATAGCTTCCCATAGATTCATTTTCCTTATACTTCAGCTCTAATAATTCCTTCACCATTTTCATTCACATCTAATGGTGGAAATATTTATTGAAAAAGGATCCCATGAACTCTTCCCACTTCATAGCATCAATATACCTTCTTGGATTCATGTTTGTAATCATTTTCCACCACTGATCAGATTCTACCTCTAGGTGGTAAATAACTAGGGTGATTTTGTCTTTCTCTTGACATCAGAGTATAGAAAATATATTTTCTATTGAGATTATCCATTTTTCAGCAATCAATGGGTCGATAGATCCACTAAAAGAAGGTGATCGTTGATGCATAAAGGTCTCAATGAAAATTTGTTCCCTTAGAGGTGAATCTAACATTAGAGCTTGATTCAAGTTACTATTCATAATTCAAGTTAGTTGATTCATCATTCTCATAAAGTTTTCTATTCCATATTCTATTATAGGTCTGTTAGTTCATGGTCCGTTGTGCTAATTGTTTATGTGGTTCCTCCTATTTAATTCCATTTTCTAAAATAAGAAAACCTTAGTGAGAAACTTGTTTATTTTAAGAATCTAATAATTCTAAAGGAATTTTATGTTTTAAAATATCATGCTTAAATATGTTATTCTTAACGACAAATAAATTTTCTATAAATCCTTCATAATGGTTCATAAAAATATCATGATTAATCAAATATGTCCCCCAGGAGTGTAAAACTAGGAGTGCAACAAGGCCCATTTTTATGCACTTGTTCCCATTAGATTCTAGCTCAAAGTGGTTCTTTTGGGTGTTACCCCTAGATACATCTATTCTAGATCCATATCCACTTTTTTGTATCTATATAGGGATTTATTTACTCAAAAACCACTTATATAATATTTCAAAAAAAATACCAGGATGTTTTCCTATATTTAAGCATTTATATAGGGTTATTCATAAAGTTTTAAAATTCTAATTTCCATAAATAACTAAATCATAATTTTATAAAAACTATGATATCCTACCTTTTATTACATAAACTTTTCATTATAAGGTACAAAACATAAGATATTTTAATGTTTAGTTTCTTGGAAATCAGGAATATAATATAAGAAAATATGAAACATTCTTGTAATCCACTTGAAAGGCTTATTTATAGGTTCATCCTAAGTACATTTACTACATCTCATAACCTGGGGATATACATCAAAGGAAATGGGTGAGCATAAGGCATAGTAAGGAAAACAATTTATATATATTCTTAAGAAACATCAATAATAAAATTAGAAATATCATTGTGTCATGAGAAATGGAAAAATAGGAATTTCATAATAAAAATAACATTATTAATAACATGGAAATGGGTATACAAAATTTATTTTATACATTCATAATCATATCACTAAGGTGTCGTAAATGAAAATTATCAAGGTTATTCACCAAGGTATCGTAAAACATGTCATCTTTAAAGATTAAATTATTTAACCAATATATTAGAGCGCTATCAGGGTGTACACTTCATATGTATTAATTAATTTGATCCAAATACATCATAATAAAAAATTTCATAAATAAATTGTGGATAATAAAAAAAACGGGTTTCATATCAAAACCCTAACATTTCAAAAATTCTTAAAAACATGACCATTATGTCATTTTCAACCCACAAAAAAGGAATTAGGTTTTCATGTATGTTAATAACATAATAAAATTAATAATTTTTACATTTATTTTAATAAAATTGGAAAATACAGAGGCTTGGTTATTCCCAAGATGAAAATAAAAGATAATTTCTTGAGGAGAAGAGGGAAATTTTGTGTAGTAAATTCAGCAGCATAACAGGTATAAAATGTAGTTTTGGGAAAGGGTAAAATGAGAGTTGAAAAGGGTCTACCATTGATAAAACATAATTTTTAAGTAATGGTATGATAAAAATGTTA
Source organism: Viscum album (assembly GCA_963277665.1). Classification (NCBI taxonomy): domain Eukaryota; kingdom Viridiplantae; phylum Streptophyta; class Magnoliopsida; order Santalales; family Viscaceae; genus Viscum; species Viscum album. The sequence goes on along the minus strand of OY728130.1, from coordinate 630,094,964 downwards.
ATATAATAGAGTAAACATAACATTTAGAAGACATATACTAAAATAGGTTCTTAAATCGAAGAGAAAAGAAAGACGATTCCCTTACCTTAAAGAGTTACTCCTAAAACATTATGATTGAGAGATTGGGGGATTGAGGAAACCTTTGGGGTAAAAATTGGGAGGTAAAACAACAAAATATTCATAGAGGATAGATTTTGAGTGAATGGAAATGGAGAAATGGGTTAGTATTTATAGAAAAAGTGGAGTATTTGTTTAAGAATTTCAAAATATTGGTCTTGGAAATCTAGGTTGTGGAAAATAAAAAACCTTGGGCTTGCCCATGGTTTTGGAAATTTGGGACATATTTTATGTTATTTTAACCCTCAATAATCTAACATCATATTATATTACTTTTTTTGTCAAGGAAAATTAACGTTTTCACAAAATAAAATTTTAATGTTAAAATTTCCATTTTAGACTTTGTAAAGTAGCTTATAGGTTTAGAAATTGATTAAAATATATTAAAATAATTGATTTTAAAAAATAACATATTTTGAGTTGTGTATTGTTTTTAACTAATTATTATATCATTATGACATAATTATGAAGTCATTAAACATACCAAAAACCTCAAATTATTTTTTACTATTCACAAAAATACAATATTTTGGAAAATTATCACAAATTCACCCTAACCTGAATTTTACATAATGATTTTAAAAAATATGTTTATTTTATAATAATAATTATCTAATTATGATAACGTTAACTTTTAACTATAAAAATCCATATTTATTAAAAAAATAGCGGGTTGAAAATTAATAGTAAAATTTCTAACACTTAAAATATTTAAGGACATAATAAAATTATTCTATAATTTATATTCAAATAATTTTTTTATCATAATATTTAATTAAAATAAGTATTATTTAAAATACCTTAGTTTATTATAAAAATTTATATATTTTCTAAAAAGTGAAATTTGGGTCTGAAAAGTCAATTTATTAAATTCCATCTCAATTAAACATATTTTTATTAAGTAAAAATATTATTAAAATGGAAACGATAGAATAAAAAATTTATTTACGCAATGTAATTAAACTTTAAGTAACTAAGGTCTGGACATGTAATACCTTATAACACCCGTGCACGACCTAAGAGTAAGGTGTGCGATAGTGATAGATTCATGGGGTGGCTCAGCTAACATCGCCCGAGTGGTAATTTACACTAACTTGAACTTATCCCATAGGTAATTTTGTTCTATCTTAACTTGATAGTTCTTATATTGGGCTTGGTCGAGGAAAAAAACCCAGTGATGCTACCTCCCTCCTAGGTTCTGACAGATGGGCTTCATATGATGCGACTCTATTTATTGAGGTCATCGATTTTCCTTTATGTATTAACCATCCTTTATATTTTTTACTTTTAAACACTAATTATAACATTAAAATTATTACCAATAGTATAGTTACCAATCTTCATATTGAACAATGGCCATAATTTACCAATGGTCATATAACAGTTGAATCCAGATGGTCACGTTTTCCTTTATATTCACTTAATTATTAAAGAGATATGGGTTTATTGTGTATAATATAACATAAGAAACATTTTCAAAAAATAGTTATCATTAAAAAAGTTTGGGTTTTTATAGGTTTACTTTTTAAGAGTTTTTCTTAATTATCTAAAACTCTAAATTAAAAAGATCCTCGAATGTGAACCCTAGTTCAAAAACACTAGGATATGTAATGTTTAAGGTAGATTCCTTACAATAAATTTATAAATTTTTTAATTTAAATATTGTAAAATGAGATTTATTTGTATTAATCATTTAAAATTTTTATTAGGGTGAATTTTGATATTTTTTATATTATAATTGATTTTTAGGTGAATAGTGATAAATATAGTTTTTACTAAAATTGTAACGTTTATGAATATATAAATAAATAAGTATAACATAAAACTTATAAAAATTTTCCATGATAAAATATATATTTAATGAGTAAAACTATACATTTTTTAATACTATTATGATTTTAGAAAACATATTTTTAACATTTTATTAACTTAAGTAATATTTTCCAATAAAATAAATTGTGTTTGCATTTTATTTTAATTAAATAATATTTTTGGTAAAATTCCGTTTTGGATTTATTTTAAATCCAAATAAATTTTATTTATTTTATAATAAACCAATTTATATCATTAAAGTAAAAAAATTATTATTTTATCCCACACATAAAGTTTAAGCTTAAAATTACATTTGTTTTCTAAAAACAAGTTTTTATGTGTTACACGAACTAATGTTAAAATTAAATTTTCTTACATATAGAAATTTTATTTTATAAAATGGAGTTTATATTTGTAATAAATATTTCTAAATTATATAATAAGGCCCATTTATTTTTTAGGCATAAAAAAATGAATTACTTGGGTAAAAACTAGTTAATGTGGTAAAAGCTAAAAGAGTAAAAAGGGTTAACCAAAGGGGTAAAAGGTCTAACATGTTAAAAACATGTTTATAATATTAGGGTTGCGTTTTTTATATAAAAAAACTTATCTCCACTCTATTATTATCTATTTTTAGTATTCTTGACATGTGAAACATGTGTTCTCTTTATATTAAAATATTAACAAAAATTCCATTCTCACAACTTATAAAAGAGTCCTCTCTGCACACCTTAAATGCATCTCCAAAATTTAGGTTTTTTTAAGAACCTATTCCAATTTTACTTACACAATAATCCTAATTAACTTCCTTAATCTTATGGACACAATAGTTTGTCCTAATTCCTCCCTTTCCAAGGAATCCTCCATGGGATTCCCAATGTTCTCAATGTAAGTACTAAATTTTCCCTAACATTGTTTCTTTTCTATCCTTCCATTTCAAATATATATTTTCCCAATATTATATGATGAATTAAATATTTATATTATAAATAATGTTGTTATATTTTTTTGAATAATAATTAACCATATTTTGGTTCTATAAAGGTAACATTAATATTTAACTCATTAATTAAGATACCAACATCCATTCATTAAAAGTCACCAAAACTTGCTCATCACAGATTTAATCATTAAGTATTGAAAAAAAATCCCTTAGAATAAAATTATAAAATAATAAATAATTATAAAAAATAAATTCCAGTACCTTGTATGATCTATTAATGATGAACTTTTAGAGAATAATGAAGAACAACATCGCCATTACGAAACTAGTTCAAAATAGCCAAGATTACTCACACACGATATTGAAAATAGATAATAACTAACTGATATACATGTAGAGAATAATTATAAATGAAGTTTATAAAAGGATATATATATATTAATAAGTTGATTAAATAGGTTATTAAGATAGTTATTTTTTATATATTTGATTCAAGTTCTTTAGTGGAATTCAAGAATTAAGGTAATGGGTTCTTTGTCTCAAATTTCATTTATTGAGAAATATTTCATAATTATACCATGATATCTTTGAGATGGTGTGATTAATTCCTAATGGATTTATTTTAAAATATTCATGTAATTCATGGGTTTTGAATATCTATATCATGTTTTTTCTTTAAATGGACTTCTATTTAAAAGATACTAAAGCTGTAAGGGTTTTTTTTCACTAAAGTACCTTTATTGAGATATAATGATTATTCTTGAAGTTATTTATTACAAGATTGATTTCTTACACCCAAAGATTTTACTTAATGTTACTTTCTATTTCTATATAGGGATAATTTATTTTTAATTAAAATATTTTACTTTTATGAATTTCTTCCTTAAAAAGTATATCATTGTTGATAATAATTACCATCCTCTTTAACTATAGTTTCCTATACTTTTCTATTCTTTCCTTTCCTGTTAATGTTCTAATTTACAATTGAAAACTTAATTATGATTTATTTGATGTGACCTTAATATTTCTATTCTCCTCTTTTAAAAAGGAAGTTTTTTTACTCCATTTACAATGTGGGTTTTCAATAAAGATATTTTAGGACATAAAAAAGGTTTTCCATCCCTTCAAAATAAAATGTTTTATATTCCACTCAAAATTTATTTTTGATAAAATTTATGTCTTTTTAAGGAAATATTATTAAAGTTTATTTGTAAAAGTAATTTTTTTCCTTATTTTTTCACTTTATATTTTTTTAAAATTTATATCTTTTTCAAGGGTCCATTATTGAATATTATTTTCAAAATATAAATGTTTTCCAGATGTTTTCACTTCAAATTTTAAAAATCTTTATATCTTTTTCAAGGATAAAATATTTAAAATTCCAATTTTATATTTTAAATTCCTTTTAAAATTATTATTTTTTTAAATTTTTCACTTCACCTTTTCAAAAATAACTCTTGAATGTGACCCATAACTTCATCCTTTATGCCTAAATAAAATAATCTTCTAAAAACTATTTTAATATTTCACTACCATTTTATTATTTATCTATAAAGTATTTATTTCCTTGGAAATTAATTTTCATGAATGAAATTACAAATATTCCTATGAAATACTCTTTTTGGGGTGGTCAGATTTTGGGTATCAATCATTTACATTTTTGAGGTCAATTTTGGTAATACCACATGTAAATGTTATAAAACTCACTTTTCTTCCTTGGGTTATATATAATGCAATAATTGATTATTTTAAAGTGGTACACATATGTATGTATGATTGATAGGTTGGATCTTATATACCCCTTCATTTAATTTGTTAATGTTTTATACCTCATGATATAAATATGTTGAGCATGAACATGATATAGGTTATCTATTTTCATAATATTTAGTGTGAACAGGGTATAAATTATATTTTTTCATAAGATTGATTGTGAAAATGATGTATATTTTCTAATTTCACAGGATTTAGTGTGAAAATGATATAAAAACTATATTTACAACATTGGATTTAAAACCAATACTGATTAGCTAGGATCACTATATTAAGTTTAAAACCAATTCATATTAGTTAGGTTAAAGAGATTGATCTTTAACCCGATTCATAGTATCCTGGTTTACAAGATTGAGCATGAACCCAATAAATATTTTCTAGGTTCACAAGATTGAGCATGGACCCAATGAAGTTATCTAGGTTCACAATATCATAGTTCCCTATACTTATTCTTATTCTATATTCCTATATTATATACTTATTATTATTCTCATTAGATCATTATTTTGTACAATTTTTCATTGGTATATGTTTGTTCATTTGAGATTACATGTTCAACTATCATGACTTATGGGAAAATATTATTATTGCATGTTATTTTAATAATATTTTTCTCCCCTATTAATGTTTTCTCATTTTATTATGATCTAAACCTTGATCAAATATTGATTATTTTTTCCTTAGTGAGTGTTTAATCTCACCCTTTTCTTATGTTTCCATTCATTGGGTTATGTTGATGAGTATAACTTATGAGAAGTCTAGAAGGGGGTCTGGTGTGATTTGATTATAGAGAAATGTTCACAAGTATAATAGAATAATTTTCTTATATAGTATATCATGAAATAGACTAAACCTTATGTTCTTCATATTTTGTGATTATTTATAGGATTTAATGTTTAACTTCTGAAAATAATGTAAAATAAAGACAAGTTCATCTCACTTTATATAAACCAATGTTTAAAGAATTTATTTTTAGAAATAGATATGGCTATGTGGGTTTGGGGTAACTTAGTTGATATCAGATAAGGGTTTATTTATTTTTGGGTATTAATTTAGTTTTCTAGATATTTGGATAAGATAAATTTAGTGAAATCCCTAAGGATAAGTATAAGTATAGGATAAAATACTAAAGTTTTGGTAAAGTAGAAATTGTATGGTTTATTATAAATTACATCCTTATCTAGATAATGGAATGTGAATGTGTATATGTCATAGATTCACCTAGGGTTAGTTACCATAAGAAAGGCTAGTTGAGTATCAACTCAATCTTTACTCTGGTGCATGATGGGTGGGTCTAATATTGCACACCTAGATAGAAACCCATAGGGGATATGATTTGATAATAAAATTATATTTAAAATAAATTATAAAGGATTTATTAAGTTAATTAATTTGGTTAAGGAATATGATTTAACCTAACCTAAAGAAACCTAGATTGAACCGAGAGTGATTTAGGTTAAACTGAAAGCTAATATAATAATTTTAAAGAGTAAGATATTTTAAGATTGATTTTTTCATGTAATTGTCTTAAAATAATTTTCTAATGGTGTTAATTATTCATCAATAGTGATTTAATATTTTTCTATAAATGGTTGTAGATTAGAGGAACCACGTTCATAATGGATATGATAGGCAATTCAGTAATTTTCCAAATGAGAAACCAAATGGGATAGAAGATGGTCCTGAGAATATTGTGGTTATGATCACCCAATTATCTCAAGTTATGATTAAAAACTTGAGTTTTCTCAAAAATTATAACATACCAAAGAAGCTAAAATAGAGTTTTATGGAATAATAGTTGAGTAATATGATGAAGGAAATAAGATTCAACTTCCTACATGTCAAAAATGTGGGAAGAAGCACCCAAGGTAATGTCTTAGAGGAAAAATAAAGTGTTTTTAGTGTGGAAGGATTGGAAATTGATCTCATGATTTTAAAGCTAGTGAAAAAGTTTAGATATATGAATTAAGTTCTTAAACAAGTGATTATGATAGTTATTTTTTAATATAGGAGATTCAAGTGCTTCAATGGAAGTCATGAATTAAGGTAAGGGGTTCTTTGTCTCAAATTTAATTTCTTAAGAGAAATTTCATATTGTTCAACATGATATCTTTGATATGGTGTGATTAATGATTATTTAATTTATTTTACCATATTAATTTAATTTATTGGGTTTGAAGATCCATATCATGTTCTTTATTTAAATGGACTTCGATTCAAAATATAAAAAATTTATAAGGGTTTTTGTTAACTCAACTCCCTTCATTGAGTTATAACGATTCTTCTTGAAATTATTTCTTACAAGATTGGGTTCTTTTAACTTAAGATTTTATTTAATGGTATATTATCTTCATATCTTGGGATAATTACTTTTTAATTCAAATATTTTACCTTGATTAATTTATTCTGAAAAAGTATATCATTATTGAGAATAATTCCCATCTTCTTTAATTACAGTTTCCCCTCTTTGTCCATATTTTCATTTCCATCCAATGTTCTACTTTATAATTGAAAACCTAATTATGATTTTTCTTATTTCATCTTCATATTTCCATTATCGTCTTTTATAAATTAGGGTTTTTACTCTTTTTAAAATGTGGGTTTTCAATAAAGGTATTTCAAAATATGAAAAAAGGTTTTCCATCCTTTCAAAATAAAATGTTTTATGTTTCACTTCACATTTATTTTTTATAACATTTATATATTTTAAAATATCTATTATTTAAGTTTCTTTTTAAAATTAAATGTTTTCCAAAGTTTTCACTTCACCTTTTTAAAAACCTTTATGTCCTTCTCAACGATCCTTTATTAAAGACTATTTTAAAAAATTAAATGTTTTAAAGATGTTTTCACTTCATCTTTTTGAAATATTTACATATTTTTCAAGGATACACCATTTAATATTAATTTTAAAATTAATGGGGTTTCAAAACAATTCACATAACCTTTTCAAAAATAACTTTTGAATGTGTCCCATAACTTCATATTTTACACCAAAAGTAAAAGAAATTTCTAATTTTTTTTGATTTCGCCACTATTTTATTATTTATATCTAAAATATTTATTTACTTAAAAATTAAATACCATTAATGTCTTATAAATTTTATTATTAAATATACTTTTTGGGGTGATTTAATTTTGGGTGTCAATCATTTAAATTCTTAAGGTCAATTTTGGGGATACCACCTTGAAATGTTGAACATTTTTTTTTCTTTACATGGGTTCTTTATGATTTGATGAATGATTATTTTCAAGCGGCAAAAATATGTATGGATTATTGATAGGTAGGGTCCTATGTTTCCCTCTAATGAATTAGTTAATAATTTATACCTTATGAGATAAAGATATTGAGAAATAAAACAATGAAGAATAGTTATGTTCACAAGATTCCTTGTGAACATGATGAAAATTAGATATGTTCACAATATTGAGTGTGAACATGATGAAAATTTTAAATATTTATAGTATTTAGTGTGAAAATGATGAAAATTATCTACATTCACAATATTGAGCATAGAACTGATATAGGCTAGCTAGGTTTATAAGATTGAGTGTGAATATGATGCAGATTAGATAGGTTTACAAGATTGAGTGTGCACCATATATGATTAAATAATTTCATAATAATGAGTGTGAACATGATTAAGATTAGCTAGGTTCAAAAGATCTAGAATAGAACATATGTGGTTATCTAGGTTTACAATGTTATGGTTCCCTATGTTTATGCTTATTCTATATTCCTATGTTATATGTCTACGATTAAGATACATGGATTATGATTCCACACACTTTTTTCCATGGTATATGTTAGTTTATTTGAGATTAAATTTCTTTATATCATGACTTATGGGAAACTCTTATTGTTCTATGTTATTTTAAAAATATATCTCTCCCCTTCTCATGTTTTATCATATGCTTAAGATCTAACCCTTGATGAAATACTGATGAGTTTTTCACTTATTGAGCATTTAAGCTCACCCATTTCTTATGTTTTTATTACCCGTGTTATGATGATTATTATTGAAGATAATATGGATTGATTTTATAGTATTATTTTATTTTTTTCCAAAATATTTTTTGTGAATGTTTTTGTGTTTCAAGAAAAAGTGTTACTACCTTATTGGGAGAAGATTGAGTTACTCTTTCAAATCCAGGTAATGATTTTATAATCCTAAAAGTTTCTAAAATCATGATTACTAAGAGTTATCAGTGTTCAAACTAAGTTTATTCATGAAGTTTCCAAATAGATGAAGTTAATCCAAAGTTTAAGTTTTAGTGGTATAAAATTCAAGTTACAAAGTTAGAGTTGTGACTGAACAAAGTTCAGGTTATGAAATAGAGGAGAAGAGACTATATTATTGTTTTGTTATGATTGGATGAAAATGATTAGATTTATCATTTAATAAATAGTGATAAATATGAAATTTGCTAGACATTAAAAAATATAAAGTCTACTAGACAGAGAAAGATGATGATCACTGGATAGAGTAAATATTCTTGAATCCACCAGATGTATGTTTGAAAGATCATTGAAAAAAAGATAACCCGATAGAGGTGTATCAGATGAAGGTGAATCAAACATAGTTATATCTGATTGTGGTGAAATAGATATAGGTAAATCATATAGAGGTTCATCAAATGGAGGTACATGGGATAAAGGTATATTATCCATAGGTTCATTAGACAGAGGTATACCAGAAAGACACATACCAGAATGAGGCACACTAGAAAAAGGTGAAACAGATAAAGAGGTACTAGATAAAGGATTTTTTTACATATTTTATTGTGAGAAAATTTTAGTGTTTTAATATTACATTGGATATAAAGAAGGAATAAATTTTAAATGGTGGGAACTAATAATATTTCCTATCAGTAAACATAAGGAGTTTGATGGGGGTTAAATAATTTATATTAAATTTCATTATATAGTGGATATTTATAGATTTATGGGATTCCACATGAAAATTAATAGGTATCCACATTGAGACCAAACCTTGTAAAAAACTTGTATGATTTGAATTATTTTCTTATTGTTTCATACGAGTGAGGAAGAGGTATAAAATTGAGAGGATCAAAACTTTAACGAGTTGTAGAGGATAATTTCAGGAGAAAGGAAATTGTAAAATAACACCATTTATTCACCCCCTTCTTAGTGGTCTACATACTCTCTGGAACTTCAATTAGTGTCATAGGGTCAAGGTTCCATCTGTAATATCCTTATATTATTCTCATGGATAATATCAACACAGTTTATAATAGAGGTATTCCTACCTTCGATGGAAAAATTATCATGAATGGAAAAATAGAATGATTCACTGTCTTATTTCTCTTAGTATATAAGTGATTTATGAAACTATTGTCGAGTTTACACCAATGGATAAATATTCTTCTATGTTATTTATTAACAAACAGAATATCAAGGTTTATGGTAAAGCTCAAAATTCTATTCTAATGTCCTTATTAGAAAATGATTATATAATGGTGATGGGTCTAAAAAAAGGAAACTTGGTAAAAAATAAAAATCATCTTTGAGGAGATTGTAAAAGTAAAGGAAGAAAAATTTAATATCTAAAGAATAAAGTTTTAAGATGCCAGGATGGTGGAAGAGGAAACTATTAATGATTATTTCACCCGATTAAATGAAATTTTCAGCATCATTAGACGATTCAGAGATTTATTGTAAGATTCCACTATTGTTAAAAAATTTATGAGGAACTTTCTATAAAGGTTTGATCCTAAAGTCTCTACTTTATAATATAGAGATGATTTATCCATTGATGAATTACATAACATGCTTGTTTCATATGAAATGCGGAAAGATCTATTATTTAAAAAGAATATTAATAAGGAGATAAATTTTAAAGCCATAAGGGAGCTAAAAATATGAGAACTAGAATATGAGGTAATTCCTACAGTGAATTAGAATATGGTGAATATGTTGCTGAAGAAAATAAGAGAATTATTCCAATTATCTCTAGAAATTACAAAAAAGTTAGAGTCAATTTTAAAGGAAAAATTCCACTCAAATATTTTGAATGTATTTGGATCAGAAATTTTGAAATAAAATATCTGAAGAATAAATATATAGAATATGAAAATGACGATTCTGAAGGAAATCCTCAAAGGAAAAAAGTAAAGTAAATTTTAAGGAATTAAGAAATCCACCATAAGTAAGAGAAAGTTATTCAGAAGGAACAAAAGAACTATGTTGAGTAAAATAGAAGAGTATGACTCCATATAAAATAGTTTATCCAATGATGAAGTTCTAGAAAACTTTAAAACATTTATGGCCCATGTTAAAAGAAAGGAAGACAATTCAAATAGCAAAGATGAATAAGTTGAAGAAACCTACATGGAACATATAGTGAGATCATAACCTAAGGAAAGTCTTGAAAAAACACATAACTCAAGAAATAATATAGAGTATTGAAGAAGTAAAGTGAGAAAAATAATGAAAGAAATGAAGAATTTCTCAAAAAGGAAGATGTGTACATTGAGGAAATTAAAAACCTCAAGTTGACAGTTATGTAATAAGGGGAAATTATGAAAAACCATGATGAAAAAATTACTACTAAGAAATAATATCTATATAATACATAATCAAGATGTATCAAGGTTGAAAATACCTTGAAGAAAATGAATGAGAATTTAAATAATGATTTGGAGGTAAGGGCCAAAACATATCAAGCTACTAGAATAACTCATTCTAAAAATTAGTTGAAGTCTACATCCACTAAAATTAAAAGTTCATTTAAACGTACTAACCATATAGGTTTAAGAATAAAAAATTGAATAGATTGGGTTGAGAAAGGATGTGAAATATAGATCACAAAAATAGAAGTTAAAAATAACTTCCCAAAGAATGATTCCCCATGATAAAGGAAATTAGATGATATAAAGTATAATGAATCTCAAAAAACTTTTCCTAGGGGAAAAATACTTCTATAGAAGATCTAGGTTCAACATATATTTTTTGTATTATGGGATATTTGGACACAAAGTATATAATTGTTTTTACAACATGTCTTCACCTTATAGTATGTAAGAACTGAGGGTGAGAAATAGTGGAATAAAAGGAGGTAAATCTCTAAAGTTAAAGAAAGAAACAGAAGAGAATCATTAGAAGTTAAAAATATCTCAAGGAAAAATAAATTTGATTTCTTAGAGGAAATTTTTGGAAGGTGTGAAAAACCAAGTCACAATTGAAGATTTTATGAAAATATTGTTATGATAAATTACTTGTACTTGAAAATAACAGTGGGGAAAAGGATGATTGAAGAAAATGATTTTGTTGTCAATATTGTTCTAAAAGCTAGAAAAACTAATAAACCATGGATTATTAAAAATTGTTCTTCCTCACATATTTTACATGATGTAAGAATATTTTAAAATTTTGAATAATATGTGAAAATATTAGTCACATTTGGAAATGATAGTTGCATGGAAATAAGATTAATTAGTGTGGCTAAGATTAAAGCTCAGAAGTTAAAGTCAAAAGAAATCCTATTTTTTTGACACACTTCAACAGAAATTACTGAGTGTTATCTAACTCTATGATGATGATAAAGAATATATATATATATATAATTAAGGTATCATTCAATATTTTAAAGATAGAAAAGTTATCACAAAGGGAGAAATAACCAGTGATAATATATTTGAGATTGGTGATCCTAGTAATTATTGGTATTTAAGTAGTACAGATGAAAACAAGTTGTTGTATTGAAGACATGGAAATAATTTCCAAAAAATAATGATAACAATTTACAAAAATGATTTTGTAAGAGATTTGCTACAAAATAAGAGGAAAGATTATGTTATTTTAAAAGATTAATATAAATGAAGTATGGTTAGTGAAATTCATAAGAATTTTGAAATACAATCCACTAAAACTCTCAAGCTCATACATTTTTACATATAGGATCCAATGAGACATCAATAAAAATGGGTGATTTTTTACTTAATTACTTTCATTGATTTTTTTTCAAAACAAATAAGAGAATTAAATTAAAAGAAAAATATTACATGAGTCTAAAGGACAAAATCATATTACAATATTTGTCATGAAGATGGAGAAGATCAGCAGGAAGATCATCAAGCCATGTAATGTCTTGATTTACTCCTTTTTTAGCAAGGCCATCGACAACCATATTAGCTTCAAGATAGGTATGAGTGATAATGTTGTTGATGTCGAGAAGTGAGCGAGTTCAATCCATCCATCGATTAGTGATCGGCCACGCAAGGTGTGTCACATTGTTCCAAATTGCTTGCACCATGGTAGTCAAATCATTTTCAAACCAGATATTGTTCCAACCATGATTCTTATCAAAAGAAATAGCATGTATCATACCCATCATTTCGGCCTCCAGATAAGAGGCAATGTCGTAGTTCCCAATAAAGCATCCAAGGATCTGACCAAGGTGATTCCTGAAGATAGCGCCACAACCTACAGGACCTGGATTACCTTTTGAGGCACCATCAACATCGACTTTGATCCAACCAAGAAAGGGATCATGCCAAAACACTTCAAAGGTATGATGTGGCTGACAAAAATTTCCTTTAATCCGAAGATGTCACAGAATCATAAAGTCATGAACAATGTTGTTGCAGCGACCCTTTTTCATCAAAGCAGCTTCACGTATAGCAATAAGAATCCACATCCAACTTGCATTATGATTGAGTGAGTATTTTTTATATGTAATAGTATTTATATCATATCATATCACATGATGGAGTTCAGAAATAACAGCAAGGAAGAGGTTCTTAATTTGCTGAGAGTTTTCCATTTCCACACACATCTTTAGTTGAGTGTTGATAGAGTCAAGAATCAACCATCTATAGTTAAAAATGTCAAAAATATAGTTCCAGAGAGTAGAGGCAGTAACACAAGAATGGAATAGGTGGTTAGTATCTTCTCTGTGTTGATTGTAGTGCCTAAATTTAGAGAAAATTTAAATACCAAACGATTGAAGACATCTGTCTGTGGGAACTCTGTTGTGGGAAAGGTGCCAAATAAGAGTGAATCATGAGGGATTTATCTAGGGTTTGTCAAAGAGTTTTTTCCAATCATAATCACTTTCAAAATTACAGAAAAAATGATTGTAAAAGTTTTTAGAATTAATCATACCATTGTGGGCAGGTTTCCAAATTAAAAAATCATCAGTGATTGAGAAAGGATAGTTGTTAATTATGTTCATAATTTCTTCAGGAAGATGATCATTTTTAGAATTTATCATATCTCTAATAGAGTAGTTAGTGTTTTCAGGGGTTTGGTCAGGATGAATCATAGAAATAAGAGGGGTGCTAGTCTAGTTATCCAACCATAAATTTATGGAGGACTCCCCAGTAACCATCCATCTGGAATAATTCATTATGGTGGAAAAAGATTGCTTAATAGATGGCCAAATAGAGGAGCTGAGGAAGTTCAATTTACCTTCCTTAAGTTTTCCAATAAATCTATTTTTGAGAAAAGATACAGAATATGAATTGTTTTAAAAAAGGTTCCAAGTGAGTCTAGCATGAAGGTCCTCACTAAATTATCTAAAATTTTTATGCCATTCTTGCCCTAATCAATAGGTTTGTAACAAGTTGACCAGGGGACACTCACAAGCTTTCTTTCCAACATACTACCAGTCCAAATGAAATTTTTGATTAAGGTATTCATTTTTTTGATAAGCCCAATAGGCCATTTATAAACCATAATGGAGTAATCCATTTTGGAAATGAAATTGGATTTGACAAGGCATAATCTTCCTACCAAAGAAAGGGATTTCCCGTTCCAAGAGGATAGTTGGTTACAAACTTGGTCAACAATGGAAAAAAGTGAGAAGACTTGGGTCTTCCCCAAAAAATGGGAACACCAAGGTAAGTAAAAGGAAATAAACCCTCTTTCATGCCTAATTCACTGATAATGTTACCTTTATGGCTGGGAGGGAAGCTTTTTCCAAAGAAGATAAAATATTTATTCCAGCTAATGGTTTGACCAGAGACCTCTTCAAAGTGAGATAGATCATTTTTGAGGTTTCAAATATTTCTTTTATCACCTTGCAAAAAAAAGGATGATATCATCAGCATATAGAAGATGGGTGGGAGAATTCACATTCCTAGAAACATGAATGGGTTTGATTTTAGTCTATTCCACAAGATGATTGAGGAGACGACTAAAATAATCTTCCACAATGGAGAAAAGAATGGCAGATAGGGGATCACCTTTCCTTACACCTTTGGTGAATTTAAAGTATCCCTTGGGAGAACCATTGATCAGGATAGAAACAGAGGTCGAGTTGAAAAGGGTTATGATTGTAGCAATAAAGGGTCCATTGAAACTAAATCCTTGAAGAACCTTGAATATGAAGCTCCAGTCCATAGTATCAAAAGATTTTTTGATGTCAATTTAATTACTTTCCTTGATGATTTTACTCATATGACCACCGTAATGTTCATGAAACACAATTCATAGTATACAAAGTTGTTCAAATATTTTATAAGTAAAGTTGAGAAGTATTTAGGTGTATATATATTGAAATTGAGAATAGAAAATGGAAATGAGTATACAAGTAACTCTTTCAATTCATACCTGAGGAAACATGGAATTAAACATTAATATAGCGCTCCCTACAATCCTCAAAAAAATAGAGTAGTAGAGAGGAAAAGTATAATTTTATTTAATATGGTGAGAAGCATGCTCATTGAATATAAAATTTCAAAGTTATTATAGAGAGAAGCTAAGTACAAAAGTACATGTTAAAAAAAGTTTTTTTCTTCAACCAGAATAAAAAAATGACCCCTATGAGATGTGGCATAAGAAGAGGAATATAATGATATATTTTAAGGTTTTTGGGATTCCTTTCTTAATAAAAATATAAAATACAGATTTAGGAAAGTTTAATGAAAAGGAATAAGAATGTTTTTTCATGGGATATTTATCCAATAGAAGAAGAAAAAAGAGCTGTAATAAACATTTGTACAAGTCGGTTCATTAATTTAATTTAAAATTCATTGAAAACTAGTCCAGATTAATATAATTTGTTTAAAATGATATTAATTGTGTAACATAAGACATAATGATGACTACCAGAGAAGTTAATGATAAGGAAGATAATTGTGAGGATAATCTTGTATAGATTGATCCCGATTAGTCTAGTGACGGGGAAATTAATACCGAAAGAAAAACAAAAAAATTATATAATTAAAAAAAAACAATTCAAAGCCTATAATATTACCATAAAATAGGAAACTCCAGTTCATACTAGATGGAAATTGAGGTTTGAAAATAAAACATCACTTATCTCACAGGTGGAACCAAAATCCATTTCAAAAGTAGTTGAGCATAATGAATGTTAAGATGTGATGAATAAAGATTTGGATCAAATTGAGAAGAATAAAGCCTAGGATCTTGTTCCTCAATCAGAAGAAAATAATGTTATAGGAAAAAAATTAGTGTTTATAATTATACTGAATGAACTGTGATAAATTTCAAGGAATACAACTCAAATTTTCTACAAAAATTACTCACAAGTAGACGGTGTTGATTTTGAAGAAAACTTTTCCCCTATTGCAAGGCCTGAAAATATCAGAATGTTTTTTTTATGTTTCTACTACTATAAATAGAAAAGTTTATCATAAGCATGTTAAATTCGAATTATTGAATTGAAAAATCAAATAATAATTTTATTTTGAGAAACCCAATGGGTCTATTATTGATAATTATAGAACCATGGTGTGTAAACTCAAGAAATCATTATATTGATTCAAATAGGTCCCTCATGCCTATTATTCAAATATTGGTGATTTTTTGAAATAATAGAACTTTTATAAAGGAAAAATTGATAGAAACTTATATGTGAAGGATATGAGTATAGGTACCTTGATTTTCATTGTTTATGCTGATGATATAATTCTTGCAGGTGATAAAGATAGAGTTTGTGAAGAGTTTTTTGAATAGATGAAGAGAAGCTTTCACATGTCAATTATTGAAAAATTGTTTTTTTATGGGAATAAAAGTTCAAAAAAAGATGGATACATATTTATTTGACAAGAAATTTATTCCAAATAATAATTAAATATTTTTGGAATGGAATATTCCAATAAAGTTTCTACATTCAATTATGATGGTGTCAATAAAAGTAAAGATGAAGCTGAACCATGTGTGAATTAGAGGGACCTTTGAAAGTTTATCAAGAGTCTAATCTATCTTAAAACATCTCATAAATATACTATTTATATAGTAACATTGTGTTTTAGGTATCAAAGTGTTCTTAAAGAATCTTATAGGGTTGCTTCTAAGAGAATTTCTAGGTATATTAAAGGAATATTGAGTTCTGGCCTACTGTATAAGAAAATTAACAAGCTGAAATTACTTGGGTTCATAGATGCTGATTGGTCCAATGACTATGATGATCCAAAATAAACATACAAGGGAATATTTATTATGAGAGAGTTTTGTTTATTAGAACTGTAAAATAATCTCAGTAACATTAAGTACAACTGAATATGAATATATTTTTTATATCTATGCATGTACTCAAATGATGTGGATAAAAGTTCTGACAGAATATTTTAGGGTGAATGTTGAAAATCTGTTTATTTTTTATGATAATCAAAGTGAAATTTATTTATCTCAAAATATGGTAAAAAATAAATGATCTAATCACATTGATATTAAATATCATTTCATCAAGTAAGATCAAATTATTTATGTTTTCACCAATGCCATGCCAAGGGAAATATTTGATAAATTAAAGAAACTACATGTTCAACCTCCACCACTTACTTAAGAAAGTTCTTGACTTTCCCCTATATTCCTTTGGATTTTTTTGAAAAAGGGGGAGAATAAGTGTAACTCTGTACATTATCTTTTCAAATCTATAGCTGGTGTTATCATATAAAGGGGGAGTAAAAGTTTTAGAAATTGAAATTATAGAATATGATGAGATAGAGTTTTTCAATACCATTTAAACAAAATTTCTTATCACTAAGGTATGTAATTACTTTAAAAAAATTTCTTAATCCAATAATGTGGTATCAGGTTTCTTTTATTTGAGAATGCCTATGGTTTGATGAATCTATGATAAAAGAGTTATTGAACTTTTTTTCAACAAATCCAAAGAGGGATATTGAATATAATTCAGTTTTATTTTGTATTAATGTTGTATTTTTCATCAACATGTTGTCTATGAATGTTTTAATGTTTTATGAAAAGGTTTGCTGCCTTATCAGGAGAATATTGAGTTACTATTTCAAAGTCAAAAAATTATTTTAGGATCCTCAATGTTTCTAGAATCATTATTACTAAGATTTATCATGGTTAAAGTTGATTTTATTTGTAAATATTACAGATCGAGAATGTGTATCCAAAGTTTTATTTGTAGAAGTAAAAAATTAGCTTACAAAGTTAGAGTTTTGGCTAAAAAAGGTTCATGTTATGAAATAGAGGAGAAGTGTCTATATGAAGTTTGAGTTATGATCAGATTATGAACGATTGGAAAGATCATTATTTGATAGATATAAACATTAACAGTACTAGACAGAGAAAAATATGAAGTCTACTAGATAATAAAGATGGTTATCACCAGATAAAGTGAAGATTATTGAATCCAACAGAGGGAAATGTTCAAGATTATCAGATAGATAAGAACTAGAAAAATGTGCATTAGATTAAGGTGCATCAAACATAGGTGTATCAGAAATAGGTGCATCAGATGGAGGTGAATTGAATAGATGTTTATCAGAATAAGGTTCATTATATAGAGGTGTATTATATAAGGTGATTCAAATAGAGGTATACCAAATATACATACACCAAAATATGGCACACCAAACATATGTGAAATAGACGAAGAGTCACCAGACAGAGGATTTATAGATAGAGTTTATTGAGAGTAGATTTCAAAGTTTTAATATTCAATTATCTCCAAAGAAGAAGAAAAATTTGTAGCTTGTGGGAACCTATAATATTTACTTTCAGGATACAGAAGGAGATTGATGAGAGTTTTCTCATTTTTATGTACTTATATTATATAGTGTATATCTATGGTTAGAGGGAGTCAATATGGAAAATAATAAATACCCACAATGGGACCAAACCTTATAAAAAATATACATTACTTACATTATTTTCTTACCATTTCATACGGGTGAGGAAGAGGTATAATGATGAGAGGATCAAAACTTTAACAAGTTATAGAGGTTAATTTTAGGTGATATGAAACTATAAAAGATCATCACTGATTTAACCACCCTTATTAGTGGTCCACATACTCCTTGGAACTTCAACTATAACTTATAATAAATATAGAAGGGAGATTAGTGTGGTTTGATTATTGAGAAATGTTTACAAGTATCATACAATAATATTCTTATGTAGCTTATCGTTAAAGACACTAAACCTTTTTTTATTAGGATTGTATGATTATTCATGAGATTTAATGTTTAAATTATGAAAATAATGTAAAATAAAGATAGTTTCATCTCACTTTGTATAAAATATAGTGATTAAAGAATGTGTTTTTATCACAAGATCTAGGAGTGCAGGTCCAAGGTTCCACAACAGTGACAAACCTCTTCTTAAACTCCTTAAATATTTCTTTACATTCTTCTATCCAAAGTAACTTCACTCTCTTTCATGTTAAACTAGTTAGTGGATTTAAAAAACATGATAAATTCCTCATGAAGTATTGATAGTATCTAACTAAACCAAGAAAACTATGGATCTATATCATAGTGGTTGTTCTGGGCTATTCTTTTATAACCTCCATCTTTTAATAACACATTATATTACATGATAGACCAAACCAATTCCTTTTACAGGTAAAATAAAAACACAAGATTTTATAAGGAGAAACCCTAACCTCAATATTTTTACCAGGTTCAATCCCAACCTATGTGTAACTATTTTTTAGTAAAATCAGAATTAATAACACATTGCCTTTTGGTTGGAGGCACAACCATGGGTGATTTGTGTTACAAATTGATAAACAATTTATAATATAAAACAATACCAAACAAATATTTATTGAAAAATTAAACTAGAGAAATAAGGGAAAATAAATTTTGGAGAAGAATAAGTTTCTTTGGACTTTGATAGTTGAAGATAAATAATTAATATATTTAGTGGACCAACATGGACTTAACGCTTTAGAAACAACAATTTATGGATAATGAAGCTTAGGAATATTTATATCACTTCTAATGTAATTCTCATTGTTAAATCATGTACTGTATTTCTTGCCTTGACCTCCATTTATAAAAAATTTTAAGGTCTATTTATCTTTAACATCCATGATTATTCTCCATGTAGGTTTTTTAAATCTAAACAAAAATTCATGAACAATAGTTAGAAAGTGTAAATTAAAGAAATAAGATCATTACCTTTTCATGAATATACCGCATAACTAATAAAAATATTCCAATGTTATTACTTTATCAAATAACTGAAAAATACTTCAAACAATATTATAATAATTAATAAGAATGTTTCAGAATAATAAGATAGATAACTTGATTTATAGAAACTCACAGTAATTTTAAATTTCAAAATAATAATAAAATAAAGCATCGAAAATACTTTACAGATATTGAATGATGTTTTACACACAACTCATAGTCCTTTATGATCTTCATCATGTGATAGTTTCAATATTCTTGATATACCTATTATAGTTTGAATGAGATTACAAAACACTACAATACTCATGCATGAGTATCTTAGAATAGTTTTGAAATAATATATAATACATATGAGTAAAGGTAAGTCTTTTTAAGTATCCTTCATAAAGGTATCATTTCGAATTCATTTTATGTAAAATTAAAAAACCTTATATGTAAAGGTATAACAATTATACGGGAAGGTAATATGCAGGCTCATGTAAAGGTAGTAAAAAAACTTGTGTAAAGGTAAAGTATTAAATTTATATATGTATAAAGGTATACAGAAGCTACATAAATGTAAACTAGAATTTCAATGTACTACATAAAGGTAAAATAAAACTTTCATCAAGGTAATTTAGATTGAAAAAATAAAAGTATAAGGGTAAATCAATATTTCTACTAGATATGTAAAGGTAAAAAAATATTAAATTTAAAATATTAGAAAAAATAAAAGATTAAAGAATTAATAATAATGGTAAAAAAATACAATTAAACAATAAATATAGTGGGAAATTATAGTCATCCAAATGATTAAGTGTGATGTATTTTAATTGATAAAAAATTAATAAAAAGAATATATATGAGGTATTTTGATTATAAAAACCAATCCAAGGTGCATATTTGTTAGAACCTGGATCTCTTTTCAGATTTCGTCCATCCGAGAGTGACCGTACGGCCGGATCTTCGACGGGCTCCCGCCCCGCCATCCGTTCTACTATTCGAGCACAGTCAGTTGCGTTGGAATCGCAGCGGTGAGTTCTTCCTTCTTATTTAGCCTTGTTTCTTGATTCCTCCTCATTTCCAAGTTATCATGGGATGAACGTTTTGTGCGTTTTCTCAGATCTACATTGTTCTAAGAGGAATTTGTCGTCGATGTTCACGTATATCGATCTCCTAGGATCGAGGTAGGTGGTTTGTGCCTTTCTGTTGAATGTCGATGGGTATTATGTGAAAATTCCACCAATACCCTTGAACGGGGTATTGCATGTTTCTTGTTTTTCCCTTGTTTTTTGCCTTCTTTGCTTTATTTATTTAGTAGAGGTTATTGCTTGTGAGTAGTGTAATTTATTTTTTGCTCAGGTTGCTTTTCTATGCTTGTTTTGCCTATTGGGCGTTTTTCCAGTTGTCATACCTTGTTGTAGGATAGTGGAACTGTCTCTTTTGTTACTGTTGAGCCTTAGTTGATATACAAGTAGTTCTTGAGGTTTACTTGGACGATACACATGTGCTGAGCATGTTTAGTTATACTCAGGACTGTGAGAACCTAGAGTAGCAGACCAAAGGGAGAATTGACGGAAGGTCTTCTCCAGAGTGTCTTTTAATTACAACGTGAGACTATAGGGGGAATTGACGTTGAGTGATTCCCTAGAGATTCTGTAGATCCATGATACGGGCCACAGGGGGAATTGATGTTGAGTTCTTCCCCAGAGAGCCTTTAGCACGATACGAGACTACAGGGGGAATTGACTGTGAGTGCTTCCCCAAAGAGTCTGCTTAATTACATAGCTGAACCAGAGGGGTGAGACTGTGTGTGCCTCCCAGAGGGTTGCTAGTACTTAGAGGTTTAACCATAGGGGTTAGACTATGAGAGCTACCCAGAGGGTTACCTGTTTCTTCTTTTGTTGCTGGCTGTTTACTTGTGCACTTTGTTTTCTAGAACTATGGATTGTAGCTGCTTGTGCTTTTCTGTTTACTGCTTCTTGTTTTGTTACTGACATATATTCATTGACTGTTAGGCACAAATATTTGGGTGATTTTCTACTGGGATTGTATCTCACACCCTGTTTGGGCCATGCTTTTGGGCCCAATCAGACTATGTTGCTGCAGGTATAGATAAGGGCAAGCGCCCTTCTACTTCGGGATCTTGACTGCATCAGGAGCTGGGGAGCATGGGACTAAGCCATGGCTCGCGATGCGGAGGAGCTTAATTTGTTTTTCTTTTGAACTTGGTTTCATTTTTGTTTCAGCATGTTGTTGAGTTTGCTGTTTTCCTTAGATACTTGTACCTGCTGTGTCATTTTCATCATAGTTACATATATATACATTGCTTCTGCTGTTGGTTTCTATTGGTATACATGTTGTTTACTGCTTCTGCTGTTTATTGTTGTTTTCTTACCTTGTATACCTTACCGAATTAGGGTGTAGTTTCCCCACCGACTCACCAAGGCCCTCGCTACTAGTCGGCAACCTCTGGCGTTCGGGGAAACGCGATTGAGGTCATTTGGCGAACCGGGTACAGGGCACCAGTGGAGGGGCTCCAGACTCGGGATGTTACAAAGTGGTATCAAAGGAGTTATTTTCTCTTGCTTTACTGTTTGGAGACCTTAGCCAGGGATAAGATGGATTCGGTACTTGGCATTAAGCTGTGCTCGGGAGTAGCTAACCCATGTACAAGGAAAAGCCATACTACCTCGTTAATTGCAATTTTCTGGTTTTGAGATTTTATAGTTGATCTGATTTCACTTAGAGTGATTCACATGACTTGTGCAGTTATTGTTTTAATATTTCGGTTCTATTTCTGTTGCAACTCGATGAGATGAGGGTATGCCATCTCATGCATCATATAGAAACTTGTATAAATCACATGTCATTCATTCTTACCATGCCATCTAGGGTGCATTAGCGATTTCATACTGTTGTGATAGACTTTGTGTAGATTATGCATGTTGTTGTGATAGTTTCTTGATAGATTCTATGCTGCTATGTTAGAAAATATTTGTTTTGTTTCTTTCTTAAAATGAATGCCAAATTTTGTTTCTTGAGGTGTTATGGGCCCTCCCGGATCGGAATTTGGCATCTCTTTCCTTGTTTTTAGTGTTTCTGGAATTCTGCGCAGTTTCTGAGATACTGCCTAGAAAAACCCAGAGTACACGGCGTGTACTTTTTGGATACACGCCATGTAGTTTTTAGGCCGTGTCACTGACCGTGTGAGCAGAACACGGTGTCATGGGAGTAACTTCGGGAACACACCGTATACCATTGGTACACGCCGTGTGAGTTCGGAGCCGTGTACCCGGCCGTGTCACTAACAACACAGACCAGGGAAGCTCGTGTAGAACATGTCGTGTCCATAGGGAACACGCTGTGTAGTCCGTCTAGGTACCCGACCATGTCACGAACAACACGGGCTAGTGTTACCTTCTTTTCCACACGCCGTGTTTGTTCGGAACACGCCATGTAGTCTTGTCCAGGTACCCGGCCATGTCACGAACAACATGGGACGGGGTCACCTTGCCTATGCACGCCGTGTTTATTCGGAGTACGCTGTGTAAGTTTCAGCCGTGTAGACGGCCGTCTGTTTCACAAACACGGGTCGCCGAAGCTTTTTCTAGTACACGCCGTTTGTGTTGAGAACACGCTGCATAGTCTCGGGTTGAGTCGGACCGTGTGGGTTGTCCGTGTAAGGAGACTTGGGCAAGGGAATAGTTTCAAGTACATGCCGTGTGTAGTGGCCAACACGCCGTGTAGTTTGAAGTGTACACGACTTGTAGGGTGAGAGTACACACCCATGTTAGTGGTTTCAAAAGACACGCTGTGTAGGTTTATATACGCCGTGTAGTCATATTTTCCAATATTATGTGTCTTTCTTCCCCTGTTCCTGTTTTGTACTCTTGTATTCTCTTTCCTTGTTATCCTGATCTAAGGTGTGCTTTTGATTTTTCAGAGATATGCCTCCAAGACATCCTCTGGTCGTACGTCTGTCGTCAGGCAGTGATCAGACGCCAGACAGGGCTAATCAAGGACTTCATGTCGATCCCCCAGCCAAGCCATCCTTGGAACCGGTTGTTGTGCTAGCCGCAGGCGCTGATGCCCAGTTTAGGGAAGGTTTCATGAGGATGATGTAGGCCTTCTAGGGAGCACTGCCTCCTGCCTCATCTATGGCAGACTTGACGCGGGTTTTCCAGCAGCAGCATCCTCCCATGTTCTCAGGGGAGGGAGGATCTCAGGCTGTAGAGTCATGGATGAAAGTCATGCTGACTATATTCGAGCATATGGAGACGCCTCCAGAGAGGCGGGTCAAGCTCTCCACCTACATGCTCCGAGACTCCGCCAAGAGGTGGTGGGATGTGATCTCACAGGCGGGACAACAGCAGGCTATGACTTGGGAGGAGTTCCAGCGCGTGTTCTATGACTACTTCTACCCGGAGACCCTGAGGGCCGATCGAGCCTAGGAGTTCATGAGCTTAGAGCAGGGTACTCTATCTGTCCTGGAGTATTCCTCTCGTTTCACTGATCTGCAGCATTTTACACCCCTTCGGGATGGGAGTGGGGTGTTCTTGGCGAGGAAGTTTGAGGATGGACTCAGGCATGAGATACGCTCGCAGGTGAACATCTTCTAGCTGACTTCTATTACTTCCATCATCAATCAGGCACTGATTGCGAAGGGCAATCTGAGAGACTCTGGAGTTGCAAGCCAGGGTGGTTCTGCTTCCAGATATAACTTTCCTTCAGATGACAGCAAGAAGCGCCGTAGGGAGCCTACGCGTGGTGATTCGAGGAAGCGAGACGCATCTTCCGGCAGCCAAGTGACATGCTATCAGTGTGGCCGGACAGGGAACATGAGGCCGCAGTTCTAGAGGGACCTAGTGGAGTGCCGATCTTATGGAAAGATGGGTCACCTTCAGCGTTTCTGCCAGGTTTTCTCCCCAGCAGCTGGTGACCGGGGTTCTTCTATGACTCCTCGTTCAGGAGCAGCACCGCCAGCTTCTCACCAGTCGGGGAACTGGAGTTCTTCGGGCTGTTTGGGCCGAGGTGGAGGTCGAGGCCGTGGCAGTAATCCACCAGTTCCTCCACACCAGCAGGGTGGTTCAGATCAGAGTGGTCAGCCAGGGGCGTAGGGCCGTGGTACATGCCAGTCTTTCGTCGTGGAGCAGACTTACCAAGTGAAAGATCCCGACCCTTCTACTGTTCGAGGTACGATTCTAGTAGCCTCAGTTTTATCTTCAGCCCTTTTTGATACTGGTGCTACGCATAGTTTTATCTCCATTGCTGTTGTGGAGAGCCTTGGACTCTGTGTCTTTTCTTCTGCCGACTCGTTGACACTAGACACACCTTTGGGAATGAGGACATCTAGTTTACGCTAGTGTAGAGAGTGCCCTCTCGAGGTTGCATGGTATCGCTTCTTATGGGATCTCTATGTCCTAGAGATGACAGGCTATGATGTCATCCTTGGCATGGATTGTTTGATTCCCTTTCAGGCAGTCGTCGATTGTTATCGACGCAGAGTGAGTTTCGTTTCATCAGAGGGCGAGTCCTTTCTTCATAAAGGCGAGTGGGATGTTCAGTCGAGTCGGGCAGGACTCGAGCATCTTGGGCTAGGAGGGGTGATAGGCCAGATTTCTAGTCTTTATCTAGATGATCAGGGGACTCCACAGTTGGACTTTCCTCTAGTGGTGGATCGCTTCAGGGATGTCTTTCCAGAGGACTTTTCGGGTTTGCCTCCGGATCATAAGGTAGACTTCTCTATTGAGCTCGTGCCAGGAGCAGCATCGGTGTCCATTCCTCCCTATAGGATGGCCACACCTGAGTTGTAGGATCTCAAGAAGCAGTTGGAGGAGCTACAGGCTAAGGGTTTCATCCGACCCAGTACTTCTCCTTGGGGTTAGCCTGTCCTGTTTGCAAAGAAGGCAGACGGTACCCTTCGGCTTTGTGTGGATTATCGGAAGCTGAACCAGTTGACGGTCAAGAACCGATATCCCTTTCCGCGGATCGATGACCTTTTTGATCAGCTTCGAGGAGCCCGAGTGTTCTCGAAGATTGACTTGAGGTCCGGTTATCATCAGTTGCACGTTAGACCATCAGATATACCTCTGATAGACTTCAAGAGCATGTATGGTCTATACGAGTATACAGTCATGTCGTTCGGTCTCACGAACGTACCTGCAGTTTTCATGGCATTGATGAACCGAGTGTTCCATCCTTACTAGGACTCTTTCGTCGTGGTCTTTGTGGATGATATCTTGGTGTACTCTCACACTCGACACGACCATGCCAAACATCTTGAGATCATTCTGAGTACACTGAGAGAGAATCGGCTTTATGCTAAACTCTTGAAGTACCACTTTTGGATGGATCAGATTCACTTCTTGGGTCACGTCATCTCAGAGGAAGAAGTATCAGTGGACCCAGAGAAAGTGAGAGCTGTAGTTTCCTGGGAGTAGCCAAAGAACGTCTTTGAGGTATGGAGTTTCCTAGGGCTGGTTGGATACTACAGACGCTTCATTCAGGACTTTTCTCATTTAGCAGCACCCTTGACAGGTCTGACCAAGAAGGGGGTGAAGTTATCATGGTCAGATTCTTGTGAGTCAGCCTTTCAGGAGCTGAAAGGGAAGTTGACGTCAGCACTAATACTAGTCTTACCAGAGCCAGGCAAGAGCTACACTGTTTACTGTGATTCTTCAGGTATCGGGCTGGGAGCTGTACTTATGCAGGGAGATAGAGTCATGGCATACGGATCTCGAAAGTTAAGGGCACATGAGAGGAACTACCCTACACACGATCTGGAGTTGGCAGCTATTGTTCATGCCTTGCGCTGTTGGAGACACTATCTTCTAGGAGAGCACTTTGTGGTTTTCACTAACCACAAGAGTCTCAAGTATATCTTCACTCAGTGTGATTTGAATCTGAGGCAGTGCAGGTGGGTTGAGTATCTACAATCTTTCAACTTTTAGCTTGCCTATACACCGGGAAAGGGAAACGCCGTGGCAGATGCGTTGAGCAGGATAAATCAGGTTCAGGCAGTTCAGGAGGCCAGTAGTGAGTGGAAGCTGATGGATCTATTCTCTGAGATGCATCTGGAGGTGCACGAAAGACGAGGATAGACTTTTATATATTCTGTAGCTGTTACCTCCACGCTACTTGATCGTGTACGGATGAGGCAGCTATCAGACTTAGAAGGCTTAGTCCTGCGGGAGAGTGTGTCAGGAGGAGACCCTCTTCCTGGTTCGACAGTGGGTGATGATGAGATCTTCCATTTCCAGGGATGCGTATGGGTGCCAGCTGACATACACGAGGATCTGATGCGGGATTTCCATTCCTCTATTTGGGAAGTTCATCTTGGCGTCCCCAAGATGTATCGGGACCTTCATCTCCAATACTGGTGGCCAGGTATGAAGAAGGATGTTGCTGGTTTTGTCACGAGATGTTCTACTTGTCAGCAAGTGAAAGCAGAGCATCAGCGACCAGCGGGGCTCTTACAGTAGTTACCCATTCCGAAGTGGAAGTGGAACAATGTAGCGATGGACTTCGTGATCGGGTTGCCAAGATCACCTTGAGGGAACGATGCAGTTTGGGTTGTCGTCGACAGACTTACGAAGGTTTCTCACTTCTTGCCGATCAGGGAGACCTTCAGTGTCGATGATCTAGGATGAATTTACATCAGGGAGATCGTTCGACTGCATGGAGTTCTGTGCTCTATTGTTTCAGACAGAGATGCGCGCTTTACCTCTCGGTTCTAGCAGGGACTTCAGAAGGCCTTGGGTACGCAGGTACTTTTGAGTACAACATATCATCCCCAGACTGATGGCCAGTCTGAGCGCATGATCCAGGTGCTTAAGGATATGCTCCGAACTTGCATCCTTGACTTTGGCGGTTCTTGGGAGAAGCATATTCCTCTGGTGGAGTTCGCCTAAAACAACAGTTTCCAGGAGACCATTCAAATGGAGCCATACAAGTCTTTGTACGGTAGGCCATGCCAATCACCCTTGTGCTGGCTGGAGGCAGGAGAGGAAGCTTTGCTGGGACCTCGTCTTGTACAGGAGACTTTAGAGCAGATAGAGCTGATTCAGAAGAGGATGGCTACAGCATAGTCTCGACAGAAGTCTTATGTTGATCAATGGAGATGACCCCAAGAGTTCAAGGTCGGTGATCAGGTCTTCCTACGTGTCGCACCGAGGTTGGGACACAAAAGGATTCGGAGACAGGGTAAGCGTTCACCGTGGTACGTCATGCCGTTTGAGGTATTAGAGAGAGTGGGGCCGGTCGCCTATCGGTTGCAGCTACCTCAGAGGTATCGGGCCATGCACGACGTCTTCCACATCTCTCAGCTTCGATGCTACTTTTCAGACCCATCTCATGCCTTTAAGCCCGAGGAAGTCGAGCTTGAAGCAGATGCGTCGTTCGAGGAGCACCCTATCCGAATTGTCGATCGTAGTATGAAGGTTCTCTGTGGGAGGTCTATTCCTCTGGTACGAGTGCTATGGCAGCATAGGCGAGTACAGGATGAGACCTGGGAGAGGGATACCAATGTACGATCGTAGTGTCCAGAGCTGTTCGGGGTTTATCCTTCTCCGCCTCGTTAGGGAAACTCAGGGACAAATTTCTTTAAGGGGGGAAGTTTGTAAGAACCCGGATCTCTTTTCAGATTTCGTCCATCCGAGAGAGACCGTATGACCGGATCTTCGATGGGCTCCCGCCCTGCCATAATTTCTCTGATTCGAGCACGTTCAGTTGCGTTGGAATCACAGCGGTGAGTTCTTCCTTCTGCTTTAGACTTGTTTCTTGATTCCTCCTCGTTTCCAAGTTATCATGGGATGAACGTTTTGTGAGTTTTCTCAGATCTACATTGTTCTAAGAGGAATCTATCGTCTAGGTTCACGTATATCGATCTCCTAGGATCAAGGTAGGTGGTTTGTTCCTTTCTGTTGAAAGTCGATGGGTATTATGTGCAAATTCCACCAATACCCTTGAATGGGGTATTGCGTGTTTCCTATTTTTACCTTGTTGTTTGCCTGCTTTTCTTGATTGCTTTAGTAGAGGTTATTGCTTGTGAGTAGTGTAATTTATTTTGTGCTCAGGTTTCTTTGACATGCCTGTTTTTCCTGTTGGGCATTTTCCCAGTTTCCATACCTTGTTGTAGGATAGTGGAACTGTCTCTTTTGTTACTGTTGATCCTTAGTTGATAGCCAAGTAGTTATTGAGGTTTACTTGGACGATACACACGCGCTGAGCATGTTTAGTTATACTCAGGACTGTGAGAACCTAGAGTAGCAGACCAAAGGGAGAATTGACAGAAGGGCTTCTCCAGAGTGTCTTTTAATTACGACGCGAGACTATAGGAGGAATTGACATTGAGTGCTTCCCCAAAGAGTCTGTAGATCCATGAAGCAGGATACATGGGGAATTAACATTGAGTGCTTCCCCAGAGAGCCTTTATCACGATACAAGACTATAGGGGGAATTGACGGTGAGTGCTTCCCCAGAGAGTCTTCTTAATTACGTAGCTGAACCAGAGGGGTGAGACTGTGTGTGCCTCCCAGAGGGTTGATAGTACTTAGAGGTTTAACCATAGGGGTTAGACTGTGAGAGATACCTAGAGGGTTACCTGTTTCTTCTTTTGTTGGTGGCTGTTTACTTGTGCACTTTGTTTTCTAGAACTGTGGATTGTAGCTTCTTGTGCTTTCAGGTTTACTGCTTCTTGTTTTGTTACTGCCATGTATTCATTGACTGTTAGGCACAAATATTTGGGTGATTGTCTATTGGGATTGTATCTCACACCCTATTTGGTCCATGATTTTGGGCCTAAGAAGACTATGTTGCTGCAGTTATAGATAAGGGAAAGCGCCCTTCTACTTCGGGATCTTGACTGCATCAGGAGTTGGGGAGCATGGGACCGAGACGTGTCTCGCGATGCTGAGGAGCTTACTTTGTTTTTATTTTGCACTTGGTTTCAGTTGTGTTTCAGCACATTGTTGCGTTTACTGTTTTCCTTAGATAATTTTACCTGCTGCATCATTTTCATCATAGTTACATATATATACATTGCTTCCGCTGTTGGTTTCTGTCGGTATGCATGTTGTTTACTGCTTCCGCTGTTTATTGTTGTTTTCTTACCTTCTATACCTTACCTAATGAGGGCATAGTTTCCCCACCGACTCACCAAGGCCCTCACTACTAGTCGGCAGCCTCTGGCGTTTGGGGAAACGCGCTTGAGGTCATGTGGCGAACCGGGTACGGGGCACCAGTGGAGGGGCTCCAGACTCGGGACGTTACAATATTTAAACCAAAAAAACTCTTCTTTTACTCTAACAATCTCCCCCTTTTTGATAAGTTAAAAATCCATAAAATTAATTCATAAATTTCTCCCCCTTTTGAAATTTATCAAAAAGTGTAAATAAAAACTCTCAAGAATAATTTTTTTTCTATTTTCAAAAAAACTTACCCTATTTAAAAAAAACCCTTATAAAAATAAAAAAAATTTAAACACTTAATCAATTATCACATACAATATAAATATAACAATTAAGATATATTTTATTTAAAAATAATCTTTACTTCAATTAATTCATAAATATAATTACTTTTAAAAATTTAATCTATTTTAAACAAAATTCAAAAAATTTCTCAAATAATAATAAAGATACCATCAATATCTATTAAACTAAATTATACTATAATTAGTTTCCTATAAAAAAAATTCTAATAATTCAAATTAGTTAGAAATAAAAACATATTAAATAATAAATTATTCAACAATTTAAATTAAAATTCCCCTAACATTAATTTATAAAACCAAACTTGATATAAGATAGTAAAAAAACACATGTTCAAAATGGATTAACCAAAATGAAGGTTGAAAATTCTTATAATTTAAAAGAAAATTTAAATATCAAATTACAGCATGATAAAAAGTTAAAATAAATAAGGAAAAACTCCCTAAAAATTCATGATTTTCTAAAAATAGTTACAAAACATTAAATCTACCCTTAAGTGAAATATAAAAAAAATAATCAACATGCTTATAAAAAAATTAAATTTTAGACTGAAATAGATACAAAATGCATGATAAGATTTTAAAAGTGGTAAAACACTTCAGGTTTGAACAAAAAAATACCCCCTGAGTAAAACATCTTTTATAAATGAAATTAATATAGTTTAAAATGATTTGAAATGAATTATAAAAAAAATTAATAGATTAGAATATGATAATAAACCATAAAATAAACATTTAGGACATGATCATTGTCCAAATTTATAATAAACAAATTAAATATCATTCTAGTATACCATATAATTAAAAAAGAATGAATATTCTTTATGAGCAATAAAATAAACTTATTTGGGAATATAGAGTTGTTTAGGTTCTACTGGATTATTCATAGTGCCTTTCTGAACCCAAAATAAGTGAACTTTTGTAATAAAATAATTCATCAGATTTTTAGTTGTGGATACATTTTTTGTTTCACCTAAGCATCCATATGAAACTATTAAAACACTCAAAATCATAATGAACATGTAATCCACATTTAAAGAATGAAATTGTTGAATAAGAAACCTTTCTCTAACTACTATCATAAAATTTCTTAAAATATTTTTTTTTATCAAAATTCACCTTTGAAATAGTTTTTATAAAAGTAAGATTTTTCAAAAAATATATTTATTTTATAATATTTTTCATGTCACCTTTTCAAATTATATTTATCTTTTAAATAAATTTCTAAATTATTACAAAATTTATAATTAAAATAAGAACTAATACTTCTTAATTTTTCATTTTCTTTCTTAATCTTCCTACATTATTTCTTCACTTGATAAATATTATCTAATAAAACATCGAATTTACTTTCTTCCTTCTAATTTATTTTTGAAATAAGATCATTAAATTTTTCTTTCTCCTCTTTAATTTTCTCATTTTCAATTCTATGTTTTGATACTTCAGAATCAACATCCATTTTCTCCTCAATGATTTTCTTATGTTATGACACAAGTGATAAATGTATGGTCATCATTTTCTCTATATTCTATTAATAATTATCATGAATCTCATATAATATATTATTATCAATATTTTAATTATTGAAATCATTAAAGTATTTAGAATCACTAACCTCATATAACTTACCGTATTATTTATATTTCTAGAATGATTCTTCACTTCAGAATATTTTTTCTTACACCCTTGATTGCTCTTCCTATTCTTGGTATCTTTCAATTTCTATCCAGCCATAAAAAAATAAAGATATCCCAAGACTTTTTATAGTTAAGATAAAATGGTTAATAATATAAATAGATATAAACAATTAATTCAATAATAAATTTAAATAATCAAGATCTCTAAAGGGATAGGATCTGATATCAATTTTTTGTGTTGAGATGCAATGGAAATAGACCTTGGGGGAGAATTTTATTTCCTTAAAATTATCAGAGTAATAAAATTATATAAAGATATTTGGTGGATTAAAGAATTTAATAATTTAATCATATAAAAATATTAAACCAGTGTATGAGAAGTTTATGAAGAAAGTAAAGAGAGATTACCAAGAGTTTTTATATTAGTTTCGATCCCAATGATCACACATGTACCCTTCAAAAACTCTCTAAATTTTTGATATTAGTGGCACATAGTATGAAATAAAGTGTTTTATAAGATCATACCAAATATAAAATTTTATATAGGATCAAAGCCAATATACCACACAACCTTTTATAAGTACAAGAAGAACCCATTCAATTATAGTATAAACCAAACCTATGCCGTTTTTGGTTCATGAAAAACCTAATATTTTATAAGGACCATCCCTAACCTCATGATTTTTTCTAGGTTCAATCCCAAGTTGAGTGTACCTGGTTTTTGGTCATGCAAGCATAAATAACACACTACCTTTTGGTTAAAGTTATAACCATGAGTTAGTTGTGTTAAAACTTAATAAAAACTTCACAACACAAAACAATACAATACATATAATGATAGAATTATTATACTAAATAAATTAGGGAAAATAATTTTTGAATAATAATAGTTTTCTTCTACCCTTCACATTTAAATATGAATTATGAATCTTTCAGGAAAGCCATCACAAACTCATAACTTTAACAACAACAATGTATGAAAAATTAAGATCAAGAAATTTTGTATCACTTTAATTTAAATTCTCATTGTTAACTCATGTATTGCACTACTTGACTTAAACTCCATTTATTGATGAATTGAAACAAAGAATTATCTTTAACATCCATTATTATTCAATGTGGCTTTCCTACATCTCAATATAGTTTCAAAAAAATAGTTATAATGTATAAACATGTTGAAACAAGACTGTTACATGCACATGAATATATAAAAAATACTAATAAAAATATTCCCATGATATTCCTATACCAAAAAAATTCAAAAACTACTTCTAATGATCTCATAGGAATTAAAAATAAATTTTCAAACCAATAAAATAGATAAATCAATTCATAGAAACTCAAAGTAATTTGAAATATCAAAATAATAATAAAAAAGAGTATAAAAAACTTTTTATATATAAAATTATATTTAAAACACAACTATTATTCCTTTATGATCTTCATCATGTGAACATTTTTATATTATTGATCTACCCATTGCAGTTTAAATGAGTTTTCAAAAATATTTCATCACTTCTGATGAGAATCATAAAACAATCACAAAATAATATATAATACATATTCATAAAGGTAATACATTTTAAACGTCTTGTGTTAAGGTAGTATTTCAAATTCATTCAATATAAACTAAAAAATTTTCTATATAAAGGTATAAAAATATTTCATGAAGGTAATATGTAGTCTCGTATAAAGGTAGTAAACATATTCATAAAAAGGTAAATTATTAAATTTAAAGATGTATAAACGTAAGATTCAAGATCATGTAAAGCTAAAGTATTAAATTTAGATATTCATAATGGTATACAAAAACTATATAAAGATAAACTATAATTTCAATGAGATACATCAAGGTAATATCAAACTTGCGTAATGGTAATCCAGATTGAAAAAATGCCTACAGAAGGGTAAATCAATTTTTCTACAGTATACATAAAGGTAAAAAACCCTTAAATTTAAAATATTATAAACTTTAAAATCTTAAAGAACTAATAATAATGAAAAACAAATATGATCAAACAATAATTGAGGTGATAAATTATAATAATCTAAATAATTTAATGTGAGGTATTTGTAATTGACAAAACATTGAAACAAACAATCAATGTGAGGTATTGTAATTATGAAAACCAATCCAAGTAGCCACTTCTTACTATCATACCCCCTATAAAATATATAAATTTTAAAGGTAATCACTACACAATATATTAATCAGATCTGTGAAGAGTGAAGTGGAATTTATAAGTTTGAAATGAATATTTATGAATTCATAATGTCCATATCTTTTTCAGAAATAATTCTTGGGTATGTATTCTCTATTTTCCCATAATTTATGGTACTCTAGTCAAAGATACACCTTCAATAAGTACTGATCCCCTCTAAGTTGATCAAACAGATCATAATTATAGGTTAGATGATACTTTTTCTTGATCATGATTTTATAAAGTTCATGATAATCAATGCAAAGACACATTGTCCCATCTTCCTTCTTTACAAAGAGTACTGGTGAAATCGATGGTAAAGAACTTGGTTGTATAAATGCCTTATCCAGACTCTCATAAAGCTTATTCTATAATTATTCTAATTCAATGGGGACCATTCTATATGATTACTTTAATATTGGAATAGAACCACATATGAGTTTATTTAAAAACTTAAACTCACATTTTTGTTGAAGACTAGGTAGTTCTTTAGTAAATACATCAATATACTCTTCTACGATCTACATGTATCCAATGTTGAGTTTATACCTAATAATTTCATCCAATAGTCTATCATTATTTCTAAAAAATAACCATATTATAGGATTCATATCAAAAGGAAGCTCATAACCATACTTACACTGATATTTGATAATATTTATATTTGATATATGAAAATATATTTCCTTATAACAACAATTGATATGAGATCTATATTGAGAGATCTAATCCATAACCAATATTGTAAGATCCCAGACTTTGTAGAGGTACGAATTTGTTTAAATTTTGGTTTCAATATCTTTTTTTTGTTAAATGGAATTTTTCCCAGGAGTATGAGAAGACTTGGGGGTGTTTTGGGGGTTTAGGATATGAAAGGATGGAAAATAGAGCCAATCTATGCAAGGTTCATGGTTGGCGCATGGTTAAGTAAACTGTGTAGATTTACCAAGAAAACCGTTCAACCTTGGGAAATGAAATTATGAATGGTTGATGCACAATTTGTAAACCATGTGGATCTCCCTAGGTAATTGTGTGACCCAATATTCCTTAGACAGTGGATTGCACATAGTTTTCACATGGTTTGGAAAACCGTGCGGGTAAACCGTGCACCCATTTAAAATTTGAGAAATTTATAGTTTTTTCATCTCGGGAGTTTTAGATCCCCACCTGATTTTCCTCCCATTGTCCTCCTCTCAACCCTAGTGATTAACTCAAGCTCCCAAATCTTCCCAAGGGTGGTTCTCCTTCGATTCCTAGCCATTTGGATCACTGTTGGTTGCGAATAGAAGATTTGGGAGAGTCTAATCCCTCCCTCACTTCTCTTTTCCGGATTAGGGCTTTTATCTTGGATTATCTTCTTTAGAATCCCTAAAAACATATTTATCTATTGGAATTCAGGTTTTAACTTAAAGGGGTGTTTGAATCCTGATATAAGGCCATGATTAGGAGTGCGTTTATCATCAGATTCTTGGTAGGTGGTCTATATGTTATATCCCATAATTTTGTTATAGATTTGTGTATGTATGTTGAGAAATTGATTCCGTCTTGTTGTTAATTTTCTGATTTGAGTAAGGTTTGGTAAAATGGTTGGCTAATTAATGATTTATCCCCCTCACAGTCCATGTGGGATGCATTGAGGATTATTAGAACGATTTAGTGCCACCCATGGGGTGTACCGACATTTCTAAACTTAGTAATTATTAAAGTTAAGTGTAGAGTTGACATGATATAACATAGATCCCATGTGAACATATTTAATATGTTTATTTGAGTTAGAAATGGAATATTTATAGTTGTGGATAGGTTTTGATAATGGCATAAGGGGTTGTTTGGCATGGTTTGAAAAAGGGTTAATTGAGTTAATTGAGATTGTGTCAAATAGATTATGAATTAAGTTAAATGCCTAAAAGGATTAGTGAATTTGAAATGATGAACATGTTAAACTAGAAATATATTGTGAATTAAAGAATATGTAAAGGGATTTTCACAAGGAAATTGGTTATTACATTGAATGGGTAAATACATGGGAACTATGAAATATACCTAATGGGTTGAATGAAATAAAGTGGTTATACTATGTGACTTATGAATTGTACTTGAAAGGAAGAAATGGGTTAATTCTTGGGAATTGAAAAATGTGCTAAATGGGATAATGTATTGTAATGGATGAATATTGGCTAATTTGTGAAGATTGTTGAATATAATTAATGAGTTAAGGCATGAGAATGGTATTTGGGATAAATGGGAGATATATTTTAAATGGGAAATGGGTTATTGGGTTATGGCATGATATTAATTTCCCATCTTGATGGATATGGATTAAGAATGCTATTTTTATTGGTTATATAAGGTTTGTGATATGGTATATGTGGTAAATGGGTGAATAATAATGTGAACATGGCTTGGTAGTGTGGGGTATTGACAAGAGGTTCTACGCCCATGGGTTGAGTTAGACTTAGGCTCTAAACTCCACCCAAAAATGCATGGGTTAGGGAAGGTGATAAAGGATCTATTCCCCTAACAGTTTCATTCTACCCATACTAAGGCTTCTATGTGAGGATAATGTGTTGATTTGATGTGTTTAACCCTAGTGAGACAGAGATTTGACTTATTTATCTTATTCATAGTTATTGATTTCCTTAGACCCATGTGTAAATTATATATATTCCTAACCTGTGGAACTTGTGATAAAACTGGATTAAGTAATGAAGATGGAATAAATGATGTAAATGATAAAAATGATATAAAGGGTTAAATTAAATATTTTTAACTAATGGAATATGAGTTTTCCTTATTTTTTTGTCATTCATTTATTACTTACATGAACTATCTTTTTATACTTGATATTTTTTAGACACCGTTGGTGGTGGCCTGCTGATTTGTACTCACACCCTGCTCAGGCCACCATTGGGTACTTGAGCAGATCTCATGGTTGCAGGTCAGGACAACAGAAAAGGCCCTATGCTAGGGAGTTGAGTTGGGCTTGGGACATGCACAACTGAGGATTTAGACTTGGAGTCAGGACCTGTTTGGGAGTTCCAATATCGTCTTTACCTTGGATTTTTGTTCGCTTTGGCACTGCTTAACACGACATGACATATTTTACTGTTGGTTGTGGTTTGTAGCCTATTTGGGAAGTGCTTGGTCACATATATTATTGATTATTTCATATTTATTCCATTATTTATATTGTTATCTACTATGTCTTACTCTGGTAAAGAGGGTATAGTCTCCCCACATGGTTTATTAGACCCTCTATGCTAGTAAACAACCTCTGTCATATGGGGAGGCATGCTTGAGGTTGTATAATGACCTGACTCAGGGCATTAGTTTAGTGGCTCCTGGGTTAGGGATGTTACAAACTGATATCAAGGTAGTTAATTTCTTTCAAGTTGTTGTTCATCAATGGCTCGGGGTTTGGGGTGTGTTATCCGGTGAAGGTCCATCAATTTTGGAAGGTTTTATGGTTTTTGGCATTGGTTCTACCTCTTGCTACGGCCTCAGTATGCTCAACCTCTTCTCTGACTTCTGGTTCCATCACTCCTCTACAGTTCCGTCTGGTGCGATGTTTCCCAGGAGGCTTTGGGTTATTCTAGTTGAGTGGTCAACTAGTTTCCAGGAGCATGTTGTTTTCTACAATGTTCAATTTTCATGGTTGTTCTGTTTGGAAGCTATTTCTAGTTTTGATGTTTTTTATGGAGTTTTGATGATGAGGGTGAAGCGAAGACATTGGAGGTGGTTTCTTTGATGGATGTAGTGGTGGTATGATCTCTGGTGGGTCTTGTTGGCGATGTGTTGACATTAGGGGGTGTGGATCAAGGCAGCTCACAGCTCTGTCCACAAGATGATGGGATGCATGGATGCATTCTATTTTTAATTTTAAATTTGGTTGTGATTTTTTGTTTTTGATTTTTGAAATGTGGTTGTGGTTTAGTTAAAATCAGTTTAATGTGAGGTTCTCATTGACCCATAACGTGACTTTTGGAAAATAAAAAAAATGGATTTGAAGGAGGATATATGTGGCATGCATCATGATAGGCACACATGGGATGGGTGTGTGGGCATAGAGAGTAGAATGCATTTCAATTGGTAATTTTGAATAAAATTATGACTAATAAAGATGATTTAAATGGTTAAATAAAAAGAAAGTATGTAATGTTTAAATAATCATACTTAATGAAAGGTTTTATATGAGTTAAAATGGTAGTTGTAACAAGTTGTGAAAAAGGGAAATGCGTCTAGGAGTAAAATATTAGTGGTATATAAAGTGGAAATTAGTTTTAAAAAGAGGGTTTCTAATAAAAGACTTGTATCAACATTAGATTTCTTACCCCCATGTTGACCATGACCTTACATAGGAATGGTTGATTATAGAATTAGAGACGTGATCAAATTCGTTAGGATAATATACGTGGAGTGGGTTGGTTTTGGTAGGCTTGTGTTTTTTGTTGTGGTTTATGCCAATTAGACTTTCCTTGAAATGCATTTTGATGAAATTATTTTGAAGTATGGATCCAAATAAATATGGGATTCCTAAAATGTTGGGTAAATAGATAATTCTAAAGTTTAAACATTTGGGTTTTCAAAATGGTGTAGTTAATTATAAAATAATGTGTAATGTTGGAACTTCAGTGAAGACTGGTATCGAGTAGTCCTTATGTTGTTTTTCTGGCCCTTTGGTGTGGGTGGCTTGGGAAGTGAGAGTGCCTTAGGACGAGAACTTGGTTATATGTTGGGGGACCTTGATGAGTCTCTATGTGTAGATAAATGAATGTTCCTTGTCATACTTTCGGTAGGGATGTGACCTTTAGGTTTTGATATGTTGCCTGATGATGTGAAGGTGGTAACCCTTGTGGCCTGTGAGTGTGTAAGTTGTATGTTGAACTTAGGAATGAGTGTCTTGGTTTTTTAATCAATAGTTATGGGTGTTTTATTATGTGTGTGGTGACCCATGTGATTTAAGACCTTACTAGTGGTGTTTTGGACCCTAGAGTGGGGGTTTTGTCTCACAGTGTCGGTGTATGTGTGTGATTATGTTTGGTGTGAAACCTAAGATGAACATTACCAAGGTGCTTGAATTTAGTGTGTCTGAATAGGTTTAGGAGAGCCATAATGAGTATAAAATTGTTGTAATTTGATGTATATTGCCTAGGGAGAGAGGGCTTAGTGACTTGTTACCCTTGACCCTAGTTGGGAAGTTGTTATAGTTTGATCCTCGAGAGTGGACCGTGAGAGTAGTCAGTTTTTTTTTCAATTCTCTTGGGCATGTGAGGTACATAAGGATGTTTTAGTTTTGGATAGGGGCATATTTTACTAGAGGGATAAGTGGGAATTAAAATGGTTTTGGGAGATTCAAATCGATTTGTGACACTGAGTTGATAGTCTAGGTGGAATGTCAAGGGTGACCTCATGGGAGGTTATCCCATTAATGCATGCACCTTGTAATATGAAGCATGAGAGATGATTTAGAGATAGAATCAATACATACTGAGTAACATTAAGTTTTAGTAAATGTTTTGGTTGTTCCCTGGTTCATTTATAATGGTGACTTAATACTGTTAGTTGGTTTTAAGGTTATTTTCGAAGGGTTGTATCACATGGATACTTGAACCATCTATTTGGATAAATATTTGTGGAGGCCTTGATGTTGTTTTCATATAGAGAAGACAACGGTGAATAATGTGTGTTTAGATGCTTTCCTTGTGAAGGTGATGCCTAGGGCGAGGGTGGTCACATGGTTGGTTTTTTTATATGAATGGTTTTATTGTTGGGTGTGATGTTTAGGATGTATTATGGCCGATGGGGTTAACGGGCTAGGAGGCTTGGTCAGGTGAGCAAGCAAACATTGGGATAGGCTCTAGTGATGTTTGGATTATGTGATCTAAAATCAGTTTAAGTGTGTGATCATAGGAAAGTGAAATAACTTGAGGGATCTGATGAGGTCCAGATGCAGGTACTCACTGGTAATGCATGAGTCTGTTCGAGATAAGTGTTTTTCATCCTCTATGAAACCAAAGTGGGAAGCATGGATATGTGAGAGACCATTGGATTTGAATGGTACGATGTACCATTTTTTTGAAATTTTTAACTACTAGGGTCATTCCATAAGGACTTGAGTGGGGTGGTGGTAGTAGTACCATAGGAGATGTTATTTCATGGCTACTGGATGAATGGTCATGGAGTGGTGGTAAGTCTTGGTTGGCAATCACGCATGATTGGTGGTGGTTAAGTGCTAATGAGATGTGCGTGGATAGAAATCCTGAATCTCTTGGTAGGATAAAGTGTTCCCATAGTGGGAGGTGACATCAATGGTGGATAATTTTTTTGTGGTGCTTTTCAACAATTTATTATATTACTTATAGCTAGTGATGATCATGCTCAACATATTGACATTGTCCCAGGTACGCTGAGAAAGCACCAGATTTATGCCTAGTGGCTTGAATGTTTTTGGTTGGGAATATAAAATCTTGGTGTTTATACTCATGGGGTAGTATATATGGAGATAAATGGTGGGATTTCCACTAAAAACCATTTACAGGGTAGTTCCTAGGGATGAATCAGGTGTCAATGAACATAGTAAGTGTCGTTCTCGGAAGTAGGGAACGTGTATCAGGTGATGTTTGTTCTGATATTATGGGAAAAATCTAGATGGTCATGTCCAATTTTTTGGGTTCAGCATAAAATCCAAGCATGAACTAGGGTGTTTGGAAATTCCTTGAGGAAATTGAAGGTAAAAACACTCCTAAGGTGGGGAGTGATAAGTCAGTTCTGGATGTGTGGAGTAAAGCATGGAGTTGATGTAGTGCCCTTAGGATGCTAATGATACAAATGTGAGGTGCACATTGGGTCTCTCAAAGATCCAGGTGGGCATTTTTTGTGGTGACTAATTGATCCAAATGTTGGATTTCGGCTCAGGGTGGTTTCAAAATAAATGTTAGTTTCTTGTGTTGAAGTCGTTGAAGGGTGTAGTAAGATATGACAATGGTTCATGGAAAGAGATTTTGGGTTCTATAACCTCATTGGAGATCGAGTATGAAATATGGTAGGTGTGATTGGGTGACCATGGAGTGTCCCTAGGAATAAAGGAATATTGGCCAAGTAAGGAAGTGGCATGCTAGTAGTGAAGCCAAGTGTTTCTAGGTTGAATCAGTTGAGGAAAACTTAACATGGCTAGGAGCAAGGAACGAATGTGGTGGGTTGTTAACCGCCTTAGGTGGGTATATTGGAGAAAAGAGTATGTTTCAAATTTTCATGTGTGGCCTTGATCAAGGTCTTATCCATATTTAGTCAGAGTATGGATGGTAGGAGTGCCTGTGTTGGGAATATTGATGGGTACGGTGGAGCATGAGGCTGGTTTAGAGGATAGTGGATGCCGTGATGGTGGAGTTCTAACAGAAGTCAGGGAACAACCTCAATAGGTGTATTGAGTGTTAGTGATAGAACTCATATTAGTAATTTCCTTAGAAAGAATTAAGGGGTAGCATTCCAATAGTGGATGATGGATGTTCTGGGACAAGCTAGCTGGAGGTGGTAGGACATGATTTGGTGATAGAAGAATGGATATGGTAAGTTGTGAACCACATCTGATTTGATGTTTGTATTGAAAAGTTCTCTTCAAAAATGAATTCATACTCAAGAAAGGTCAAGTTGTTACTATCCCAGGAATGGATGGTGTAGGGGTGACCTTCTTGATGGATTTGACTGCAAGGATGATTTCTAAATGGGTGAGGCCATTATGGGTTTTCAGGTGTGGTGAGTTGGGAACGTGTCAAGTGTGTTGTGGAAGCTGATTTGGGGATTCTAGTGGTATTTTATAATTGAGGAGGTTCCAATAACATGAAAATGAAGGGTTTGAGGTAAAGTGTGTGGTGGGATAACCTCAGCAGAAAGTGTCTGGTTGGTGATGTGACCAATGTTTTAGGATGGAGGGACTCGAGAAAGTGAAATTTTAGTGTTTTGGCCCCGACGAAAAGTATTGGCTTGGATTTTGATTGGTTGAGTAACTTAAGAGTTTTTTGTGTGTTTTTGATGATAATTTATTGAATGTTAATTTTGGATATAAATCTTTACATCGATGTAGGATGGGAAGTATTTATTGGAAACAATGTGTGTTTCTTTGGGTGTTGTCGAGTTTGGGTCACCGTTGGATTTTTTGAAATTGGGTAAGATGGATCCAAGTTATTTGGTTCATCAGTTGCAAGGAGGATCTAGATGAAGGGATTCAAATATTATCTTCCATGAGGGTATGATTTTGTGTGCAATGTTTCTTTATGTTGTGATTTAGGCACTATTTCCTAGGATTCCCTATGAAGCTCTGGTGGTCGATGTATGGGTTGAAGTTGATGTGTCCTTTGAGGATCATCTGATTTGTTTGTGGAACATAGTGAGAAGTTTTTTGGGGAAGTATTTTTCCCTTAGTTCAAGTTTTTTAGCAGTATGGTAAATTCCAAGAGGAAAATCATGAAATATATTCGAATATGCAGGCTCAGTGGACTGATCTTTTTACCTTGGAATCTTAGTGATGCTTGGGAGCATGGCTTGAAAACGAGATGTTATAAGGTGGGGAGGTTGTAATATCCTAAAATTCATAGATGTATGTATTTGTTTAAATTTTGGTTTAAATATTTTTTTGGTAAATGGAATTTTTTCCAGTAGTATGAGGAGCCTTAGGGGTGTTTCAGGGGTTTGGGACATGAGAGGATGGAAAATCGAGCCAATCTAGGAAAGGCACATGGTTGGTGCACGGTTAAGTAAACATTGTGGCCTTCCTAGAAAAAATGTACAACCACAGACAGTGGCATTACACACAATTGACGCATGGTTTGTAAACCATGAAGAGCTTCCCAGGTAACCGTGCAACCCAAAATTAATTAGATAGTGTCTTGCACATAGTTTCAAAAACTGTGCGGGTAAATCATTCACCCCTTTAAAAGTTGAGAAATTTACAGTTTTTCCATATAGGGTTTTTTATATTTGCACCCAAATTTTCCTCCCATTCTCCTACTCTCAGTTGTAATGATGAAATTAAGCTCCCAAATCTTCCCAAGGTTAGTTCTCCTTCCATTTTTGGTCGTTTTAAGTGTATTTGGTTTCGAATCAAAGATCTAAATGATTCTAATCCCTCCCTTACTTCTCTTTTCCTGATTAGGGATTGTATCTTAGATTATCTTCTTCTAAATCCCTATAACTCTTTTTATCTGGTGGAATTTAGGTTGAATCTTCAAGGGGTATTTGAATTAGGATCTAAGGATATGATTAGGAGTGTGTTTATCATCATATTCGAGGTAGGTGGTCTACAAGTTATATCCCATATTTTTTTTAATTGATTTATGATTGTGTGTTGAGACATTTCTTCCCTCTTATTGCGCATTTGTTACTTTGAGTATGATTCTTTAAAATGGTTGGATAATTAATGATTTATACCCCTCAAGGTCCTTGCGAGATGTGTTGAGGATGATTAGAATGATTAGGGCCACCCATGGGGTGTGCCGAAATTTACAAACCCAGTAATTGGTAATGTTAAGTTTAGAGTTAACATGATATAATATAGATCCCATGTGAATGTGTTGAATATATTTAGTTGAGTTGGAAATGGAATATTAATAGTTGTGCCTAGGTTTTGATAATGGAATAAGAGGTTGTTTGGCATGGTTTAAAAAATGGTTAATTGGGTTAATTGAGATTGTATCAAATAGATTATTAATTAAGTTAAATGCCTAAAAGGATTAGTGAATATTAAATGATGAACATTTTAAATTGGAAATGAATTATGGATTGAAGAATATGTAAAGGGGTTTTCATAAGGGAATTTTTTATTATGTTGTATGGGTAAATACATGGGAATTATGGAATATATATAATGGGTTTAATGAAATAAAGTGGTCGTGTTATGTGACTTATGAATTGTACTTGGAAGGAATAAGTGTGTAAATGATTGGGAATTGGAAAATGTGCTAAATGGGATAATGTATGGTAATTGATAAATATTGGCTAATGTGTGAATATTGTTGAATATACTTAATGGGTTAAGGCATGATAATGGGAATTGGGCTAAATGAGAGATGTAATGTAAATGGTAAATGCGTTATTAGGTTATGGCGTGATATTAATTTCCCATGTTGATGGATATGGATAAATATGTCTATTTGTATTGGTTGTGTATGGTTTGTGATATGGTATATGTGGAAAATTCATGAATAATTATGTACACATGGCTTGGTAGTGTGGGGTATTGACCTGAGGTTCTACGCCTTGAGTTAGAATGAGGCTCTAAACTCCACCCCAAAATGAACGGGTTAGGGAAGGGGTGGATGATATATTCCCATAAAGGTTTCATTCCACCTAGATTGAGGCTTTGAGGTGAGGATAATGTGTTTATGTGATGTGTTTATCCATAGTGAGATAGGTACTTG
This sequence comes from Viscum album, assembly GCA_963277665.1. Lineage (NCBI taxonomy): Eukaryota > Viridiplantae > Streptophyta > Magnoliopsida > Santalales > Viscaceae > Viscum > Viscum album. The sequence goes on along the minus strand of OY728130.1, from coordinate 630,050,211 downwards.
AATTATTTCCCTTATGCATAGTGATTGATTTCCTTAGACCCATGTGTAAATGATTTATATGCATAACCCATAGAAAACGTGATGAAAATGGATTAAGTAATAAAGATGGAATAAAGGATGTAAATATTAAAAATGATAGAAAGGGTTAATGTAAATATTGTTAACTAATGGAATCCAAGTTGTCCTTATTTTCTTATCATTCATTTATTACTTGCATGAAATATCTATTTAGACTGGATATTTTGTAGACATCCTTGGTGGTGGGATACTAAGTTTTACTCACACCCTACTCGAGTCGCCATTAGGTACCCAAGCAGATCTCATGGTTGTAGGTTAGGAAAAGGGAAAAGGCCCTATGCTAGGGAGTTGAGTTGGGATTGAGACATTTGTAATTGAGGATATAAACTTGGAGTAAAGACCCGTTTGGGAGTTTTGTTGTCATATTTACCTTGGGTTTTTGTTCACTTTGTCATTGCTTAGCATGACATGACATATTTTACTATTGGCTATGGTTTTTACCCTGTTTGGAAAGTTTTTGGTCACAAATTTTATTGATTATTATATATTTTTTATTCTATTTATATTATTATATATTGTTGATTACTCTAGTAAAGAGAATATAGTCTTCCCATGTGGCTTATTAGACCCTCACCGCTAGTCAACAAACTCTAGCGTATAGGGAGGCCCACTTGAGGTCATGTGACGACCCAGCTCGGGGCACCATTTTAGTGTCTCCTAGGTCAAGGATGTTACAAATATCACATAAAATTATATCAATGTAATAATAACTAGACCTTTATAAAGAATATTCCCACAAACCTTGATCAGATAAGAGTTGTATGCCTTGGATGCAGTCAATGCACTAAAATGTGTTTTCACCAATAACTAAATATCCAATGATTGAGGTGGTGAATCAACATTCTTAAAAAACATGAATGATATAAAATAATGTAAAGAAATGGAATCAAATAAGACATTCATAGATCTCTAGTGGATAATAAGTGTACCTTTAACCAGTTTATTATCATAATCCTCTTTAGGGGTAGTGATTTCATAGGCTCTTTCTTGTTCCATTAGGTTAAGATGTTTCTAATTCCTATTATCCCCATTAGCCCTTGGATTGGGAAATTGATTTACATAATTCCCAAACTACTTGAATTTGAATCATTTAAGTGTGGGTGGTGTATTATCTGGGACCCTCTTATCTTCCATTATATTGATTGATCTCTTTGACACTTTTTAAAAATCATGAGCTTGATGGCCAATCCTTAGACACTTAAATCATTATATTATTCCCCTTTTCAAGTTACTGGGTGATTCCCTCCATATTTTTGGCATTTAAGTGATTAAATTTATTTATCCCATGTGATTTATCATTCAAGTTTCCATGAAACTCCATTTTCTATTTTGTATCTCCAAATTCATTAGAAAAATGATATTCTCCAGCTTCTATTTCTACCTTAAGTATAAATCAAAAAAAATATCTTCCCAACTAAAAAAGTATCTTATAGATAATTATTTCCAATGACTTGGTTTTGGGACACTAAATAAATTATAAATTTTTAATTCAGTGTTAGTAATAAAACCGAAGGCATACCTTATGATTCTCATAATGTTTTCTTCATAAGAACTAACCAATTCATCCTAGTTTTGTATTATCTCGAGAACTTATCTTTCTATTTTCATGTGAATATTTATAAGAAAATATTTGGTGAATAATATTTTCTTAAACTCCTCCCATTCCATAGAGTCAACTTTTTTTTCAATCATATTCTTAATGAGGGTCCACCATTAGCCAGCCTCAACCTCCGAACTATAAAAAACTAAGACAACCTTATCATGGTACAAGAACTAGAGAATGGAATATATCTTTTATTTCTAAATGATCTAATAATAAAAATTTAATTGGTTGTAAGGAACACTAAATGAGTGTGGTTGTTGTCACATAAAATATCTCATAGTATGTTGATCATTTCTTAGTGAGATCAGTAGGAAAACATGGTTTTCATTATTATTCATTACTTGAGATAGTTGGGTAATAATTACTGTAATATTTTTTAGTCCATTTCCCATATGATTAGGTTATTCATTGGTACAACCACCACATTTTCAATTGCACCCATTTTTATCTCAGTTCATCCCATTTCCAACCATTTACTAAAATAGAGGAAAGTTAAGGATGATAATACTCAATTGAATAAGCATATAAAAAGGAATACTATTAACTTAGAATGAATAAAACATAAAATATATGTATACCCAAACTTATAAATTTCTATGTTACAATCTAGGTTATTCATTATCTTTTTATTATTATATTCTATAACCATACCATAAAAATGTATCCAAGTCCTTCATAATGGTTCATAAAGAGACTGTGTAACATCTAAAGCATATAACTCATGAGTTTCAAACCAAGTGTGTAGTTTGAACTAGTTTTTTACCAAGTTAATATCATGTTAATACCTAAAAAACATTTTTTAGGGTTATTACTCCTAGGTGAATCTGATCCAGATCTTACATCCACTTGTTTGTATCCAGTCATGTATGTAATTTCTAAGAAACCACATACTCTAGACATTGCCAAAATTTTAGGATTTTTCCTATATTTAGACTTATCCTTAGGGTTTTATTTAATATTTTCTAGTCCTAATCCCCAAAAATTACTAATCCACACTCTGATTCCAACTGACCCGACCCAAGGTAAATATATATTTCTTACTTCATTTTTAGGATTTAGACATTAAATATCTTAAATAGCATTACAATCACATAACCTTGAAGGTTTAGTGTATTTGGAGACTAGAAAATAAAAAATTTATTACACATAATTACTTCAATATATCCCAAAAATACTTCTACACAACACTTCATTATACACATAATATTTTATATAATTCATTGGGGAAAGAAAACATAAGAAAAGGGTGTGCTCAGATGATCAGAATGAAAAAAACTTATTAATGATTCATAATGTATTAGATCATAATAATATGAGAAATCATTATAATGGAAAAACAATATAATTAAAAATAACATGTAATAATAATATGTATTAATAAGGGATAATAAAATAACTTATAATCTCAAATGATCAAACATATACCATGGAAAAAATAGTACAGAATCAAGAGATAATAATCATGACCTATAGAGAAGTAAAAAGGTATATAACTTATAAATGTGTAATAAGTATATGAAATAATAATATTGTAAATATAGATATTTGATATCATATACACACATCGGCTTTGGAACATATCTAACCATAATCATGTCCACACACAATATTTTGAACATATATAACCACAATCATTCCCACACACAATATTATCTTCTCAGGAGATACAAAATTTTAAATAATAAATTGGAGGGATATATAGGACCCCACCTTACACATAATTATATACCACATATATGTGTGCCACTTGAATTCAGTCATTAATCATATCATGAAAAAAACCCATGGAAAGAAAATGGGTTTCAAACAATATCACATAAAATGACATCATGAGTAGAACACTCAATACAAAAAATCAATACCCAAAAATAATTACATATTAAAAACACTTAGAGATTTATCATGAGTTTTACTCCATGATATATATAACTTTTTTAAATAGATAGTAAAATGGAATAAAAACCATAAATAGGGTTTTTTTTTGTAAAACATATTCTCATTTCTATAAAGAGTCAAAATTACATGCCACTTTCAAGAAATAATTTTCAAGCAGGTGAAAGGAATAATTTAAAAAAACCCCTTCAAAGTAATCTCTAATAATTTAAATCAAATAATAATTAAACTTTAAGTAAATAAATACAAAGTGGAAGAAAACAAAATGAATGTGAAAATAAATGCCCTTCTTAAAATTTAGAAACATAATTATTGAAACCTATATCGTTAATAGAGTTATAAAGATTAATTTTTAAAATAGGTAAAGATAAGTATAAATATCGTAGGATATAATACATATTTTTTTTCAAACTAAGAAAGGAAAATATTTATGGAAATAAAAAATATGCTTATGGAAGAGAAATATATTTTAGAGTGGATGCAAATTATTTTTAACAATGTAATATTTTTATAAAGAAAAAATACCTCAAAGAATAATATTATAATGTGAACATATAAATTTTCAATATATAAAGATAAAGTACCATATGAAATAATAATTTTTAGAATAAAATAATCTTGTAATTGTATAGTCAACAAAGAAAGTTTTTGATCTAATGAGAAGAAAATTGAGTGAACAACACCCTTATGAATTTTATAATATTTGAATCAAAATCCATTGAAATAGAGAACTAAAAATAAAAAATTAAATACCATTAATAAAGAGGTAATTATGATATATAATGTAAATGAGGTGGTATACACACCATATAGAAGAAAATATGTGCATAATGCAAAATGTTTCTCAAAGAAGGAAATTTGAGATGAGAAACCCTTACCTCAAGTCCCGAATTGCTTGGTGTGTGTGTATAAAACCATGAATAACCAAATTAAGTTTATTAAATACATTATATATATATGTTCTTTATCATTAAAGTATCAAAAAAACATATACAATTCAATAGGTTGTCAAAAATATATTGAAATTATGAAAAGTGTATCAGTATTCTTATTTTAGGTGGTTGAATTTACAATAAACATTTATTATTAATATTATTAATATAATGGAAATTATAGCATTAAAAAATATTAATAATTTCATAAATATCAAATTTATCCATTAAATATATTTTTATAACCAACCATATATGGAAGTGTTGAAAAATGAAACACATTATCCGTGGAGGTGGTGTACCGACCATAATATGGGAGATGTTTTTATTTTTAATAGGTGGTAGAAGGGTATATAAGTGTTATTAAATTAAAATAATAAAAATTAAGTATATTTATAATACTAATTTAATTATTTCAATTTTTATGGAATACATTTTTCAGAGGTAGAAGAAGAAAATATTAAAAGATCTCGATTAAAACATTACCTCTTCCTTTGGATGTTCTCTCTTATAACACACCTTAAGAAATTTTTGATTGGTATTTTGGTTATACCACCACCTCTAAGATGTGGAAATGATGGTTTGAAAGTTATTTAGATAGATTTTGGGAGTTCTAAGGGGTACATAATGTATGAAGGATTGATATGGTGAATGACGGTATTTATAGGGAAGGAGACGGGGTTTTAGAATAAAATATTAGAATAAAATATTATATCTTCAAATAGTGACTCCACATGTGATTCAGTAGGAAGGGGATTTTGAAATTAAAGTAATGGGGCCAAAACAAATTCTCATAACTGCAAAAAACATCAAAAATTTATTCATATGTATTATTACAAAATACTTTACTTATACAATATTTTATCATTCACTAAAAATTCAGCTTTTTTAGAAAAATACCAAAAAAATACCCCTAGGACAATTTTGATGTGATGGTTCAAAAAAACATATCTATTTTTATAAAAAAAAATCTAATTACCAAAAATTTAATTTTTAAGTAAAATAATCATTAATTGGAGAATACTAATTTTTATGTCATGGTCAATTTTCTGACCCTTTGAAAAATTACGTATGGTTTCATAAAATTATAGTATAACATTCGTAAAAATAAATATATATTATCCATTTATTTCCTTAAGACACTATTAAATTTTATTTTATTAATATAAAAATATATATTATATAGAAAAATACAATTCTATAAAAAATGGGTCTTTTAAACATAAAATTATTTGATTACTAATTTCTAAAATTTATTATTTATTTAGTAGGCACGAGTAAAAAAATTATCAAATATAAACTTTTTAAATTTATAAAATATTGATAAAATATATTTAATTAATAATTATAAGTTTATATCATCCTATATTTTAATTAAAAAACCCCTCAATACCTTCACATAAGATCTAAGGTTGGGATAATCAATGGTGGGAAATGTTAGTGGTGATTCAGCTAACATAGATCTCATAATTATTTCCATGAGTTTAAACCTCTCATATAGTAAATTTAGCTCAAACTATACTTTTTGGAGTTCATCTTTGGATTAGTATAGGGAAAACCCTAGATATGCTACTTCCTTTCAAAGATTAAAAAATGAGCCTTATAAGGAAGACTCTGACTACTGGATTCCATTACTTCTCCTTTCTACATAGATTTCATAATGAGGTTACTATTATTTATACTCACCAATTCAATGACTATATTATAACTATAAAATTTAATAATTTAATAGATTGTGGTTCATTTTAGTTAATTGTTGTGTGTGAAGTAAATCATTCAATGAATATATATTTATAAGGAAAATACATAGTAAAACCATGGGATGTTACAAAAATATTCCATAATTTATTCTAAGACATTTTTTGAAAATAATAGTATAATAACTAACCATGTGCCACCTATATTTACTAATGGATATCATATTAATTATAATATGATAAGAATTCTATTCAGTACAAATTCTACTATTTACCAAGAAGAGTTTGTTAAAATATGTATTTAGGTGTAAACGAACATCAATGAAAAACTATGAGAATATTAGTTAATTATCATATAACCAATAAGAATTTTAAAATCCCATTTTAGTCCAGACTGAGTATATTTCTATAAGAGGTAAACACCTCCATTTTGAGATAACGGGAGTAGAATAAGAATAAATAATTTTTAGGCTCTAGGTGAATATGAGTTGGCATAGGAATACCAAACCACATAAAGTTGAGCAGGAGATATTATTCCAAAGACAAATACTATATAGGAAATTAAAAATAATGAGGTGGTTTTATATTCACCAAAATTAGTGGCACATTATGAAATATGAATAATGAATCCTATAAGAATTAAACAAATGGAAACATGTTAAGATTGAAAATTATGTATGAATTCAACAATGGAACCCATGTACCAAAATTCATAGGTTTTGTATTTTGTATATTTCTAGAATTGATAGTGCTGGTGAGTATTCAAGAGAAAATATACACAAATTGGTACACGTTTATACCAATAAATCATTATTGATTATTAAAAGGTTTAAATGATTCTTATTAGATAGTCTATTATAAAACCTTTACACCAATAATCATTTTAAAATCCATTTGAATTCTACTTTTCATAGAAGATTTTTATGATCATTTTATTGGGTGGTTGGATATCAATTCAAGTTTTCTTAAATGGATACCCTATGGAACATGTCTATTAGACACAACCAAAAGGGTTGGTAACCCAAATAAATACCAATAATATATGAAAATTTCATATATGTATTTATGGATCTAATCAATCATAGTGATCATATAATATTTTTTTGGAATAAATTAGTGTTATGTGTTTAGAATAGGTTAGTGTGAGTGATATTATTTTCAAGAATAATATATTGATAACACATGAAGACAAATTATTTGTCTTACCAGTTCGTTAGGACTAAGGTAATATTTTTTTGAGAATGAATTAATATAGTAGTCAAGTTCTTGGGAATAATATCTAAAGATTTAGATCTATGGGTTTCTTAATCTAGCCATAGTACATAACTTTATAATATGAAACAATTCAATAATGAATTTTAACCTAAGTCATATGGCATAAAATATCGACAAAATAACATGCTTGGGAATAAGAGAAGATCATAAATAGTATTTCACAAGCTCAAGTTCAAGGAATACATCTTATATTCCATGATATGTATTGATGTTTAATATTTCTTATACCTTTTGCACAAAGTTCATGTATCAAGAAAAACTAAACTAATTTCACAGACTTAAATATAGAATTATACAATAGTACTTGTTAAATTAGAATTGGATGAGTTCCTAGTGAAAGGAGAAATGATAATTCTAGTGGATAATAGGGTATAACACTAGTTTTCCTTTAGATAATTCTGATCTAGTATCACAGTGAGGCAATTTTAATATGAAATAAAAACTTATTACAACCGTAGTTTTCTATATCTATAATAACCAAATACATTATAACTTATAATGTAGATTAAGAAGTAGTTTAGTCTTTATTTGTTCAATTTTGGGTTATACCATAATAGTAAAAGTATTATAATTATTATGACAAGCTTTGATTATGGTATTATCCATGATGTTTGATTTAAAATAAAGGAACAAGAAGGGGATAATTGGGGATATTACTACTTGATGGATTTTTCACAAGTTAGTGACATTGTAGTAAACAAAGTTTTTTACAATAGAGAACATGGTGGATCCATTGACTAAATTCCTTTCCCAGTAGAAGCATGAATATTATATGAGGGTTAGTAAGCTAAAATTCATTAATAGTTGGCTCTAATCCAAGTGGGATTTTGTTGGAGTTTGATCCCTAAAACCAACTACTTTATGATTTATATTAATTATGTATTCAAAGCCTTGAATATTATAAATATATTATCATATATTGATTTTTTATTTTGATTATCATTAATGTGATAATGTCCTTAGAGTATTGTTGCATCGAAATATCATGTTGGTTCTCCGTTATGATGATAATTTTAAAATGTCATGATAGTATTCTAGAGTATTTTAGCCCTATCAATTTTCATTATTTTATGGGATATAGATAACACAAACTCACATATGTTGGATTATCATAAGAAGATGAGGTTTTTTCTCATGAAGTTTGTACTTGTTAATACCTAATATGGGATATTATGAGGAAAAATCCTTAATCATTAATTCCACATGTTTAAGTGTAATTGTATATTCCTATCTATAAATGTGTGCAATGATCCTTAGAATTTGTGATTATTATTAATACATATCATGACTCATGTACTTTGATATACTGACCAAAACCATGAAAATATATGTTCGTGTGAAGTAGGGTACATTTTGTGCATCACGAATAATATATTATTAATGAATAAGTTGAGATTTTTTTTCCATTCCATGTTTATGAAAGATAATATCTCATCCATTTGATTTGGAATATAACTATAAAACTAAAATCCATGGATATGGTGTATTTATGGTTTCATTTCAGATAGTTAAAGAAAGTAATATCAATCATATAGGTTGGTGACATGAATATAAAACATTATTGATGATATATTGAGACCAAGGGACTATATTACATGGTGAGAATTCATATGTGGTTGTCATCATTGTGAAATTAACCTCTTCATCTATGGGTTCCTTTACATATTGCTAGATATTAATATTAGACTTTTGGAAAGACCGCATAATTCCATTGAGTAAGAGGCCTATACGGTCAAACACTTAGTGTGTTTATCAATATTAATTAAATAATATTTGTATTTAATGATATGAGTTATTGGACCCACAAGGTTAAATACATCGGGGGAGTTGGGGTGTGAATTAGGGCATTAAAAACTAAAAATAATTCCCCCTTTTGATCTTATTTATACATAAAAAAAACTCTATTCTCCTTATTCTTATAGTAATATATAAAATAAAATAAAATCATGAAAGGGACACACAAATTTTACTTGGTTCACCCTAACTTGTCTAATCCAAGGAGAATACAAAGGCAACACACCATTGTATCAGAATCACTAAAGTACACTTCTGTTATAATTTTTTGAGTGGACTCACTACCCCTCTCGATTTATAATCACTCAATCATTAAAATCTCACTACTCTCTTTGCAAAGGTGTATTCACTTTTCCTTCAGTAGATATCCTTTATTGATTTGAATCACTTTTTATTACAACATAATTAGTGTGTCAAGAAGCTCTTCTTTCATTCAATGGATGAATTCCAATTTACCATATAAATTTTGTGAAATTCCCTTTAGGTTCATGTAATATTTACTTTCATAGAACCTTTGCACAAATTTCATAAAACTTTTAAACTTTATCACAACTATAAACTTTCAGGAAGCTCACTTTTTCATAAATACATAATCTCTTTTCTTCTTGGAGCTGATGTTCATGTAAATACTTTCTCAAAATAAGTATGTTCATATAAGTCTTATGTGAAAACAAATCCCCAAGATTCCCCAAGTCTTTATCTCTGTAAATGAAAACGGTAACGACATATTTATAGGCATGGATAACCCTTCCTTAAAATTTTCACAATTGATGCAATTTTATACGCTTGAAAAACATGAAACCTTCATATAAATTATTCTCAAAGAACTCAAAATATTCTCACAATATCCCTTATCCATAAACCACATTTGAGTAACTTCATGTTCTATGAATTTTCTAAACTTTCATAAAAATATTTTCTTTTCCATATTCTCGATGATGAGGCTTAAAATCACTAAGTTCACATTCATGCAATTTTTCACTTTTGTGAAAATCCTTCCCCTCCTTTGAAATAAACTTTGATATTCCACTAAATTTTTGTACCCAAAAATTTGGAAAACATTGTAAAATATCACCACTTTAAACACACAACTTCCTGGTAAACCTCTAATCTTGTCTAGAGCCTTACCTTCATGAATTACTCATGATCACATCTACTCTAGATTATCATCAACATGCTTTTTTAATAAGAACTCACTTTTTCAACAAACAAAATCCTAAAAACTCTAAACCAACTTCTTAAAGGATTTTTTTCCAACAGGAATAAATATTATTCTTAAGACTGAGAAATAATATTTATTTAGAATTTACTATTCACATTTATTTAGTCACTATTTATATATGAGTAGAATATTAAATAAATATTTATTCATAAGAGCATCGAATAATATGTTTATTTATTTATTGTTTTATTCATAAGGTAATAAATAATATACATTGTTAAATAAACATTTTTTAATTATATGAATATTAAAATAAATATTTTTTACAAGACCATGAATAAAATATTTATTTATTTATCAAATGAATAATATTCATTTATTATTAGAGTTTTGATAAATACCAAGGAATTTGATCGAGCCAAGTTAAGATGCCGATAACAGAAATAATATACTAAATATAATTTAAATAAATAGATATTTATTTATTGATATTTATATTATCTGTGAGATATATATGAATCAAAGAAATAATAAAAATAATATTATTATTATTAGATGCAGGGTTCACTATGGATTAAGATATTATCTAAGAGATCGTATACAATTACTAATTCTATAACCTTACTCTATATATACCTTATTCTATCATTTCTGTGTGACTACAAGATTGAGAATCATTCATTGCGCACAACATATTATTTTCCCACAGTATTCTCCCAATGAAGAACTTATTCAGGGTTTTCTCTCAACTCCGAGAGAATATCTTGCACCACTACCTCTTCTTAAGAAAAAGAGACAAGAGGGACAATCCTAATGATTGAGTGATTATGTTGTGATCAATATGAAAAATTAAAGTCAAATGGATTATCCTTACTAGCACTCAATGTTTCTTTGACATTGTTTTGATATTATGGTGCACATGTGGATCACCGTCAGAGGGATTATACTTTGGATCCTATTAGTGCAATTATGTCACATCACGTAAAAGTTTAAATCGATATATACCCACATCAAATAAAACACTCAAGGATGAGGTAATTTATTAATTATTAAGTTAATTATAAATTTAATGTGAAATATCATGTTTTTTGTTTTATGATTCTTTCTTTATGGTTATTTTAATATAATTGTGATACATTTCATTTTTCATCATGTTAATATGATTTATTCATCAGATTCAATGAAAAAACATCATTGGGAATTAGAAAAACCAACTTATGTTGTATATATAACCTTCAATCATACACTAATGCACTGATCTTGTTATAGGATTTGGTTTAAGAATATGTAAATTTGATATTTTTTGATCAGATATACATGAAAAATAAAAATTATAATCCTTCCAATGAATTTCCACTATGCCCAGATTCTTCAACTGGTATCACAATATTCATGATCAGTTAATAATTAATTTTAGATTTTATTTGTTGAATTTTATCTTTCAAACTTAATTCTTTGTCCAAAGATCTAATATACATACATATCTGGATCTTATTTTCTTGTTTTTTGTAGAAATATGACACCCATATCAAGATATTTTCATAGATCTGAAACACACACACACACACACACCCATATATATATATCACTTTTCTATGGTTTGAATTGTACTAATTGGAAGGATGATAGATAAAATTCTAGTTTACTTCAAGAAAATGGTGTCACCACAATAAACATTATAAAAGGAAAATGAGGAAGTGAGAATGATTATCTATTTGTATGGAAACATGTCTATTCGAAATTATAAACATCTGAAAATATATCCAATGGACATTGTGACCATTAATCAAAAATATAATTGGTCATTATTTTTGTTGGTTATAAAGGTACAATAAGGTGACCATTGGGATTATGAAGTAAAAAATCCGAATGGCCCGAAGGCCTTCATTTTTATTGATTTTTGATAACCCCCCTTTCAAGGGATGAGGGGGAACCCTTACAAGGACCGTAGGCTCAGAGATTACAAGGACCATAGGATTAGGAGATTACATGACCTAAAGGTCTTAGGGAATTCAACCAGACTATCTACAAGGAACTGCCCCTCCCCAGCATCTGCGTCTTGATAGTAGCTCTCCACTTTGCATGGATGTCTAGCTAGGCTTCCCGTGCAAGCACAGGCTGGCACCGATATCATATCCATGACCTCTCATTCTGACAATCCATTTAGCTCTACTATGGTGAGTGCACCTCCTCTGAATCCTCTTCTGGGGATACTCCTTTTTTGTAGTGTGTACGGGGCAACTTCATGTGGCCCGAAGGCCCTTGAGGTGGCCTGAGGGCCTTAAAGGTGGCCCGAAAGCCCTACTGACCCGAAGACCTGGGTGGCCCGAAAGCCTTAAGGACTCCAAGACCAAACTGGTTGCCTAAGGTGAATAGTTCCAGTTGCTATAGTACCAAACAGTACCTGCTACAATACTTGCTATAGTGCCTGCTACAGTACCCGCACAATGTACAGTTCTGCTATAGTACCTGTACAGTGTACAATCTGCTACATTACCACATAGTGTAGAGTACTACTACAGTGCCTGCTACAGTACTGATACAATACCTATAAATATGCCTCTACCTGGTTTTGAACCAGGGTCTTGTGGATGCACTTAAGGATACCTCACCAACTAGGCTAAGGCTCATGTGCACGAAGGAAGAAACCAAAATTTTATTTTTAGAAAGTATAAATATATTTAAATGTTATTAAAAGTATGAAAAATTTAGAATTTTTAAATAATTATAATTTCATAAAACACTTTTTAAATGATAATATAAATTAATGAAGTCCTAAGTAATTTTAATAATGGTCAAATAGTTTACTATTTCATAAAAATATTAATCTTAAATAGATAATGGTTTTTATTTAAAAGTTAAAATTAACATATTTAATACTTTTTTGATAAAATAAATATCATTTTTGGACTCTTCACATCATAATTAACTTAGGGTGTTTTTCTGAGAATTTTCTGACAAAGTTTATTTTTTGGTGAAAAAGTGAAAATTACTGTTTTATGTGTATCGTGATTTTATGACAACATTATGATTTTAGCATGATTAAAAAATTTAGGAAACATTATATTAAATAAAAATTTAATTTAATAAGTATAAATATTAATTTAAAAATATTATTTTGAATTTATAAATTTATACTTTAAATTTGGAACCAAAAATTGGATTTTTTAGATAATTTTTTTGGATTTGGTGCATTAAATGGGTTGGTTGGAAGGTGAATTTAGAATTTGGAAGGTTTTTAAAATAAATAAAATCTCAATGAATCATTAATAATTGATAAAATTAGTTATAATTTATTTCACCCATAAGTGGTTGGCTTATATAATAAAATAACCAATATTTTAACCATTAAAACCATCCCTCCACAAGTATAAATAACCACCATTTCCCCCATTAATCTCCAAAAAATAAATCATTTACCATGAATTTCATATCACTATCCCACTATAAATCCCTACCAAGGTGTTCCTAGGCCTCTAAGGAGACTCTATCTTACTCTAAGAAGCATCCTCTCAAGGTAAGGGTTCTCCTCCACTTTTTCAATTCAAGTGATTCTTCTGTATAATCTTTTTTTATCAATTTATTATATTTTAAAGTGTTTATAAACATACCCATTATCGTGAATATTATTTATTATTAATTATAGACTTTATTTCACTCTCATTAAACCCATTTCACCATCCCCTTTTCACACACTTTATGTTGTTGAAATCAACCCTTGATTTTCCATGCTATATTTTCATGTCATGAATACCCAACCCTATTTTCAATCAAGGGTATTCATTTAAATTTATCATTTAACTATTGATTGGTTAAATCCATTTATTAAACCCAAATTCCCTACTCATTGGTTAGAAATGATATGTACTTATGATTCTTGATCGATGTGGCACACATAATTTTAGACAAATGAAGGGTGCACCCTGATAGCACTCTAATGCATTGGGTAAATAAGTAATATCTAGTGATGGCATGTTCATAATACCTTGTAAGCATGAATTGGAGATGTTTTATGATACCTTGGTCAAAATTCTTGGTAATATTATTTAAGAAACCTTAGCGATGAGATTTAGTGATATAATTATGAATGTATCTTGTTTATATTGTAGCCACATTTCCATATTATGCCACATGTTATTATATTCATGTATTTATTTTATGAATCAATTAATTTTGTAAATATTCTTATTTTATGATTTATGTTTCACTTATGATGTTATATTACATTTTTTATCCCTCACTAGGATTTATGTTCACCAATTTCATTTGATAAATGTCCCCAAAAAATCCTATATTGTGAGACGGTCTAGGATGAGATAGTAAAGAAGCCTTTCAATAGAGTTGATTTTTTTATGTTTTATATTATTTAACATGTATGTATTGTAATATATACCTAGTTTACAAGGAACTAAACCTAAAATGGTCTTATAGAATTATTTATGTAATATTTTGTTAAGGATTATGGTTAAAATCATGAAATAAAATCTGAGTCTTCATAGTTTGTATCAAATGATGGTTTAGTTATTTGTAGAAATTAGGACTAGGAAACATTAGTATGAGACATAGGGATAAGTATAAATTTAGGAAAACTTCACCAAATTTTTGTGAAGTATAAATTGAGTGGTTTCCAATAAATAAAATCTATGTCTAGATACTACAAGTGGATATGGATCTAGATTAGTTTTACCTAGGGATAATAACCTTAAAAGGGAACATTGGGTATTAACCCGATAATCACATAGTTAATGACAAATAAGTCTTACTACACACTTATTTTGACACTCCCATGGGATATGTTTTAGTTATCATATGATTTTTATAAACCATCATGAAATAATGTATAGAAAGTGAAAATTCTTCTTTTTAAGGAAAGAAAAGATTAAAGTATATGATCCCAGAAGCCCTATGTTAGAAAAAATTTAGGATTAAACTTTCCATTGGAATTAATTATCTTAATTATTCTTAAAATTATCCTTCTTCTTATTTAAGTTTTTCTTTTTATAAAATGTATGGGAAAAAAAGGGCTCATGTGAATAGCATAGGCATTCAGAAATGAAATAATGACCTTCCAAATATGATGGAATATAGGGTAGAAAATTTCATGATGAAATTATCCCTTTTTATGAATAATAAAATAAACCATATAGAGTATAAAACCTCACTTATGAGGGAACAACTAGATTTTGATTCATTTATGCATCAATTCTCACCAGCCTTTTGTAGACCCTCTGGCCCTTTGATTGTAGAATAATGGATAAGTACTATTAAAAAAATATTTTTTTGTACCACACTATTCTAAGAAAGACAAGATAACTTTATCTTTATATAATTTTTATGTATAATCCAATAAATGGTGTATTTTTATCAATAATACCAAGATTATTGAATAAATTGATGCTATGAAGTGGAAATATTTAAAAAAGATCATTTTCAATAAGTATTTTCCTCTCACCCTTCAAACAAAGTTGGGAAGGGAATTAATTGACATAAAGAAAAAGGAAGGTGAATATATGGAACTTAAAATATGATATTCACAAGTATTGTACATTATGATTCAATACTTTTTGTCAATTCTAATGGGAACATCGATTGATTCATAGAAGGCTGAGACCCCGTCTACAATTTTTTTTGGCAATCTATGACTTTGGGGTCTATGAGGAAATAATATGATTCAACCTAAAGGATGATATGGAATTTAGGGATGTACAATGGTCACATGGAAATAATGATAAAAATATAAGTATGTAGAAAAACTTTTTAAAGGATCCTAACCATAAAAAGTAAGGGAACAAACTACAATACCCCTTGTGTGCGATAATTATAGGAAAAGGAACTTGGGTAATTATTTTCAAGGAAGGGGATGTGATAAAAATTTGTAATGGCTGGAAACATTTCTCAAAACTATCATATAGATTAAAATACTCATACCCTTAATGCTAATGTTAATGTAAATATATTTTAAGAACATCCTACGACACATTTCTTGAAGTGTGGGGAGCCTGGTCACTTTTTTAACTAGTTCCCAAAATTGAAGGTGATGGAGGGAAAATGAGTCCAAGTTATATTGGAACATTTGAGGTTGGACAAAATTTTAGAGTGTGAAATTTCCTAAGAGGGGGAGAATCTAATGACCCATAAATTTCTTTATATTATTAATAGAAGAACTCTTATTTTATAATTACTGTTTTATTATGATCACATAAAATGAATATTACATTTCATAAGAACATTAAACATCATGTGTTGATATGGAATACTAAAACTATAAAAATTCAAGGTATATACATGTATAAGAATAATACATTCACTAAAAGAAAATCCATACACTTTAATTCCCCAATAAAGATCACCCCTTCTATAATGACTATAAAAAGAAAGATAAGTGTTAGGAAAACAGTATACATTATGAAAGTATGTGTAAGAAACTTTGAAATTAGTGACTGATTAAGTGATAATGATGGTATATTTATAGGGAAATATGGCCATTTTTCATTATAAACCTTGGGAAATACCATTTTTTTGCATTGTGACCATTAATCAATAAGCCAGTTGGTTATTATTATTATTGGTTATGAAGATACAATAAAGCGACCATTGGGATTACGAATAAAGAAGCAAAAATTTTATTTTTGGAAATAATAATTACAGTTAAATTCTACTAAAATTATGATAAATTTATAAATTTTAAATAAATTTTATTTTCATAAAATACTTTTTTAATGATAATATAAATTAATGAAGTCCTAAGTAATTTTTATAACAGTTAGACAATTTATGATTTCATAAAAATGGTTAATTTTTTAAAAAAAGGATTGTTACTTAAAATTTAAAATTATAATATTTATATAATATAGATATAATTTTTTTTAATCATAACATAATAATTAACTAAGTGAATTTTTGGGAATTTTATGACAAAGTTGATTTTTTAGTGAAAAAGTGAAAATTGTTTTTTTATGAGTAACATGATTTTATGGCATAATTATGTTGTAATCATGATTAAAAAATTAATATAAAATTTTATTAAATAAAAAATTAATTTATTAAGTATGAAATTTAATTTCAAAATATTATTTTAAATTTATAAATTTATACTTTACATTTTGGAACAAAAAATTGGAATTTTGAGATAAAAATTATATTTGGATTCAGTGTATTAAATGGGTTTTTTGGAAGGTTAATTTATAATTGGGAAGGATTTTAACATCAAAAAAATTTCACTCACTCATTTATATTCCATGAAATTAGATATAATTGATATCATCCATAAGTGGTAGGCTTATATAATAAAATAACCAATATTTCAACCCTTAAAACCACCCCTCCACAAGTATAAATAGCCACCCTTTACCCCATTACTCTACATTAAAAAACAATTGAGCATGAATTTTAACTACCTATACCTCTATAAATACCTCATATGGTGTTCCAAGGCCTTTAAGGATTATCTATCTACCTATAAGAGCCATCCTCTCATGGTAGGGGTTCTCTCCATCCACTTTTTCAATTCAAGTTCTTCTTTTGTATAAGAATTTTGATTCTCAATTTTTTATATTTTAAAGTGTTTATAAACACCCAAATTATTGTGAATATTATTTATTATTAATGGGATACTTCATTTAACTCTCATTAAACCCATTTCAAGATCCATTTTCCATACATGTTATTCCGTCGAAATCAATCCTTGATATTTCTTTATATATTTTCATTTTATGAATACCCAATCCTATTTTTATTCAAGGGTATTCATTTAGATGTATAATTTATCTATTTATTTAGGATATCTATTTATGAAACCTGTATTCTAAAATCATGGGTTATAAATGATATGTAATTATGATTCTTGATCAATGTGGCACACATACTACTAGAAATATGAAGGGTGGGCCCTGATAGGGCTCCAATGCATTGGGTAAAGAATTAATCACTAAAGATGGTATGATCATGATATCATGGACATATTTATTGATAATGTTTTATGATAACTTTGTAAAAATACTTGTTAATATGATTTATGACACCTTAATGATGATATTTGGTTATATGTTTATGAATGTATCTTGTTTATGTTATATCCACATTTCCATGATATGCCTCATGTTATAATGTTCATGTACTTACATTATGCCTTAAGTTTTTATGTACATGTTCTTATGTTATCCTTCATATTTCACCTATAATGTTAAATTATATTGTTTATCACTTTTTGGGATGTATGATCACCCATTTCATTTGATAAATGTCACTATGAAGTCCTATTTCGTGAGATGATCTAGGATGGGATAATAAAGAATCCATTCAAGAGAGTTGAAAATTTGTTTATGTTTTATTTTATATACCACATATGTTTTGTAATATGTTTCTTTTTTCTAATACACTGAACCTAAAATGGTTTTCATAGTTATTTATGTAATATTTTTTATGGAATTATGGTTAAAATCATGAAATAAGAGTCAGTTCACCATATCCTACTCAGCTTGGCAGTGGGCCGCTCATCCCTACCTAATGCATGAACAATGCTCTGCACCCCCTTTAAGGTGTATTCCCATCTAACCAAGCTAGTGTAGATTCTTAGGCTATGGTTTTAGGATCTTCCTAGAGTATACAACGCCTTGAGTAGTTTACACTGATCTTTTGGGTCATCTGCACGTGCTGACAGGTCCAACCAAGGGGTCAAGCAATGGTTTGACTCAAGTCTATACCAACTCGCCCCACTTGACATCCCCCCAAAAAATCGATTTAAGTTATTTTAATAAAATAAAAGGATTTATTATTAATATTTTTTATAAAATATTTATTTTTAATATTATTATTTTATTAAATAATGATTAATGAAGGTAAATTATAATTTGTTAAAATTTATTAGATGGATAAAAGGTGGTTAAAAATAAAATAATTAAAAATATTTATTTAATTTTAATTATTAAATGATACTGAATGAGATATTAATTAGTTATTGTTTTTATGTTTCATGGTGGATGATCATGAGTTTAGACCAAACTATATATGTTTAGTGTTTATTTAATTTATTTTTTTCATTATTTTTACATCATGATTATGTATTAAATAAACTAATATGATTTGCGTATTATCCATTCTCCTCTTTTATATACAGATCTGGTTATTTTTATAAAACCCCTTACCCATTTACCCCTATCTTATACGCTAATATTATTTAAAAAAGGAGATACTATGAGGAGATGGATCAAGATGTGATGGAAAGGATAAACAAATAGGAGGAACCATAGAAGAATGAAGGATTCTATGTCTTGAGTTGAGTAAGATTTAATGATTTATTCCCTATAGGGTCTTGAATGGTTTATCACTACTCGGTAAATGAGTCACTAGTTTAAAGATCATGATAATTCCACATTATTATTATCTACGCATGTTTAATTTTTTATTTATTAGATAATGTGGAATATATTAATTAACAAGTATTCTCGGATAAAAATGGACAACGTGCAAGTTTTTATTATTATGTATAGTTAATGATTCAAGTAAGCAATATCATAGAATAGTTAACAAGTGTACTCAAATAAAAAATTGGATTTCTTAACCATAATTCCCCCTCAAAGATTATATTAAGTGAAATGACTTAAATCATTTGGTTAGGACACAACCATAGTTTTAGGTTCTAGTCTTGTCATAGTCAATAGTAATTCTAGTTATCAAAGAGTTCTAACCAAAGTTATGTATTGGATTAACCAAATTAAGATCAAAAGAAGTTTCTATAGCTTAATTAGTATAATTTTGATTCAAGCATTAAGAAAATCAAAGAACTGGATATGAGGAGTGGATATTCCACTCAACATATCAAGGAGTTGTGAGGTAATGTTGTTATCAAGAGAGAAACCTACCTAAATACCATAATGTATTAGAATGGCCACAATCTTTACTATGATAAGAGAATTATGGATCTTTGACAATATAATTTTTAATGATTAGATATTCTGAATCCAACTATGAGGGTTGTTAGGATTTGATAAAATAATGAGAAACATATTAAATTAATTAATAATGTCCATAAAAGGAAATCAAGGTAAAATACTAATAATTTATTTTATTATATTATAAATATAGATAATAACACTGCCAACTCATTAATACTATAAAGTATCCTATATAAATAAAATTTCCATACTGGCATGAATTTTTAGGATTATTACAAATGCTTGTGCATAGTATAATTCCAAGAGAGGAAATGTTATCTACTATAATCCCCCTATCAGAAGAGCCTTATTAGAAGGTCATTGTGGGTGATAAGGAAGACAATATGAGGCACATGGATGATTCATAGGATGTGTATCATACCATTTAATCATAAATTTCAATCAAATTATAAAGGAACTAAAGGATGTAGATTAATAAACCACATTATCTCATATATGGGACATGTGCTAGGAGAAAATGAGGCAAGAGAGAGATGAGATCTTTATTGCATTGTTTACTTGTAAGATAGAGTATTGAATTTAGAAAAATCTTCATGTAATAAATATGATAAGTTTATAGAGTTATTTTCAGAGTTGTAATTCCCATTAGATAAAGATCTATCTGTATAACTCATTCTTTCATCCTTACAGAAGGTTCTAAGCATAGAGGAGGATCCCAGTGGGCCAATAATCGTAAATGTTTTGTTGGATTCAATGGATCATTCTCCAATTTTGGAAGATGTAAATGTCATGATCAAAGAAATTTTTCTATTTAATATTGACATCGAAAATACTATAACCTAGAGAGAGGATATTTTACACATTAAATTTATTATTTATTTATTTTAGATTTTAAGAAATTTTACCTTATCTTATAAATTTTCTTCGATGATGATTTTGTTGATCATCCAAAAAACCCTTTTTGAATTACCATCATTTTTCTTATAGGATATCATTTTATAATCCCTCTAGTAGTGATCCACACATGCTCCTTTGATATCCGAACAATATTGATGGAATGTCGGGTTTTAGTACGGAGGATCTATCATCTTTTATTGATCATATTTATTGCTTATAGTTCCTTTGGGAATGAAGGATTATATCTTATTATTATTTTTATTGAGAGGATATAATGAGGAATTAAAGAGAGAAGTTTGTTTTGTGAAACAATTCTCAATTATCATTTTTTGATTAACCCTACACGATAGAAATAAAAATTTAATTGTAGAGTTAGTGTTTAGTTTAAAATATTATTTAATTGCACAATTATCCTTAAATAATATAACAAACCTTATCTTACCCCATTATATATAATAATAATAATAATATTTTATGGCTTACCCTAACTGGTGAAAGAATAAACATTATTTTACTAACTTTTAAATTAATATTTATCATCAGACATAATCTTGGTCTACTCACCCTCCTCTAAATTTATCAAATACCCAAATAAATATTTAATTAAATATTTATTAATAAATAAATATTCTATTCACAATATAGATAATACATATTTATTAAATATTCAATAAATAAAATAAATGTTATATTCATAGTCAAATGAATAAATATTTAATATTTGTGATCAATAAAACACGAACAAATTTACTCATCAGTAATGAGAATAATATTTATTCCAATAATTAAATTCTAATATAATTTAATAGAGATCAATAGAAAAATTTAGTGTGCGGTTCTCTATGATTATTTATCTTTATCATTAGTAAAGATTTCCTAAAGTCCAATATTACTATATAGAAATGGGTCAAATAACCTAAGAGAAATAATTTAATGCCGCAATGTTAAAAACTACATATGAGCGATCACTATGTAATATATTCCCTTTATAACAATATCTCATCAAGAATATTTCATATCTGTGTCATCAACCTATATACTTTATATTTCATTCTTTGACTATCTGAAATAAACACATTATTAAACCATGACCATAGAATTTAATGTGATGATTCCATTTTAATCAAAGGTCTGAGATATCAACTTCTATAAAGATTGAAAAAATAAATCCTTCTTCAACTTATCCATTAATGACATGTCATTAATGACTTACCAAATGCACCCTACTTCCCATGAATATATAGTATCATAGTTTTGGTTAGTAAATCTAAGTGTGTGATTATGTACATGCATTAATGATAATCATAAAGTTTAACGACTATTACACACACTTGAAAATTGAAATATCCAAGGTGGAATTCTTATTGGTGGGTATGTTATCATAATATCTCATCTTGGAGATTACCAAGTTTGAAATTCATGAGATGAAATATCATCCGCTTATGAGTAATCACACTTTATAGTCAACATACTATGTTCCCCATCATAAAATGTTATCCTACCACAAAACTGATAATATCTTCATGACATTTCAAGGTTCTCATAATAGAGGAAAACTAATATGACCTTATCAATGTTACATATACCCTAGGAAATTATTACATCAAATTCATATATAAAAATGAAAAATATGTAAAAATATGTTTCATTAATATTAAATTATTATAATATACATGTAATCAAAGTACAAATAGTTGGTTCTAGGACACCAACTTCAACAGACTCCCACTTAGACTAGAGCCAAATTCTTATGTCTTTCAGTCCACTGGACATCACATGATGATCAAGTTTCCACTAAGTTAAGTATTTAGTCAAGGGGTCTACCACATTATCTTTCATGGATATTCTGTTCACTATAACTTCACCTCTTAGAGAAAAATCCCTCAAGAGATGATACTTGTAAAGCATATGCTTCATCCGCTAATGTGACATTAGATCCTTTGAAAGGTCCACCACTGCAGTATTATCACAATAGAGTATGATAGGATATTTACTGCTATGAACTACATCAAGATCTTGGATTAAGTTTTGTATCTAAACTGCTTCTTTAGGTACCTCAAAAGATGCAATATACTTGAACTCTGCCATATAATCTGTGACTATAGTTTTATTTTAGCTCTTATAATTCACAACACCTATATTGAGAGTAAATATGTATCCCATATATGATTTTATATCATACTAATCTATTTGGAAAATATCATCAACGTATCCTCTGAGGAATAGTTCCTTATCTTCTTCATAGACTAGGAACATATCCCTAGTACACCTCATATACTTAAGAATGGTATTGATTTCCATCCAATGGACATCACCTGAGTTATCCTGATATATTCCTATCATACTTAAGGATATGTGACATCTATAATAGTACATAACATATCATACATGAATAACTAACTTGTATATTCATATGGAATCCTTATCATCCTTTGTCTCTCCTTATGTGTATGAGGAGACATTTTCCTGGAAAGATGAATGTCATGTGACATTAGAAAAAATATCATCTTAGATTGTTTTATACTGAATATTTTCAATATATTTTCAATATATGTACCTTTACTTAGGATTAGTATTATATTGGATTTATCTTGATGGATCTTGATCCCAAGAATATATGCTACTTCGCCTAAGTCCTTCATAGAGAAGCATTTATTCAACTAGGATTTAACATACTATAAGACTGGTATTTCATTTCCAATAAGTAGTATTTCATTGACATATACTATTAATAAAATTAATTCACTCCCAAAAAACCATTTATATACACAGTGCTCACATTATTTCTTTATGAAACAATTTTTTTCATTCCTTTATCAAACCAAATGTTCCATGACCTGGATGATTGATTTAATCCATAAATGGATCTTTTCAAATTTAATACGTTATTGTAATCTTTTAGAGTTACAAACCCTTAAGTTTTTGTCATACATACATCTTCTTTAAGGTTCACATTAATGAAATCTATTTTGATATCCATTTTCCAAATCTCATAGTCATGGAAAGTTATAATGGAAAGTAGAATTCTAATGGGTTTCAGCATAGAAACTAGCAAAAAGGTTTCATCATAGTAAATTACATGACACTGTTTAAAACCTTTTTCAACTATCCATTCCTTATAAGTGTTAAAATTTTAATTTATTACTACTTTCTTCTTGAATTCCCATTTAAAACTAATGGTCTTTACATCCACTAGAGGATCTAACAAAATCTTGACTTGGTTTTGGTACATGGAATCAATTTCAGAATTCATAGATGCTTTCCACTTGAAAATATATATTCCATCCACTTATTATTTCTAGGTTATATGATCACTATTAATGATTCACCATCCTTGGTGACCAGAAAACCATACCATTCTGGTCCTCTAACCTCTCTTGTACTCTTATACAGTACTTGTGTCTCAAGAATATCTTCTTTTATGGGGATTTGTGGAATCTATTCCTATGCCAAATTTTATATACCATGAGCCTATTTAACACCCTAATATTTTAAATGAAGAACATTTTTTTAAATAGTGTATGTTACACACAACACTGAGCTTAAACAACCCATAAAATACATTTCTTTAAATTTAATCTCTTCGATAGCTTACAGAACATGCAACCCCAAGTAGAAATGGACCGTAATATAGTATACCATTATAACCAAGCATTAAATTTTTGAGTATGAACAATACTAACTAAATTATAGAAATTATGGTTATATATTTATTAGAAATAAAAAATTAATAATTTTAAAGAAAAAAGAAATGGTTTTTTGAAAAACTGTATCTTTTTTAAAAAAGGCGATTTAGTCGCTCTTTTCACACATAATTTAAAATTAATTTTTACCAATTCTAGAAAATTTATTTTATTAAATTAATTTAATTTTTGAAATTATAATATAAAAATTATCATAGTGGTAAATTTTGGTATTTTTCTGTAATGTTTCATTTTTCAATGAATAGTGAAAATTATAGAATTTTAATTGAAAACTGTCTTCTCATTTAAATTATTTATAAAGTTAAATTATATTTTAAATTAGTTTTAAAGTAAAATTAGTTCAATTATATATATATATTAATCTAATTTATTCTATTTTAATAATTTTCATATTGAATTTTGTTATAAAAACTTTGCAATCTTTTGAACATTTACTCTTTAAAACCCCACTTTCTCATCACGTCTATAGGATTAATTTTAAATTATATTTTTCCAATTATGTAAATTGAATTTGAAAAAATTGATTCAATATTTAAAATCATAATAATTTATATTATCTAATAATTTCAACTTAATTTTTTACTAAAATAAATAGTAGAAGCAGTAAAATTATTTATCGCGGTTAAGGTAAAAATGGATTTACCTGGGGTTAAACTAAATATAGAAGGTTTAAAATGACTTAAAAACTTTTATAAAACCTATTTAATGGCCATATTTAGACCCTATAATGTCTAAAAATTTATAATAATCCATTTTGGACCCTTTTGGCATGTTAAAAATGTGGGTACATCTTTTTAAATCTAAAAATTACAAGTGTGCTACTCACCTCACTTATAAAAGGAAAACCCTCTCCTCTCTTATTCACATCTTAAAAACCTTTTCTTTCAGATAATAACTACCAAAATAAATTATGAAAATATATTCAAACATAATATAATCCTTTTTTTCTTCATAAATACAAACTAAGAATGCTTTTGGTACAAACCTAAAGAGATTACCCGAAGAAGAGGTAACATTTTTCTATAAGTGTTTTTATCTTATTTCTTCCTCCACCTCCTTAAATTCTTATTAAAACATTATTATATAATAAAATCAGTATATTAAATATAATTACGTGTTTTTATGTTAATATCATGACCTAAAACCATTCCCACTTCCACCAAATGGGTTACTAAATCATTATTCATGTGTACGATGAACTACCGCCTCAAGAACCGATGTCATACATTTTTTCATTACCACTTATCATGGTTGGGTATGATGATGGATATAAAGTATATATATGATATTTATAACATAATTATACTGATGGAGTAATTATATCATATATAAATTTTTAATTTCTATTCCATAGAGGATACGATAACGTTGCTCGTGTGTACAGTGGACTACCGCCTCGCGAAGTGATGTGATTCTTTTTTTTTTCACTAACACTTTACATAGAATGTAATAATGATAAATTTAATTAATATATGTGATATAAATGACATTATAATTATATTAATTACATATTTATCATTATTTAAATATAATATAGCATTTTAGGTCTTATGTTTTCACTCACTTAAAGATGATAACATCATTCGTGTACAAGTGGACTACCGCCTTCACGAAGCAATGCAACTCTCTTTTCATCACCAAACCACCTGGATGATATATATAAGTATATTTAGAGAAATAATATGTTATTTTTGATATTATTATCATTATTAAAAAATAAAACATTACTTACCACTTTTCTATAATGATTGTGAAAATTAGAAACGTTACTCATGCGTACGTACGACCTACCGTCTCCTTGATCCTAACTTACTTGATTTATAAAAATGTATTTAATGATTGGTATTAAAAGTATAATTTGTGTATAAATATGATAATTATGTCAATATTATTATTTTATATTTGATTTAACTATATAATATGTGAAAAAACTTGATTTCATGAAAAAAACACACATGAGAAAACAAGGCAATTAACACCCGAAACAATAAAAATAATAGAATATTATTAATGAACTAGTGATAAGATGTTATAAAAGGTTCATATATGATATTATAAATATGCTTCTAGTATAAGTTAATAACATTTTTAAAACCACTATAAAAAATGTTAAATCATGTTCAACCAAATGGAAGCATGAGGTAAGAGACTTCATCTCAATTTCCCTTCATTGATGCATATTGTAATGTTATGCACCTAATTTATTTTATACAGTGTATATACTATCCATTTTACATGAAATATCATGATTAATTGAAAATTCATGGTATTTTAGGTTTCAATTTGAATTATTTTATCCATGGGGATTTGAATTAAAAATTTCCAAGTGGTGAAGAATTTCATAACTCAATTTCTTTTCATTGGGTTATATTACTTCTTCATTGTCTTTGATATTCTAAGATTGTGTGTTTAATAAATTATTATTATCTTATGTTGAATTTATACTTGTTTTATGTTCATTTACATTTGATACACATAATCTATTCATTGATTAATTCTCACTTCAATGTTATGATCATTATAAGGGTTTATTTTACAATATCATTTAAATCAAGATTCTTTATTTTTGAATTTCCATTGAAGTAAATTAATTGATAATTATATAATAAATTCATTTTATTTTATTCTACTATAATTATTCATGATATTTTCTTGTAATATTTCCATTTATATACTATTTGTAATTAAAATTATTGATAATTATTTTAATAAAACACGACTTCATTTCTCTCTTTGGTTGGAAATCTGTTTTCTTTCAAAACCATTTTTTCTAAAAAAGTTTTAATTTTTTTACCATTTTAAAAATGATTTTTAAAGGAATTTTTATCCATTTTTACTTTTAAAAAAATTATTTCTAAGGAATCCTCATGTCGTTTTTAAAATTGGGCTTGCTTGGATTTTACTAAAAAGGTGAAAATAATATTTTTTTAACATGTACTAAATTTCTCATCATCACGACCACCCTATATTTTAAATATTCATTTATAAATTTCAAAGATTATTTTAAAATAAAACTATTTATAATTTTTTTTTGAAATTATAATTTTTAAAGTGAAAATGTTATTTGCCTAAAAAATGTTTTCTATGAAATTTTTATGGTATATTTATTCATCAATGTCATAAAACCATTTATTATACTTATGATCCACTAGGGAAAGTTTTTATTGAAATAATACTTATTATTTTTATGGATTGTTTATGACCAGTTTGATTGAGGATGTAAAATTTTATTACCATTAAACATATTACTCTGGATGGTTTATAATTATGTTTATTGATTGGGGGAAGTATTTACATTTCATATGTTATTTTAAATACAAATTTTTATGTGCATTATGTTTCACCCCTTTAATATAAGCAATTCATTGGACGTAGTAAGTGATGGGTAGGGACCTCTATAGACCTCGATGCATCGGTAGGTATCATGATACAAACTGGATTTGGTATTGGCTGAGGCCTTACCCATTTATATATATGTATTGGAAAAAGGCCTCGATGATATTAAATGTCTTGGAACAAGGCTGCAATGGTATGCTTTAGATATCCATTATTATGTTTTACATCATTATGAATTAAGTTATTTATATTCCATGTGATTATTATATTAGTTATAATATCCATGGTTAAGTCTCATGCTCATGTTATTATTTATATGGAATTATTTGATCATAATTTATTACTTCCATATTATGTAAATTTATTAATCAAATGGAATGTGTTTCAGTTATTTTCCATTCCATATTGATTACACCTTTTTTTATTCATAGATTCCACTATATTTTTATCCTTACCAAGATTCTAAGCTCACCCCTTTCTTATTTTTTATTTTCCTAATGATACGAGGAAGTTTTTTTATGATTGAAATATAGGGATATGCTAAGGGTAATAATGGAATTATCAAATAAAATTCTTTGTGTATTTTATGTTTTAAAATGTAATGTGAATTTTAAGCATGTATTTAGTTTACCAAGATTACTAAACTATTCAGTCCTTTGGGATGTGATTAGTTTTATATTATACCAATGTAACAAAGAAAACACTAACTCTAGGTTACTCAGGTTAGGGTCACTATAGTTGGTATCATAGGTAGTTTAGTAGAAACCATGAGAAATTGATTTAGGAAAACATAAATTAGGGAACATAACCCAATGATCTAACTTGAGGATAAGTATATATCCTAAAGTTTTTGTAAGGAAGATATTTTTTGGTTTTTTCTAGAAATACATCCATTTTTTAGATACTACAAGCGGACGTGGTTCTGGAACAAATGTATCTAAGGGTATAACTTTGAAAAGGGGGCATTGGGATTAATGCGGTCATCACTTGGTGTACAAAAAAAGTCTTTAATACCAATTGGTTTGACACTCCTGAGTGATATTCTTAGTATAATTTACATTTCATTATGAAGGATTTGAAAATAAATATATCCCCAAAGAGAACATTTTTATGATTCTGAGGTTAGCTATGCATAAAATTTTCAATTTACGTTAAGTATTTCACTAGTTTTGGTATTATATATTATGTTTAATAATGATATTATCTAATATAGTGCATACCATAATTTATAAATGTATCCTAGTAGAAGTAATGAGAACTACATCAATGCATTTAATCTAAAGAGTAAGAATGATCATTTCTTTGATGGGATTAAGAAAATATTTCAAAGGGAACTTGTCTATTAAACATTCTCATCATATGAGGACATAGTATCATGTGATAACATGAAAGATAAATAATTATCTAAGTATTTTGGATTCAAATAGAAGAAAGATAATCATAGGATGATAGAGAAAAATATTGATAATGGGGAGAAGGGAAATAAGGATTTTCCCACATGTAATAATTATAGAAAGAAGCACCTTAGTAATTATTTAAAAGTAATGTGAGTTTACTAAAAATGTCAAGAGAAAGGAAAACATGTTTTGGAATGAAATTTAAATAAAAATGTTTCCAATGTTCAAAGTTTCAATTGTAATGATACAAGGGACTAAGTAAATGAATACCCCAATCATCAAGGGAATATACCTTAAAAGTAGCTAATGGATCATGGCCAATCTTATGCTATTACCATAGAAGAAGTGGAATGATTAATGTTACTATGTTTGGATTCAATAATTATGTCATTTGAGTATTTTATCAATGATATCCTAGTCATAATAATTATGAAATGTATAATTAGTGCGAATCATTACTTTTTTATTAAGGATTTTAAAGTGTATATTGAATGGTGTTGGTGACCAAGAAAAACAATTCAATGGAAATTTGTACTTATTGGAAAACACATGATTGAGGGAAATGTAACTATTAATGTGATCATGATGTTGAGATAATGATGTTGGGATAAAGAGATGATTGATATGGATAAAGTAAATTGAATTGTACTGACTACCTTATAATTGATTAATGTTTTCTTAATAAATTGGTTTATTCTATAATTGATGAAGTTAACAACATTTTTTTTATTTAAGGAATAAGGAAGAATGAATGTTTTTAATAAGTTTTTATGGTAATTTAGGTTTTTACCATGTTTCAAGAGAATACATGATGAAGGTATTCACATGTTTGGTATGTGGCAATTAAGGGTTATTTCATATTATTTGTGGGATTAATGATAAGTTTAATTTGAAAATTTGGTGACATTATTTCTAAAGTTTTGGATCTTAATATTTTGTAAGGGTTATAAGGTTAAACATTTATGAAATGGTTTATGTTTAACTTTGGATGAGGTTTTATAGATTAATGTATTATATTGGATAACTTCTGCTAACCATATTGGAAAATAGTTAGATACAGACAGAAAGACATGCCACCATTTTATAGAACTTACGATCTGTTAAAAGTGAATTTTAGTGCTTCAATCATAAAAAAATCATTTTTGGATATTCATTTATTAGAGTAAGTGGTGAATTAAAATTTATTGAAGTATAACCAAAGGATGAAATTTTGCTTATGAAATAGAAACATGTCAATCATATTACCTTATATTCTTAGACTATAAAAGAATTCCTAAAATTTATGAAAATAATCTTGAAAAAAATGTTATCATATTACTTTCATATCATAAGAATATAATGTTCTTTTAAATCATCACAAATTTATGGTTTTGAGGTCTTTAACTTCCCCTTAATCACTTATATTCTTATGATCAATTACCTCTTCCATTATCTATAATTATTTACGCTTTTCTAACATGTCCATATCTCCACATGTAACTAATGTTCTTATACTTATAAACCTATTTATGTGTTATTACATAAGACCTTTATACTTACCTTTCTCTCTTATTAATATTATTTTTTATTAAACCATTTAATTATATGGGTTTTTAACAAAAGAATTTTAAAATTTCAAACCCTTGATTATAGAGGTCAAGTTTAAATTGGGAGGGGGCAATTTATTTAAGGTAGGGATAATATAAAAACCCAAAATTTTAAAATAATAACATTGTTTTATATAGTGTATGTGACACACAACACCAATCTTAAACAACCCATGAGATATATTTCTTTAAATTTAATCTCTTTGATAGCTTACAGAACATGCAACCCTATGTCTAAATAAACCATAATACAGTATACCATTATAACCTAACTGTTAAATTGGAGGTTGTGAATAATACTAACTAAATTGTGAAAAATATGGTTATATATTGATTATAAATAAAATAAGAAAAATTTAAAATAAAAAGAAATTTTTTCTGAAAAACCATATATTTTTTATAAAAGATGGTTTAGTTAGTAATGCGAAATGGGTGGGTCAGGGCAGGGTAGGGAAAATCCGTGTGGGTTTGAGCCCGACAGGTTTGTCTGAAAAACCCCTCATATAATGCAAACAAAAAATTTCAACCCTTCCCCACACCGCATAAGCCTGCGGGTTTCCCACATTTTTTAAAAAAATATACTATTTATAATAATTTAAATAATGTATTTTTTATCACTATTAATGGTAGTTGTGGGAGAAGTATAAAATGAAAATATCTAGAGTTTTGAGGGATGTGATGGAAAATTTTTCAATGGGTTAATGGTGGTATGTAGTGGCATCGATGTGGCGGTGAACTGTTGTGATGCAAAGTAGGTGATTGATCGGTGAAGGGTGATGAATAATGATGTTGGTTGTGTGATGATGCGAATGGTTGGATCTGTGAATGAATGATGACTCTCCACGCAACAGCTGGTTTCATAGGAGGCAATTAGGGTTCTCATGAGGTATTTTCCTATTTTCTTAAGAACAAAATTAAATTAAATAATTACAAAATTAAATCTACCTAAGAAATATTGTGATTATAATAACTCGTTTAGAATTTAAACCATGTGCAGAGAAGATGGGTTCTATTTTCAAGAGATAGGATGACACACCATGTGAATATGGTTAATAATTACTATATAAATATTATAATATCATATTAAAATAATAAATATATACCTATTTAAAATTCACATGTGAATTAATGGTGAATTAGTATGAAAATTACAGTGATAAATCATGTGTCATGGTTTAAAGGTGATTTGTCATTAAAAAAATTAAAGAAGCATATATTGTAAACAAATAATTTTTTTTAAATTAGGCCTGTGGGTAAGCCCGCACCCGCGCGGGCTCAACCAACCTTGGCCTACACCCACGCGGGCTCAACCCACATTGGACCTCACTCTTAACAATTAAAATTTATAGGCCTTCCCCACCCCTCATCCTCCCCATACCTGTAAAGCCTGCAGGCTGCGGGCCCATTTTGCATCACTAGGTTTAGTCACGCTTTATACACATAATTTAAAATTATTTTTGAAAAATTATATAAATTTTATTTTATAAAATAAATTTCATTTTTGAAATTATAATATAAAAACTATCTTAGGGTGAATTGTTGGATTTTTTTTGAAATATTTCATTTTTTGAGGAATAGAGAAAATTACTGAATTTTAATTGAAAATGCATTTTTTTATATTATTTATAAATTTAAATTATATTTTTAATTAGTTTTAAAGTAAAATTAGTTCAATTATATTTCTATTAATCCAATTTAGTTCATTGTATTCATTTTCATATTGAATTTTCATATAAAAACTTTGTAAACATTTGAACCTTTTCTCTTTGAAAACCCACTTTCTCATCACGTTTGTGAGATTAATATTAAATTAAAATTTTCCACTTATGTGAATGGAATTTGGAAAAATGGATTCTATATTTTTAATAGTAATAATTTATATTGTCTAAAAACTCCAATTTAAATTTTTACAATAATTAATAGTAAAAATAGTAAAAATCATTTACTGCGGTTAAGGTAAAAATGGATTTTCTAGGGGTTAAACTAAAAAGATAAGGGTTATAATGACCTAAAAACTTATATAAAATCCATTTTATGAACAATTTTAGAACATATAATTTATAAGGCTATATAATACTCCATTTTGGACCCTTTCGTCCTGAGAAAAACGCGGGTAAACCTTTTTCTTTCCAAAAATTACAACTGTGCCACTCACCTCACTTATAAAAGGTCACCCCTTATCTTATTTTATTAACACCTTAAAACCCTTTTGGTTTGGAAAATACCTACCAAAATCACTTCTCAAAATCCATCCCCTCATCCTAGAATCCATTTTTTGTGCAACAATTCAACTTCAGAATGATTTTGGTGCGAACCTAAGGAGGTTACCTAAAGAAGAGGCAATGTTCTTCAACGTACGTTTTTATTGTATTTATTCTTCTTACTACTTAAATTATTATTAAAACATGATGATATAATAAAATAAGATTCTTAAATATACTAATATGTTTTTACATTTAGGTAATTACCAACAACTATCCCCACTTCCATCAAATGGGTTACAAAATCATCATTCGTGTGTACGGCAGACTACTACTTCGTGAACCGATGTCATTCGTTTTTCCATTTCCACATCTCATGATTGGGTATGATGATGGATATAAATTATATATATATTTATGATATTTATTACATAATTATACCTCTTTAGTAATTATATCATATATAACTTGTTTACTTTCCATTCTGTAGGGGATATGATAACATCACTCATGTGTATAGCAGATTACTGCCTCGCATCAAGATGTGATTTATTTTTCACTAACGATTTACATGTAAGGTAATAAGGATAAAGTTAATTAATATATGTGATATAAATGACATAATTATAACATTAATTACATATTTATCATTCTAAAAATATAATATATTATTATACCAATTAGGTTAAATACGTTGAGGGGGTGAATCAGGCTATGGCAGATTTAAACAACTACCCCCTAAGATCTTGTTTCTTTGCTAAACAAAACACCTTCTCTCTTCCTCCCATAGTAATATATGAATAGAAATGAAATCATGAATGAGACACAACATTTTTTACTTGGTTTACCCTCACTGGGCTACGTCTAAGGAGTATACAATGACAATGTGTCGATGTACCAAATCCACTAAGGCTCACTACCAAATTACAAGGTTCGGGCTAGATCACTTCTATGCCCAAGCTCATTACCTTTACAAGATTTAGGGTCTTCTAACTATACTAACAAGGTTTAAACCCTATATCTATTTCTCTAGATCACTACCAGTGGAAAGGATCACTGTCTTCCTATTCCTTTACTTACTACTCTTTGAAGGGATCCAAAAAAAGGTTGTGGACTCATAGGTCCCTTCATTTGCATGAAATCACACATCCTCAACTATTGATAGATTCTTTTTTGAAGTCCCATTTTCACCCATATATGAAATACACTTTTCTGTGTACTATTTGTTTTTGTAAATTACTTTTGTGAACTATTTTAGTCCCTTCGTGAACTTCCTCAAGTCCTTCGTGAACAACCTTGCGCTGCATGGTGCGAGTACTTCACAGACCACCTTTATCTACTGCGGACTATCCCTGCTTCATGGATGGATTCTTCTTCCATTGACCACTTCTCCTCTATGGAAAAATTATGTCCTATAGACCACATCTCCTCTACTAGCCCTTATTTCCTTACGGGATATAGTGCCTGAAAAAAACCCTTCTACAAACTGTCTTTGTGGGCCACTTCTCCTTTTGTGGAATCCCCCTCACAAATCTCTTCTCCTTCACATAATTCTTCCTCACGAACAATTTTAGACTTCACCAAATTCTTACCATAGAAAAGATTTTTTCTTATGAAAATCATTCTAATTTATTATGGGATTAGTGGTCCTT
Source organism: Viscum album (assembly GCA_963277665.1). Lineage (NCBI taxonomy): Eukaryota > Viridiplantae > Streptophyta > Magnoliopsida > Santalales > Viscaceae > Viscum > Viscum album. The sequence continues at coordinate 630,015,111 of OY728130.1, read as the reverse complement.
ATATAAGAAAATAAATCCTCAAAATCCGCTAATCTGTTTTACTCAAATCTTCGATGCAATACAACCTTCACCGTAGACTGTGCTCCTCCCATGAACCATTTTTTCCTTCCACAGTCTGCATAACACATTTCTTCTCTCATAGAGGCTAATTCCTTCTGCAAACGAATCACCACCTCTTAACCACAAACGAAGGCCATCTCACAAACCTAAAAACTCCGACGAACTATGATCCTCCCGCGAACCTTTTCCTCTATGTGGTCTACGTACCATACTTCGTGGTCCGCATAGAACTGCTATAAAAAAATTATTACATTGTCTATTTCCTTATTCATTACACATACCTTCTATGTGGTCTGCGAACTATGCTACTCAGTCTATGTATTGTTCACTCATTTGAAAAAATACTTCCTTTTCCAAAAATAAACTCCCAATTTTGAGGCCTAAAAAATTGGAAATCACTGGGAAAATGTGCCACCTTAAAAACTTCTTTGGATAAATAAACCAAACTCATTCATGGTCATATAAATTTTTCAACAAACACAATCAGGCTAAAAACAATAAGAAGATTACTTGAGGGGTTTTTGGCTAACAATCTCCCCCTTTGGGTTTGTTGACAATTATTCACATTTTGATATGTCATTAAATCTCCTTCTATCTTCTATTATCATTTTCATCTTGTAATTAAGATAGTAATAAAGGATTTACTCAACACACACTCTAATCCCACATGATCCATGCTCAGTGTGATAAACAAGATTATAATGCAAAGTTCATCAAGAAATCACTTTATTTTATTTAAAATCCACTCACCTACTTTCATCACTAACCTCATATGTCATGATATATATCCTTTGATCAATCACTTCTAGCATCATCGGATTTAATACTCCCTCTATATCACTAATCCCCTTATCATATTCTCCCCTATCATGATTAAGTAATTTTCCCCCCTTTTATAGCCACGATTTCTCCCCCTTTGTCAATGAACTTGAAGGTAACTTATTTATGGTCTGCCAGAGGGTAAATAACAAAGATTAGCACATTAGGAAAAAATACACCATACCTTAGGGAGAGGGGGACATACATCCACACTTTTTCAAGTTCTGGGATTCGACTAAACTCCTAAATCCAGTTTATGCCATTCAAATACTTCTTTGAGTAAGGTATTTGTTATAATATATGTAACTTGTTGTTCTGTAGGTACATAATCCAACTTCACTATCCCTTGATCCACCCTCTCCTTGATAAAATGATATTTTATTTCAATTTTTTTGTCCTTGAGTGATGGAATAGGTTTTTTATATGACTTATATAACTTGAATTATTATAATGGGTTCTGATCAGAGACTTCACTTCAAATCCCATATCATCAATCTACTACTTCATCCACAATAACTACATGCACGCTTGAGTAGCTACAATATATTCAACTTCTTCAATTCTCAATGAAATGAAATATTTTTTCTTGATAATCAAATAAATACAAACTCCAACAAGATAGAACACACCACCTGACGTTGATTTCCTATCGTCTGTTGATCTGACCTAATCTACATTTGTGTAACCCAATAACTCTTTCTGAGATTTGTCATTTTACATCAAACTAAAATACATCGTGCCCTTAATATAAAGAAGTATTATTTTTCCTACAAGGAAGTGTATTTCCTTGGTATTTCTTTGATATCTCACTACTTGAAATTTGGAAAAAATAATATCTAGTCATGTCACTATTAAGTACAACAGGCTTCCAATGATCTGTCTATATTCAGTGACATTAACCACTTTGCCTTCATCATCCCTTGAAAAGTTCATCCAGGTATCCAACAGAGTCGTCATCTACTTGTAATTATCCATTCCAAATTTTCTCAAAATCTCCTTGGCATATTTATATTGATAGATAAATGTGTCGTCCTTTCCTTTTGTTACTTGTAAACCAAGGAAAAATGTCATTTCACCAATCATTGACATTTCAAACTCACTTTTCATTAATTAAAAAAATTGTCTACACTACACTTCATATGTTCCACTAAAGATTGTTTCATCGAAATAAACTAAAATAATAATCCTTTTATTACTATCATTGTTGACATATAGATTGTAAGAAACTCTACCATTCTAAAAACCTATCTTCTTCAAAAAATGGATTGATCCTTGAACACCATGATCTTGGTGATTGCTTCAACCCATATAGTGTATTATTCAGCCAACACAATCTATTATCATCTTCATAAATGAGAAAACCATTTGGATGCTCAACATACACTTTTTCTTCTAGAACCCCATTAAAAAATGATGAATTGAAATCCATCTAGAAAACATTGAACCTTTTTTGCACAGTTATGGCCAAGAATAATCTGATTGTCTCTAGCCTCTCAATAGGTACAAATGTCTCATCAACATCAATACCCTCTATCTAGGAGTAACCTTTTCACACTAGTATTTCTTTTTTTCAAATAATTATGTCATCTTCATTTATATTATTGAGAAATACCCATTTATTCTTGATGAAATTCTTATCTATTGGCCTCAAAACAATATCTAATGTCTGATTCTTCTCAATTTGGTCAAGCTATTCATTCATAACTTGAACCCAATTCCCATATCCAACTACTTCATAATTTTTTTGGCTCTTCCTATGATAAGTACAATTATTATTGTATAGTCTCCATCCTTCTTGTCTTCAATGGGGATATTTGATCACCAATTATGTTCTATTTATCAATTCCATATCTTCTTTTATATATTTGTGCAGATACTATATTGTGATCATCCTTTTCATTATCTGAATCTTCTTCTGAATCAGCCTATGGAACTATGGAATCCCTGGATCTACTTATCTATTCATCACTATCCTCCTAAGAATGATCATGTCTTTGCTAAAGATTCTTCTAATTCTCTATTATAGTTACATCATGGCTTTCAAATACCTTTCCCAGCCTCTTATTGAATCATTTATATGATTTGATTTTCTTTGAGTATCCAAGAAATATCCTTTCATCTCTATAGGATTCAAACTTCATGTGTTTCTCCTTATTGAGAATGAAACACTTACTTTCGAAGACTTAAAAGTACTTCAATGACAGATTCTTTCCATACCATAGCTCATATGGAGTGTTCTCTTCTTTAGGACATAACAATGCTCTATTTTATGTGTAGACTTATTTCATCACTACTTCTTTCCAAAACTTATCTCGAAGGTCATTTATAATGAGATTTTTTATATCCATATTGCGATAATTCAATTTATTCTCTCAACAACTCCATTATGTTGTGGAGTTATTACTTCTGAAACATGTTTCATAATCCCATTTTTCTCGAGATAATCCTCCACTTGGATATTTTAAACTCATTTCCATTATCTGTTCTGATCTTTTAGATTTTATGACCTATAAAATTTTCAACTTCCCATCAATATCTTGTAATGAAACTGAACACCTTAAACATGTGGGCGATGATTGATACCCAAACCATTTTATTAAAATCATCAATGAAGAGAACATAGTATCTCCTTCCATCAATATATCTTGATGAAATTGGTCCATAATCATCAATATGCACCAGCTCATTCACTCTTGATAACCTTTTCTCTTTTATTTTATGTCTTTTGAATGATCTTATCTTGTTGACAAGAATCACACGTATGAATATGATCACATGATAACCTAGGGAGGTCATGAGAAATATCATACTTCTCTAGATCTTCCAAGTACGTTTGGCTCAAGTGTCCAATATGTTTATGCCAAAACTTTTTTTCTTATTCCTTGGATAGAAAGCACATATCTTCTTCTACACTCATAGGTTAGAGGTTTTATTTTGTACATTTTCCTTTAAAAACAAATTCACCATCTTTTTCTTTGATGACACGTAATTTATTTGAAAATATTATGGAATTTCCTAAGTCACATAGTTGACTGACACTAAATAATTTGTGACTGATACCTTTAGAAACTAAGATATCAGCATGTATCATGTCTTTTTACCCCAACTTCAATTTTCCTGAGCCAACAATCTTCAAGAATTCATCATTACCAAATCTTATGATACCTTCCTTATCATACCTGATTGTGGTCACCAAATATTTATTACCTATCATATGAGAGGTGCATCCATTGTTAATAATCCATATTCGAGTGTGATCTGATGCTTTAAAATAAATCTATGCAACTATTTCTTGTTAAACTATCTTTTTATTTTTTATCCATGTTTTTGAATTCATACACAATACAGATTAATAATCTTGATCTTCCTTGAAGTATGATAGGCCAACTTCATCTTGCAAAGATGAAAATATATTTTTCATTTTCAACTCATTTGATGATACCTTTAGCTGCTGGTTATGGCTATATTCATTATGTTTCAGCACATTTACCTGCATTATCGATGAGTAGTATCTTTCCATGTGCTCAAATCCTCCACACCAAAAACATTGACCATCAAATGATGTCATGGAATATTGATACCTTTGTTTCTACCTCTGTTGGTCTTGTTCCCTTTGATACCTTTTTTTATAAAACAAACATTTTGTGAGTGTCCCATCTTTACACAACAATAGCATCTAATGTGAGGTGTATTCCTGTGTGGCAATACTACACTACTGGTTCTACCTTGGGATCTTTGAGTATTCTTATTTTTATTCATACCCAAATCAATATTCAACCTTAGAGTGGGAGCTTGTGATCTAACTTCAACCATTACTTCTTTCTTTTTTCAATCAAGCCCCATACCAGTTGTATCATTATGATCAATCATTTTTTTACTAACACTCCTTTTTTGCTTCACTAGAACTTATAATTCTACTTGTCATTTTTCTATTTCATGTGTGTCATACTTTGCTGGAATCAAGATTTTCTTCTGATCTTTCACTTTTCTTCGCATACTAATAACTTCCTCTTTAATCTCTTCAATATGTTTGATTTGATCTTTTCTGGTATTAGCCATACTATCAATATATCTTTTATTTTATTCAATTTTGATTTTGTAATCAACCATATTTTCTGAGCTTTATGGTGTTGAGGATTTTAGTTTTTCAATTTCTTCATTCATCTTAGACTTATCTTCTTCCTACTGCTGCATATAAAATTTGGCATTACAAACTACTTTGTTGGGTTTCTTTTTTTTGGATCTCTAAACATCTATCTCTTCAAGCGAAGCTTCTAATTCAACCTAAAGTTCAACTCTTCCTTCTACTTCTCCCTCATCATTGTCTCTTTCTTCCTTCATTTGGGAATTTCCCACAACTGCCACCATAACATCTACTCTATGATCCTTGAAGTCCTCCAACTCTTCTACCTCATATTCTTCAGAAATTTCATCTTCTTTTTAAAATAAGATTCTTCTTTTTGAAGAAATTTCTATTAACATTTATCCTACCTTTTATATTGGATGATTACTTCTTCCATGGAATTTCATCATTGTCTTCATCATCATCTTCAAACTTATTAGGGCACTTTACTACAAAATATACAATCTTTCCACATCGAAAGCATGCAAGTGTAAGTTTACCATTGAGATTTCCTCTTCATCTTTGAATATTTGAAGAGATAAATGACATGAAATCATCCAAATTGTCTTCCTCCTAACCATATTCAATGTATAGCTTCTTCATGGCCTTGAATTCCACTTCTTTGGACTTCCCCTTTTCCACAACGTCATTATAATCATTTATCATTTCATATGTAACAAGATTAATGTGTAGGTTATCCAATGTAATCTTATTTGGATATTTATCTTCCAATAAATAAACCTTATGATTAAACTGAGGTGGAAGTTTTCTCAAGATGCACTTCGAAATATTTATATCTTCAATAATTTTTTTGAGATCGTGCATGTCTTCCACGACAACATTAAATCGATAAAAGAATGTATCAACAGACTCATTAGGGTGAATTCTAAGATACTCATATTTATTCTATAGAACCTGTAGCTTTTCTTCTCTGACTTTTGAGTCACCCTTATAAATTCTCAAAAGCTTTTCCCACATATCATGTGATGTTTTACATGAATCACCTTCATATATATATATCATTGGATAGGGATCCCTCTATAAAATTAATACCTTTAGCATCAAAATACAATTCCCTTCTATAAGATTATGATAAATCACCACTGTCAATATATTCTAATATTCCATGCATAGTTTCTATAAATACATCCATTCGTAATGTTAAGAAGTAGTGAAGAATCTGATTCTTCCATAATTGAAAATTGTTTCCATTGAAGTTCGGAATCCATTTTTGATTGACAACCTCTATTTCTTCTATTGAGAGAGAACCAATAACTTTTAAAAATTATCTTTAATATGAATTCTTAGCCCAATTAGGTTAAATACCATGAGAGGGGTGTATGAGGGTATGGAAGATTAAAACAACTTCCCCTTTGGATCTTTTTTCATCATTAAAAAAATATTATCTATTCTTCCCATAGCAATATATGAACATAAAAGAAATCATGCACAAGATCTTATGATTTTTACTTGGTTCACCCTCACTTTTCTATGTCCAAGGAGCATACAATGAAAATGTGTCAACGTACCAAATCCACTAAGGTTCACTTCCAAATTATAAGGTTCGGGGTAGATCACTTTTATGCCCAGGCTCACTGCCTTTACAAGATTTATGATCTGCTCATTGCATTCCCAAGGGTCTCTCTCTATGTCTCTTTATCTAGCTCACTTATAATGGAAAGGATCACCATCTTCATCTTCCTTTTCTCACTAATCTTAGAAGGGATCCACTCATAGTTTATAGACTTGTAGGTCAATTGATTTTCATGAAATGATGCATCCTCAACTATAGATAAATGTTCTTTTGAAGTCATTTTCAACCATAGATGAAATCAAAATTTTTGTATATGGTTAGTTTTCAAAAATAACTTTCATAAACTATTTTACTCCCTTTAAAAACTTCCTTAAGTCCTCTGTGAACTTCCTTACACTGTGTGGCGTGAGTTCTTTGCGAACCACCTTTGTCTTCCGTGAACTATCCCTGCTTCATAGATATATTATTCTTCCTTAGACCAATTATCCTCTGTGTAAAACTAATGTCCCATGGAATGCCTCTTCTACATGGACACTTATTCCTTTATGGGCTACAATTCCCTGTAAAACCCATTATGAGAACTGCCTTCATAGACCACTTCTCCTTTACCATAATCACCCTCGCGAATCTCTTCTCCTTCATGGAATTCTTCCTTAAGAACACTTTCGAACCTCACCAAATTATTCCCATAGAAAAGATGTTTTCTTATGAAAATTACTCTAAGTGATTATGGAATTATCAGTACTTATATATGAAAATAAATCCTCAAAATTTGTTAATCTGTTTTACTCCAATATTCAATACAGTATAGACTTCACCATGAACTGTTCTCCTCCTATGAACCATTTTGCCTCTGGGGTCCTCATAGTGCCTTTCTTCACTTGTGGTGGCCAATTCCTTTTGCAAAATAATCACCACCTCTCATCCAAAAATTATGGCCATCCCACGAACCTCAAGCCTCCTATGATCTATGATCCTCCTGCAAACCATTTCCTCTACGCAATCTGTGTACTGCGCTTCATGGTCCGCATTATGCTGCTATGCAGAAATCCTTGGTTTTCCAATTTACTTAAACATTCTGTATACCTCCTATGTATTTCACAAACTATGCTTTGTGGTCTGCATAATATTCACTCCTTTTTGAAAATACTTCCTTTAAAAAAAAACTCCCAATTAAAGGCCCAAAAATTTGGCAAACACTAGGAAACTACGCCACCTTAAAAACCTTATTAGGTAACATAAACCAAACTCATTCATGGTCATATAGTTTTTTCAACAAACACAATCATCCCAAAATCCTATAATTAATCAATGAAGTCTTGATTAAGATATTATCCACCTCAGTCTGAGCGGAGTTTCTTAATCCTCTTACTAAACTAGTTCTCAACTTCATTCTTGTATTCTTTGAACTTATCAAAAGAATTTGACCTATACCTCATTAAGTAGATATATCCATATCTACTAAAATAATCATCAAAATTTATGAAGTATGAGTATCCTCCCATTTATTCAACTAAAAATGGTCCACAAACATTGGTATGAACCAATTCAAGAATATATTTAGCCCTTTCATCTTTCCCACTAAATGGGGCTTTGGTCATTTTTCCTTGTAAACATGCGTGACATACACCAAGTGGTTTCAGTTTGAAATAATATAAATATACATATTGACGTAACTTTTTCAAGCGTTTCTCTTTTACATGACCTAATTGGTGATGCCAAATTTGGGTGTGGTATGAGTCATGAAAAGTATCTTTGCTATTGATTTCCATTACTTGGTTTGTGTAATCCAACACGTAAAGACTGTTTTATAAATGTGTCCTACCAAAACAAATGCTATCTTTTTAAAAGAAGCAACATTCATTTACAAACATGAAAAAAATACATCTGTATCTAATCTGGATACATTAATAACGTTTTTAGTAATATAAGACACATAATAAAAACCCTTTAACACCAAGATCATCCTTGTTGGTAACATGAGGTGGTAGTCCCCGATAGCTAAAGCAACAAGTCTTGCTCAATTTTATGCTCGTAGATCTACCTCCTGTTGGTCAATCTTCCTGAATCTACTTGGTTTCTATATTTTGATAAATATGTGAGCTTCACAAGATGTATCTAATACCCAATTTTTAGAAATAGATAGATTACATTCGATAACAAATGCACCTAAATCTTCCCCTTTTTTCTTAGGCTGGGCGCAGTTTTTCTTCCAACGGCCCTTCTTACCACATGAGAAACAAACTACTTATTATTCCCTTACCTCCCCTTTGATCTTCCTTTTATTTTAAGGACTTGAAGAATATTTGGGCTTAAAGCTCTTCGCCTTCCCTTTCCTCTTATTCACCATAAGGATATAAGTATTTTTGTACTTTATATCTTTGTCTACTGGGTGAATGAGGATAAGAATATCAGATAGAGACTTATTAATGTTGTTCATATTAAAATCAAAAAAAAATTGGAGAAGCTATGAGGAAGTGATGAAAGAATGAGATTGGTACCCAGTTCTTTGGGGAGTTTAAACCCTAGAACCTCCAGGCGCTCATTGTATCCAATGAGATTGACTACGTGAGGCCTAGCAAGGGCACCCTCTCCAAGATTACTCTGAAAGCGTTCTTTGAAGATCTCAAATAGTTCTTATCTTTCTCTCTCCTAGTAAAGACCACGAAGGTGCTCGAGCATGATATAGGCATCCATGTTTTTGTGAGTCTTCATGAGATCACTAGACATTGATGATAACATCAAACATTGAACATAGACTGCATCATTAATATGTTTCTAGTGTACCAAGAACTCTTCGTAACTTGCCTCTTTGGCAGGAAGATCAGGTAATGCTGACTCCAGTACATAAGACTTCCATTCATTGTATAGAATAACCTGAAGGCCTCTAAATCATTCCTGGAAGTTACTACCGGTGAGGATGTTGTTTTATCCAGAATCGATCACAGGGATAGTGTGGTTGAAAAAATTGTCATTTTATTCTAAAATTAAAAGAGAAGATGATTATAAAATTCTTGATTACATTTTATGATAAATAATAAATTAATTTTATTAAGTCTCCCACTATTTTATCAAGTCCCAATGTCCCTCGCCATTAAACTCGGAATGTCCAGTTGTCATGACATTCTAGTGTCAAGGATCCATATTCCCCTTCACATAACCCCAACATGGGTTGATCAAGCTATTTGAAGGTATTTAGGTAAGAAAGTCTTTTCTAAATGCAGGCTTGCAGCTCCTTGATCCATTAAGTGGACTCTCCAATCCTGAAATCCTGGCTTGGATTTCCTCAACACTTGCCTCTAGTATTACACCAAGTCTAGCAAGGGATACTCCTCTTGATGTAATATGGTTAAGTCAACCCAAAACCTTTAATAAGGAATTACTATATAAAAGTAAGTGTCCCAAAAAGGATTGGTCAAACACATAGTGTTATTAAGTCTTTCCCTTAATCAAGTAACGGAAGTCTTAGTCTAACTTAATATTTTGTTGAGTTATTTTTTATCTATTATTCATAAATTGCCTTATTATCTTTATCACATGATTTTAAATATTAAGTGGAACTTACTTAAGTGATTAACCATGTCTTGATAATATTTACGCACAAGCCTGGTTTATTTTAGTTCCATATTGCATACTTGTTAGTTCATTAATTATGTGATCGAAAAAACACATCCATAATGAAAAACCATACAACTGATAGAAATAAAATATAGTAAAGGGAGTGATCATGATAATTTTTCTAATGGTTATTTTATCTACATATTGATAAACTAACCTTGACCTAGGGGAGAAACACATTCGTATTTACAGATTTCCACCTGTCTACCTTTATATCTCCATGGATTGGTTTTGTGTCAGCTCCTAACTTGGACCGCCTCCACAAGCTTGGGAGATCCATCCAATACATATTCTTTCTAACTCACACGTAAGTGAGGGGTAAAATGGGGGTTTACATAAAAGAAACCATGGGAATGCATAACCTACATATTAATGAGGATATATAGATCGCATGCCAACAATTAATAAATAAATAAAAGGAAACCAATCACATACAAAGGTCTTGGTCTAGCTCATAATCACTTGCATACATGAAATGAGTTACGCATTCAATAAAACTATAATTAAATTATTTAATCATTCTTATGAAGATAAATTTCACTTTGAATCAATTAATTATTATCTTTAATTAATCAATCCTTTTATCTTAATCATTTTATTAATTTCTTTCATATTCTCATCTAAGTATGTAAATGCACCTTGGAGGTATCCGGGTGAATACTCGTTCGAATATACCCAACATGTATTATATTCACATACTATTTTACTCTTATGGAATATGGAATACAAGATGTTTCAAGGCATTGAGTAACAACCTGTAGTACAATTTATACATGATATTTATTTTTTAACATTACACAAACATTAAAGTCTTAACTTTGTGTAATTTGGTAAAGTACATGGAATATAGTTCCGACTACATGGTGTGCACTACCTTCACCAGTTGTCTCGAAGTACATGCCTAGGGACTTGGCGTGTGAAGCAAACTTCAGAAGTTTCAGAGTACACGGTGTGTACAATGTGATACAAATTGTGTTGTCCCCACATTACACAGTTATCGGTCGGCTTAGCCATGTATAGAATACATGGTTTAGCCCCTGACCCAAAGGGACTACACACCATGTGTAGTGGGCCACATGACATGTAATCCAGTTATTATGTGACTATATGTCATGATCAACACACGGTGTATAATTAACTACACCGCATGAAATAAATGCACATGGCTTGATTAATTTCCAAATTACTTCCAATGTGTTGAACATGACTATACAACATGTAGTCTGTATTACAGTACATGTAAGGCAGATAACACGGCGTGTAAGTTTGAACATGTGACATATACTTTCGTGTCACCTGAGTAGAATCGCCGGTGCCTTCTAATGAGTTCTATGTTTTTATTTTAATCAAAAAATCATTCATTTCTATGAAATCTACAAGAAATGAAAAGAGGGAGAATAGTTCTTGAAATACAGTTTACAAGAATGATTAACATTGAATTGACAAACTAAACTATTAAACCGTAAATCATTAATGAATTATTTAAACAATTATAAACTATGATGACCTACCTTTGATACCACTTATAGGTTTTGGGTGTAGGGAAAGCACGGTTGGTATGGTTCCCAACTTTAAATTTTACAATGATCGATGATTATTTCATGATCAATACGATAATGAACACTAGTCTCCACGGAATATAATAAAATATTTTGATAAAGAAGGAAGAGGCCCAAAATCTTTAAAGAGGATATTTCACATATTGTTTATAATTAATTTAAATTTAATTTATAAAGAAATAAAATACTTGGTTCTTCAGTACTTTCTTCATTGATGATGTTGATCATCTGGGATGACCCTTTTAGATTGTCTCGTTGTGCTTGTGAGGATCCAAATCTAAATCCCTTTAGTAGTGATCCACATGTGATCCAATGGTCTTTGATTGATGTCACTCACTTTATGGGTACTAGTACGGTGAAGAGAATGTATTGCATCGATTTATCTTGATCGTATGTTCTTTGATCTTGAAGAATGTATCTCGTTCTTGAGAGGGAGAGAGGAGAGGAGTCGAGAGAAAAATTCCCAACTTGGAATTTCTCTTGCATCACCAGTTTTCTATACATGGCACAATAGACGTACCTCTCTATTTATCGACATGGGGATTTAGTTATAATATTTAATTACATAAAAGCAATTAAATACATTCATAACCTTAGAGAAAACCCATGCTACATAATAACAATAACTATTTCATTATTCGTGGTGCACCGAATTGCACAAAACAGAATCATAAATGAAATATCATACCACATAATTATAACCATGTTATTATTATTATTTTTTGTGCCAACTAGTTAAATAATTATTTACCATCTTGAAAATAATTATTTTACTACCGGACTATCCTTGGTCTGTTCAAACTCCACTTCCATTTATTGAACACCCAAATAATTAAATAAATAATTTATTCTCTTAAATAAATATTTTATTTACAAACTAGTAAATAAAAATTTATTAAATGTTCAATAAAATAAATATATTTTTATTCACAATCTTGTAAAAATATTTATTTAATTTGTGAAATAATTTTAAATTGAAAAAAAATTATTCCACTTTCTGGAGAATAATATTTATTCAATTAATTAAATTCAAATAGAATTTAACTGAGACCACTAGAAACACTTAGTGTGTGACCCTCTAGGATTATTTCTCATTGACATTAGGTGGGCTTGCCTAAAGTCCAAGAGAACTATTTAGCAACAGGTCAAGGCACCCAAGAGAAAGAACTTAAAGTCTCAACAATGACATCCACATATGAATTTTCATTTTTTAATATAATCCCTTTGTCTCAATATCTCATCAAGATGGTTTTAGGATAGTGTCATCAACCTTTATGCTTTATATGTTGTTCTTTGACTGCCTGAAATAAACTCATCGTTACACCATGGCCATGGAATTTCATCCGAAGGTTCTATTTCAATCAAAGGGTCGAGGTATCAACTTTAATAAATAGAAGGGAAAAATCCTTCTTTGACTTATCCATTAATAAAATTTCATTCATGAAACACCTAATGTACCCTACTTTCCACCAACTGTCGGCGTGGCAGTTTTCTTCAGTAAATAAAAGTTTGCGAGTCATGACATGTATTAATGATAATCTTAAAGTCTAATGACCATTACACATGCTCGTATATGTTAATATTCGATGACACCAAAACATTCATAATTCATACTAGTGGGTATGTTCTCATAATCTATTATCTTGGAGAATACCAAGTGTGAACTTCATGAGAATAAGTCCCATCTGCTTACGAGTACTCGCACCCGACGATCGATATACTATGTGAAGGTTCTGGGCGCAGTGGAAGCGTGGTTGGGAAGAAACCCAACTTTGATTTTTTCCATGATCAATGATTATTTCGGGATCAATATGAAGATGAATTCCAGTCTCCATGGAATATAATCAAATATTTAGATAAAGAAGAAAGAGGCCCAAAACCTTTATAGAGGATCTTTCACATCATGTTTATAATTAATTTAATTAATTTCATAAATAAAATAATACCTGTAAATTTGATGTTTCCTTCATTGATGATGTTGATATTCTAGAATGACCCTTCTGGATTATCTCGTTGCACCTATAAGGATCCAAACTAGAATCCCTCTAGCGGTGATTCACATGTGCTCTGATGGCCTCTGATCGACACTACTTGTTCTTTGTGTGCTAGCGCGGCGAAGAGAGTGTCTTGTTTCGGTCATTCTTGATCGCTTGTTCTTCTGTCTTGAAGAACGTCTCTCATTCTTGAGAGAGGAGAGGGGAGGATTCGAGAGAGAAATTGTTTGTCTCAATAATTCTCAATTCACCAGGCGTGTGGTGTGGTGTACGGCACAATAGGCGTACTCATCAATTTATATACATGGAATTTCAGTTACAATATTTAATTGCATAGAAAAAATTAAATACATTCATGAAATTAGAGAAAACACATGCATTTAATAATAATACCGTGTCATTATTTATGGTGCGCCAACTTGCACAAAACTGAATTATAAATAAAATTCCACATCAAAAAATAATAGCAGCGTTATTTTAATTTTTTCCAACTAGTTAAATAATTATTTACCGTCTGGAAAATAATTATTTTACTACCGGACCGACCTTGGTCTATTCGAACTCCACTTCCATTTATTGAACACCCGAATAAATAAATAAATAATTTATTCTCATAAATAAATATTTTATTTACAAACTAGTAAATAAATATTTATTAAATGTTCAATAAAATTAATAAATATACTTTATTTAATTTATGCGATCATTTTAACTTGAATAAAATTATTCCACGGTCTTCAGAATAATATTTATTTCATTAATTAAATTCAAAAAGAATTTAACCGAGACCACCAAAAACACTTAGTGTGTGACCCTCTAGGATTCTTTCTCATTGGTATTAGGCGGGCTTGCCTAAATTCCAAGAGTACTGTCTAGAAATGGGTCAAGGCACCCAAGAGAAAGAATATAAAGTCACAACAATGACATCCAAATACGAACTCTCACTATGTAATATAATCTCTTTGTTTCAATATCTCATCAAGCAGGTTTCATGATTGTTTCATAAACTTTTATGCTTGATACGTCGTTCTCTGAGTACCTGAAATAAAATAATCTTTACACCACGACCATAGAATTTTGCGCGATGGTTCTATTTCAATCAAAGGGCTGAGATATCAACTTCCATAAATGGAAGGCACAAATCCTTTCTTGACTTATCTATTAATAACATGACACTCGTGATGCACCCAATGTACCCTACTTCCCTCCAACTATCTGCGTGATGGTTTTCATTAGTAAATCAAAGTGCGTAAGTTGAAACGCATATTAATGATAATCTTAAAGTCTAAGGATCATTATACACGCTCGCAAATAGAAATATATGATGACACCAAAACATACAAAATTCTTACTAGTGGGTCTTTTCTCATAATCTTCTATCTTGGAGATTACCAAGTGCAAACTTCATGAGAGGAAGTCTCATCTGCTTACGAGTACTCACACCTAATGGTATGCATGCTATGTGTCACATCATAGTATGTCATCCAACTGTAGAACTATATTTAAGAATATTGTTATAGACTTTCAAGGTTCTCATCATAGCAGGGAACTTCCATGACCTTATCAATGTAACAAATACTCTAGAACATTATTACATCATAGTCATGTAGAATAATGAACAATATGTAATAATACATTAAATATCCATGTAATAAAAGTTAAACCAGTTGGTTCTAGGATGTAAAGACCTGGAAATTTCAAGGAAAAATATTTTTCTTAATTTTATTTGGAATTTTACAAGAACGCAGTTTCTGATGGCACCTAATTCCGAGGCCCGGTGTGCCTGGAATCAGTTTCTGAAGTTTAGCTCGGGTACGTTCAGTGAACGAACGAGCGGGTTTTCCTAACTTTTGAACTAGTGCTCGGAATTGAAATCTGAGGGCACCGATGAAACCGCAGCACTAGTAATTTCTTAGAAACACCTTTTCCGGAGCTACGTTTCCACGAGAGAGGTTGATAAAAATCGTGGAAGATAGAATAAAAATTTAACTACAATTTTTATTTTCTCTTAGTGGATTTAAGCTTTGGGTGGAAGTTGGGTAACTACCCAACTTCCCATGGAAGGTTATGAGAGTGGTGGGGCCCACACGAACCCCACCCCTTCACATTCCTTAACTCCCTCAACTCACATTTTAATTTGATAACTGAAGTTTTGATAACTTATGATATTAATTAAGTGTGTTTAATGTGAGTGTTTGAATTTCAAACTCTTGAATTTCAAACTCTTGAATTTCAAACCTTAAGTTGTGTTAATAAAATAAGTAAGGGACTTATTTTATTTTGAGTTGGAGGCTTGTTTCTTGAGAGCTTTTGGAGAAAAGCTAAGGGAGACTTGAGTTTCTTCATCCTCTTTGTCGAAGAACACGAAGAACGCGAAGAACGTGAAGAACGCCGGATTCCTCGGAGGTCGACGTCTTCTTCCGCAACGTCTCCTTCCGCGACGCCTCTTACCGCGATGCCGACGACGTCTTCTTTTGCGACGTCTCTTTCCCAGACGAATCCTCGTTCGACGAACCTCCATTCAAGCAACGTCGAGGTAGGGAATTTATTTGTGATTGTTAGTGAACCCCATGTTACTTCCTTCTAAATAAAAGAACGCAGATCAACTAAACATCAAGTTGATCCGTGAAGAATATGTTGCTGGTTGGGAATTCTTGTTTGCCGGAAAACTATAGGGGAATTTATTTGGTGTTCTCTTATCTTTTGAGAAAAGAACGATGAGAGCGGACCAACCAATTACAGGTTGATCCATAGATCATTTGTTCATGCAGATTGATGTTGAGGATTATTGTTTTTGTCCGTGAATTATTTTCTTTGCCGTACGTCGACTTCTATTAGATGGCCGCTTGATATCATTATAACGGAAGGAGGTCGGACCACACGAACACGGATGACCCTCCTCCCCCATTTTTGTTTGAATTTGTTGTGGCACGTTAAAGGCGGCGCGGAGCCGTTTCACCGCGCGGAAATTATGAGGAAGGGCTAAGAAGCGCGGCGTCGTCGCGTCGCGCCGATGAAGTTGAACAAGCCACGGCGCCGTCGCGCCGCGCTGGAAAATGACAAACGAAGCCGCACGGGCGTTTTGGGATCCTCGCAGTCAAGGACGGGTCCCGAGAGGGCCATTGGCGAAGACGACACGAATTTCCGACCACCGGAACCCGTCCGGTGGTTCGCGGAACAGCCCGCCGTTTTCGATCCCCTCACGGTCTGTCCGGGCCAGACCCCCCGTTTTCGATCCCCTCACGGTCTTTTGCCCATATCTTGAGCTGTAGACCTCTGATTGACGCACCGTCAGCGGTGATGTGATCCTTGGATCGAGAAGGTCGTTTCGGTATATCGTACTTAAGGTTTCGGAATACTTTGGGTTTGGCCGGGTTGGTTCGTACACAAAACCAACCGGGCCCTCGGAGCAGAAACGCTCATATCTTGAGCTCCGGACGTCCGATTGACGTGCCGTCGACCTTGATGGATTCCTCTAAGTGAGATGGATATTTTAGCTTACTCCCCTCAAGGTTTGGATGCCGTCAGAGTGCGGTCAGGTTGGTTCGCTCGCGAAACCAACCGGGCCCCTGGAACGAAAAAGCCAATAACTCACAGACCGGGCGTCCGATTGACGCGCCATCTGTCTCGTTGAATTCCTCTTGATGAGACGGAACTTTTGGCATACTTCTCCTGAGTTTTGGTTGCTGTTGGATAGTGGCTGGGTTGGATTGTACCCAAAATCCAACCGGGCCCTTAGAACAGGAAAGCTGATATCTTTCAGACAAGACGTTCGTTTGATGAACTGTCAGCAGCGTTGGTGATCACATTATGAAACGGTCCCTATGAGTATACCCTATGAGATTTCAGGGTACAGTTGAGTTACAGCCGGATTGGTTCGCACACGAAACCAACTAGGCCCCAGGGATGAAAAGGCTAGTAACTCACAGACCGGGCGTCTGATTGACACGTCGTCTGTTGCGTTGAGACCCCTATGACGAGGCGGTCCTTTGAGATACTTCTTCTTGGGACCTTGTGATAATTGGAGTATCGACTTGTAGCTCGTGGAGCGGACCCTCCCGGAGACGAGCGTACAGAGTACGGAGACCGTGTAGCCAGCTGAGACCTGACGACTACTTGACTGACTCGACTTGGGGTGAGTCGACTAGCCCAGTGGACGGAGCACTACTTTGTGAAGTGCAGACCCATGGCGGACGGAGCACTACTTTGTGAAGTGAAGACCCATGGCGGACGGAGCACTACCTATGTGACAGTGCAGACCCATGGTACTCGTCCGGAGAGTACCTCTGCATGCTACTAGGGGGTGTGCACTACTATGTTTGGGTGGCATACCCCGGCGGGAAGCACTACTGTGTTTGGGTGGCTAGCCCATGGTACTCGATTGGAGGAGTACCTCAGCAGTCTTAGGTTAGTGAGCAGTACCTCAGAGTCGTGACAGGACCATTTTACACTCCAGAGACGGGGCTCTTCAGCAGTTATGGTTTCGATAATGAAAATCCTAGTTTGAGCTGAGACTTTTGACCTTTGTGTTTACCTCATGATTGAAATGGGTCACTTGATAACTTAGTTATATGTATGGGCATATACCTGGGTAGTGGTTATCCGTTTATTTCGTGATCTTGGTGTTTTCCTCATGATTGAGATGGGTTACTTGATAACTTAGGTATATACATGGGCATATACCTAAGTAGAGTTTATCTGTTGAGATCTTCTTTGTGGTTATCCATGTTGGTTTTAGTGAGACCTTGAGGGTCTCAGGGTCCCTACTGAGTATTGTTATACTCACCCCTGCACGGGCTATGCCCGCACCTCGTTGTGTTGGTTGCAGACGACGGGCAAAGCTGATGGAGGCCGAGTGTTCGAGGACTAGACAGTACCTGGAGGTGGACCACATGACGAGTTAGTATCCGGAGGTGGACTTCACGGCGAGACGACACTCGGAGGAGGTTGACGGGCGAGAGTGTTGTGGAGGCTATCTGTACCTACCCTTCAGGTAGGATCTGTGGTGGACGATCCAGGAGTTGCGCTATCTGTACCTACCCTTCAGGTAGGATCTGAGGACGACGACCCAGGAGCTGCTTCCTTTCTTCCAGCTGTTGTCTTTTTCTGTTGTACTTTTGTTCAGTTGTAGTTGTACATTCAGTTGGGTTTGTATTCTGGCCCATTTACTTTTCATCACTTTCTTTTATACTTAGTGTTTTTCTTTCGCTTGTACTCTGTGGTGTTTTGTTTACTTTTATAAAGGCAATGTCTTCCCAGTTATCCGGATTTACGCCTTTGGTGCTAGTCTCCAGCCCCTGGCCTATGGAAGGCGGGCTTGGGGTAGTCACGACACGGGCCCCAAGGACGGGTTGTGAAAAATTGGTATTAGAGGAGTCGGTTCTACCGCAGAACTTATAACTATGATATTTTCTTTCTGTGAAGCAATAGTGTTAAGAGTACCAAGTGTGGTTTTCAGTTCAGGGAGTCCAGTGTTGGTGCGGGCGGCCGACGTATCCATACACTAGGACCCTGAAAACTGATTTCTGACTTTGTGCACGAAAACACTGATTGTGTGTGTGTTTCCAGAAGTTTTTAAATGTCAGCTCAAACCATGTCAGCTCACCAGGTATAATCGTTTGATCGTGTCACGTTGTTTCTTCAAGATTCCTTTCCACGGACGACCAGCTAGATCCCAGAGTGATGTGCATACTGACAGCCTTCCGAGCGATGAAGCTTCGGTACAAGGCCCTCTTGCAGTTGAGGCACCAGCGGTACTACCATACGTTGGGCCACCGATGCCACCAGCCCCAGCAGTAGGCGATGCACGCCACTTGAGCGCGCTGCACGACTTCCAACGCCTGAGGCCACCCAGGTTCCAGGGAGAGACGGACCCGCAGGCAGCTGAGGATTGGCTGGAGGCTGTGGTGAGAGTCTTCAGGCTAGTGGGGACGCCTGCAGAGTTCATGGTGATCTTTGCTTCCAGCCTTCTTTAGGCAGAAGCATGCAGGTGGTGGAGCCGCTTGTTTCAGTTTTGCGATGGGATGACCTTCACATGGGAATACTTCGAGACCTTCTTCAGGGTGGAGTTTGTGCCAGTAGCTCTGCACCCCGAGCGTGTACAGAAGCTGCTGCCTATGCTGCAGGATTTTCGATCAGTAGACGAGTCATCTGTGGGCAGTAGACAGATGATGCAGAGGTCCAAGAGGACCAGAGCTAGCCGTACGAGGAGAAGAAAGTGTTATGAATGTGGCAGGGAGGGTCACCTGGCACGTGATTGTCCGACTCCTCACACAGTTGATCCGCAGGCTTTGGAGGATCCACTGAGGAAGAAGCAGCGGCAAGTGCTTGAGCAACAACCGAGCAGTGGAGAAGGCAGTAGAGCTCAGGGAGCAGGTGGACAGGAGCGGAACTAGTGGATACATCCCTTGTACTTCTAGTTCTATATTGTTGTTGTATTCGTGTCTTTTTACTATGAGCTGCAATAATAAAGAGACACTTATCTTTGTTTGCTTTCCTGTCCTTTTATTTGGTTGATACTGAGTGGTCCCGGTTAAGACTGTTGACTTGACCCTCACTTTCGAGATTTCTACTGGAGGATACCCAGTGACCTCGCACTGATGCCGAGAGTGTGACTCGACCCTTGGAGGTGAGAGTGACAGTTGGATCTCTTGGTAGTTACGTCGAGGCCTTACGACGTCATCCATGGCATGAATGCATCCTTCATGTCAGGATTGACTATATTAGGCAATGGGCGTGGTTCAACCAGGGGATGAGACCGAGTTTCTCTTTTTAGCAAAGGATAAATTTTAGCAGCTCTTCCAGATCATATGCAAAGAAGGTGCAGATCATCCAGGAGCAGATGAAGACTGCACAGTGCAGTAAGAAACAGGAAACCGGCTCCAGTCTTAGAGACTCGAGCGTGTTAAATGTTTCTAGAAGAGGAATATTTAAGGACAGATGAGTCTACGAAGTAGCGGGCGTGGAGGTAGATCTAGGAGAGCAGCATGAGGTGGTGTACTTTTTTTAACATGCTACAACCACCCGCCTTAGTTATCCCCGCCAGGCTCAGGGAGCTGGAGGTCGGAGGAAGAGTGTGGCTGCATGCGGTCAAGGAGTGTGACCCAATGGCTCTAAAAATGATTCAAGGGACAGTCTGTGTCCACTACTAGCTGCTGTAGTAACATATGTCTATATGAATCATTCCTTGCTTTCACAAATCTTGTTCCAGAACTAGAGTTTCCGGAAGCCGTGGACTTGACCCTCACATCTGGAGATACCTTGGGAGGAGACTCGATAATCAAACTTACGCCGACAGTGTGGTCAGACCCTCGAGGCAAGAGTTTCGGTTGAAATATCTTGGTGGTAGCGTCGAGGCCTTACGACGTTGGTTTGAGTATAGACTGGGCAATCACAGTTCATACACAAATTTATGGTATTAGGAAAAAAGGTTGTGGTTTAACTATGATATCGGAATGGGTTTTCCTTGGTCGGCGAAAAAGGAAACCCCAGGCAGCACAGGATAAACACTTGCACAGGAGGGTGTGACCGATCACTCTTGAGTCGGTCAACCTTACCCTCGTGGCAGCAGTCGTTTTGAGTTTCAGTTCTAACAGGAATTGGATACCTCTAGAGTTCGAGGATGATGATCACGTCCTTATACGGGTCTCACCTTGACGAGTTTTACGGAGATGTGGCCAAGGCGGCAATTTATCTCCGGGGTTCAGCGGACCTTCTTAAGTCCTCAGCCGGGTATGCGGGGTGGTTTACCGCTTGACCCGTCCACCTTAGTTGCACCAGGTGCACGATGACTTCCACGTATCTCAACTTAGGAGATACGTGCTCGACCCTTCGCATATCATCGACCATGAGGAGCAGGACGATGGCAATGGGGTTACTTCCACGGAGGTTCCAGTGGGGATCGAGGATCGATAGGAGCGGATCCTACAAGGATGGTCGATTCCTCGGGTGCACTTTTTTTGGAAGTATGGGAATCTCTAGGTAAGCACATGGGAGCGGAAGGCTCAGATGCGTGCTCAATACCGCTTTTGAGACCCTAGTTTGTGTTGAAGCTTTACGGGGACGTAAAGCCCTGAGGTGGGAGTAATGTAAAGACCCGGAAATTTTAAGGAATTTTTTTTTTCTTAATTTTCTTTGGAATTTTACAAGAACACAGTTTCTGATGGCGCCTAATTCTGAGGCCTGGTGTGCCCGGAATCAATTTCTGAAATTTAGCTCGGGTACGTTCAGTGAACGAATGAGCGGGTTTTCCTAACTTTTGAACCGGTGCTCAGAATTGAAATCTGAGGGCACCGATGCAACCGCAGTGCCGGTAATTGCTTAGAAACACCTTTTCCGAAGTTAGGTTTCCATGAGAGAGGTTGATAAAAATTTTGGAATATAGAATAAAAATTTAACTACAATTTTTATTTTCTCTTAGTGGATTTAAGCTTTGGGTGGAAGTTGGGTAACTACCCAACTTCCCATGGGAGGTTATGAGAGTGGTGGGGCCCACACAAACCCAACCCCTTCACATTCCTTAACTCCCTCAACTCACATTTTAATTTGATAACTTAAGTTTTGATAACTTATGATATTAATGAAGTGTGTTTAATGTGAGTGTTTGAATTTCAAACTCTTGAATTTCAAACCTTAAGTTGTGTTAATAAAATAAGTAAGGGACTTATTTTATTTTAGGTTGGAGGCTTGTTGCTTGAGATCTTTGGGAGAAAAGCTAAGGGAGACTTGAGTTTCTTCATCCTCTTCGTCGAAGAACACGAAGAACGTGAAGAACGTGAAGAACGCCGGATTCCTCGGAGGTTGATGTCTTCTTCCGCGACGTCTCCTTCCGCGACGCCTCTTACCACGACGCCAACGACGTCTTCTTTTGCGACGTCTCTTTCCACGATGAATCCTCGTTCGACGAACCTCTATTCAAGCAACGTCGAGGTAGGGAATTTATTTGTGATTGTTAGTGAACCCCACGTTACTTCCTTCTAAATAAAAGAACGCAGATCATCTAAACATAAAGTTGATCCGTGAAGAATATGTTGCGGGTTGGGAATTATTCTTTGCGGGAAAATTGTAGGGGAATTTATTTGGTGTTCTCTTATCTTTTGAGAAAAGAACGACGAGCGCGGACCAACCAATTCCAGGTTGATCCGTGGATCGTTCGTTCATGTGGATTGATGTTGAGGATTATTGTTTTTGTCTGTGAATTATTTTCTTTGTCGTACGTCGACTTCTAATAGATGGCCGCTTGCTATCATTATAACGGATGGAGGTCGGACCGCACGAACACGGCCGACCCTCCTCCCCCCTTGTTGTTTGAATTTGTTGCGGCACGTGAAAGGCGGCGCGGAGCCGTTGCACCGCGCGGAAATTATGAGGAAGGGCTAAGAAGCGCGGCGCCGTCGCGTCGCGCCGATGAAGTTGAACAAGCCATGGCGTCATCACGCCGCGCCGGAAAACGAAAAACGAAGCCTCACGGGCGTTGTGGGATCCTCGCAGTCAAGGACGGGTCCCGGGAGGGCCATTGGCGAAGACGACACGAATTTCTGACCACCGGAACCCGTCCGGTGGTCCGCGGAACAGCCCGCCGGCGCGCCGCCGGAAGAAGCCACCGTGGCTGAAGCCGCGGCGGCGGAGCGCAATCCTGCGACCGTGCAGGACCGGAGGGGGGCGGCGGGACGCGGCCGGCTGCCGTGTCCGCTGGCACGGGCGGCCCCATGCGGGGCCGCGGTTCTTCACGCGGGGGCAGCGCCCCGCTCCGCTCCGCTCGGTCGTAACCAGCCGAGCCGACCCACCGATCGGGCCTGGTCGCGCCTAGGCCGGGCCTGGCCGGGTCGCGCCATCCTGGTCGGGTCGACCCGGTTCGGGCCGACCCAGGGGGGGGGGGGTTGGGCCGGGTCGGTCCTGGCCCAGACCCCCCGTTTTCGATCCCCTCACGGTCTTTCACTCATATCTTGAGCTGTAGACCTCCGATCGACGCACCGTCAGTGGCGATGTGATCCTTGGATCGAGACGGTCGTTTCGGTGTATCACACTCAAGGTTTCAGAATACTTTGGGTTCGGCCGGGTTGGTTCGTACACGAAACCAACCGGGCCCTCGGAGCGAAAACGCTCATATCTTCAGCTTCGGACTTCCGATTGACATGCCGTCGACTTTGATGAATTTCTCTAAGTGAGACGGATCTTTTGGCTTACTCCGCTCAAGGTTTGGATGCCATCGGAGTGCGGTCAGGTTGGTTCGCTCACGAAACCAACCGGGCCCCTGGAACGAAAAAGCCAATAACTCACAGACCGGACGTCTGATTGACGTGCCGTCTGTCTCGTTGAATTCCTCTTGATGAGACGGAACTTTAGGCATACTTTGCCTGAGTTTTGGTTGCTGTTGGATAGTGGACGGGTTGGACTGTACCCGAAATCCAACCGGGCCCTTGGAACGGGAAAGCTGATATCTTTCAGACTGGACGTTCGTTTGACGAACCGTCAGCGGCGTTGGTGATCACGTTGTGAAACGGTCCCTATGAGTATACCCTATGAGAGTTCGGGGTACAGTTGAGTTACGGCCGGATTGGTTCGCACACGAAACCAACCGGGCCCCGGGGACAAAAAGGCTAGTAACTCACAGACCGGGCATCCGATTGATGCGACGTCTGTTGCGTTGAGACCCCTATGATGAGGCAGTCCTTTGAGATACTTCTTCATGGGACCTTGTGATACTTGGAGTATCGACCTGTAGCTCGTGGAGCAGACCCTCCCGGAGACGAGCGTACATAGTACGGAGACCGTGTAGCCAGCTGAGACCTGACGACTGCTTGACCGACTCGACTTGGGGTGAGTCGACTAGCCCAGTGGACGGAGCACTACTTTGTGAAGTGCAGACCCATGGAGGACAGAGCACTACCTGTGTGACAGTGCAGACCTGTGGTACTCGTCCGGAGAGTACCTCTGCAGGCTACTAGGGGGTGTGCACTACTTTGTTTGGGTGGCATACCCCGGCGGGAAGCACTACCGTGTTTGGGTGGCTGGCCCGCGGTACTCGATAGGAGGAGTACCTCAGCAGTCTTAGGTTAGTGAGTAGTACCTCGGAGTCATGAAAGGACCATTGTACACTCCAGAGACGGGGCTCTTCAGCAGTTACGGTTTCGATAATGAAAATCCTGGTTTGAGCTGAGACTTTTGACCTTTGTGTTTACCTCATGATTGAGATGGGTCACTTGATAACTTAGGTATATGTATGGGAATATACCTGGCTAGTGGTTATCCGTTGATTTCATGATCTTGGTGTTTTCCTCATGATTGAGATGGGTTACTTGAAAACTTAGGTATATGCATGGGAATATACCTAAGTAGAGGTTATCTGTTGAGATCTTCTTTGTGGTTATCCATGTTGGTTTTAGTGAGACCTTGAGGGTCTCGAGGTCCCTACTGAGTATCATTATACTCACCCCTGCACGGGCTATGCCTGCACCTCGTTGTGTTGGTTGCAGACGACGGGTAGAGCTGACGGAGGCCGAGTGTTTGAGGACTAGACGGTACCTGGAGGTGGACCACACGATGAGTTAGTATCCGGAGGTGGAATTCACGGCGAGACGACACTCGGAGGAGGTTGACAGGTGAGAGCGTTGGGGAGGCTATCTGTAGCTACCCTTCAGGTAGGATCCGTGGTGGACGATCCAGGAGCTGCGCTATCTGTACCTACCCTTCAGGTAGGATCCGAGGACGATGACCCAGGAGCTGCTTCCTTTCTTCCAGCTGTTGACTTTTTCTGTTGTACTTTTGTTCAGTTGTAGCTGTACTTTCAGTTGGGTTTGTATTCTGGCCCATTTACTTTTCATCACTTTTTTTGTACTTAGTGTTTTTCTTCCGCTTGTACTCTGTGGTGTTTTGTTTACTTTTATAAAGTAAATTCCTTCCCAGTTATCAGGATTTATGCCTTTGGTGCTAGTCGCCAGCCCCTGGCCTATGGAAGGAGGGCTTGGGGTAGTCACGACACGGGCCCCGAGGACGGGTCGTGACATAGGACACCAACTCTTACACTATGTGTCCTATCATAGTATTCCATCCAAACACATAACTATATTTAAGAATGATTTCATATCACTTAAAGGTTATCATTATAGTGAGGAACTTCTATGACCTTGTCAATATGATAAATGCTCTAGGACATTATTACACTATAGTCATGAAGAACAATGAATAATATGTAATAACATGTTTAATATTTAACTGTATTAAATATTCATGTAATCAAATTACAAACAGTTGGTTCTAGAACACAAACTCTTACATAACAACTACCATTACACCATTGGTATGACACTATTTGAGGCTTTGTATAGGCGACACTACAGGTCACCACTTTGATGGAATGATCCATGAGATTCAGTACTTATGGGCCCATAGTTGGTGCGAGTAACTATAGAGAAGGTACATATCATCTAGGAGTGGATTAAGACTATACATAGCCATAAAAATTCATATAAAGACAGATGAAAGAGGCTTTTGGAGTTCACGAAGGGAGACTATTTGTTCCCACGGGTTTCACCTTGATGCGGATTATGGAGATTTGGTAGGGGTAGAAAGCTCTATCTGGGATTCATTATCCCCTTCCAGATACTATATAGAGTTGGAAAAGTGTAATACCACTTAGCTCTACAACTATAGTTATACCGATTACACAACATCTTTCACGCATCACAACTGAGGTGGTATGTGCATTGCACGTTATCGATTGGGGAAAGACGGACATCGAGGATGAAGTTACCTTTGTACAGTTCCTGGTATATATTGAGGATATTTATGAAAATATCCTTCATGTGTGAGATATTCCTTTAGTTTGTGTATGACGGAAGCATGAGAATCTTCAGAAGAGCAATTGGGAGTAGGAGGCTCAGATACTTGCTTAGTACCCACACCTCTTTGTATACCCAATATTTTTTTGGATTTTTAGGGACATAAAGATCCAATGTGGGAAGAATGTAATGAATTTGATCTTTCATGTATTATTTTTGGATATTTTATGTATTATTTTTGAGACCAGGTGCAGATATGGCATGTGATTCTAAGGCCCAATGCACCCGGAATAAATGTTTTAAATATATTAAATATATAAAATAGAATGCACACACAATTTTCCTAAAAAAATGGAATAACTTATAAAATGTATATTAGATCAGAAATATGATGGAAAATTGAGTTGATAATGTGTGTTTTAACCTAGGTGTTACATAACCTTTGTCGGAGCATTAAATTTGTGGAAAAGTTTTTTATAAGAATTAAATGAATAAAATAATTAAATAAATTATTTTATTTTTTATTTCATTGATGTAGCAACTGATGTGACTTTAAGTAGACTATTGTGATGGAATTATATGGTGAACCATATAACCCTAGAGCCATTAGAGAACCCTTGGAGAGAGCATTGGATAATCTCTCTCAGGTTAACATCAACTAAATCGAAGATCAGTGATCGATGTGCAAAGAGATTCAAAGATCTTACCAACAACATTGAAACTGACTCATTCTTCATCAAATATCAATCCATATCTTGGTAGGATATTTTTTATATGTATTTTATTTCCCCTTTCTTATTTTTATGATGAATACGAATCAACTGACTAATAAATTGATTCACGGATCAGTCATTTAGCGGTATGGGATTATTGCAGGGATTTTATCAGGATAATTTTATTTGTGGTCAATTATTATCTCTTCATTAATCATTATAATGGAAAAAAATAAAGGGAAACATAAATATTGACTGAGGTATGTTCCTTGTGATTTTTCTTTGTACTTTTCTCATCTTGATTCTTCTTTCATCGTAGGAATCCTTTGTTTTTCCTATGGTTTGAAATCCACTGAGAAATCAATCTTTTCACACCCACTTCTTAGTGAAATGATCTGATATTTTAGATTCGGTCTTGGAATGATGTGAAGGTGGTGAGACGATGGATGTAGTGATAGATCATATGGTTTTGGATACCCTATTTCATGTTCACTGGCACACAATGAAGAATGATGTTTGAGTATGTGTTCCAAATGGATTGATAGATGAATTTATATGCTTCAACGATGGAAAGTCCGGACTAACCATAATCCTTGGTTATAACATGGGTAATGACTATATTGATGGCTAGATCAGTGGAGAAGATGCACAGAAACTAGATCTGGTATTATGGAAAATCCTAATCCACTTGGTGTGTAATATGAGATTACACAGTGTGTGGGCCCCTCTAAGCAATGGACATGGTTTCCAAGGGAAGATAAGTATCACATAGCATGTGACCTTGTCACATGGAGTGTGGACCCCTTTGGTGAGTTCAATATGTACCTTGGAGGATACATGGACATGGGCTGAGAGTACACGGCCACGGTCACCCATTGTACTCCTACAAGGACATAACCATTATGGTATATACAATGGATAAGTCATGTACTGGTACACAAGAAGAAGTACATGGGAAAAAATGTTGTGTACTTCTACATAGACACAGGAATATTCCTTTTACAAGGGTAAGACCTGGTTTTGAAGGGACACCACATGTATCCCTACTACGCGCAGTGTACTCCCTTGAAGTTGGCGTGGATCTCTTGTCCTTCATATCTTAGAAAAAATTCATTAGGGTGAGTTCCCTATATCTATTCCCTAGGGGTTAGTATGGAATCACCTCCGACTCATAGGACAATTATCCCTTCAGCAAGAATTTTTGGATAGAGTTGTTGGAATCCTTTTGTGAGGCCTAGAGTGAGATCCTCCATTCATCCCCGTGACCTAGGTGGAGTTCTTGGTATTGTTGTGACCAACACTAAGTGGGTACCAATCCTCTACTTAGCAGGTTAATTTAGATTGAGTTGTTGGTACAACCCATGGCCTTAGGTGTAATCCTCAGTTGTGTATCATATCTCTTCATACTTCCAGTATATACTTCTTATGGCGAGACCCGATGAGCACTACCTCTCAGATGGATGTCATCGGTGCTATCAGAATCATGGAGTGTGTTCACCCGAACGAGTGCTTTGTGGAACCTTTGAGATGGAATCCTAGGCTGGAATTACATTTGTGACTTACCTTTAGACAATGTGTATTTGTTGAGTATATTTAGATATTCATGTTATACAATTTTTATACATATACTAGTGTAAAGATAATTTTTATTCATTGGTTGTATGCTTTGTTATTTCTAGGTGTCCTAATAGGTATTATTATACTCACCCCTTCACAGTATTTTTCTGCACATTTCATGTCTTGTGCAGATGATCGACCCTTTGACAGATTCCTTTAGAGACTAGGACCAGGCGGTGCTTAGTGATACCGGAAAGACCAATTTGTGTTCCTAAGGTATCTTGACACCAGTCCTCATCTTAATTTTAGTTAGGAATTGTTTCAGACTCTTTTTGGTGGGCTTGTATTTTTCCTTGTTTACTTTACTTATTTTTGTACTCTGGTTGTGGGATTTAGATGTTTTCATGCATGTCTATTTAGATGTTTTTTTACATTTCAACATTTCATGGGCTTAGAGATGTGTGTGTGTGTGTACATGTACTTAGGATAAGGCCTCCCATGTTAGTGTTATGCCTACTCGACACTAGTAGATGGCCCCTGATCTAATGGAGGTAGTCTTGGGGAGTTGAAGAATGGTCCCTTTTGTGATGGGTTGTGACAACCTACCTTTAAACTTATTTGAAAATGAATAATGACTTAAAAATTCAAAAACTTGGCTTGAAACTCCAAAAACCATCCCTAGATATTATTCCCTTCAACCCAAAAAATCATATACCATCATTATTAACATAAAAAAACATGGATCTATCCCCAAAAAATTATATCTATGATCCAAGAGAGGTAAGAAGATGGGATATAAGGAAAATAACCAAGAACTGGAACTTACCAAGGAATTCAGGCCTCTAGTGCACTTAGATTTTCCAAGAAATCACTCCCAAATTAAAAGGAATAGTCTCCACAATATTGGGAAGGAGAGGAATTTGAGATATTACATGTTTAAGGAAAAAATTATTAAGGAGGTAAACAAATTTAGATTCAAGATTTTTTTATATAAATTTTAATGGTTCATAGTTAAGGTGCATGATTAGGCGAACCATGTGTTAACCATTCATGAGACGCTACCACTAAACACCCCTAACATTCTTGGCTCACATAGATAGAAAAACCAAGATCCAACCATGATAATACCCTCTATTTATCCTTGCATGGTTTCTCCTGGGTAGTTTCATGATTTGGAAAAATCATGCGCCTAATTGTTCTCCTACTTAGTGCACACTATTTTATTTTCACGGTTTCCTAGAGCTGTTGTATGATTTTGAATAACCCTACTAAAATTGCGCACCTCCATAAAAGCCTCAAAAACATTAAAAATTTCCTCTGAACCTCTTAAAACTTAACCCAATCATTATATATACTTAAAATAAATAAATAAATAGTCAGGTACCTAAAATCGGGGATGTTACACACACCATGTAATTTGACAAGCTTCGTACCAGGTTTGCCCAGTCTACACATAGTGTGAAATAGATTTATAATAACTACTCAACATATCATGTCTCTCATAATACATCTAGGTAAATTATACTTGGTTACATGATGTGTACTTAGTCTACACGTAATTTAAACAATTCTCACCAGCCAAAATCCTTGTCACTTCCTGATGGGTATCTCTTTTCATTGTCCATTTGTTCTTATAACTTTAAGAAAATATGAATCATAAATGAAATAATTAAAATTTTGATAGCATATTATTTAAAAATTTTATTAAATAATTAAAAATATATAAATAAATATCTAACCAATATTGTGCATAATTGATCAAAAATAAAATAAATAATTATAAATTTAAAATGTGACCACTCTGATACCACTTGAAGGTTTCAAGAATTGTGAAAGATCCTGGTGGGATAATAATCACAAAGGTTTTGTCAGATTCAATAGATCATTAACTATTTGTACAAGATATAAATGTCATGACCAATAAGTTTTTTCATTGAATATTTACATTGAAAATCTTGGAACAGAGAGAGAAGATCTTATGCATGTTATATTTATAATTAATTTAATTTATATATGAATAAATGTTACCTCATCTTGATGATGATGATATTGATCATCTAAAAAAACTTTTTATAATTACCATCATTTTTCTTGTAGGATCCAAGTGTAGAATCCCTCTAGCAGTGATCCACACATGCTCCTTTGATCTCTAAATAACAAAGATAGAATCCTGGATGTTGGCATGAAAGATATATCATCTTATGTTGTTCATCTTGATAACTTATAGTTTATTAAAGATTGAAGGATTTTATCTTGTTCTTTTCATTATCAAGAGGAGTAGAGGAGTAATTTGAGAGAGAATACCATTGTGTGCAATGATTCTCAATTCTTGATTCTAGATTAACACTAAACAGTAAACATACCAATATAATTACAGAGTTAGAGTTTAGGTTAAAATATTTTTTAATTTCCAAATGGGCCTTAAATAATATAATAAACCTTATCTTACCTCATTCCATATAATAATAATATAATTATTATTTTATGGATTGCGCTAACTGAAAAAATGATAAATATTATTTTAGTTTCTTGTAAATCAATTTTTATCCACAGACACGATCTTGGTCCGCTCATCCTCCTTGACATATATCGAATTCCTAAATAAATATTTAATTAAATATTTATTCATAAATAAATATTCCAATTAAAATATGGTGAATAAATATTTATTAAATATATATATATATATATATTATTTATAGTCTGAAAATTAAATATATAATATTTATGATAAAAAAATTATTCCTCAGTCTTCATGATAATATATAATCCAATAATTAAATTTTAATATAATTTAATCAAGATCAATGAAAATACATAGTGAGTGACCCTCTATTATTATTTCTTATTAGCGTTTGGTAGGATTTCCTAAAGTCCAAGATTACTATCTAGAAATGCATCAAGGAACCCAAGAGAACAAAGTTAATGTTTCAATTTCTAAAACCACATATGAGATCTTATTGTGTAATATAATTCCTTTGTAAAAACATCTCATTAATAAGGTTTCACATTCGTGTCATAAACCTATATGCTTGATACACCTTTCTTTGAATATGTAAAATAAACATGTAGTTAAACCATGAACATGGAATTTAATGTGATGATTCCATTTATATCAAAGGGATGTGATATGAACATCCTTAAAATTGGAAGTTATAAATCATTCCTCAATTTATCCATTGATTTCATGTCATTTGTGATGCACCTAACATACCCTACTTCCCATGAACATATGGAGTCATAGTTTTGGTTTGTAAATCTAATTTTGTGAGTAATAAAATGAATTAATGATAATATTAAAGTATAAGTACCATTCCACACACTCGTGGATAGGAATATCTAATGACACATAAACATATGGAATTCCTACTAGTGGATCTGTTCTCATAATATCCTATCTTAGAGATTACCAAGTGTGCACTTCATGAGATAAAGCCTCATATGCTTATGATCACTCACACCTAATAGTCAACATACTATTTTCCCCATCATAGCATGTTATTCAACCATGTAACTATATTTAATAATATCACCATGGCATCTCAAGGTTCTACTCATAGCAGGTAATTTCTATGACCTTATCAATGGGACAGATACCCCGAGACATTATTACATCAAATTCATGTAAAAAAATGGAAAATATGTAATAACATGTTTTATTAATATTAAAATATTTTAATATACATGTAATAAAAGTACAAAAAGTTGGTTCTAGAACACCAAATCCAACACTTACCACCCAGATTCTCCAAATTTTTTTATAGTTATAAGATGGATAATATGGTGAAATTTATTCCACATATTATTGCTAAGATTTTACAAGATGATGTGAAAATAATTAAATAAAATTATTTTATTCTTGTGTTGAATAACTAGGAAAGGATAGGCACATCATCCTTTTGAGAAGACAAATATTTTAAGAGAGGTAAATGAGAAGGAGGATGTGTGCTTCACTTGTGGTAAGAAATTCCA
Source organism: Viscum album (assembly GCA_963277665.1). Taxonomy (NCBI): domain Eukaryota; kingdom Viridiplantae; phylum Streptophyta; class Magnoliopsida; order Santalales; family Viscaceae; genus Viscum; species Viscum album. Next base: position 629,982,383 of record OY728130.1, on the reverse strand, counting down.
CTAGAAGAGGAATTAAAAGGAAGTAAGGAATCAAAAGAGCCTCAGCCCAGTTGGTGAGGAATCGACAAGTGCATCCAAGAGACCCGAGTTCAAATCAGAGTAGAGACATAATTTTCAGGTTACTGTAACAGTATTGTAGCAGGTACTATTACAAGCACTATAGAAGGTATTGTTCGGTACTGTAGCAGATGGAACTATTCATCCGTTTGGGATTTCGGGCCACCGGTTTGGTCCTCAAGTCCTTCGAGGCTTTTGGTCCACCCAAGACCTTTGGACCAGTAAGGCTTTCAGGCCACCTCAAGGCCTTTGGACCACCTCAAGGCTTTCGGGGCACCTAAAATTATGCTTAATAGACCAGGAAGACTCTACAAGGAGTAGAAATTATATGAGGATTCAGAGAAGGCGCATTCACCAGAGTATAAGATAATGGATTTGGAATAAATAAAGGGTATGGAATTTACATCAGGACTAGCTTGTGCATGCATGAGAAGCCTAGCCGAACAGCCATGCGAAGGTGGAGAGTGGACATCACGTTGCAGAAGATGGAGAGGAGCAGTTACAAGTATTTATAGTCTAGTTATTTCCTCTAAGACCTACAGGTCATGTAATATCTAAGCCTACAGGCCTTGTAAGGGTTCCCCATCATCCCTTGAAAGGTGGATTATAAAAAAATCAATAAAAAGAAGGCCTTCGGGCCATTCGGGTAAAAGGAATTAAGGAAGAATAAAGGGGGTTATTTTTCTTCAAGTATGTTTGTTATTGATTGTAAAATTTCATATGTTACATATTGGTTATTAGATAAAACTTTTTTCTCACACATTTGTATCTAAATACCCAAACTAAGTAGATTCAGAAATATTACAAGAATGAGGTGGATCTTTGAGATTCCAATGGAGCTAGGATTGTTGTATTGGTTATAGGAGAATACAATATTAATTTACTAAGTATAATTATTATAGTATTGAAACATTGTTATTATGTGCTTAGTATTCCCAAGAACATAATCTCTGTGTAAAGTTTAGATATGAGTTGTTTTTATTTCATGTTTATAAATAAGAATTGTTTCTTTTATATTGATGGAATATGTTATGGTTTAACACATTTAAATAATATTTTATATATACTTTAATTGAATACTTTTTTACTGGAAATCGATGATGAAAAAAACACACATAACACATTTTATTCCCAATTATACTAATTTAGACTAGTCTTGTGCACTAAAATCATTTAAAAAAGTTTTCCCAAGAATGGTACTTATACTCTTTTGAGATGAAGCCCTTAGATTTGTATCATGCTTATTTATGAGGAAATATTTTTAAGGAAACATTTAGTGGTAATGGTGAAAGAGCTAAAAATATTCTATAACAAGGGAATGCATATGTATATGGACCATTTCTATTAGAATCTATAGGGGTGTTCTATTATTTCATAAATTTTATATAATTCATCAGTATATATGGATATGTCTACATGATGATATATAAGTCAGATTATTTTCAAAAATTTAAGGAATACAAAAGTTAAATAGAGAATCAACTTGGAAAGAAGATAAAGAAACTTTAATAAGATCAAGGTGGATAATATCTTATCCAATAATTCATTCATCATATCAAAGAGCATGTTATTATATCCATACTCACACATCATTATACACCAAAGTGGAATGATGTGAGTGAAGGGGTAAATCGCACCTTTTTTTATATGGTGAGATCAATTACGAGTCACACAAATATTTCACTATTCTTTTGGAGATATGTATCATAGAAAGTGTCATACACACTCAATTGAGTTCTAAATAAGGTCAAAAGTGTCATCCCATAAGAGTTATGGTAAGGAAATAATCCTACCTTATTTCATATTCATGTATAGGGATGAAAATAATTTTTAATTCCAATCCTAGAAACAAACTTGCATCAAGAGGCATGAAGTGTATCTTTATAGGATCTTCTAAGGAGAATCAAGGATATTACTTATACAATCCATCAGATAGGAAAGTAATAGTTGAGACACAATATATTTTCCTTGAAAGGGAGAATATATCTAAAAGATAAACTTTGATAAAGTTGAGGATTGGGATGCATAGAAGTTTACACAAGTATAAGTTCTATAATATCATATAGAAAAGTTTATTCCAGATACACAAGTGTTTTGTAGGTACACAAGGGAGATTAGAGAACCAAATATATATGGTTTTATTGTCTCTAAGTAAGGATAAAAATTATTCATTGAGAATGACGAAACTATTTTATATAATGAATCTCTAAAAATAATCCATAAATTTAGAAAAGGATTCATTAGATCAAAATAAATTTTTTACTTTGTTAGAAATTCTGGTTAGAGTGAATATGAATGGGTGAAAATGGGTATTCAATAATAAATTGGTCATGGATGGTAATTTTAATATATATAAATCATGTTTTGTCACTAAAATTTTCATAAATCATAAATAATTTTACTATCATGAAATCTTTTCACCAATCATGATGATAAAATCCATTATATTTATACTTTACATTGAAACATATCAAGATTATGATATTTATTAGATGGATGTAAAAATATATTTCTTGAATGGGAAATTTTTTAATGATTTATATATGACTCAACTAGAAGGGTTTATGACACCACAAGAGGACAATTAAGTATACAAATCTCAAAGGTCAACTTAGAGACTAAAGAAATCATCAAGATCATTGAATGTTCATTTCTATGAAGCCATAATAGAGTTTGGTTTCATTAAAAATGAAAGAAAACCATATATCCCCAAGAATGTTAGTGGGAGTGTTGTAATTTTCCTAGTAATATATGTTGATGATACATTATTAATTGGAATTTTAACACCAACATTATAGTCAGTTGTGAGAAATTTATTTGAGTGATTCTCTATGAAAGTCTTAGGTGAAGCAGCATATGTTCTAGGGATCAAGATATATAAAGATAGATCAAAGAGGCCACTCAAACTAATCCAAAGTATATAATTCAAAAAATTACTTAAAATATACAAGATGGATTAACCCAAAATATGATTATTTCATATGTCACATGATACAAATTTTACCAAGAAGATACATCCTCATACATAGGAGGATAAATAAATAGTTATTGTAATTCCATATTACTCATAAATTGGATCTATCGTGTATTCAATTCTTTATAATAGGCTATATGTTTCCTACAGCTTGAGTATGGTAGGTAGATATTAAGAAAATTTATTAGAGTTACACTGGGTGATAGTTAAAACAATCCTAAAGTACCTAATGTGTATAAAAGATTTATTACTGGTATATAGAGAAAAATGGAACTAGTCACATGAAGGTGCATGAATTCTAATTTCCAAACAAATCATGATAATTTGAATTCTTAGTTGGGCTATTTCTTTTTCCTAAATGGTAGTGTAGTTAGCTGGAAGAAATCACAACAACTAGTGATGGATGAATCTATAGCAGAATCTGAGTATATTGTGACTTCTAATGAAGATAAATAAGTAGTTTGTACACATATATTCATCTCAAATCTTGGTGTAATTCCAAGTAGTGTAGATTCCATGAAATTATATTATGATAAAATTTCATAAGTGGTTCCAATAAAAGATATTATATCGCATCAGATAAAAATTATATACTTTGAAAGTATCATCTATTGAGGTATTTTACTCATATAGGTGAACTCATGGTTATCTGAGTTGCCACAAAGGTTAATGTGGTGGATCCATCAACTAAATCCATATCTCAGAAGAATCATGAACATCGTGTGAGTGCTAGCGGGTTGAGAAATGTTAGTAGTTGTCTCTAGTGTAAGTATGAGATTATTAAATTTGGTTCCTTAGAACCAACTTTGTTTTATGTACTTGTGATTACATTTCAGGTATAAAATATGATATATACATGATGATTATTCTTATAACATATTCATTATACTTATACTTTAATTATATGATAATTTATATATAATATTTATCACATCAATAGGTCTTGTACATTCCCCACCATAGTGAGAACTGGGGTAAGATATGATAATATTCTTAAAATATATCCTATGGTCTATGTACATCATTCTGAAATGATATAGACAGTGTTTAACTATCAATTACTAGGAACTTATACGTATTAAAAATTCTTCTCATAAAGCTCTCACCCAATGTTATCAAATAAGAGAGTACATGAGGACATACTCTCATATAAATTTCATTAATTATGAGTGTCATTAGATATTCCTATAAGAAAGAATGTGTATTGGTCCTTGTTCTTGAGGTTATTTTTAATGTATACCATAAAAGGTTTACTTTGACGCATTATGAAAACCTTGATTTATATACTCTTGGAAGAGTATATTTCATTGGGTACATCATTAGTGGCATAATGATTGATTGAACGATCAAGAGTGAATTTTTACCCTCCAAGTTTTGAGGAAGATGTCCCTAGCCCTTTGAATGGGATAAAAGTGTGTTAGTTAAATCTATGGGCATGGTATCTAATGTCAAGGTGATCTTGGAAAGGAAAAGAAATATATATCAAGGATTAATGGTTGATGAAATGAGTATGCATCCTTCTTGATAATATATTAGTCAAGAAAGATATTATATTACATAATCTCATTCAAAGTATGTTGTACCTTCCTCCTTAAAACTAATTTTTTATTTATTTCTAATCTTTTAAACTTGTTTTCATGGAGAAAACCCTTGAAACAATCCATTTATTTTAACTGGGATGGGGTGAAATTATTACAAATAACCCCACCACATTATCCTGCTTAGAGCCGATCCAGCATTGTATAAGGGAAGCCTTCCCTCAGGACCAATTCATAATTCATGTCCACACATACCTATGAATTCCATCATGTGATGCGGCTTTCTACACCTTCCACTCACCAATGTTGAATGAATGTGCGTACCTTGTCACCTACATCAACTAATTTCCATTCCAATCCACACTTTTTCATTGAAACATATAACCTCATGTTATGCATGGGGAAAATACTATACAAATTAGGAGTTTATGGGATTGAGCTTAGACTTGTCTATGCTAGGGTTTGGTGGCCTACAGCTGAGAACCACTCAGCCATGATAGTGTTTTCTTGGAGATTTTCAGCATGTTTATTTCCCTATTTCTATTTGGGGGATGTGATGTGTTGTAAGATACCATTTTTGTATATGGGATGGACGTGATTCCATTGAGAAAGAGTAATAGAGAGAATTACACTAAGTGGATTCAGAAACTCATTAGATTTAGAAAAATACAATCATAAAAATGGAATCGGTCAAAGTTTATAGAACAATGTTTATTCATATTATATCAATCACAATTAATTACCAAGTATTTTCTTGATTGGGATGAGGGATTTTAATTATATTTATTTAATTTTTAAAAGTTATTTGAGTTAATTAATAAAATAATATTTATTTAAGAGAGAATATAGATCGAGATAATGATCTGGTTCCACGTGATTAATTAATAGTTTAATTATTTAATCATATGGAAATTTTATTTAATATATTACTTAAATACATTTTATTATTTATTTAATAATTAATATATTAAATAAATATTAAAACCCTAGATAAAATACACTTTTATGTAATGTATTAGAGTAGAATTAATTGGTTGTGCACAATGAAAAGAGATCTCCCAATTCCCTCAAAATCAAAAAAGGTAATACCCATAAGATTGGTGTGTGAGATCGACATGGGACACTGGAAATAGTCTAGATCTATCTTTCTTGAACCCGATGCATCGATATTGACATCTTGATCATTTTATATTCACATGTAGATATTACTAGATGGATTAAAGTTTGGATCCTGTAGAAATTATGGAAGATAATGATGAGAAGAAATCGATTGAATTGATGCAATTATTTTACAATTATATAATTTAATTATAGACCAACACAAAAATACTATTCTAATATTTGGGTTAATAACATATTTATTTGATAGTTTTATATTATATTTCCATGAAAAATAAATTTTGGTAGTCTTTAAATGCACTTTCGGTACTCCTGGATCCTTCATACTTATTGATACACAATCAACATGTCCAAATAACTAAACACCAATGATGAAGGAGGGAATATAAGGATAAAAAAACTAAGAAGTAGTAGGATGACCTTTAATAAGAAAAAAATAAAGAAGTAGAAGAGGCTATGAAGAAGGAAAATTAGGAACAAAAAATAGTGTAAACGGAATTCCTCATGAACAAATAATGGGAAGAAGGAAGCCAAAAAAACTAAAAAAATCCATCAAAAGAGAAAAAGATGAGAGAAAACTAGAAAATAGTTTTTAGAGAAACCCTATCATTGGAACTCATGAGTGTAGGAAGCTCCTAAGAGCTCCCCTCAATGACCCTATACCATTTTCCACTCAATAATGATGATAAAATAAAAATAACTCTTATAGATAACCCCCTAATTTAATTTAACCAAAACTAACTTTGGGAATAATTGTATTGAGACAAATACAACTCTAACAAATATTTTTTCATAATATATGAATCGATGATCACTATTTATAAATAAAATAAGTAAAATAATTCATAAGGAATTTAAAAATTTTGAAATGAAGAACATTCTTTTTAAATATGATTTTTATCATGAAAATTTTATTCTAATCAAATTATGATTCATTAATATGAGATTATTCATTTCTTAGAATAATTAGAATTATATTAGTAAAGGATAACTAATTATTAGAGAAAAATAATTATTGAATGTGTCTACTCATGTTATTTATGAAGAATAAGAAAAATAAATGATAACCTTCCTTATACTCACTTTAATCAAGGTCACACACACAATGTCATTTCAGGTACACAATTATTTATTTATTAAATATAATTATAATTTTATCTCAACCAAGTATTTTTCTTTGAAAATTTTTAATTTTTATAAAACTAAATTTGTTGCACGGTTGGTGCACGATTAGGGAAAACTATGCAACAACCGTACAAGAGGTCAATATTTTTAAAATAGGTATTTTGAATGGTTTGAAAAAACTATATATCCTAATATTCACTATTCTTTTTAATCAAATTTATGAATTTATTAACCTAATATCTACTATAGAAGTTATTAATAGGTTTAATCCATATAGATAATGTGTGTAAACACTAGTAATATCCTCTTGGAAAAATATTTTAGCGAATGATTTTTTTCATGTGGTTACAAACTAAAAATTATAAATAAACTAAATAATTTAAAAATTAACTAAAACTAAACTAAGTCAGGAATGATGTTGGGGATATATGTTTTAGATTTTTGAATCCCATCTAGGTTTATGTGATTCTAGTTATTTGATTCCCACATTTGAATATTTATTTATCTAATGGTCACTAATTCTAAATTTAATCATAATTCCATGTAGCCTCATTCTATAATGTTAGATAATATTATAATATTTCTCATAAACCATCCAAAATTTTATTTCCTTATTTGAGGAATAATTTATGTGAAACTTAAGTATTTGATCACTAGTGAAATACTATCTGGAGGCTCAATCCATGCTCACTGGTCTCCTGCATTGTACTCTAAAAAATATCCAACTTGCAGTGGTAAAAACTGATTCGCTTATAGTCTACAATGACCTATGGGGCCTTGGGACTACCCTTTGGTCTATTTAATATACCATCCTGAGGTGAAAAGGTCTGATTCACAACATCATAGAGCTGATCCATACATGGCATGAAGGGAATACATTTAATGACTTCTTAGCAACCAAGGTGAGTCATGTAGTTCCAATCACTTATTTCTCAGGTATCAGATCATTTACCCCCATAGGGATCCAATCTTGTATGTGCAAATGCCCTGGGACTTCACTACTTTAGAAACCCATGATCCCTATCACCCTGTCTTTTCTCATATACTGATGTGATTTTCCCTAGAATGCCTTTTAAAATAAATAAAAATGATTGTTTTCTGGAAATGATCCATTTCTCACTAAGTCAAGGTATCTATCTATGTTGGGTTCACTCACATAAGATTGATTTTTAGATATAAATCTTTCAAGTTTGAAGTGAAAACACATAAAATATTAATTTTTCAATTAATATATTTATTTATTCTTAATTTTCTCATGTCCGATTTACGATTCTATCACACACGTGATTGAGTTTTGAAAAAATAAATTTTTTGATGATCTCCTACCCATGATTACTTATTAGGTATTAAAAATGTTAGAGTTGGTTCCCTAGAACCAAATTCTATATACTTTATGATTACATGTATTCATAGTTTTTAATATTAATAAACTACTTATCCCATCATTATTTTTCTTTTATATGATATATAATGTGATAATGTCCTAAGAGTAACCCTCACACTGAAACGTCATAGTAGTTCCCCACTATGATGGGAACCCAAAAGTGTCACAACAATATTCTTAAAGATATGTTCTATATCCATATGAAACCACTTAAGGGGAATAAATGATGTAGGATATCATGGGTATAAACTCATAGTACTTTGATGCATCTTCTCATGGTTTATGCCCCTAAAAAAGTTCAGTGTAGAAGATTATGAGAACGAGACCCCCCAGTAAGAAATTCACATTTATATGTGTCATTAAATATTCTTATCTATGGACATGTGTATTGGTCCTTAGACTTTAAGATTATTTTTAATCGATATTATGAGTTGTGTACTTTTATGTATTAATGAAAACTATCATGACATATGTTCACAGTGAAGTTGGATACATTGGGTGTTCCATGAGTAATATTTCATTAATTAATAATAAAAGAAAGGATTTTTGCTTCTTTAATAGAATTTGATACCTTAGGCCATTTGATGAAAATGATATAGCATAAATAAAACCATGACCATGGTGTTCTATATGCAATTTCAATGTATGGAAAGTCAAAGAAAGAGACATCAAGCACATGGGTTGATGGTACCAGCATGCAACCTGATTGATTAGAGATATCATGATAAAGAGATTATATTAGACAATAAGCATCCATATGTTGTTTTATGTCATTGTGACATAAAATTATTTCAATATGGGTATCTTTGCATGTTGGTAGATTCTAACCTTATACTTTGAACTACTTTGACTAATTCCACCAAGAAAGAGGCCTAGAGGGCCACACACTAAGTGTATCCATAACCTCAGTTAAATAATATTATTTATTATTTAACATGTTGAGTAAATATTATTCTTGCACATGATTTAATAATTATTAATGTTTGTTTGATTGTATATATTTTATCACTGATTATTCAAGAGAATATTTTGTGAATAGAATATTTAATAAATATTTATTTTATATTTATTGAATATAATATTTATTTATTTATCGACAAATAATGTAGTGATATTTATTTATTAATGAAATAGTCGTTATTCAAGGACAGATAAATATTGTGGAGGAATTATAGAACAAGTTTAATAGTTCAGTAAGAAATAATATATATTGAATATTATTTTAATAAATTATAATTAATTTAATTATATTTATTTGGACATGTCAATAAATTATAATAATATTATAATTATATACATGAAGTTCCATAGGGATTAAGAAAAATAATAGGGGTTCATATGCAATTTTTATTTTATAACTGTAATGGTATCCAAACCCAATTATATTATTTTTTAAGGGTTTCAATTTGTTGTTGTTGTGCACAAAAACATTTGGACAATCCTCTTAAGTCCTTAGAGATCTCCCTTATCCATGAAAAATCTCAAGAATGAAGAGATATTCTTATACACCTTCAACTCTAAAGTCTAGAGAGATCAGGGGGGATCCTTCTTGAAGTGATTCTTGAGGTGATCAAAGATGGACGACATAAGCATTAGGATCTATTATTCTAGCACTCAGAGATTCCTATGGTGAATTTTAGTGGTTCTTGGAGTATGTATGGATCACTATTAGAGAAATGTGTAATTTATTCATAAAACTTAATGATGATATAACATAGTGACATTTTCAGATTCATTAATTAAGAAATAATTCATTGTAAGGTAATTATTTAATTGTTTAAATTAATTATAAATAACATGTGATGATCCTTCATTTGGTTATGAAATCCAATCATCAATTAATCTTTGATTTAATTCCATTGGTCACAACATTTATCATCGATGTACATCTTGAATTAATCATTGATTATGAAAAAAGTGGAGTTGTGCATGCCTCATTTAGTGCTTCTACTACACCCTAAACCTACAACATGAACAAGCACAAAATCAAGTGTACATACCCCACATTACATAAGTTAAAACAAATATAAAATTAAATAATCGAAAATCTAATAAATATAACATTATTTAAAATCAAATATGGTTCAAAAATAATAACATGAAATCATCATCAGATTCATAAAACAAATATACATAAATATAATCAATAAATAATACCATACATATGACATCAAAAAAAAATGTGTGTGGTCACAAATATCACCCCAACCCATGGATGATGATGGCCACATAAAAAACAACCACAACCCATCACTGGAATGACAATGTGAAATGATGTTTGAGTTTTTTTATGAATGAACTATGGCCAAACGCAAATTCATAGGGAACCATCATGAAATAAACACTGTTAGAACTTGAAATCACCATGCTTGAAAACATGAAACAATAGTGCTTAAAACACACATGTGATGTCACTCATCATGACACATGGAGGTGGAGTCCCTGTTCTTATGTGTTACATCTGGTGAGATGATGTCGGTTGTATGCAGTGGTGGAGGACATGGGAGATAGAGCACCTATAGAGGATAGATGATAAGAATGATGGTGGTGGAGTTTAGTACTCGTGAGGTAGGGTTTCATATAGGAATAAATTCCTCAGGTCTTCAAGCTAGAGATGGGGAAAGTGTTATGCTAGGGAAGGTGGTCATCTCAGTCCATGCTGTACAGGGATTCCCACCAGGGTACTTTTTTTATAGTGTTGCAGATCCAAAGTTGAATCCACCTATAGAGATCCTAACTCACCTAAAGAAGAAGGAAAGTGACATTTTTTTTTGAATCTAGGGGCATAGGTCACTTGATCAAGTCTTGGACTTATATTCATTCAGTTGTAATAAAAAATCCCCCAAATAATAATATTTTTGTGAGATATTAAATGTTAATGTCATAATTATAGTAATTATCATTACCAAAAATCCCCTTCACGTGCCAAAATTTTCATATTCCAACCATTGGTATTCGTATGTACTCTATAAATAAATGGAAATGATTAATGAAAATGGATGGTTTTTTGGCACTATGTGTTCTTTATCTACTTCCTATATTTATATTTTATTTCTATTTCTATTTTTCATCTCCATATACATATACAGATTTAAAAAAAAATTATTAATGATTTTATTTTCCCATGATCGGTCTTACATTTCTGGTTTTTAAATTATTCATATTTTCAATTGGTGTTTGATCAACTTCATAACATGTTATCAACATGATCCTCTTCTCTGTATTGTGCATCGTGAGAATAGTTTCATAAATTTATGATTATTATTCTTTTTTTTCATTCTTTTTTCATGTACATCAACTCCACTCATTCAAAGAGATATATCAACAAGTGATTCATATTTTATATATCATATTTATTTCTCCCCTCTTGATAAATTTGAAAAATAATATATGAATTTCTTAATCTTTTGTTGCGGGAAAAATAATGAGCTCTTAAAGAGTTGTAATGACACACAAATGAAAATTTTCACTATATTCCTTGAAGAGGATGTGTTTGATTAATAACTAATGTGGTATTTTTTGAGACAAACATAATTCATTAAATGGAAAAAACAATTCCACCAAATTTGGTCGAATGATTAACATCACATACCTGTCATACACCAAGATAAAGTTTTCTAATCATTGATGAACATCACATACCTATTGTACGTCAAGAAAAATTTCAATGATCATATAATGAAGCATTAAATTTCATCTCTTATTTATTTATTCTATTTGAAGGTGTTAAGTTTGATTATGTTTTATAAAGTTTCATAACAGAGATTATATTTACTTTGAATATTTTCAAATATCATATTTTTTATTTATTTTCTCTTTAATTTTTTTATTATAAAATATTTGAGAGAAAATAAGTGTTCATGAAGAACAAAAATAAATATATTTTATATATATGCATCCCTGAAGTGGATGAAATTACTAAATTAAATAATCAGGATATTTTCTTAAAGACACTATAAAAACCAAACAAATAATTGTATTATATTTCATGAAATGAATGATAATATTTATTGAAAATGATTTATTTTATTCCCTGAAGTGAATGAAAATATGAATGATTTTATTTTAAATCATATTCAAGGTGAATATGATTTTTTTGAGAATAATCATTGTGTTGTATTTTTTTATAAATAATAATAATAATATAACCACCAAAAGTTGTTTGATAATAATAAACATTTAAAGATATCAATGAATTTTAATATCGAATATAAAATAATTCATCACTTAAGGATAATATGAAAATAATGTCCTTTGATATTATATTAAAGGATATCTTCATTTATCAATTATTGTTCCCACATTGTCAATATTAAGGGAAAAATTATTATTCATCATGTGATTATGAATTATCAATATCATCTCAAGAAATTAATTCAATTTTATCCCATAAAGTGGATGTTATTATTATTATAGTTTATAAACTAGATGATTGAAATGAATGATTTTAATAATCTAATATATTTTATGAAAATAATTTTACCACATGAAGTGGTTAAAACAATAATGATCATAATCAATAAATTTAGTATTTTATGAAAGATGGCTATAATTGATAAATAATGAATTATTATCCATGGATCATGAAATTAAATGAATGCATTAGTTCCTTGATATGAATATAATTACATTATATCATTCCTTGAGGAGAATGAAATTATTCATTAAAAAATTAATATGATTTGTGGTACTCATTCATATAATTTTATCATGAATATTTTAGAGTTGATGAAGTTTGGTAAAATGATTTCTCATTCATTTGGTAAAGTGAATGTTTCTATTCTATGAATTATAATTTTGGATGGGGATAAGGCATGTGTTGTGAATCCATAAGATTCTTCCATATTGGTTCTCATTACCACATTCAGTAGATTTAAAATATGTAGGGGATCCACTCCCATATAGATGTATTATAAAATAAAATTTGGGTCAGAAGTTGAAAAATATAAAATAATCCACTTAGTGATGGGCTTAACCCATTATAATTATATTCTGAATTCATAAATAACCATAAGTGGAAATTATAATGAAAAATATGAGTATGCACAATAAAATATCCTAAAGATCTTATATACATAAATCTTGAATAAAAATATTTATAAATATTATTTTGATTAAATGATTAAAAAAGACTCATACATGAGTTAGTATATGATCATGTAAGTATATTTACAGATATAAAAAATTAATTAATGGATCGAGAAGAGAGAAAATATTCCTACCAGGTAGTAAAAAGTATTAATGCTTCGTTATATCTAAAGTATCTATGAGATATATCAATGGTATTCTTGAAAATGAATGTCATGTGAAGGAATTGGATAAAATAGGTCCCTTGATATGTAACAAGAATTCATAAAAAGTGATTATAAATAATTTTTTATGTACTATCAAATCAATAATGTTAAATAATAAGTTTACTAATCCTGACACTTTAAATATATGACATTTTGATTTAGTCCATCCAGGATCAATTATAATGAAAGATATTGATTCAAGTATGGATGAGAATCATTTTTTGATAATATAGTAGACATCCACCTGGGGAGAATGATGAATTTTTTAATGAATGTATGTCTAATAAATTATCAATGAATTAATTCTCATTATGTTGTTATTAATACCCCCTATAAAATAATTTACCATGAGTTTATGATTATTAAGGTATGTAGATATTATTAAGGTAAATTATTTATATCATTAACTACTATTTTTGAAATGAATTTTCCATATATTTATGAAGAACAAACCATAAAGTATATATTGGAATGCAGACCTACCATGTGATATATTTAAATACTATATGAAAGATTCGTCTACTAGATGATCACATGTATTATTATCTACTGGTGAGTATACATTTTATTCTATAAATTTTGATTAAAATAAACATTGAGCATCACATACTATATAAAAAATGGTCCTACAGAACCATTGACAAGATGATAACAACACTTACATGAATGTAATGTGTTATAAATCAATAATCAAACTATACACACCATAAGTGTGGTTGAAATTATTATATAAAATCATTTTTCATCATGAGTATAAAGAAATAAATATATTTTCCTTTGACGAGGAAAATGAATATATCAGAAAAATTATATCTTTTTAGATAATTTCTTGGAAGTGACACTGGAACCAGATAAATTATAAGATCTCATTTAATTTTATTGATAATATATTTGAATTTTTAAATTCTTTCAAAACTCACTGATGATAATGTATTTTGATATATGTCTACATCATAATAATTGGACAAAGGTGTTAATGGAAATTATGATATGTTCAACATATAAAGTTTTGGATTGATTATGAAAAATACCAAGACTATTGAATACTGATGATATTATTATAAGAAATATTATTACTTTTATATTTATATATTTATATATGTTTAGATTGTTTATAATTCATTTTGTCACTGTTTATTGATTACAATAACTATATATATATATATATCCTTGAAGGGTTCAAAGTACCTGAAGCATATTCAAAACTATGAAAGTTTCACCCAATCTGATAAATTATGGAGTGAAATAAATAAGATGTATTTCATGTATCCATATTACGATAAGGAAGAATATAAAATTTAATTTATCATCCCATGGTTTGTATGAATCACTATATTCATTATATTATTAATATTTTTTGAAAAAAATCTAAACTATTGAAGATTTTTATAAAACCAATGACTTATTTGATCATGAAATTATATATAATGTTATTTTATCTTGAATTAATTATCCCAAAGATGAAATATTAAAATTTGGAATGATTTTTCCCTTAATTAACAATTAAATCTCTTGCTTCCAAGAGTGATATATTTCATACACAAGGTGTAAATGAAGAATTTATTTATCCTAGAAGTATTAAATATAAATTTACATTTTATTTATCCATAAAGGATATACATGTACATGTGCATAAATACCTTGTAAAGAACAAGAAATAATATTACGATTCAAGGTAATGTTATTCACTATTCGTTGAAATCTAAAGGGTTTTAATTATGATTATTTCAAAATTCAAAATAGAATGGTTTGGTTATTAACTGATCATGGACATTCCATGATCTAAATGATGTAGTGATGACCATTATAAGAGGGAGATGTAACAGTTCTACTCTTTTTCCCCTTATTCATTTTTATCCCATTGGGTTTTATTAATAATGTTTTAAATGAGGAAACACTATAGGTACTTGATGTTATTGTACTCATTTTCCCTAATCAAGGGTTTTCCCCTAAAGGGGTTTTCCTTGATGATGTTTTTAATGAGGAAATCATACATAATAACAGATATCCAATGAAATGTTATAAATTATTATGGATATCTATAATTAATGTAATTGTTTTCCTTCCCTATGAGTTATAATTTTCAACGAGATCATTCAGTATTACCTATGGTCTTCCTACCATGTATGAAATACATAATTAAATAATATTATTAATTGATGTTTTGAAGACACAATTAAATTATATAATAAGGGGGAGTTCAGAATGTTTCACTCTTTTTCACTTCATCAGTTTTTTTACCACTAGGATTTCCTAGCAAGGTTTTTAATAAGGAAAAATGTCATGTAATTCAATTACTTTTAAGTAAATTATTTTTCCCACAAGGTTTTTTAAGTGAAGATTATATAAGATTTTATGAAATTATAAAATTCAAGAGGGAGTGTTTTGAAATAATAAATGTGAATTCCATAATTATAGTAAATCCCATTCCCAAAAAAACCCTCAATGTGCCCAATTTTTGATATGCCAATTTTTGGTATTCTAATGTACTCTATAAATACATGGAAATGATTAATGAAAATGGATGGTTTTTGGGATTTATGTGTTTTTTTCTCTACTTCCTGTCTTTATATTATATCTATGTTTCTATTTTAATCTCCAAAGACATATGAAAATTTGACACTCATTTCATCAACGATGTGCTTCGCCAATGACCAGTCTTACATTTTTGGTTTCAAAATTATTCATGGTTTCAGTCAGCACTCGACCAATTTCACAATAAATATATATTTTTATTAAAAAATAAATATTAATAATACTAAAAAAAATAATTGATATCAATATAATAATTAGATGATAAAAAGTATATAAATGTAATTAAATAATTTTTCAAAATATCTATATTTAGAAAATAATTAAGTGAATTAAACTAATATAATTATATATAAAATAATATAACAAAATTATTAATAATAAAATTTAATATAAATTAAAATTAAAATTAATAAAAATTAATAATTAAGATAAAAATAAAAGTAATAATAATTATAATGTTAATAATAATATAAATTGTTAAATAATTTATGATTCTCATATATAAAATTAAGAAAACTAATAAATTATTAAAATTAATATATAATTGATTCAAAACAAAAAAAATAAAAATAAAAACACTATAAAACTAACCTAAAAACACTAAAAGTTTATAAACTAATTAATTAAAATTAAGTTAAAATATAACAATTATTAGAAAAAATCCTTGTGTTCAAATCCTTTAAACTTAAAATTTTTCACTATTAGAAAAAAAATAGAAAACAACTCCGAAATGGACCCTTATACTAATAAAAACATCAAAATCTTAATTTCAAAATTTTTCAATCCTTTTATCCACAAAATATCATGTTTTCTTTTTATCCCAATTTTCAAAAACAATTTCTCTTTCTATAAGATACCATATTTTTACCTCGGTACATTCACTCCTTAAGCTTTGTTGAACCATTTAAAATTACCATAATTGAGCCCATTGTTTTCTTAAAACAAATTTTTGGAGGTGCATAGGGGTTCAGTGGAAGTTTTTTAGTGGTGGAATACAACACTGGTGATGATGCAATTCTACTAGCTAGTCGATGGGGATCCCAACCATGTAGTGTCTTTGGCGGACACCACTGGCTAGCTAGTGGTGTCAGGCTGGGCCTAGATAATGAGAGGAAGAATTGTATTTTCTACCCCTATAACCCCTATTTAAGTTCTAATTAACCATCATTTTTACCCTAACTTAGGATTTATGAATGTGAAGGGTTCTCCAAGGCTTATTTGGCATATCTAACACCTCTCCTTGATCTCTTGATCTATTATTCTTTCTGAAGAACTTAAATCATTGAATTTTTCTTGTTTTTGGTGTTTTTCCTCTTATTATCCACTTGGATATCCTTATTCCAGCCTTGATAGGGTGTGTCAATCACTATCCATATGGGATCATGTTGTGGTTCACTAATTCAGGTGCTAGATCCTTTTAGGAATTATTTGTTTCTTGAGGTATGTGTTTTGAAACATCTACCTGTGGTCTGCCATGTTTTTTCTAGTATGTTTAACATGTGTGTTTGCAACTACACACCATGTGCTTGACGCATTCTAGATAGAATTCACTTGTATATATTGGATATTTATACCTAGACCTCCCAAATATCTCATTGGTTCTATTCGAAATGAAATTGAGACTTGCGGCCACCTGAGATGTGTGCCTACCTTTGATCCTAGCTTGTAAAATGGAACTTATAAACTTAGATCCCTATGATGAATTGGGAATTACTTATGGAATTTCTTAATTTATGATTTGGATTAACATGTGAATTTGGTTAATTATCTTGTTAAATAATCACTTGGCTTGTAAGTGGATAATCATCATGAAATTTTAATTTTCATGATGACATAATATAATAAGGATCTAATGAAATGTGCAATGCTAATTGAGTTTAATGAATATGTGGATCATAATTTTCACAATATTATGTGAATTGGAATGAAACTAGTAATTGGGGAATTTTTATTGATTGATATATAAATGGTTAATTTGTAATAATTGATAAAATGGTATAATAAATGGGTAATTTGGATTAAATAACCAATATGGAATATGTTTACATGTTTAGAATTTTTTGTAAATTGAAATTCATTGGCTCTTATTACATTTTTTGTGAAATGTTAAATCAGATCTTGTATGTAAATTCTAATATATTTTCCCTCATAGAATGTAAGTTCTCCTAGCTAGGGAATTCACACTGTTTCCATTGGTACTTTTTCCCTAGATATTGTCTTGTTCCTTGGGAATATGTAAGAATCTATAGCATGAGAATTCACATATATTTCATTATCGCATGGTTACTTGATTCCTGAGGGAGAGATGCATTGTCACTTGATTCTTAAGGGGGAGATACATTGTTACTTGATACCTAGAATTGGTATTTGGTTATTATCATGGAAGTACACTTGGACTTGAAGATGGAATAGTCACAGGTATCCAGTATCAGGCTGAAGCAGGTACTGGCTAACCCCGAGTGTCAACCCAGAGCTCAAGGGTCAACAAGTTATTTGTTATTCTATATTAATTTATGAATTAATTACCCAGACTATCATACTATTTATTCCAGTATTATCTCATATTATATTTTTTTAGAAACCATGTGTTTTGCCCTACTGAGTTTTACTCACACCCTATTCGGGTGCTATTTGGTACTCTAGCAGACTTTATTGATGTAGGTACGAATAAAGGAAAGGTGTCTTATGATTTATTGGTTACTATGTTGGATGGGATTGGAAAATGGATATAGGAATAGGAATGGGGTTTAGGACTAGGTTTTCTTTTAGTTGGTTTCTTTTATGACTTTGAGCACAAAATTTATTTTAGAATACTATATATAATGAAATGATTTATTACCTATGGATTTTTTTGGTATTCATATGTTATTTTCTTGAGTCGTATGCTTTTATTGGTTTATTTTGTTTCTGTTGTGATTTCTACTCTATCCCAGAGGGTATATTCTCCCCAATATATGCTTTATAACCTCACTACTAGTTGACATCCTATGGTGTATGGGGAGGAATTCTTGGGTCCACATAGTGGCCCATATTGATCACATGAGGGATAACCAGGTTGTGGATGTGACAAAGTGGTATCAGTGCTCATGTATTTTCTGTTGTTTTACTATTTATGGAAGGTATACAGTAGATTAGGATGTGTTGGGGTTTGGTAGTGAGCTCATCCATAGTTTTCTATGGGTTATTAAATCCATGGAGAGGGAGACTAATCACATCATGCCTTCAATGTTCGATACGACCAGATAGTTCTACCTACAGCACCCACTAATGTTCACTAGGGAGGGAGGAAATCATGTTTTTGGTATTTGGATCAAGTCCATCCAAAATATCTTTAGAAACCTAGAGACACCAGTAGAAAGAAGTTTGAAGCTTACATATTATATGATAAAAGGACTATCCAATCACTGGTGGGATTTCATAGAGTAATAAGAACAATAAGAGGAGTTAACTTGGAAGGACTTCTAGGTAAAGTTTCTGGGTCAATTTTATCCATAGAAACTAAGGGTTGAGAGTGATAATAATTTCATGCACCTAACACATGGGATAATATCAGTGATGGACTATTCTAGACATTTTACCAACTTGAAACATTTTACTCTATCTTTGATTTCATATGAGATAACTATGGAGAAGTGAATCCATGATGGAATTCAGTATGAGATAAATTCACAGGTGAGAATATTTCTCCTAAAAACCTTCTAAAATATGATGAATCCAAAACTCATCACCAAAGGAAACCTAAATTAGGTGTTTAGTAGCCAATATACAGTCTCAACAGGATGATCAGAGATCTCTTCTTCGGGCAGTAATAAGGGACACTATGAGAATGTCTACCAAGGAAGTGGTAGGAAGAGCATCCAATGAAGTGTATAACCATATTAGTATCATGGAAAAGGGTAGTTATTTAAGTGTTGAAGGTTTGGGAACAAGAACTTCCAGTGTGCTTTACCTACTATGGAGTGCATACTTGGGTTAATATAGGCTATCTATAGAGGTTCTATAGAAGAACTCACTAGTCGATCAGTGATAGAGGATCATGAAAAACACCAAATTATAGAAATTAATCAAATAACCCTTAGCATAAATGTACCTAAAGTTCCATTGATTTCTTGATTCAGGTTAGGGGATGTGGTACCCTAATGTAGGAGTGGTGGTATTAGTAGGAGGGAGTGTCGTAGAGGAATCAGGCTGGAGCCCATGGTAAAGGGGAGAGTTTGATTCATGCTATACACTCTACACCTACTAGTATGGATGGAAGAACTTACATTATCAAAGGTATGATCCTTGTGTCATCTAATCTTTCTTTCATTTTATTTGATATAGGGGAATCACATTCCCTTATATCTTCTCAATTTTACAATGGATTGGATTTTACTGTGGAAATCTTAGATGATGTTACAAACATCGATGCACCGTTAGGGGTGACATTAGAGAGTATTAGAAGTTATAAGGAGAGTTATCTAAAAATTTATGGATACTGCTTCCTTTGGGAGATGTTTTTACTAGAAATGGTAGGATTTGATTTGATTCTGTGTATTAATTTTCTATTTATCTACCAGGATCACACCATCTGTTATAGGAGGAGAGTTACTTTTCAATATCTATAAGGATTCATCTACATCCATTGTGGTTAATGATATCTTCAGGCTAGTAAATCAGTAACAATTCATAGCATATTGAATTTTCTCATGATTGAGGTTGCAAACCTTGTTCTGGATAAGGGTGAGTTGCAGCAGATTTCTTTTCCTCCAGTATTGGAACACTTTCAAGACTTCTTTCTTGAATAGTTATCTAAATTAACACCTGAGAGGGAGATCAATTTCACCATCAAGTTAGTTCTAGGATCCAAAAATATTTATATCCCACCTTATAGGATGACACTATCACGGTTTTGAATGTTGAAAGTACAATTAGAAGATCTAGAATCTATGTGATTCATATATCCTAGTACTTCACCATTGGGTTATACTATGATTTTCTATAAAAATATTGAAAAGCATTTGTTCTTATGTATATATTATCATAGGATAAACTAGATTATGATCAAGAATCAATATCCCCTTTAGTGCATTGAATATCTCTTCAATCGGATGATAGGTTCTTGTATTTTCTATAAGACTGACTTGAGTTCAGGGTACCATCAGTTGAGGGTGAGACAATCTGACATACCCTAGAATTATTTTTTGGAGCAGGGATAACTTGTGAGTTCTTGTCAATTCCATTTGTTCTGACAAATTAAATGATGATATTCATTTCCTTGATGAATTATATCTTCCATCTATTCTTGTATTATTTTGTGGTATATTTTTTCAATTCCATCTTGGTGTAGTCCCATTCTAGAGAAAATAATTCCCAATATCTTGACATTATCCTGAGTACACTGAGATAGAATCTTCTATATGAAAATCTATCGAAATTTAATTTAAGGATTTACAAAGTGAACTTCTTGGGTTATGTTATATCAGAGGATATAGTGTTAGTGGACCTGGATATGGGATCATTTGTGGTATCTTGGGAATGACTAATGAACATATTTGAGATTTAGGGATTTCTGGGTCTGGAAGGCTATTACCCAAAATTCATCCAAGACTTCTCCAGTTTGGCAGCACCAATGTTTTAGTTGAACAATAAAGGGGTGAAGTTTGTTTGGTCTGATGCTTTCAAGAATAATTTCCATGAATTTAAGAGTATACTGACCTCTTTAGATATCTTCACCTTACATGATCTAGGTAAGGAGTATACAGTTTTTTTATGCATCAGGAGTTGGGATTATATAAATTCTAATGTAAGAGAATTAAGTGATTGTTTATGGGTTTATATAGTTGAATAAAAATGAGAGGAGATATCCTAATCATGATCTAGAGTTAGTAGATGTGGTACACACCCTGAGATACTAGTGGAATTATATTATGGGTGAGATATTTGTGGTGTACATGGATCACAAGATCCTAAAGTACATCTTTTCACAATGGGGCTTAAACCTTCAACAGAAAAGGTGGGTCAAGTATCTACATTATTTTAACTTCGAGTTGGAATAAACTCAAATAAAGTAAAATTTCATTATCAATTCCTTGAGTAAGAAGACATGGACTTAGGTAGTATGGGAATCTTGTGATGAGTTGTGACTGAAAATTATCTTTGAGGATATGCATCTTGATGTTTAGGAGTCCCAGGGGTGAGCGACTCTAACATCGACCTATATTACTTTAATTCTTCTAGATCAGATCGAGATAGGGGATTTATCTAATCTAGAAGATTTAAAACTAATATACATCATATATGGTGGGAATACACTATTAGTTTGGTCTCTTAGAAATAGTGAGGCTCTTCATGCCCATGACTGTATCTGGATTCCAATGGGTTTTCATGAGGAGCTGATAAGGGAATACCATTATTCTAAATGGGTATTATATCTTTAATTGGTGAAGATTTATCATGATATTTATATGAAATATTGGTGTCCATGGATAAAGAAAGATATAGATGGATTTGTGGTGTGATGATTCACTTTTCAATATATGAAGGTTAAGAATTAGATTCTTGTTGGGTTATAGTAGACTCTTTTCATTATATAATGGAATTGGGATGATATCACCATGGAATTCATGATAGTATTACCCTGGAAACCTTAGAAAAATGATGTAGTGTGGGTGATCATGGATTAGCTGATGAATGTGACCTACTTATTTCCTATTAAGGAGACCTTCACCATTGGTGATATGGGTAATATGTATGTGCATAATATAGCAAGACTTTATGATATTTTATATAGTATAATTTTAGATTGATATACCCATTTAATTTCATGGTTTTGTAAGGGCCTTAAAAATGTGTTAAGTTTTTAGGTTCTTCTTAGTACAACCTACCATCCTTAGACTGATGACTAATCTAAGTGGATGATTCAGATTCTAGAGGACATTTTATGAGCCCATGTTCTAGATTTTGATGGTTATTTGGAGTAAAATCTATAACTTATGAATTTCAATTATAATAATAGCTTACATGCATCGATGCAAAGGGATTATTTAGATGCCTTATATGGTAGGATATGTTGTTCTTCTTTGTGATGGTTAGATGTGGGTGAGTTAGTTCTCATTGGACCTAGTCTCATGCCTGAGAGATCTGATCATGTTCATTTGATCATAAAGTGGTTGATAAATATAAGGATCTGGTGTAAATATCATGTTGACTATCAGATATGACCTATGGAGTTCAAGGTTAGTCATTAGTTTTTTATTTGGGTGTCACCTAGGTTGGGACAATGCTGTATCCAGAAGCAGGGAAAGCTCACACCTAGTTTTTTTGGTTCGGTTGAGATAGTGTAGAGAATCAATCCAATGGAATACTGGTTGGATCTTCTATATTGAAATAGTTCCATAAAAAACATATTTAATGTGTATATTCTTTGGATATAACACCATAATCCTTCTCACATGATAGATTTCGATATTGTTGATCTTGATGTTGATGCTTCCCTTGAGGAGCATCTTATTCATATCTTAGACCATAGTGAGTAGAATATTGGAGGAAATATTGTCCCCCTTATGTGAGTCTAGTGGAAAGATGAGAATTTTCAAGTGGATACCTTATATAAATATTTATATATATGGGTGTAGTGACCTGAGTTGTTTTCTGATCACACTTAGTAATGCGTGGGAGATCAAATCGAGAATAAGCTATTATATAGAGGGGGGGTTATAAGATCCCTCAATTTTACCCAGGTACATTAACTCTTTAATATTTTTTGAACTATTTAAAATTCATGTATTCAAGCCTTTTCTTATCTTAAAATAATTTTATAGAGGTTCACAAGGGCTCATTGGAAGTTGGCTAGTAATGTATAATAGTGGAATGTAGTATTGGAGATGTTTTAGTGCCACCAACTAACCAGCAGGCTTATAGTTGCTTGAAAAATCTATATGAAGACCACTGGCCATCCGGTGGAACCCACTGACCAAATGGTGGTATTCCCAGCTAAGTATTGTCTCTAGAAGAAACCTCTAGCTAGCTGGTAGCAGCCATCAACTAGCCGGTGGTGTTAGGATAGTTTAGGGTAGTGAGGGGTAAAATTGTATTTTCTACCCCCATAACCCCCCATTTATGTTCTAATCAACACTCCTTTTGACCCTAACTTTGTATTTATGACTTTTAATGATCCTTCAAGGCTTATTTGTCTTCTCTAAAACCTCTCTATGATCCCTTGATCCATTATTTTATTTGGATGACTTGAATTGGTGATTTTTGCTCAATTTTGGTGTTTTCCCTCTTATTCTCCTCCTGGATCTCCTTTTTAAAGCATTTAAGTGGGGTTTCAATCACTATCCATAGAGAATAATGGTTTCATTCTATAATCTGGACTCTTGATCCTTGGATTTATTCTTTGTTTCTTAAGGTTTGTGGTATGAAACATATCTGTAAGGACTTACTTAGTTTTTCTAGTACGTTTAATATGTGTGTTCACTCCGGTGTGCCTTATATGCAACAATTTTAAACAAAATTCACTTGTATGGATTGGATCATTTTACCTAGACCTCTCATGGATCCTATTGGTTCTATTGGTGTTATAACTGATACTTTCAACCACCTGATATTTGTGCCTACCATTGACCATAACTTAGAACATGGAATATATGAACTTAGATCCCTATATTGAATTGGGAATTACTTATAGATTGACTTAATTTATGATTTATATTAACATGTAAATTAGGGTAATTTTATTGTTAAAGAATCACTTATATTATAAGTGGATAATTGGAATGAAATTGGAATTGACATGATGACATAATAGAATAAGGACTTAATGATGTGTGAAATAGTAATTTTGATTAATGAATATGTGGATCAGAATCATCACAATGTTATGTGAATTAGAAACAAACTGGTAATTTGTAAATTGTGACTGATTGACCTATAAATGGGTAACTTGGAATAACTAATTAAATGGTATGAAAAATGGGTAATTTGGATAAAGTAACCAATATAGTATATGTTAACATTTTTAGAAAATTGAAATTCATTTGATATTATTGCATTAGTTTTTCAAAATGTTAAATCAACTCTAGTATGGGAATTACCATAGATTTTTATGTCCTCTATACTTAGAATTTTCCCTAATAGAGGAATTCACACAAGTCCCGATGATTCTTTCCCCCTTGGTATGGTCTTGTTCCTTGGTAACATGTATGAGGCTCTAGAATTTGATATCACATAGATTCTATTATTACACAGTTACTTGATGACTGGGGGTGAGATACATATTCACTTGATGCTTGAGGGTGAGATGTATGGTTACTTGATTCCCAAGATTGATATATACTATTACTTGATACCAGGAATGAGTATTTGGCCCTTGGAATAGAAATACACCTAGACTCAAAGATGGTAAATTAAAAGATATCTGGTATCAGACTGAAGTAGGTATTGGCTGACCTTGAGTATCAACTTGGAGTTCAAGGGTTGGTGAGTTATTTGATATTATTCATTAATTTATGAATCAATTCCCTTGATTATTATACTGTTTCATTCACTATTATCGCAGACTAGATTTATTGAGACACCATGTGTGTCAACCTATTGATTTTTACTCACCCCTTGTTTAGGAACTATTTGGTACCTAGGAAGACTTCATGGATGTAGTTATGGATTATGAAATAGGGATTTGTGCTGATTGGTTTCTATAATGGCTAGTATTGGAGTACGGAGATAGGACCAGGAATAGGGTTTAGGGTTATTATTTCTTTTTTGATTCTATCTTCTAGTTGGTTGCATGTATGTATTTTAGCATGACATTTAGTTTGGAATAACATATGGAATGGAATGGTTTATTACATTTTTATTGTTTAATATTCATCTTTTTTATACCTGAGTTGTATGCTCTTATTATTTTATCTTGTTTCCATTGTGATTTCTACTCTCTTCCATAAGCTATAGTCTCCCCACTTTATTCCATATACCTTTTCTACTAGTTGGCAGCCTATGACATATGAAGAGGCTTGCTTGAGGTCAAATAGATACCCTTTTTAGTCATGTGAGGGTGAATCTGGTAGGGGAAATTACACTTTCACTTTCATTCATTCTACAATAAGAATCTACACTCATGAATCAATGTAACATACCTTTCCATCACTCTCATCACTCAAAACAATTTATGATCAAATTTATGCTCAATTATCATACACATGAATGTTTACAAAAACAATTTAGGGAATTTCACATCCCCACTAATGAAAATAAAAAGATTACACCAATCATAAGTACTTCACATCAATTTCAAATGTCTCTGAGGCTATAGGATGGTGGGTGATAAAAATAAAATTTTACACTTTTTGGGAAAAAAAGAGGGATAAATCTTAAAATAAATTCATGATAAATACCAATCCAAATTTTACCCTCAAAACCTTGCTCTCCCCCTCCCCACACACAAAATTTCTTATACCTAAGAAAATTTTAGCATCAATATGCAAAAAAATTATCATGATGGCAAAGATCACTCAAATATAATGGGAAGATAAACATGTGAGTATCAAATTTAAAAACCCTATGAAATAAAATAGGATAATATCTCAAGGAAAAGTACATAATTAGTTTATAAAATATATAATTTAAATGAATATAGGTTATATAAAAACTCTTTAACTCCTAGAGAAAGAATTTATCACTTTTATAGGTATCCTAAAATGATGAGGATTACTATGTAAAAACCACAAATGTATTCATTGTTGGAAAAAAAAGAATCTATATTTCCATATCAAAATACAAGAAACAAATGGAGATACTCTAGAATAGAACACATATAACATGATGAGATAATTTTTATCCATGTACATCCAATGAATCAAAACCCCTAAAACAAACCTTTCCATGAATAACTCCCCCCATTATAAGATTAAAAATAATTATGAAAATATTTCAAGATTTAGGTAAGGAAAGGTATTAACTATGGGATCATCCTAAAATTATTATTCATGTATTATACAGGATATAAAATGGAGAAAATTCAAGGTTGGATTAGTGGGTTAAAGGGTTTAATTAAAACAAATAAATTCCCCAATAATTTTAGTGAAACTTTAAAAACTATAATCCCCTTGATAGATAAACATGTGAAGTTTTAGAAAAAATAAGATGATTTAGATTTCCTAAAGAAAAGGATAAATATGAAGTGATGTTAAAAATAGGATACAGTATTCATAGGTATGGGAAAATAATATTGGATAACATAGATGAGCACGGGTGCAATTAAGTGTCTCATAAATAGAAAAGTTTTAGAAAAAAAAATCCAATTCATGGAATGATACTAGAAATCATCAAATTCATGGTATCCAGAATATAATCATTTTAACCAAGAATCATGTGCTCAAACTAAACATGGATTCAAATGGTATGTCCAAGATCATGTTACTATATAAGTATAACTTCTTTCATTTGGGTCAATAATGATAGGGAAGTTAGTTTTTTTTATTTTCTATTTTTAATGTTATTAGTTATCTATGTTACATGATGTTTTTAGAAGTGTAAATAAAATATAACAAAAAATTTAAAAATTCCATGAGTAATTAAAAATATAAACGGATATGATTCTTATGTCTAATGAAACTCCATAAATATTAGAACCTAGAAAATATATACATTGAAAACACAAACAATCTTCACATAAAAGAAATAATTACATAATAAAATAAGTATGTGATTGATAAAAATATGTATGATGAATTAACCTTTACTTTTGTGTCAGGATAAAAATATATTGCTGGTAAACTCATGTCATTTTATTAAAAAAAACTAAATGAAATAAAACTAAATATGGTAAAATAAAAGATGAAATAATGATGGGTTTCCACCCATTATTCTATAAGATTAATTTTTCCTCATCCAGACATTGATGATACTCAACCTAGATCAAATATAAATTTATATCATTCATAAATTACTTTATTGGTAGAATTTTTTCATGCACTTATTGAGAATGTACTTATCCTACAGGCTGCACAATATCTCAATGAAAACCTGTTAGTAAAATTTATGCGTGGAATGGAATAAAAATCCTCTAGATTAAAAGGATATGTATAAATATCATGTGATGAAAATATCACTGAATGATTGGAATTTAGGTAAGGGGCATCGGCATGAAGATCATGAATATTACCTCTTTGAATGTTTCCTAGAGATAAATTATCCTTATAATAATTCCATAATGATAGGATGTTATCCATCACATCCTTGAATGCGTTGGCTGGTTAAATCATGTAACTTGGTTATTTTTTCTTAATGTCCACCAAAATAGGGAAATATACTAGTTTCAAACTTAGTTCATGCTTCACAATTTCATTGATTGATACTTGGTCAAGAGTGTTGTTAGTATCTATTGGTGTTTCAAATGAAGTTTCATTAACCTCAATGTAGGGTGCAAGTGAGAGAAGCTCAAGTGGAGTATGTGACTTCACTATATCTGAAATGATACATTTTTTAACATTTTTTAATATTTCCTACATCATGTTTCACCATAGTAATATATTGAATCACGATATTAGAAACCTCTAGAAAATCCCATTATTCCACTATTTTTAGAAAATTGTGTGTGTCCTCTACCAACATTACTAACTAGTTTTGTTATTCTCAAAAGCTTTTATATGTTTCCATTTTGTAAAATGTGTTTAAATCACAATGATCTAAAAAAAGAGGCAATTCA
Source organism: Viscum album (assembly GCA_963277665.1). NCBI lineage: Eukaryota > Viridiplantae > Streptophyta > Magnoliopsida > Santalales > Viscaceae > Viscum > Viscum album. The sequence goes on along the minus strand of OY728130.1, from coordinate 629,953,669 downwards.
ATATCATTTGAAGTAATTTCCTTTGGTATATGATGATCTATGGTGTCCTAATTGAATTCCATCACAAACATAGTAATAAATGGTTCTAATTCAATATATTATTCATCCTTGAATTAATTTTCATATAAAAAAAGTCAAATTCAATGTATATCAAAAGAATCAATTCTCACTTTGGGTTGGAAAGGTCCTGAACTCATAGGAGAGGGATATAAAATCACATTTTATGAAGGATAATTATGTTATAAAAGGTGCATAAAAATATGTTCAAATGTTATGAGAAATGAGGAATTAACCTGCGGTGTAGAGAAGTCATCTATGTCATGTTTGAAGAAGGACTAATCAAAGAAAAATCATCATTAGACTTAAAAAATAGATGTTTCTCATATATAACCACTAATAAACTTTCCTCATAATAATTTTTTAGTATTTTAACATTAAGTGTTATAAATGAGGCTAATTTAACTATTTGAATCATTTGATATTATAGATTTTTTATTTTGGAAACTAAATTTTCATTACACACTTCTTGAAGTTCAAAAATTTTATTTACCTATTTCATTATAGAAAATATTTTTTCTCTAAATTTTATGTGTTTAGATCACACAGTGATTTATAAAATTGCACTTCCTCATTTATTGGGAAAGGTGGTTCATGTTCTATAAGTTTTTTTAGATCACACACACGAGTTTTTAAATTTTTCTAAATTTTCTTATAACCATGATAGAGAGAAAAAATTACTAGGTGAAATATTTTCATGCCTACCTTGAATTTGAGAATAATATTATTTATTGCATGAATTAAAAAAAATATAAAGAGTGGTTTTCACATGGTTAATGATATTGATTTTAATTATATCCATTAAAATAAAATTAATTACTTGGAGAAATCACAGGAAGTGAAAAATGTGATTTGTACCAAGCATTATAGGGGTAATTTTTGTAAATGTGTGGTACTGACCATGCTATCCTAAACTCCTAGGAATCTAGAATTTTTATAAAAAGATAAAATTACACATATTAGTAATATGTTTTTTTTGTTTTTAAAACCTAAATCACTCTTTATAGAAGATTTCCTAATGGTACTATTCTCCCCGACAATGATACTATAAATTTTGGTACGTTCTATCATGACGCACAAAATTTAAGAATTTATTAACCTAAAAACTAATGTAGAATTAGATAGAATAGTTAAAACACATGGTGAATATGTGTAGGAATCTAGAATATCCTCTTAGAAAAATATTCAGGTGAATGTATTTTTCACGTGATTGAAAACTAAAAATTCTAAATAAATGAAACAACTATTTAAATTAACTAAAAGTAAACTTAGGGAGAGAAGATAGTGGGGATGGACATGTTAGAGTTGTGACTTCCATTCAGGTGAATCCAATTTCAATTATTTGATTCCCATATTTAAATATTTATTTATCTAATTATCATCATTTTTAAATTTAATCAAAATACCATTTAATATAACTCTACGACTTCAGATAGTACTCTAATATTTCTCATAAATTATCCAAATTTTTATTATCTGATTTTTATGAATAATTTATGAAAAAAATTATCATTGCATCATTTGGTGAAATTCAATAACCCATTTCTCACAATGTCAAGTTATATATTCATGTTGAGTTCACTCACATGAGATTATGTTTTGGTATCACTCATGCAAGTTTGAAGATAAAAAATGAAAAAATATTAATTATAAAATTAATATATTTAAGTATTATAATTTCTATCACATGAAACCTATTATTCTCTATTACACACAATTAATTTCCGAAAAAATAAATTATCTGATGATATCCCACTCGTGATTATATATTTTGTACCACAAAAATTGGCACTAAGGGAAGTGTGAATAAACCACATTAAAAACGTTTATACACATATACAATTAAATAATTAAACATACAATTAATATAATATTATTGGAAATCAAATATGGTTCAAAAATAATAACATGAAAGCATCATCACATTTTTCAAAACTCCAAGGAAAAGATAATGAAAACAAAACATAAAAATAATGAATAGAATTTACTATGTTCATTTCTTTAAAAATATCCTAGAAACCAATTTCTAACAATCATCATATGAAAAATATTACCCTATCGATCATAGGAATTCCAATGAAAACCAACACATGCATTATTAGTGCACCCGAACTACTTCCAAATTTGAATCCACCTAGAAATATTGTGAAATAAACATATTATATTCTTAATTCCAAATAAAATCACCATGATTGAAAACATAACACAAAAGTTCTCAAAAATAACTTGTAAAGTGATTATTCATGGCACAGAAAGGAGGAATGTGAGTACAAATAAAACGGTGCATGTGCGTTATAGATAGGAAGATACATCCTAGTTAGAATGCCAGTTTCATGTAGTGGTTGAGGATGTGGGAGGAGAATCACTAATAGAGGGTGGCCAACCATAAATCTAGTGGTTGAGTCTGGTGTCAGTGCGACATGAATCTGATAGGTAGGGTTTCAAGCAAGAAGATTGTATATGGGATTTAAGGTAGTATATGTAAGTGTTCACACTAGTTTCACACTAGGGAATGAGGTTAGATTGGTCCTTATTAAATAATGTTTTGATACTAATATATGATGAGATGTTTTTTGTTATAAGTAAAGTAGAAGAATTGGTAAAGAGGATATGATTGGGTGTGTTGTATTTTTTTCAATAAATAAATCATATTATAAGTCAAAATAATACAATTCCATATGAAATGATCTTAAAGGTTATAAACATTATGATGGGTTTATGATTATAGCCCTTTTTTATCAAGTTTTAAGAAATTTGGGAGGAAGTATAGCCTTTCTAGGAAGGTCACAACCATGGTGGAGGGTTTTTTGAGAATACCATGCAAAAAATAGGAAATATAAAAGGGACCATGCCCATGGTGGTATTTTAGTGTGCTTGTGTGAAATGAGTAGGTCCAAAATGGACGTGGTGGTTCTTGTAGTGATCTCCCAATTTGCTTGTGTGAAATAGATAAGGTCAAAATGGATATGGTGATCCCTGTGGTTAGCTTCCTATATACTTGTTCAAAATGGGCAAGACACTATAGTTTTGGTGGCGCCTTTTATGGTCGTAGTTGACAGGAGGATCAATATGTAAAAATGGAAAATAGAAGAGACAACACCCATGTTAGAAGAATTTGTGGTTAAAATATGGAGTAACATTCTAAAATAGATATATGAATGAGGCCTATGCCCATGGTTCTCATTATTTTGAAGGAAAAGCATCCAATTTTTTTCACTGGGAAAGGTTCAAGTCATTTTGGGAATATTGTTTTATTTATGGGTGTTTTTGAAGTTGTGTCTTCATGAGTGACTCAAGGGATATCTAACTTGATCTATGAGATCATTTTTGGAAGCAAAAATAATATCTAGAAGGTCTAAAAATATCCAATGGATCAAAATAAAGAAAGAGTAGTTTATTTAGTTTAAGGAAGTTATTAGTTTGAATTTAATTTTGAAAATTTAAATTGGACTTTATGATTTTAAATTAATACTTTGTAAAGTGAAGGTATTCATGTAAGAAGAAGAAGATAAGAGAGGAGAAGAAGAAGAGAAGAGGAAGAATAATTGGATTTGTATATTGGGAAAGAGTGGTGATTTCATACATGAGTTTTTTTAGGTTGAAGAAGAATAGGAAAAGTATCTCTATATTAAAAAATTAAGGATATGTATAAAAGGATTTATTATTATTGATATGAAGTTCTTTATCATTACAATAGTGAAAAAATAACTATTATATTTATGATACTTATTGTAAAAAAAGTACAAGGATAAACCCTTATCATTGTACCAGCATGTTGAAACTAGTGGGAAGTATGGTCTTTGTGAAATATGGATCATACCAAGGACTAGGCTTCTCATTTTGAGAAATGAACCTTATAAATATTCTTTTCTCATTGTGTGTGCAGGTAGGATATAGATTAAAATTCACTTTAACCAGTGATGAGGGTTGTTTCACCAAGTAAAATTAAACAAAAATTGAATCATTGGTTCACCCCCTTCTCAGTGATTCTTCAATGATATAAGAGGCGAATTTTCAAGTGGTATCAAAGTGATAGGTTCCCATTATTTGTGATTTTTTATTTGAATTTTGATAAGGACTTTCTCCTTACTCGAAGTTTTTTTCACTTAATTTTTGGTTTATTTCATAAACTATAATAATTTAGTGAATGAAAAATGTATTGTTATATTTGATGGGAAAAACTATCACATATGGACATATAGGATACTACTATACCCATTATCCATCAATTATGATGTTTAGGAAGTTATAACCTATGGGTTTGTTCCCTAAGTTTAAGGTGTTTCTATGATAAAAAAAATAATATGAATTTGTAAATTTATGGTCATACAAAGAATTACATTATATCATAAATATTATAAAGTGGTTTTTTTAAGTTAAAGGACAAAAAACCATAAAATAAATCTCGATAAACTTTAGAATATCTGTGAAGGAAATTATAAAGTGAATAGAGATAAATGTAAGTTTTATAGACTTAAGTATGAAGATATATATATATATATGCATGATGATGAAACTATTGATAGTTTCTTCACATGGGAGAATAAATTTGTGATCACAATCAGAGGATATGATCAAAAGTTGAAAGATTCTGATATTGTTGAAAATATTTTGTACATATTTCCATATAAGTTTGACTCTAAAGTCTCTATTTTAGAGAAAAAAGATCCAAGTGATATTTCTATTGATGATTTTAATAGTGTTTTAATATCTTATTAAATGAGTATAGATAGTGATATCAAGAATAATGTGATAGTTGAAAAATAAATCTCTTTTAAGTTCTGAAATCATGAGAAATATAAGAAGAAAATCGATAAAGAAGATGTTAATAATTTTGTTTTTTATTCTAATTTGGATCATAGGTTTGATAAGTTGATGTCTCTAATCTATAGAATTGTTAGAAGATGCAAGGGAATGTGTATAGGTAATATTACACTAAAATTATTCAGGTGTGGAGTAGTTGGAAATTTTGAAACAAAATTTCCTAAGTTAAAAGAAGATAGAATTAGTGATGAAGAATAAGAATCGCCAAGTATATTATTTAAGAAAGGATCGTCGAAGTTTGAAAAATAAGGGGTTTCTTCTAAAAATAAGATAAATAATTTCTCAAAATTTAGTAAGGTAATTTTATTATCTGAGTGTGAAAGTAGTGATAATAGTGATGAAGAATATGAAATGGAAATTCCAATAGATGTTGATGAAAAAAATCTCATTACTAAGGTGAATTAAGAATAATTCACTAGTAAAAGTTGTAGTAAAGTCAAGGAAAATGAAGTAAATGAGATGAAATTATTTTTTAAAAGTGAACTCAAGATGTGTCTATAAAATATATCTATTATAAGGTCCCAGCCTTAAACATTATATAATGTTGATTTAAGTCAATAATTCACATTGAGGATCCTTTTAGGTTTAGAGATTTAGAGAATTATGTCATAACTATTACATAAAAAACCATAGAAATAAAAAGTGTACACTTCCAATAGTATAAATTTATTCTATAACATAAAAACTTTTAAAAATAAACATGCTTTCTTTTCATGTTTAATCATCATAACTTTTCCTTGATTCCATCCTTGACTCTATTCACCCTTAAATCCTGTGAAAACATTTAAAAACTTGGGATGAGAAAACAAAGCTTAGTAAGGTACATAAAAAGAAATAAAAACCATTAGTCTAGTTAAAACAAGGTAACCCATTTAATGTTCTTTGAGCAGATGAAACAAAACATTTTCACATGAATAATAATAATACATTTTTCTCAATGAAAAACACTAAAACCAATAGTGAGCAATTAAATATCCTTTAGGTGACTTAGAGATTCATATACATAAAATGATTTCAAACACATTTCAATTGGAATAACCATATGGACGAATTCCAATATTATTATTACCCAATGAAATAGAGATCTATAATGGGTATCACCCTTTTTATAAGCTATATCAAGCTCACCTGTGAGCTATAATGGGGATCATCCCTTCGTATAAGCTATAATGGGATCACCCGTGAGTTATAATGGGGCTAAAACCTTCGTATAAGCTATGTCAGGATCACCTGTGAACTATAATGAGGCTCAACACTTTGTATAAACTATATTGGGATCACCCATTTTATATAATTTTCAATTACCATTTCATGAATAAAACACATTCATCACAAAACATTTTTTAAAAACATCTTCTAATCCTATATGAAAAATATTTCCTTATAAAAATACCATTTTAATTTAATAACCCATTTTTAATACCAATATACCCAACAAAATAATAAGGGATTTATTTTCCCTTTAAAAACATTAAGGCTTGTATATGAAGCCAAGTATCAAATAATGGTTATGGAAGTAGAGAATTCATTGATATCATATACCAGAAAAACATTCCTTTTGTCATTTTGTAAAGAAGGTAAAACACTTCATATAAAAATATTCCTTTTGAAAACTTTAAATGAAATTCAAGATAGACATAAAATGTATTGTATAATCCTTTTATATCCATATAAATAAATATGTAAATTAATATCATGAAGAAAAGATTTGATAATTAAATATTTAAATGTTCAAGTTGTCTCATACCACTTTGAACATTTAAATCATAATCTCCATGAATTAATACATTTAGAAAAATAATAAATAACATTATTATATATAAAATATGGATATGAAATTTCATATTGGTTGTATATATACCTTATAAAATAATAAATATGCATATTATCAATAAATTCCTCAATGAAAGGAGATTCAGATGAAATCCCTTACCTCGAGTCTGAATCATCTCGTATGTCTTTTATCTTAATGAATAATAAACTTAGGTTAATTTATAATTTCTTTAGAAAAATTTTCATGTTAATTATTCCTTTTATATTACTTATTATCATTTTATAACAATTACATAATTATTTAAGTTCATATGAGACGTTTTGTCGATATTAGTTACTTGAGTCGAAAATAAACTTGGTACAATGTCAATAGTCCATGTGTTCATAATTCCATCTCCTCCAAAAATAAATTCATGATATAATAATAACTTTTATACATAAATTATACTTTTTAAATCAAACCATTCATTTATTGTATGAAAAATTAACAATGTTATAATCATGGAGACGGTAGGACCTACATACGCATGAGTAATGTTTCCATTTTTCATTGATCATTATGTAAATATAGTAATTATTATTTTATATTTTCATAATTATAATAATATAAATAAAATAATAATATTAATTTAAATGTACTTATATATATCATACAAGTGATGTGTTGAATAAAAACGATTTTCATCGCTTCGTGGAGGTGATAGTTCACACGTACGCACAAACAACGTTGTCATTTTTATGAGCATGGAAAGTAAGATAATAGTTGAAATATTATTCTTTTAAAATGATAAATATTCCATGAATATAATATATAAACATTCATTCCATCATTATAACTAGTCTTGATAGACGGTAATGAAAAATGAATTTAGATCGGTTCGTGGAGGTAACAGTTCACACGTACGCACGAATGATTGATTTCTTTTTCATTTGATTGAAGTGGAGATGGATTTAGGTGATTATATTAACATAATAACATCTCATTATATCTATTATATTATATTTATTATATCATAATGGTTGGAGGATAATTGAATGAAATTGAAGAATAAATAAAATAGAAATACTTAAAGAAAATGATACCTCTTCTTCGGTTGATCACCCTTGAAGAACACCTTAACACCTCAAAGAAGGGTTTTATGTCTAAACTAATGCCTCAAGAACATGGTTAGAGATTTTAGGAAGATTCTTGGGTAGATATTGGCTGAAAAAAAAGGCTTTTTAATTGTTAGTGTTAGAGAAGAGTGGGTACCTTTTTATAGGAGAGGGGAGGGGCACCCTTGGAAACTCATAAAATATTAAATTAATATAAATTCAATTTTGATTCCAAATTGTCCCAAAATAATTTATTTATATTATAATATGATTTTGGATAGAAAAAAAATCATCCAATTAAAATTACACAACTTTTTAATATTTTTTAATCCTTATCTTTTTGGTTTAACCCTTATTTTACCGTTTTTAATCCTAGTGTGATATCATGTTATTTACACTTTGTGTGTTAATGTAATTACCATAACATGTAAAAAGACAAAAAAAAGTGTCATTTATGACATATTAAAAATCATCCTAACCATTTGGTCAATTCTTATATTTTTAGGAATTTTATAACATTTAATAAACTATTTTATATTTTAAGTTATAAATTATGTCAATTTTGACACTATTCATACTTGACTTTCTTTAAAAATTCATAACAACTTGACTAATTTGAAAAAAAATACATTAAATAAATACTAATATGTCATATTAATCCATAAAATTCATGTATGGCATAAAATATTTAAAATTACATTAATTTTAATATTATTAATATCATTTATTTGATTATTCCTTTAATAAATCTATTATTGAATCATCTTTGTGTTATAATTAAATTTAATTATATAATTCATAAAAATTGTAAATAATTTACCATGATTTAGGTAATATTTTTATCTTTATAATGAATATTTATAGTCAAATATATCACTCATATAACCCCATATTAAAATTGTTTTAGTAATAAGAGTCATGTTTATGATAATTTTGCCTTTACTTTAAATTAAAAGTTATAAATGTCATAATCACACCCAAGTGGCTTCCAAAGTCCAAATTTTCATCCCAATGGTTTTATTTGTTGTCCATATCTCATCCAAGAAGATTAATACAAGTTTTAGGGTAGGTTTATATTATTATAATATTATTTTTACCCTTATTTACCTGATTTACCCTTTAACCATGGTAAATAAAATACTAAAGTTACTACTCACAAAAAAATATTTTGATCCTATTAAACCAATTTTTTTATACTGATTACAACCATGTATTTTAGTTTTTGAAAATTCTATTCACATAATTGGAAAATTTAAATTTAAAATTAATCCTGTTATCGGAATGAGAAAATGGGTTTTTAGCCCGAATGGACTGAAGACCTTATTTTTTATTCATTTTTTGATAATACCCCTTTTAAGGGATGAAGGGGAACCCTTAAATGTTCCATATTCATAGTGATATTACATGACCTGAAGTTATTAGAGGAAATCATACAGACTATAACTACTTGTAATTACCCCTCCCCAGCATCTTCATCAGGATGTTAGCTCTCCAACTCTGCATGGTTGTTCAGCTAGGATTCCTGTACAAGCATAGGCTGGTCCTGATAGAAAGTTTTATACCCTATCATTCTTCAAAATCCATTTAGATTCTACTCTACTGAAATATCATGCTATGTATCCTCATCTGGAGTCTTCTTCTTATAGAGTATGTCTATTCCATTAAGCACAATTTCATGTGGCCCGAAGGTCTTGAGGTGGCCTGAAGGCCTTGAGGTGGTCCGAAGGACTTGAGATGGCCCAAAATACTTACTTTCCTAAAGGCCTTGGGTGGATCTAATTCCTTGAAGGATCCAAGGACCAAACCGGTGCCCCGAAAGCCCAAACGGTTGAATAGTTCCAGCTACTACAATACCGAATAGTATGTGTTACAATACCTATAACAGTGCTTTCTACAGTACTACTACAGTACCTGGAAATATTTATCTACCCAGATTTGATCTTGGGTATCTTGGATTCACTTGTAGAGTCCTCACCAACTGGGCTGGTGCTCTTGTGCAAGAAAAAATAGGTTTTTAAAAAATTAAAAACCATCAAAAGATTGACATGTGTTTATATTAAATTTCAATGTGAAATTGCTTACAATGACCAAAATTAGATTAAATGATAAAAACATAATCTAAATATACTTTAAAACCAATTCAAATGATAATCTAATACGACAAATAAATTATACAAAAATGCAGTTTTGAATTAAAATGTAGTATTTTTCACTATTCATTCAAATATGAATCTTATTATAAAAATACCAAAATTTCAACCAAAGTAAATTTTCATGTCCCGCTTACAAAGAAGAATTTTATTTCTTAAAATATAATATATAAAAGTGACAAAAATAATATTTAAAAATATTTCTCCATCTAAAGGTGGTAAAACTACTTTTTAGAACAAATAGAGTATTTTATGCTTGAAATTGGATTTATTTTAATTTTAAGCCTCAAATATTTATTGATGAATGTAAAAAAATTTAACAAACATATGTAAACATAATATAGTTAGTTATTTTAATTCCCTCTAATACAACAGCTAGGCGTTAACTACTAGTTAAAATAATAATATTAATAATATATTATTTTTTGGTATAACTTAGTCTTATGTGCAATGTAAGATTTCGGAGAAACCTATTGTTGTGTTTTGGGTATGATATTAGACATATAATCCAATTTAAAGTAAAATTAAAATATAATTCATAAATATTAATAAATCTGAAAGTGTATTATTCTATAATTACCTGGGATGTTACATCTATGTTGGAAAAAGAGATAAAAAATTTGAAGAAAGAAAATCAGTCTTCTAGAAGTAATAAATCTATTCATATTGAAGAGAAATTAAAGTTGTGTAAATGATTCAATGAATTGAATAAAAATTTTATTGAATAGAATAATTCAATAATCAAGATGTAAGAATAAGTGAAAGACAAAGATAAAGAGTAATATCTTTTACAGAAAAAATTTGTGAGTATTGAAAAAGAATATGAAAATTTTAAGTTGAATTTCCAAAAATCTATTCGTGAAGTTGGGGGAATCTCAATTGAATACAAGGATCATGGAATTCATCAAGATAAGTCACAAATTAATAGAATAAATTTGATTGAACTTATACTATGTATGAGAAAAAGAATAAAATTAATAGGACTAAGTTTCTAGAAAAATTGAGTGATTTTCTAGATTCTAGAAATTCTAGGTGTACCTACTTTAATACAAAAAAACTGCTATAAATGGTGAAGGAAAAAATGATGAAAAGAAGTTTTATGTGAATAATAAAGAGTCAAGAGTTCACCAAAATTCTATTTTTCAAAAAGTAACCAATATTAAGTATGGAAAAAAGGTTTAATGATAGGTTCACAGTTCTAGAAAACATGATAGTTTTAATGTAAAATATGATTTTTATGGTTATTTTTGGCACTGTGGAGATTTTAGGAACATGGAATGGATGTTTTGGTTTAATTAACAATATAATGATGAGTTTATATGGCTTGAAAGATATAAATTAAGGGGGATTTACCCCATTCAATGGAGAACATTTTAGAGACAGCCTGAGAAATATGGATTGAAAATTGAAAAATTATCTTTACCATTAGAAGATCTTTGTGAACGATGTGAGGATTTTGGTCCTATTTCAATAGTGTGTCTTATTATGCTACCAACCCAAATGTGATAAATATATAGCACTGATATGTCTCATAAGAGGAAAGAAAAATTTAAAGAGAAATATCTGGTTTGTGAAGTTTCCTATAAAGCATCCAAAGGAGAATGTCCTTGGATTTTGGATATAGGTTGTTCCTCACATATGATAGGATATTTTAATATCCTTAATCATATTAAAAAATTTACACAAGGATCTATTACCATTTAAAATTATGCTTCACTAAAAATAAAAGGTGTTGGGTCAATATTGATCAGTAAATAATAATTGAAATCCAAGAGTACATTATATGTTGAAGGATTGAAACACAACCTTCTTAGTGAATCTCAGTTATGTATTGAAGGAAATGAAGTTATCTTTTGGAAATATGTGTTTTTTGTTAAGATATTGGAAGATAGATGTATCTTGATAATAGGAAGACAAATAAGAGGCATTTTTTTATTAGTGATGTTTGAAATTATTGTTATTTGAGCATGAAAAAATAAGATCAAATGTAGAATTAAAGACTTGGTCATGTTGGTCGAAATAAAATGTGTGAGATTTATTAATGGATACAATGTTCATGATGTTTCTAAGCTGAATACAGAAATTAATTGGATTTTTTCCTCTTTTCAAAAGATAAGGATTATGAACAATCCACCTAAGAATTTTGAAATACAATATACTCATCCTTTAGAGTTGATTCACTTTGAAATTTTCAATTATGTCAGGAAGAATTGAAAAAATGGATATTATTATTTTATTTTATTTATTAATTAATTTAACCACATTAGATGTATTATATTTATGAATCATAAATCAAAGGATCTAAAAAGTTTCAAGAGTTTCATGAGAAGTGCAGAGAAAGAATTTGGTTACTCCTTGAAGAAGATTCAAACAGAGAATGGTGTTGAGTATACCAATAGAATATTTGAAGCCTATCTTGAAAATCATGGTATTCTTTATAAACTCAATGCATGATACACACCATAAAAAAAAGGTGTGTCTAAACAAAATAATATAAGTCTTATGGAGATGTATCAAACTATACTATTAGAACATAACACATCTTATTATTTCTAGAGACAATATATTGGAGAATTGGTTCATATTCAAAATAATTATCTTTATAGGAAAAAGTATGTTATATAATAATATGAGATTTATTATAAGAAATTTACAAGTTTAAAGTATCTAATAGTATTTGGAATCCCTTGCATTATCAATGTTAAAGGTTAAAATATAGGAAAATTTGAAAGAAGAGGTGTTGATGCTATATTCATAGGTTATCCAAAAAATGGAATAAGATATCATTTTTACAACAAAGTGATAGGGAATATTGTTTATTATGTTGATGTTAAAGTGATGGAACACACAAATATAGTGAAATCACATGAAGAAGAAAGTTCCAGAAGTGACGGTAATGAATATATTTCCATGAAACAAAAAGGTGAAGCTTTAGAAAATGGTGAGAATACTAAATAAGTTCAAGTTGAAAACGTCGATTTAGAAAATTAAAGTGATGAAGAACAATCAGATTCACATTATATAATGCTGATAAGATAAGTTCAAGTTCAAATATCATTAAAAATCATGGAAAAAATATTCAAACTAGAAGAACATTGAGAACAACCTCTCATATCTCATTTTTCTCTCAATTTGATCCAATAGATGTGAAAGAAATAATAAAACATCAAGAGTGGATAAATTATATGAATAAAGAGTTAAATCAGATAGAAAAAAAAATGAGACTTGGGAGTTGGTACCCAAGAACAAAGAGAATAACATTATTGGAACAAATTGGGTGTTCCAAAAAAGTTGTTTGAAAAAGTTGAAGTGGTCATAAATAAAGAAAGATTAAAATACAAATTATATTTATAGGTTGAAGGAGTTAAATTCGATGAAACATTTTTTCCTATTGAATGGAATGAAAGCATAATAATATTTCTTTCCATTGTAGCATAAAGTTAATACAAGATCTTTTAAATGGATGTTAAGTCATCCTTCCTTAATGGTTAATTGGAATATGAGGTGTATAAATAAAACACATGAGTTTCTTTCTTGGTGAAGATGATAATTGTGTTTTCAGGTTAAAATAGGATTTATATGAGCTAAATAACATCCCTAAGATCTTGGTATTCTAAGATAATAACCTATTTAAAGATGTTTCAATTCAGAAAACTAAGAGTTGACAAGAATATCTATATTAAATATGATAAGGAGGTATTTATAATTGTTATTATTTATGTAGATGATATCATTTTTTCTAGAAATTATGAATAAGTTTGTAAAGAGTTTTCTAAATAAATGAATAAGCTTTTTGAAATGTCTATACTCGGTGATATGAGTCATTTTATTATCTTACAAATTTCTTAAGAAAATGATTCTATTTTTCTATCACAAGATAATTATGTTAATAAAATATTTAAGAAGTTTGGTATCAAGGATTCAAATCCTATATCTACACCAATTTTAGTGGTAACAAAGTTAACTAAAGATGATCAGGGAAATGAAGTTGATCTAGTAGAATTTTGAAATCTTTTTGGAAGTTTACTTTACTTGATAGCTTCAAGACCAGATATTGTGTATTCCATTACACTTTATTCCATATATCAAAGTGTACAATTATTTTTCATTTCATTTACAAAAATATAATACATAGATACATTAAAAGAACATATAAATATGTATTTAAATATGGAAACAAAGTGAATCTTGATCTATTTGGTTACTAAGATGTAGATTGGGTAGGATTTGTTGATGATAGGAGGCATACATCTGATGGAGCATTCTATATTTTAGAAAGGTGTGTTTTTATGGAATTCAAGGAAGTAGAATTTAGTCACCTTGAGAACTACCAAGCCTAAATATGTGTCTTACACTCATGCATCAACATAAATTTTGTGGATGAAGACTAAATTATAATATTTAAAAGTTAAAGTGATGTTTCCATTACTCTTTAGGTATTATAATTAAAGTTCTATTAATATTTCAAATAATATAGTTCAACATTCAATATATAATAATATCAATATTAAATATCACTTCATCAAAGCGATAGTGGATAAGAATGAGTTAAAATTGTAATTAGTTCCTATAAAGGAGAATATTTCATATATGTTTACCATGCCACCATAGAAAGAAGAATTTAAAAACATGAGGTTAAATTTAGGTGTTCAAACTCATTTATTATTGGGATAAGTTATGGTTTATCCATCAACTCTCTCATTTTATCATTGGATATTTTTTTAAAAGTGGGAGAAAATTTACAATATAAATCTTTTCATTATCTTTATCTTCCAATTGTTTTTCAAAGGGGAAGTGAATAATGTAGGGGGAGTATCCACTAATACGTGTTTTTTCTTTCTCATGAAAGAAATAATATATTTAGAGAGAGTTATTAAAAGTATTAATTTGTGATTTCAATATATGATGAACTATTTTAATAGTTTATTTTAAGTGGTTGTAGGTATTTATTTTAGAATTGAAATAATTGATTATGAAGTTCTATTTGAAGATTATGAGGTTCTTATTAAGGAAGATTTATATAGATCAATATATTATGGAAAATGTGGTATTATTTATTAAATTTTCTTATTTACTATATCAAATTTTCTCATGTAGGATTATAATTATTTGATGGAGATCCATTATATCAATTTATGTTCCTTGGTTGACAATAAAATTCAAAAGGGGAGACCGTTGAGCCTAATATATACTGAGATGGTAGTTTTGATAAGTGAAGTTGAAGAATTGGTAAAAAGGATATGATTGAGTGTGTTGAAATTTTTTTCAATACATAAATAATATTATATTTCAAAATAAAACCATTCCATGTGAAATGATATTCATGGTTAAAAACATCATGATTGGTTCATCATGATTCGGGAATGTTTTAAAGAATTATGAAGAATCTTGGGGAAAATAATGGACTATCCTGGAAGGCCACACCCTTGGTAGAGGGTGTGTTGAGAAGACCAAGACCAAAATGGGAAATAGGAAAAGTAACATCCTCGTGGTGGTTTATGTGGTGGTATTCCATTATGCCTATGAGAAATAGCCAAGGCCAAAATGGTTGTGGTGGTTCATGTGTTAATATCCCAATGTGCTTGTGCAAAACATCCAAGGCTAAAATGGTCACTGAAAAGGCCAATATTTTCAATTATTTTAATTTAAATGCTAATTTTTGAATCCCACCATTGTATTATTTTAAGGTCAATTGTCACATTTTATGGGTTTTAAAGTATTTTGAACTTAATTACAAAAATGACCAATTTTGGATTTCAACTATTTTAATTTATTTCTGTTTTTTGGTCATAAAATTTTCTATAATGATCCAAATTGTGAAATTAATTTTTTATAGGTTTTATAAAATATTTGAATAAATGTCATACTTCTGGATTCCAAGCTCAATAAATCATTTTGGGGCTCAAAACCAACTCACAAATCAGGCCTCAAAAGTAGTGCACAAATCTGGACATATTTAGAGATGAGCTTATATCTAGAAGTTGGTCTGCCCATAAGAGCTTAAATTAAACATTAATATGTATAATTAATTAGTGAATAAATTTAATTAAGTATTTAATTAAATAATATTTCTCTGGTAAGGTCATAATGGTGTGTGAAGTTAGACAAGTGGGATATGAAGAGTCACCTGATTAGATTAAATGTTTCAGAATGAAACAGTCATAACTCTCTCCATACATGTCCATTAAAGATAAAATTTGGAGTGTGGAAAAGGTATATAAAATTAAAAAAACTTTTATCAATACCAATTTACAATATTCTTTCATTAATTTGGAAATCCATGTGAATATTTTCAGAGGTAAAATTTTGGAGCGAAAATGTCTCACCCTTTCTCTTTAAATTGTCACCACACCTCCCATTACAAAGGATATCCATTTCAAGGGGGGAGGTTGATTTTAGTTGATTTAATAGTTTTTTATATTTTAATTATATATTATATTAGTTATTATTCTTATTTTTTCATTTTTCTTCTCTTTTATTTTCTATTTTGTGTTCCCCCACCGTGATCCTTCTAATCTCCATGCAAGTAGAGAACTAACTCTCGTTGTTTTTTGAGGGGGGATTGGTGGTTCTTGAGTTCATTGTGCTTAAATTTTTCTCTTCATTTTATTATAATAATTTAAATAGTGGTGAAATGGGTTTGGTGTAGGTTTTACCCCACTTTCACTACTATTGAGTTCTTCTTCCCATTTAAATCTTTTTCTTCTCATTCATCGTCGTAATGTTGTATCCAGGGTGGATTATCATTGTGGTGATGATGTGAGTGATTATTTTTATTCATACATAGGGTTTATTATAGATAATAAAAATTCATAGGAAGTTTTTGAGTGATAGGGTTGATCTCAATATTGAGTATAATATTAGGAATAAATTTTCTTTAAAGAACAGTGATTTTATCACTATAATCTCCCAAGAAAGACAATGATTATTCACTAACTTATTTATATATTATTTATTTTATTTGTGTTTTTAATTTTAATTATTAATATATATTATATTTTATGTATTTTTATAATCAAACCCCCATTTATATTAGTATATAAGTATTTTTATTTTAGTTAGATTTATAATAGTGATAATAGAAAAATATGTGTGTTGTGAGCGGCTCCTTGTGATTGACCATAGGGTGTGCCCCAATGGTAGATTATTATGATAATAAGAATTTAATTGAAAATTGGTTCATTTAAAACCTTTAAAATCAATTTGGTTCTATTTTTTGGAGGCCAAGTACTTACGCACATTGTTTTTCATAAAAGAAACCAAAAAAATCAAAAATTTCAAAAACTAAAAAAAGAGCTTTATTATATATTTTCATTTCAAAGTTCAAGATGTATTTTTATGGTGATTATAATAATTATTGTCCTATTTAAAAAAAATATGGTTAATCTATTAGGTATGATTCATTTAAGATCCAAATGGAACAATATTCCCTAGTGATTGAAAATAATTTGAATGTTCATGAAAAATCCAGAAAGATGGTTGCATTGCTGGCTGCTGAAGTTAAAGAAGTAAAAGTATTATGGATGAGAAAAAAAATGAAAATATATAGAGAATGAAATTTTTATTCCACCTACCAGTCAAGAATACATTGGTGAGGTTGAATCTAAACTTGAAGATCCACTTCCCTCTCTAACAAATGATCTCTCAGCTTCCCTGCTTGAAGAAAAAGAGTTTGAAGCTGATTTTTTTAGGGAGATAATATTTATGAACATTCCTTTTATAAAAATTTAATTAATTATAAATTATAAAAAAAATCTCCCTTATTATGACTTTGTAGATTCAACACCACTAATGCAAACACTGGATGAATAAGATGAAGAATTACCTTACATTGAGGTGAAAATTGAGGAGTCGGTTAGCTCTACACTATTGTAAATAAGGATGATGGCACAACACAAGAAATACATGAGGAAGTAATTTATAAACCAAAAATAGAAGATAAGAAACATTCTATTCTTCTATATTAAACACTAGTGGACACCACTCCTCCATATGAAAAAATAGGGAGCACCCCTTTATTCTTTTCCCTCCCCCTCTGCACCTCAAATTTTATCATTTATTTATTTTGGGGGTTAGGGATATCTTTATTTTATATGAGGGTCATAACTTTTTTATTACTCTCATGGATTTTGGTAAAATTCATATGTGTTTATTTCTAAGCAGGAATCCCTATCCACCTTTGGATTGGGGTTAAATTGCTACAATTTCCTAACTAGGGGTAGAAAAAACCTAACACCGCTTGGAGGGTCAAACCAAGAATTATCCCCTTTATTTTAACTTCCTCTATATTTTTCCTTATTTTTCTTAAATTGTGATTTATTTAATGATTTCTAGGTTTAGTGGAATTAACTAGGATATGATCTCATGGATGACACTAGAAAATAAATTCAGGTTGTATATTTCCTTCCTTTTATTTTTTAGCCCTTATTTGTATTTTTTTGTTGACCTGAAATGTGGGGTAGTTACATTTAAGTTAGGGGAAGTGTTTAACTGCATAGTAGTTGTATTTTGTGTTATTTTTCTTTTTGTATTTAATTTTTTTAAAACCTTTTTATTTAATTAATATTCTGATAAATGTTCACACATCAATCGATTTTGAGATTATTGAAATGATTTTTGAAGAAATGGATTTTAAATGATTGTTCATGTGAAGGACTTTTTCCTTTAATTGTATTTTCAATCATTTTTATGAGTTTAACCAATTTTTGGAATCCATGACCATGAAAAACTGACTCAAAATATTTTTTTAGTCCTATGAGGTATTCTAAACCACTTCTATATATTCTTCCTAAAACCCACACTTTCTTGAGAGAAACTTGGATTTTCTATGAGAACCAGAATTTCTGACTCTTCTCTTTCAAAGATTTGGATTTATGAAATGTTTTTGACATGATTAACACATCTCTTTGGATAGAAACATTTTAACTTGATACCTATCTTAACATATATAATTTGTTAGCCTTTAGATGTCATGAATTTTATTATAGATTTAAGCCACATTAAAAGATGATTTTTCCATACCTACCCAAACTCTTAGTACTTTTACATGGATATTTCAAGTTTGAGTGTGGGGAAGGGCCTTTTGTGTGCATTTATTGGGATGTGTTTCATTTTGAGGTGGTGTGAGGTGTTTGTCATCATTTTGGGCAGTTTAGAATGATAAAATTGGGATTGATTCATCATTTCATTGTTATTTAATTATTTCATTCGGTTCTCCTAAAAAAATCAAAAAAAATCAGAAAAAATGAAAATAAATTTATTCCTTTATGGAGCTTTAAAAAAATGAAAAAAATGAAAAAAAGGAGAACATGGATGATATTATTCATTGTAATAATTTCTTGTCTCATTTCTCATGTCATAAAAATTGTACATTGTTGTTTTTCACAATTTTAAGGGGGATTAAGTGATGAATTTCCTATATTTTCACTTGATTATTCATGCATTAAACTTAAGAGTCCAACCTCCTCTTTCTATACTTAAATATTTTAATCATTTTCCCACCAAAACTAATCCATAGAATTCACATAGAAAATGTAGGAACCTGGGTCTTCTTTTCAAGCATGTTCTTCCTTTTCTGGTGTTTTTGAAGAAAGGAGGATTTTCTGGAAATTTTTAAAAGTACACGCCATGTACTTTATAAGTACACGTCATGTAATCTATTGTCGCTCATAGTCGTGTGCTGGTCGTGTAGTGGCCTTGAACATAGTCGTGTGTGGTGACCTGGAGACCGCCTAATGTGGGGGCTGGTAAGGGAAAGTACATGTCGTGTACTTCCAAATTACACACCGTGTACTTTATTTTTTTCATTAAATGGACCGAGGTCGCGTCTTATTGACAGAAACGTCTTCTTGTTCAACTTATTCATCCGAGAGAACTCGTACGGCCACAAATCTTCTCTAAGCCCCCAAGTGAGTGTCTGTTATCCGAATCGAAATTTGTCGGTTGCGTTGGAATTACATCAGTGAGTTCTCTCTTCTTCTTGAACACCATCTTCTGATTTCTCATATCTCGTGAGATATCGTTGGTTGAACTTTTTAGATGTTTTTGTAGATATACCACATTCTATGTCGATCTAAGGGATGATTCCCGAGTATAATGATCCTACAATGCCGAGGTATGTGGTTTTCTCCTTTCTGTAGAAATTCTTTGAGTTATATATGCAAAATCGCCCAAAACTCTTGAACGGGGTATTTCATGTTTACTGTTTTAGCCCTGTTATTATCATTCTATGCTTTTATTCTTGATTAGAGGTATTTTGAATGTGAATAGGGTTAATTTCTATGCTTTTTAAGTGTTTTCCCATTCATGTTCTATTTATGACCATTTGGTCCTGCTTAGCCTGTTAGGCGGCCTTGTTTGATTCCCATGCCTAGTATTATAGGATGGTGTGATTTTAATCTGACATGTTGGTATGATGTAGACTATTATTCAAGTAGTTCTTGAGGTTTACTTTGGCCGATAATATTTGTTTCACTTGTTGACTTATGCAGGGTCGTGAGAACCTGGCGTAGTAGACCATAGGGAGAATGGATGTAAGGTCTTCTCCATAGTGTCTTTTATAATATTACGATGCAAGACCATAGGGGGAATTGAAGTTTAGTGCTTCATTATAGATTTTGTAGTTCCTCTAAGTGGTCCATAGGGGGAATGATATGTGGAGTGCTTCCCTAGAGTACCTTTAGTACCAATACGAGACTATAGGGGGAATTGACGGTATGTGCTTCCTCAGAGAGTCTATACTTTAGCTGAACCAGAGGGGTGAGACTATGTGAGATTACCAGAGGGTTGATTATAATTTTTTGGTTGAACCAGAGGGGTTAGTATATGAGTACTTCCCAGAGGGTTACCTGCTTTGATTAGCTACTTACTTTATTATGAATTGAATGCCTTGAAACTATGGATTGTTACTGTTGAGTACTTCATTTTTTACTTCTTCCTTTTACTTATTACCTGCTATATACTCACTGACTGTTAGGCACAGATCTTTTGGTGGTTTCCTACTGGGATTTAGTCTCACACCCTGTTTGGGTCATTCTTTTGGTCCCAAAAATATTATATTACTATAGGTATAGATAAGGGAAAGCGCCCTTCTATTTCAGTTACTTGATTACTGAGGAGTTGGGGAGCATGGGACCAAGCTGAGCCTTGAGATGCTGAGGAGTTTATATGTTTTCTCTTGTACTTGGATTATTTCTATATTCCAGCATTTTGACTTGTTTGGCTTCTTTCCTAGACATATGTATCATGCATAATTTATATATGTGCTCCTGTTGTTTCTTACTTTCATTCTTCCATTGTTTACTATTATATGGTATTATTATTGCTTCCGTTATTACTATATGTTTTACTTCTACTATGTTACTCTTCCAATGAGGTCATAGTTTCCCCACTAACACACCCAAGGCCCTCGCTGCTATTCGTAAGCCTCTGACATTTGGGGATATGTGCTTGAGGCCATGTGACCAACCGGGTATGGGGCGCCTCTAGGTGGCTTCCCGAACCGGGACGTTACAAAGTGGTATCAGAGGAATTATTTTATTCTTGACTTATTGTTTGGAGCCTATATCCAGGGATAGAACGTAATAGGTACTTGGTAATAAGTTGGGCCCGGGAGTAGCTAACCCGTGTATAGGTAAAATCCAATCTACCTCGTTATTGCAATTTTTTAGGTTTTTCAATTTTACAGTTGATTTGATTTCACCTTGAGTGAGTCACATGTTTTTTGTTGTTATTGTTGATGGTATTAAGGTTCTATTTTTGTCTTAACCTGAGAAGATGAGGGTATTCCATCTCATGCATCATATAGAAACTTGATATAAATCACATGTCATGCATTATTTCCATGCCATTTAGGGTGCATTAGAGATTTCATGTTGTTGTGATAGATTTTGTGCTAGATATACATGATGTTGTGATAGATTCTTTGATATAATACCTTATGTTAGATAAGGTATTTCTTTGTGTAAGGTTTTGTTTGAATGAATGCCAATCTTTGGTTTTTGAGGTGTTATGGGCCCTCATAAATCAGAATTTGGTGGATCATTTCATGTTATGTTTGTTTATAACATGTTTAAGATGCCAAGATTTGATTCGCAGGGAGTATGGGCCCTCACAGATCGGAATTTGGAACTTTAAATGTTCTTTTCAGTGTTTTTTGGGTTCTGGAGTAGTTTTTGAGGCCTACTATCTAGAAAAACCCAGAATACATGGCGTGTAATGTTAAATACACACCATGTGTTCTTCTGTTCGGGAGGAAACTATTTTCATAAGTACACACTTTGTACTGTATGTACACATCGTGTAGTCTTTAACCATGTCTCAGAATGTGTGGGTGGGGACACGGGGTATGAATCTTTAGTAGAACACGTCGTGTACCCTATGTACACGCCGTGTGGTAGATCTTGTAAAATGTCCGTGTTACTAACAACACGGGTCGGTTGAGTCTTATTTAATACACGACGTGTCCATTTAGAACACGACGTGTAGTGTAACCTGAGTATTAGACTGTGTAATGAACAACATGGGTCGACAAAATCTTCCTAGTACATGTCGTGTCCGTATGGAACACGTTGTGTAGTCTTCTTCTAGGAGAACCATGTGGCTTATCCATGTAAGGGGACTTAGGAAAGGGAAAAGGATTCAAGTTCACACCGTGTATTAGGACAACATGTCGTGTGTTTGGGATGTTACACGACCAGTTGGGGCAGGAGTACACGCCCATGTGAATGGCTTAAGGGAACACGTCGTGTAGGGGACATACAGGCCATGTAGTCATGTTTTGAAAAACATGAATGTTTTCTTTCTCCTGTTACCTTCTTATACATTCGGTTTTCAGTCCTTGATAATCCTGGTTTAAGGTGTGCATTTGGCCTTGCAGAGTCATTCCACCGAGACGTCCTCTAGTTGTACGCCAATTGTAAGGTGGTGATCAGACACCGAATATGGATGATCAGGGACTTCCTGCAGATCCTCCAGTTGTGCCAGTCTTGGCACCAGTAGTTATACCTTCTATAGTTGCTGATGCACAGTTTAGGGAGGGATTTATGAGGATGATGCAGATCTTTCAGGGGGCACTGCCTCCTGCCCCGTCCATGTCAGAATTGATGTGGGGTTTTCAGCAGTAGCATCCTCCAACCTTCAAAGGGGAAGGAGGACCCCAGGCTGCAGAGTCATGGCTAGAATCCATACTGACAATATTTGAGCATCTAGAGATGCCTCTAGAGAGGAGGGTGAAGCTTGATACATACATACTACGAGATTCCGCCAAGATATGGTGGGATGTGATCTCACAGGCAGGACTTCATCAGGTTATGGCTTGGGAGGAGTTCCATTGGATATTCTATGACTAATTCTATCTGAAGACCTTGAGTGTTGATCGAGCTCGAGAGTTCATGAGTATGTACTAGGGTACTCTTTCTGTTATGGAGTATTCCTCTCGCTTCACCGAGCTTCATCGCTTTACACCCTTCCTAGGGGGGGTGGGTTGTTCATAGCAAGGAAGTTTGAGGATGGTCTCAGACAGGATATTCATTCATAGGTGAACATCTTCCGGTTAACTTCCATCACTTCTATATTCAACCTGGAACTGATAACAGAGCATAATCTGAGGGATTCTGGAGTTGTGAGATAGGTCGGCTCAACATATAGAGTTAGTATTCCCTCTATTGACAGCAGGAAGTGCCGTAGGGAGTCTTCACATAGTGATCCAAGGAGGCGTGACACTTCTTCTGGTAGCCAGGTGGTGTGCTACCAGTGCGGTAAGGGTGGGCATATGAGTCCACATTGCCTGAGAGACCTAGTGGAGTACCGATATTGTGTAAAGATGGGGAATCTTCAGCATTTCTGTCAGATATTCTCACCAGCAGCTGGTGACATGGGTTCTTCTATGACTCCTCATTCAGGAGTAGCATTACCAGTTTCTCATCATTCAGGGAACTAGAGTTCTTTCGGTCGTTCAGGATGAGGTGGAGGTCGTGGCCATGGTAACCAGTCACCAAGTTTTTAGTGACATCAAGGTGGATAAGCTATGAGTGGTCGGGTAGGGTCACAGGGCCACGGTGTAGGTCAGACTTTTGCAGTGGAGCAGACCCAACAGGAGCAGGATCTTGTACCCTCTACAGTTCGAGGAACCATTCTAGTTGCCTCAGTTTTATCTTTTTATATTTTCGATACAGGGGCTTCCCATAGCTTTATATCTGTTTCTGTCACGGAGATAATTTGGCTCTATATTTTTCCTTCCACCGATATCTTGACGTTAGACACTCCGTTGGGGACTAGTACGGCTAGTGTATGTCAGTGTAAGGAGTGCTCTCTTGAGTTTGGTGGGTGTCACTTCTTATGGGACCTCTATGTCCTAGAGATGACAGGCTATGACGTTATTCTCATAATGGACTAGTTAGTTCCCTTCCAAGCTGTTGTCGATGGTTATTGCCACAGGGTGAGTTTCACATCACCTGAGGGTGGATCACTTCTTTATAAGTGAAAATGGGATGTCCAGGTGAGCAGAGCGGGACTCAAGCATCATGGGTTAGGAGGAGTTACAACCCAGATCGCTAGTATATATCTGGATTACCAAGGGACTTCACTGATGGAATTTCCTCCAGTGGTGGATCATTTTAGAGATGTCTTCCCAGAGGACTTTTCAGGTTTTCCTCTGAAGCGTGAGGTAGACTTTTCTATTGAGCTTGTTCTAGGAGTGGTACTGGTGTCCATTACTCCTTATAGGATGGCTACTCCAGAGTTACAAGATCTCAAGAAGTAGTTGGAGGAGTTGTAGGAAAAGGGTTTCATCCAACCCAGTACTTCTCCTTGGGGTTCGTCTGTCCTGTCTATGAAGAAGGCAGATGGTACCCTCAGACTGTGTGTGGATTATCGGAAGTTTAACTAGTTAACGATCAAGAATTGATATCCCTTGTCTAGGATTGATGATCTCTTTTATCAGCTTCGAGGAGCCCAGGTGTTCTTGAAGAATTACTTGAGATCTGGTTTTCATAAGTTGTGCATTAGACCATCAGATATACCTCTTACAGCCTTTCGAAGTAGATATGGTCTATACGAGTATGTGTTTATGCCATTCAGTCTCACGAACACACCTACAGTTTTCATGTCACTGATAAACCAATTGTTCCATCCATACTTGTATTCTTTCGCAGTTGTCTTTGTGGATGATATCTTGGTGTAATATCACACTCTACACGACCATTCCACACATCTTGAGATCGTTCTGAGTAAAATAAGAGAGAACAAGTTATATGATAATCTCTCAAAATGCCACTTTTGGATGGACCAGATTCACTTCTTGGGTCATGTTATCTTAGAGACAAGAGTATCAGTAGACCCAAAGAAAGTGAGAGCAGTAGTTTCCTGGGAGCATCTGAACAACGTCTTTGAGGTACAAATTTTTCTAGGGATGGATGGATACTACAGAAATTTCATACAGGACTTTTCAAATTTACCAGCACTGTTGACGGGTCTGATTAAGAAGGGTGCGAAGTTCTTATGGTCAGATTCTTGTGAGTCGTCCTTTCAGGAGCTGAAAGGGAGGTTGACTTCAGCACTGATACTAGTATTTCTAGAGTTGGGAAAGAGCTATACTATTTACTGTGATGCATCAGGTATTGGGCTGGGAGTTGTACTTATGTAGGGAGAAGGAGTCGTTTCGTACGAGTCTCATCATTTGAGGCCACATGAGAGAAATTATCTGACGCACAATCTCCAGTTGGCTGTAGTTGTTCTTGCTTTACGCTGTTAGAGACACTATCTTCTGGGAGAGCATTTTTTGGTTTTCAAAGACCACAAAAGTCTCAAGTACATATTCACTCAGCATGACCTGAATTTGAGATAGCAAAGGTGGGTTGAGTACCTACAGTCTTTTGACTTTGAGCTTGCCTATACGCTAGGGAAAGGAAATACAGTGGCTGATGTGCTGAGCAGGAGGACCCAGATACAGGTATTTTAGGAGGCCATTAGTGAGTGGTAGCTAACGGCTCTATTCTCTGAGATTAATTTGGAGGTTCATGACGGACAGAGACAAATGTTTCTATATTTTGTAGTTGTTACCTATACACTTATTGATCGAGTGAGAATGAGGCAGCTATCAGATTCTGAAGTCCTAGTCCTAAGGGAGAGTTTGTCAGGAGAGGGCCCTATTCCTAGATATACCATAGGCGAGGATGAGATCTTGTGTTTCCAGAGGCATGTATGGGTGTTAGCAGACATACGTGAGGACCTGATACGAGACATTCATTCCTCAGTTTGGGCAGTTCATTCTGGTGTCACCAAGATGTATCATGGTCTACACCATCAGTATTGGTGGCCAGGTATAAAGAGATATGTTTCTGGTTTCATCATGAAGTGTTCCACCTGTCAGCAGGTGAAGGCAGAGCATCAGTGACCAGTAGGGCTTTTGCAGCAGTTACTCATTCCCGAGGGGAAGTGGAATGATGTTGCGATGGATTTTGTGACGGGTTTGCTGAGGTCACCACGCGGGAATGATGCAGTTTGGGTTGTTGTTGACAGACTCATGAAGGTTTCTCACTTCTTGTCTATCAAGGAGAACTTCAGTGTTGATGAGATGGGAAGGCTGGACATCCATGATATTGTACGTCTACATGGAGTTTTACACTCAATTGTTTCAAACGGGGATGCACATTTTACTTCTCGGGTCTCGCAGGGCCTTCAGAAGGCTTTGGGTACACAGGTGCTTTTGATTACATCTTACCATCCCCAGACAGATGTCAAGTCCAAGCGTACGATTTAGGTGCTTGAGGAAATGCTTTGAGCATGTATTCTGAATTTTAGATATTCTTGGGAGAAGCACATACCTCTTGTAAAGTTTTCCTACAATAATAGTTTTCAAAAAACTATTCAAATGGCACCTTATGAAGCTTTGTACGGTAAGCCATGCCAATCACCCTTATGTTGGCTAGAGGCAAGAGAGGTGGTTATGATGGGACCTCATCTTGTCCAGGAGACCACAGAGCTGATAGAGTTGATTCAGAAGAGTATGGATACTGCACAGTCTCGACAAAAGTCTTATGCTGATCGACAGAGACGACCACTGGAGTTCGACTTCAGAGATCAGTTTTTTCTACATGTCACACCGCGGTTGGGACACAAGAGGATTAGGAGAAAGGTTAAGCTTTCTCTGAGGTATGTTGGGCCGTTTGAGGTTTTGGAGAGAGTTGGTCTGGTTTCCTATTAGTTTCAGTTACCTCAAACCCATCTCATGCTTTCCAACCCGAGGAATTCGAGTTGAAGGTGGACGCCTCGTTTGAGGAGCATCCTATCTGGATTTTTGATCGAAGTACGAAGGTTCTTCATGGCCGGTATGTCCCTCTGGTATGTGTGATATGGAATCACGGGTGAGTACAAGATGAGACTTGGGATAGGGAGGCTGATGTATGATCACAGTGGCCAGAGTTGTTCGGGGTTTCTTCTTCTACGCCGCCTTGATAGAGAAATTCAGGGACAAATTTCTTTAAAGGGGAAAGTTTGTAAGAACCCGAATCTTCTTTTTATGTATGTTTTTCTTTTTCTGGTGTTTTTGAATAAAGAAGGAGTTTCTGGAAAATTTCTAAGTACATGTCGTGTACTCTGTTGTCGCTCGTAGTTGTGTGTTGGCCGTGTAGCATCCTTGCACACTACCGTGTGTGGTGACCTGGAGACCACCTAATGTGGGGGCTGGAAAGGGCAAGTACACACCGTGTACTTTCTTTTTTTTCATTAAATGGACCAGGGACATGTCTTATCGATAGAAACATCTTCTTCTTTGACTTCTTCGTTTGAGAGAACCTGTACGGCCGCGAATCTTCTCCGAGCCCCCGAGCGAGCGTTTATTCTCCAAATCAAACTTTGTCGGTTGCGTTGGAATCACATCGGTGAGTTATCTCTCAGTCTCGAACACCATATTCTGATTTCCCCTCTCTCGTGAGATATCGTTGGTTGAACGTTTTATACGTTTTTGTAGATCTACCGCGTTCTAGGTCGATCCAAGGGTCGACGCCAGAGTATAATGATCCTACAACGCCGACGTAGATAGTTTGTGCTTTTCTGTAGAAATTATTTGAGTTATATTTGAAAAATCTCCCAATACCCTTGAACGGGGTATTACATGTTTATTGTTTTATCCCTGTTATTATCCTATTATGCTTGTATTCTTTAGTAGAGGTAATTTGAATATGAATAGGGTTAATTTCTATGCTTTGGAAGTGTTTACCCATGCATGTTCTGTTTATGACTGTCTAGTCCTGCTTAGCCTGTCAGGTTGCCTTGTTTGTTTCCCATTCCTAGTATTGTAGGATGGTGTGATTTTTATCTGGCATGCTGATGTGTTATAGACTATTAGCCAATTAGTTCTTGAGGTTTACTTTGGCCGATACGCTTTTCTGTACTTATTGACTTACACTGGGTCATGAGAACCCGGTGTAGTAGACCATAGATAGAATGGATGTAAGGGCTTCTCCAGAGTGTCTTTTATAATATTACAATTTGATACCACAAGGGGAATTGACGTTGAGTGCTTCCTCAGAGAGTCTGTAGTTCCTCGATGTGGGCCACAGGGGGAATGAGATATTGAGTGCTTCCCCAAAGTTCCTTTAGTACTGATACGAGACTATAGGGGGTATTGACGGTGAGTGCTTCCTCAGAGAGTCTATACTTTAGCTGAACCAGAGGGGTGAGACTGTGTGTGCTTCCCAGAGGGTTGCTTGTACTTGTTTGGTTGAATTATAGGGATTAGGTTGTGAGTACTTCCAGAGGGTTACCTGCTTTGATTAGCTTCTTACTTGATTATGAATTGAATGCCTTGAAACTGTGGATTGTTACTACTGAGTACTTCATTGTTTACTAATTACTTTTACTTATTACCTTATATATACTCACTGACTGTTAGGCACAGATATTTTGGTGGTTTCCTATGGGGATTTAGTCTCACACCATGTTTGGGTCATCCTTTTGATCCCAAAAATATTATATTGTTGTAGGTATGGATAAGGGAAAGTGCCCTTCTACCTCAAATACTAGACTGTTGAGGAGCTGGGGAGAATGGGACCAAAATGAGGCTTGTGATGCTGAGGAGTTTATCTATTTTCTCTTATACTTGTATTATTTCTGTATTCCAGCATTGTGACTTGTTTGGATGATTTCCTTGACATATATATCATGCAATATTTATATATGTGCTCCTGTTGTTTCTTACTTTCAGTCTTCCATTGTTTACTATTGTATGGTATTATTATTGATTCCACTATTACTATATGTTTTACTTCTGCTACATTACTCTACCAATGATGGAATAGTTTCCCCACTAACACACCCAAGGCTCTCACTGCTAGTCGACAGCCTCTGTCATTTGGGGAAATGTGCTTAAGGCCATGTGATCAACCAGGTACGGGGCACCTCTGGGTGGCTTCTAGAACCAGGAAGTTACAGAAAATACCTCATGATTGAATTCATTTTCATATTTAACACTTTGTAGAGATGATAATTGTCATGAGCCAATGGTGATACATGAAATTTCCAAGTATGAGCATAACTCCAAATTTAATTTCTCTTGAGTGAAGAGCGGCATAAAATTCAATATGAGGTAGGTTTTGATTAGACCATGGATGAATTTATAAGGTTGAAAAAATTTATATGTGAGGAATAAAAATGAGAGGTAATTGTTTTTCATATAGGAGACATGATGGAATTCTGTTTTAAAAATGATCGTGGATGTTTTCTCATTTTTTATTGTTGTGTGGATTTTGATTTGAATATATTATGATTTCCAAGGAGTGAAATGTTTAAGTGTGGGAGAATTGAAAAATCCAATATTTTAAATTATTTTAAATTTAATTTCAATTTTATAATTCCACCATTGTCATTATTTTAAGGGAAATTGTCAAATTTTATTATTTTTGAAGTATTTTGAACTTAATTGTAAAAATGACCAATTTTGGATTTCAACTATTTTAATTTATTTTTTGTATTTTGGAAATACCTTTTTGTATAATGATAAAAATTATGAAAATCATTTTTTTAGGTTTTTTAACATATTTGGATACATTTCATCATTATGGAGTCCAAGCTCAGTCAATCATTTGGGTGTCCGAAACTAGCTCACAAATCGAGCCTAAAAAACTATGAATAGATCTGGAAATATTTAGAGATGAGCTTATATATAGAAGTGGGATGGTACAAAAGATCTTAAATTCGACATGAATCTTTAGAAGGAATTAATGAAGAACTTTTAGGAATTAGTTCATGCAAATATTCCTCTAGGAAGGTCATAATGGCATGGGAAGTTGGACAAGTGGAATATGAAGAGTCACCTGGACAAATTAAATGTTCCAGACTAAAATAGTAATAACGCATTCCACATGTGTCCATTAAAGATGAAATTTGGAGGGTGGACTCCTGACATAAAATGGAATAAATTTTATGAAGGACCCTTTACAATATTTTTCCATTAATTTGTCCATACATGCGAATATTTTCAGAGGTAAAATTTTGGAGTGAAAATGTCTCACCCTTTCTCTATAAATTGTCACCGCCCCTCCCATTACAAAGGATAGACATTTCAAGGGGGGAAAGGTGGAGTTTATATTATGTAATAATTTTTTATATTTTTATTATATATTATCTTAGTTATTATTTTTATTTTGTTCATTTATATTCTCTTTCATTTTCTATTTTGTGTTCCCCCATCATGATCCTTCTAATATTTATAAAGGTGGATAACTAGCTCTCATTGTTGTTCGAGGGGGGGAGTGGCGGTTCTTGAGTTCATTGTGGTTAAATTTTTATATTTATTTTATTCTAATCATTTAAATAGTGGTGAAACAGGTTTGGTTTAGGTTTCAACCCACTTTCACTACTATTGAGTTCTTCTTCCTGTTTTAATCTTTTTCCTCTCCTTCATCATCATAATGTTGTATCTAGAGTGGAGTAGCATTGTGGTGATGATGTCAGTGAGTATTATCTTTAATTTGAAGGGTCATTTCAGGATAATAAAAATTCATGGGAAGGTTTTGAGTGATAGGTTTGATCTCAAAATTTAGTAGAATATTGAGAATAAATTTTCTTTAAAGAATAATGATTTTATCACCATGATCTCTCAAGAATGAAAATGATTCTTCACTAACTTCTTTGTATATTATTATATATTTTATGTATTTGTAGATTCAACCCCCCATTTATATTATTATATAAGTATTTTTATTCAAACTAGATTTATAATAGTGACAATAGAAAAATATGTGTGTTGTGAGTGGCCTCCTTGTGATCGGACCTAGGGTGTGCGCCTATGGTTCATTCTTATGATAATAATAATTTCATTAAAAGTGGTTTTTGAAAAACAAATAATATCAATTTGGAATCGTTTCTGAGGAGGCCAAGTGCTTACACACACTTTTTTTCATAAAAGAAAACAAAAAAAATAAAAAAAAATAAAAAAAAGAGCTTTATTGCATATATTTCATTTCAAAGGTCAAGATGGATTTTTATGGTGATTATTATGATTATTTTACTGTTGAAAAATTTTATGGTGAAACTAGTATAGATGATTCATTGAATATATCAATGGAATAAAATTCCCTCATAATTGAAAATAATTTGAAAGTTCTTGAAAAAGAAAGAAATATGGTTGTGTTGCTGGCTGCTAAAGTTGAAGAAGTAAAATTATTATGGATGGAAAAACAAAAATTAAAATCTATAGAGAATAAATTTTTTGTTCCACATACCTTTAATGAATACATTGGTGAGGTTGAATCAAAACTTGAATATCCACTTCCATCTCCAACAAATGAGTTCCCAGCTGCCCTGCTTGAAGAAAAATAGTTGAAGTTAAATTTTTTGAGGGAGATAAAATTTATAAACATTCCTTTTATACAAATTTAATTAATTATAAATTTAAAAAATCCCCCCTTATTATTAATTTCTAGATTCATCACCACTAATGCAGTCCTTGGATGAATAATATGAATAATTACCATGCATTGAGGTGAAAATAGAGGAGTCAATCAAGCTTTACACTACTGCAAATAAGGATGATGGCACAACATAAGAAATACATAAGGAATCATTTTAAAAAAAATCATAATATAAGCCTTGTCCTATTCTTCTATATTTAACACCAGTGGACACCACTCCTATTGATGAAAAAAAAACATGGAGCACTCCTTTATTATTTTCCCTCCCCCTTTGCACCTCAAAATTTCTCATTTATCTCTTCTAGGGGTTAGGGCTATTTTTCTTTTATATGTGAGTCCTGAATTTTTATTACTCTCATGGATGTTTGGAAATTTTATATGTGTTTTTTTATAATCAAGAAGCTCCATCCACCTTTGTATTGGGGTTAAACCATTGCAACTGCCTGACTAGGGGCAGTAAAAACCCAGCACCCGCTTGGGGGTCAAACTAAGCATTATCCCATCTATTTTAACTTCCTCTTTATTTTTCCTTATTTTTCTTATGATTTTAATTATTTCATGCTTTTTAGGTTTAGTGGCACTATCTAGGAGTTGATCTCATGGATTCCACTAGAAAATAATGTCAGGTTGTATCTTTCCTTCCTTTTATTTTTCTACCCTTATTTTTATTTTTTTATTGAGATGAAATAAGGGGTAGTTATGTTTAAGTGTTGGGGAGTGTCAAACTATATAGATATTTTGTTCTATGTTATTTTTATTTTTTTCTGACATTTTTTAATAACCTTGTGATTTAATGAATATTCTGATCATTTTTCACACATCAATTGAATTTGATATTATTTAAATGATTTTTGAAGAAAGAGATTTCAAATAATTGTTGATATGAAGGATTTTTTCCTTGAATTGGATTTTCAATCATTTTTATGAGTTTGACCAATTTTTGGAATCCATTCCCATGAAACACTGACTCAAAATATTTTTCCAGTCCTTTGATGTATTCTGAACCACTTTGATATATTCTTCCTAATACCCACACTTTCTTAAGAGAAACTTGGATTTTGTGTAAGAATCGGAATTTGTGAATTTTCTCTTTCAAATTTTTGGGTTTATGGAATATTTTTGACATGATTTAGGCATATATTTGGATAGTAAAATTTTAAATTGATACCTACCTTTACATATATCCTTTGTTAGACCTTAGATTCCATGAATTTCCTTATATTTTTAAGCTACATTTAAAGCTGATTTTTCTTTACCTACCCACACTCTTAGTATTTTTGCATTAATATTTCAAGTTTGAATGTGGGGGCAGGGCCTTTCATATGCATTTTTTGGGATGTGTTTATTTTTTTTGTCGTGTGATGTGTGTGTCATAATTTTTGGTAGTAGAGAATAAGAAAATTAGGTTTCATTCATCATTTAAAAGTTATTTAATTATTTCATCCGGTTCTCCTTAAAAAATGAAAATAAAATAAAATAAATGAAAATAAATTTGTACCTTTATGGATCTTTAAAAAAATTGAAAAAAAGAGAAAATGGATGATATTATTCATTTTAATCATTTCTTGGCTCATATCCCATGTCATAAAAATTGTTTGGTGTTATTTTTCACAATTGTAATGGGGATTGAGTGGGGAATTTCCTATATTTTCACTTGATTATTCATGCATTGAACTTAAGAGTCTAACCACCTTTTTCAAGCCTTAAATATTTTAATCATTTTCCCACCAACCCTAATCCATGGAATTAACCTAGAAAAACCTCATTATTGAATTAATTTTCATGTTTCATGCTATGGAGAGATGATAATTGTCACAAGCCAATGGTGATACATGCAATTTCCAAGTATGATCATAACTCTAAATTTAATATCTCTTGAGTGAAGGGTGATAAAAAATTCAATGTTAGGTAGGTTTTGATTGGACCATGGATGAATTTATGAGTTTAAACAAATTTATATGTGAGTAATGAAAATGATATGGAGTTTTATTTCATATTGGAGACATAATGGAATTATTTTTTAGAAATAATCATAGATGTTTTCTCATTTTTTATTATTGTGTGGATTTTGATTTGAATGTATAATGATTTCCCAAGAGTGAAATGTTTAAGTGTGGTATAATTGAAAAATACAATATTTTCAATTATTTTGATTTTAATTTCAATTTTTTAATCCCACAATTTTATTTTTTTAAGGGAAATTGTAACATTTTATTGTTTTTGAATTATTTTGAACTTAATTGCAAAAATGGCCAATTTTTTATTTCAACTATTTTAATTTATTTTGTATTTTGGAAATACAATTTTCTATAATGATCCAAATTTAGAAATTAATTTTTTAAGTTTTTTAACATATTTGGATACATTTCATCCTTATGGAGTCCAAGATCAGTCAATCATTTTGTGGCTCAAAACCAACTCACAAATTAGGCCTCAAAAATTGTGAATAGATCTCAACATATTTAGAGATGAGCATATATATTGAAGTGGGCTAGCCCAAAATATCTTAAATTCTACATGAATTTGTAGAAGGAATTAATGAATAAATTTAATTAATTATTTCATGAGAATATGCCTCTAGGAAGGTCATAATGTCATGGGAATTTGGACAAGTGGAATACAAAGAGTCACGTGGCTAGATTAATTATTCCATACTAAAATAGTAATAACTCTTTCCACACATGTCTATTCAATCTAAAATTTGTAGTGTGGATGTGGGACATAAAATGGAACAACGTTTATGAAGGACCCTTTACAATATTTTCCATTAATTGGGCTCTCTATGCGAATATTTAGAGGTCAGATTTTGGCGGGAAAATGTCTCACCATTTCTCTATAAATTTTCACCTCCCCTCCCATTAAAAAGGATATCCATTTCAAGGGAGAGAGGTGGAGTTTAGTTTCTATAATAGTTTTTTATATTTTCATTATATATTATCTTATTTATTATTCTTATCTTTTTCATTTCTCTTCTCTTTCATTTTTTTTATTTTCTTTTTCCCCATCGTGATCCTTCTAATCTCCATGCAAGTAGAGAACTAACTCTCGTTATTGTTCAAGGTGGGGAGTGGTGGTTCTTGAGTTAATTGTGCTTAAATTTTTTTCTTTATTTTATTTTACGAATTTCAATAGTGGTGAAATATTTTTGGTTTAGCTTTTACCCCACTTTCACTACTATTGATTTATTCTTCCAATTTTAATATTTTTCCTCTCCTTCATCATCATAATGTTGTATCCAGGGTATAGTAGCATTGTGGTGATGATGTTAGTGATTATTATCTTCCATGTGTAGGGTCGGTGCAGGATAAAAAAAAATTATTGGAATGTTTTGAGTGATAGGGTTGATCTCAACATTTAGTATAATATTGAGAATAAATTTTCTTTCAAGAACAATGATTTTATCACCATGATCTCCCAAGAACGAAAACAATTCTTCACTAACTTCTTTTTGTATTATTTACTTTATTTATGTTTTTAATT
The DNA here is from genome assembly GCA_963277665.1 of Viscum album. NCBI lineage: Eukaryota > Viridiplantae > Streptophyta > Magnoliopsida > Santalales > Viscaceae > Viscum > Viscum album. The sequence goes on along the minus strand of OY728130.1, from coordinate 629,918,379 downwards.
TTAATTATTAATATATATTATATTTTATGTATTTTTAGAATAAAAACCCATTTATATTAGTATATAAGTATTTTTATTTTAGTTAGATTTATAATAGTGACAATAGAAAAAAATGAGTGTTGTGAGTGGCCTTCTTATGATCGACCCTAAGATGTGCCCCTATGGTTCATTCTTAAGATAATAATAATTCAATAAAATAGTGTTTTTTGATAAACCACTACTATCAATTTTTTATCGTTTCTAGGGAGGTAAAGTTCTTACGCACACTTTTTTTCATAAAAAAACCAAAAAAATCAAAATTTTCAAAAACTAAAAAAAAGAGCTTTATTGCATATATTTCATTTCAAAGGTCAAGATGGATTTTTGTGGTGATTATTTTAATTATTGTCCTATTGAATTTTTTTTTTTTGAAAACCTAATAGGGATTATTCAATAAATATCTAAATGGAATAAAATTCCCTCATGATTGAAAATAATTTGAATGTTCTTGAAAAAACAAAAAAGATGGTTGTGTTGTTGTTCATCGAAGTTGAAGAAGTAAAACTCTTATGGATGGAAAAAAATTGAAAATAGGTAGAGAATGAAATTTTTGGTCCACATACATTTCAAAAATACATTGGTGAGTTTGAATCCAAACTTAAAGATCCACTTCCCTCTCCAAAAAATGAGCTCCCAGCTGTCCTGCATGAAGAAAAAGAGTTTGAAGCTAGATTTTTTGAGGGAGATAAAATTTATAAACATTCATTTTATATAAATTTCATTAATTATAAATTTCAAAAAAATCTCCCTTATTCTGACTTTTTAGATTTAGCACCACTAATGAAGGACCTGGATGAAGAAGATGAATAATTTCCTTGCGTTGAAGTGAAAATGGAGGAGTCAATCAAGCTCTACACTGTTGCAAATAAGGATGATGGAACAACATAATAAATACATGAGGAATAATTTTCTAAACAAAAATCATAAGATAATCCACATACTATTCTTATATATTCAACACAAGTGTACACCACTCCTCTAGATGAAAAAAAACAGGGAGCACTCCTTTATTCTTTTCCCTCCCCCTCTGCACCTCAAATTTTATCATTTATCTCTTCTGGGGGTTAGGGCTATTTTTCTTTTATATAAGGGTCCTGATTTTTTATTAATATCACAGATGATGGAAAAATTAATATGTGTTGGTTTCTAATCAATAAGCTCTATCCACATTTGGATTTGGGTTAAACCACTGAAACTCCTTGACTAGGGGCAATAAAAACCTAGCACCCACTTAGGGGTCAAACCAAGCATTATCCCCTTTATTTTAACTTCCTCTTTATTTTTCATTTTTTTATTATGATTTTATTTATTTCATGATTTCTAGGTTTAGTGGAAGTATCTAGGATATGATCTCATATATTCCACTATAAAATAAAGTCATATTGTATCTTTCCTTTCTTTTATTTTTCGACACTTATTTTTATTTTTTTCATTGAGATGAAATGAGGGGTAGTTAGGTTTAAGTGTGGGGGAGCGTCAACCTAAATAGCTATTTTTTTGTGTGTAATTTTTCTTTTGTTCTTTCATATTTTAATAACCTTGTGCTTTAATGAATATTCTGATCATTTTTCAAATATATATCAATTTTGAGATAATTGAAATGATTTTTAAAGAAAAGGATTTTAAATGATTTTTGATGTGAAGACATTTTCCTTGAATTGGATTTTCAATAATTTTTATGAGTTTGACCAATTTTTGGAATCCATGCCCATGAAACAATGACTCAAAATATTTTTCCATTCCTTTGAGGTATTCTGAACCACTTTTATATATTCTTTCTAATACCCATACTTTCTTGAGAGAAACTTAGATTTTTTGTAAGAACCAGAATTTGTGACTTTTCTATGTCAAAGCTTTGGATTTATGGAATTTTTTTCACATAATTGAGGCATATCGTTTCATAGACACATTTTAACTTGAGACCTTAATTTACATATATCCTTTGTTATCCCTTATATTCCATGAGTTTCCATATATGTTTAAGCCACATCACAAGCTGATTTTTTATTACCTACCCACACTCTTAGTATTTTTGCTAGATATTTCAAGTTTGAATTTGGTGGAAGGGCCTTTCTATGTGTTATTTGGGATGTGTTTAATTTTTTTGTGGTATGAGGTGTGTATAATAATTTGGGGTAGTGGAGAATGATAAAATTGGGTTTGAGTCATCATTTAACTTTTAATTAATTGTTTCATCTGGATCTTCTTAAAAAATCAAAAAAAAAAACAAAAAAAAAAGTTGTGCCTTTATGGGTATTTAAGAAAAAGAATAAAATTGAAAAAAAAAGATAAATTGGATGGTATTATTCATTTTAATAATTTCTTTTAAAATATTTCATGTCATAAAAATGGGGTGGTGTTGTGTTTCATAATTGTAATGGGGATTGAGTGAGCAATTTCCTATGTTTTCACTTGATTATTCATACATTGAACTTAAGAGTCTAACATCCTTTTTCTAGCCTTAAATATTTTAATCATTTTCCCACGAACCCTGATCCATGGAATTAACCTAGAAAATATCTCATGATTGAATTCATTTTCATGTTTTATGATTTGAATAGATGATAATTGTCACAAACCTATGGTAATACATGTAATTTCCAAGTACGAGCATAACTCTAAATTTAATTTCTCTTGAGTGAAGGGTGACATAAAATTCAATGTGAGGTAGGTTTTGATTGGAACAATGGTGAATTTATGAGGTTGAAAAAATTTATATGTGAGGAATGAAAATGAGAGGGAATTGTTTAATATAGAGGAAACATTATGTAATTCTATTTTAGAAATGATCTTGGATATTTTCTCATTTTTTATTATTGTGTGGATTTCGATTTGAATATATGATGATTTCCCAGGAGTGAAATGTTTAAGCATTAGAGAATTAAAAATTCCAATATTTTCAATTATTTTAATTTTAATTTCAATTTTTTAATCCCACTATGGTATTATTTTAAGGGCAATTGTCATGTTTTATTATTTTTGAAGTATTTTGAACTTAATTGCAAAAATAACCAATTTTGGATTTCAACTGTTTTAATTTATTTATGTATTTTGGAAATACCATTTTATATAATGATCCAAATTGTGAAATTCATTTTTTTTGTTTTTTAAAATCTTTGGATACATGTAATCCTTTTAGAGTCCAAGCTCATTCAATAATTTTGGGGCCTAAAACCAGCTCACAAATCGGGCCTCAAAAACTGTGAATAGATCTGGACAAATTTAGATATGAGATTATATATAGAAGTGGGATGGATCAAAAGATCTTAAATTTGACATGAATATGTAGAAGGAATTAAATAAGAACTTTAATTAATTATTTCATGAAAATATTCCTCTGGGAAGGTCATAATGGCATGGGAAGTTGGACAAGTGAAATATGAAGAGTTACTTGGCCAGATTAAATGTTCTAGACTAAAATAGTAATAATTATTTCCTCACGTGTCCATTAAAGCTAAAATTTAGAGGGTGGAAGTGGTATATAAAATGGAATAACTTTTATGAATGAACATTTACAATATTTGTTCATTTATTAGGCCATCCATTCTAATATTTTTGGAGGTCAAATTTTGGAGCAAAAATGTCTCACCCTTTCTCTATAAATTGTCACCTCCGCTCCCATTAAAAAGAATAAACATTTCAAGGGATAAAGGGGGGGTTTAGTTTCCGTAATATTTTTTTATATTTTAATTATATATTATATTTATTATTATTATTATTATTTTCATTTCTATTATCTTTCATTTTCTATTTTGGTTTCCCCCACCGTGATCCTTCTAATCTCAAAGCAAGTGGAGAACTAACTCTCATTATTGTTCAAAAGGGGAGTAGTGGTTATTGAGTTCATTATGCTTAAATGTTTATATTTATTTTATTCTAATAATTTAAATATTGGTAAAATAGTTTTGGTTTAGGTTTCACCCCACTTTCACTACTATTGAGTTCTTATTCCCGTTTTCATCTTTTTCCTCTCCTCCATCGTCATAATGTTGTATCCATACTAGAGTATTATTCTGGTGATGATTTCAGTGAGTATTATCTTGCATGTTGAGGGTCAGTGTGGGATACTAACAATTCATGTGAAGTTTTTGAGTGATGGGGTTGATCTCAACATTTAGTATATTTATAATAGTGACAATAGAAAAATATGTGTGTTGTGAGTAGCATCCTTGTGATCGACCCTAGGGTGTACCCTATGGTTCCTTATTAGGATAATAATAATTTAATTAAATAGAGGTTCTTGATAAACTTCTAACATAAATTTGGCATCATTTATGGAGATTTCAAGTTCTTACAAACACTATTTTTCATAAAATAAACCAAAAAAATCAAAATTTTCAAAAACAAAAAAAATAGATTTATTGCATATCTTTCATTTCAATGGTCAAGATGGATTTTTGTGGTGATTATTATTATTATTGGTATTTTGAAAAATTTTATGGTGAAACTAGTAGGGATGATTCATTTAATATCTAAATGGAATAAAATTCCATCATTATTGAAAATAATTTGAAATTTCTTAAAAAGTAAAGATTGATGGTAGTGTTGTTGGCCGCCAAAGTTGAAGAAGTAAAAGTATTATGTATGTAAAAATGAAAATGAAAATATATATATAATTAAACTATTATTAAACCTAACTTTCAATAATACATTATTGAGGTTGAATCCAAACATGAAGATCCACTTCCCTCTCCAATAAATGATCTCCTAGCTGCCTTTCTTGAAGAAAAAGAGTTCGAAGCTGAATTTTTTTAGGGAGATAAAATTTATAAACATTACTTTTATAAAAATTTAATTAATTATAAATATAAAAAAATATCCCTTATTCTTACTTTTTATATTCAGCACCACTAATGTAGGACCTCGATGAAGAAGATGAATAATTACCTTACGTTGAGGTGAAAATGGAGGAGTCAATCAAGCTCTACACTACTACAAATGAGGATAATGGCACAACATAAAAAATACATAAGGATTCATTTTATAAAGAAAAAATATAATAGAAGACACATACTATTATTATATCTTCAACACAAGTGGACACCACTCCTCTATATGAAAAAAATAGGGAACACTCCTTTATTCTTTTCCCTCCCCCTCTACACCTCAAATTTTCTCATTTATTATTCTAAGGGTTAGGGATATTTTTATTTTATATGATGGTCTTGAATTTTTATTACTCTCATGGATGTTGTAAAATCCATATTTGTTGGTTTTTAAGCAATAATATCCATACTCCTTTACATTTTGGTTAAACCATTGCAACTGCCTGACTAGGGGTAGTAAAATCCTATCACCCACTTGGGGGTCAAACCAAGAATTTTCCCATTTATTTTAACTTCCTCTTTCTTTTTCCTTATTTTTCTTATGCTTTTATTTATTTAATGATTTCTTGGTTTAGTGGTAGTACCTAGGAGATGATCTCATGGATGCCATTGGAAAATAAAGTCAGGTTGTATCTTTCCTTCCTTTTATTTTTCTGCCCTTATTTTTAAGTTTTTTATTGATATGAAGTGAGGGGTAGTTAGGTTTAAGTGTGGGGGATTTTCAACATGCATAGATATTTTGTTTTGTGTTATTTTTATTTTTTTATTTCATTTTTAATAACCTTGTGATTTAATGAATATTTTGATTATTTTCCACACATCAATATATTTTGATATTATTTAAATGATTTTTGAAGAAAATGATTTCAAATGATTATTTATGTGAAGACTTCTTCCTTGAATTGGATTTTCTATAATTTTTATGAGTTTGACCAATTTTTAGAATCCATGCCCATGAAATAGTAACTCAAAATATTTTTCCATCCCTGTGAGATATTCTGAACCACTTTGATATATTCTTCCAAATATCCACACTTTCTTGAGGGAAACTTGGATTTTGTGTCAGAACTAAAATTTGTGACGTTTCTCTTTCAAAGATTTGGATTTATGGAATGTTTTTGACATGATTGAGGCATAACATTGGATATCTAAATTTTAACTTGAGACCAAACTTTAAATATATCTTTAATAATACCTTAGACCCCATGAATTTACTTATAGGTTTAAGCCACATTACAATCTGATTTTTCCTTACCAACCTGCACTCTTAGTATTTTGGCATGGATATTTCAAGTTTGAATTTGGGTGAAGGGCCTTTCGGGTGTGTTCTTTGGGTTGTGTTTCATTTTTTTATGGTGTGTGGTGTGTTTCATAATTTTGGTCAGTGTATAATGATAAAATTGGGTTTGAGTCATCATTTCAATTTTATTTAATTATTTCATCCAGTTCTTCTTAAAAATTTAAAAAAAACAAAAAAAATGTGAAAATAAAGTTGTGCTGTTATGGAGATTTAAAAAAATAAAAAAATGAAAAAAATAACATGGATGATATTATTCATTTTAATAATTTCATGTATCATATCCCATGTCATAAAAATGGGGTGGTGTTGTGTTTAATAATTGTAATGGGGGTTGAGTGAGGAATTTCCTATGTTTTCACTTGATTATTCATGCATTGAACTTAAGAGTATAACATCCTTTTTCTAGCCTTAAATAATTTAATCATTTTCACACCAACACTAATCCATGGAATTAACCTATAAAATACCTCATGTTTGAGATAATTTTCATGTTTCACACTATGGAGAGATGATAATTATCACAAGCCTATGGTGATACATGCAATTTCCAAGTATGATCATAACTCCAAATTTAATTTCTCTTGAGTGAAGAGTGACATAAAATTCAATGTGAGGTAGGTTTTGATTGAACCATGTATGAGAATTTATGAAGTTGAAAAAATTTATATGTGAGGAATGAAAATGAGAGGTAATTGTTTTTCATAGAGGAGACATGATGCAATTCTATATTAGAAATGATCATGGATGTTTTCTCATTTTTTATTGTCGTGTGGATTTTGATTTGAATATGTGTTGATTTCATAGGAGTGAAATGTTTAAGTGTGGTAGAATTGAAAAAATAAATATTTTCAATTATTTTAATCATAATTTCAATTTTTTAATCCCAATATTGTATTATTTTAAGGGAAATTGTCACATTTTATTGTTTTTGAAGTATTTTGAACTTAATTACAAAAATGACCAATTTTGGATTTCAACAGTTTTAATTTATTTCTGTATTTTGGAAATACCATTTTCTATAATGATAAAAATTGTGAAATTCCTTTTTTTTAAGTTTTTTAAAATATTTGGATACATGTCATCATTCTAGATTCCAAGCTCATTCAATCATTTTGGGCCCAAAACCAGCTCACAAATCGGGTCTCAAAAACTGTGAATAGATCTAGAAATATTTATATATGAGCTTATAAATAGAAGTGGTCTGACCCAAAAGATATTTAATTAGACATAAATATGTATAAGGAATTAATTAAGAACTTTCATGAAGTAGTTCATGTGAATATGCCTCTGGTGAGGTCATAATGGCATGGGAAGTTGGACAAGTGGAATATGAAGAGTGGCCTGGACATATTAAATGTTCTAGACTAAAATAGTAATAATTATTTCCAAACATGTCCATTAAAGCTTAAATTTGGAGGGTGGGTGAGGGACATAAAATGGGAAAAATTTTATGAATGAATCATTACAATATTCTTCCATTAATTGGGCCATACATGCAAATATTTTCGGTGGTCAAATTTTAGAGCGAAAATGTCTCACCCTTTCTCCATAAATTGTCACCACCCCTCTCATTACAAATGATATCCATTTCAAGGGGGGAAAGGTGGAGTTTATTTTTTGTAATAGTTTTTTATATTTTAATTATATATTATCTTAGTTATTATTATTATTATTTTCATTTCTCTTATCTTTCATTTTCTATTTTGTTTTCCCCAACTGTGATCATTCTAATCTCCATGCAAGTGGAGAACTAACTCTCGTTGTTGTTCGAGTGGTGGAATGGTGGTTCTTGAGTACATTGTGCTTAAATGTTTATATTTATTTTATTCTAAGAATTTAAATAGTGTTGAAACAGGTTTGGTTTAGGTTTCACCCCACTTTCAGTACTATTGAGTTCTTCTTCCTATTTTAATCTTTTTCTTCTCCATTATCATAATGTTGTATCTATAGTGGAGTGGCATTTTGGTGATGATGTCAGGGAGTATTATCTTGAATTTTTAGGGTAGGTACAAGAAAATAACAATTCATGGGAATATTTTGAGTGATAGGGTTGATCTCATTATTTAGTAGAATATTGAGAATAAATTTTATTTAAAGAACAATGATTTTATCACCATGATCTCCCAAGAACGAAAAAGATTCTTCACTAAATTATTTGTGTCTTATTTATTTTCTTTATGTTTTTAATTTTCATTATTAATATATTTTATATTTAATATTTTTTTAGAATCAAACCCCAATTTATATTATTATATAAGTATTTTTATTTTAGTTAAATTTATAATAGTGACAATAGAAAAATATGTGTGTTGTGAGTGGCATACTTCTGATCGACCCTAGGGTGTGCCCCTATGGTTTATTCTTAGGATAATAATAATTTAATTAAATCTTGGCACGTGATAAACCACTAACACCAATTTTGAATTTTTTCTAGGGAGGCCAAGTGCTTACATACACTATTTTTCAAAAAGAAACAAAAAAAATTAAAATTTTCAAAAACTAAAAAAAAAGAACCTTATTACATATCCTTCATTTAAAAGTTCAAGATATATTTTTTTGGTGATTATTATGGTTATTGTCCTGTTGAAAATTTTTATAGTGAACATATTAGGGATGATTCATTGAAGATATAAATGGAATAAAATCCTATTATGATTGAAAATAATTTGAAAGTTCTTGAAAAATAAAGAAAGATGGTTGTGTTGTCAGCCATAGAATTTAAAGAAGTAAAAGTCTTATGGATGGAAAAAAAATATGAAAATATATAGAGAATGAATTTTTTTTCACCTGCCTTTCAAGAATACATTGGTGAGGGTGAATCCAAACTTGAATATCCACTTCCCTCTTCAAAAAATGAGCTCTCAGCTGCCCTGCTTGAAGAAAAAGAGTTTGAAGTTAAATTTTTTGAGGGAGATAAAATTTATGAAGATACATTTTATAAAAAATTCATTAATTATAAATTTCAAAAAAAAATCTCCTTTATTCTGAATTTTTAGATTCTGTACCACTAATGTAGGCTCTCAATGAAGAAGATGAATAATTGCGTTGCGATGAGGTGAAAATGAAGGAGTCAATCGAGCTCTACACTACTGCAAATGAGGATGATGGCACAACACAAGAAATACATAAGGAATAATTTTCTACAAAAAAACCATAATATAAGCCCCATCCTATTATTCTATCTTTAACATCAGTGGATACCACTCATCTAGATGAAAAAAATAGAGAACACTCCTTTATTCTTTTCCCTCCCCCTTTGCACCTCAAATTTTCCCATTTATCACTTCTGGGGGTTAGGGATATTTTTATTTTATATGAGGGTCCTAGATTTTTATCACTCTCATGGATATTGTAAAAATTCATTTGTGTTTGTTTCTAATTAATAAGATCTATATACCTTTGTATTGGGGTTAAACCACTGAAACTGGCTGACTAGGGGAAGTAAAAACATAGCACCCACTTGAGGGTTAAACTAGGCATTATCCTCTTTATTTTAACTTCCTCTTTATTTCCCCTTATTTTTATTATGGTTTTCTTTATTTCATGATTTCTAGGTTTAGTGGCAATATCTATGAGCTGATCTCATGGATTCCATTAAAAAATAAAGTCAGGTTGTATCTTTCCTTCCTTTTATTTTTCTACCCTTATTTTTATTTTTTTTATTGAGATGAAATGAGGGTAGTTAGGTTTAAGTGTGGGGAGTGTCAACTTGGATAGATATTTTGTTATTTGTTATTTTTATGTTTGTATTTAATTTTTTAATAACCTTGTACTTTAATGAATATTCTGATAATTTTTTAAACATTAATCAATTTTGATATTATTGACATGATTCTTGATGAAAATGATTTTAAATGATTTTTGATGTGAATAATTTTTCCTTAAATTGGATTTTCAAGCATTTTTATGAGTTTGACCAATTTTTGGAATCCATTCCCATGAAACACTAAATAAAACTATTTTTCTAATCCTATGAGTTATTCTGATCCACTTTTATATATTCTTCCTAATACTCATACTTTATTAAGAGAAATATGGATTTTTTATAAGAACCAGAATTTGTGACTTTTCTTTTTCAAAGATTTTAGTTTATGGAATGTTTTTCTACATGATTGAGGCATCTCTTTGGATAACCACATTTTAACTTGAGACATACATTTACATATATCCTTTGTTAGCCCTTAGATTCCATAAATTTTATTATAGGTTTAAGCCACATTACAAGCTGATTTTTCCTTACATACCCACACTCTTAGTATTTTTGCATGGGTATTTCAATTTTGAATTTAGGGGAAGGGCCTTTTGTTTGTGTTATTTTGGATGTGTTTCATTTTTTTGTGGTGTGAGGTGTGTGTGTCATGATTTTGGGCAGTGGAGAATGATAAAATTGGGTTTGACTCATTATTTCAATGTTATTTAATTATTTCATCTGATTCTCCTTCAAAAATGAAAAAAAAAATCAAAAAAATGAAAATAAAGTTGTGCCTTTACGCAGATTTAAAAAAAAAGAAAAAAATTGAAAAAAAGGATAACATGGATGATATTATTCATTTTAATCATTTCTTGGCTCATGTCCCATGTCATAAAAATGGGGTGGTGTTGTATTTCATAATTTTAATGGGGATTGCATGAGTAATTTCCTATGTTTTCACTTGATTATTCATGCATTGAACTTAAGATTCTAACCTAATTTTTCTAGCCTTAAATATTTTAATCATTTTCCCACCAACCCTATGACATGTAATTAACCAAGAAAATACCTCATGATTGAATTAATTTTCATGTTTCACATTGTGGATAGATGATAATTGTCACAAGCCTATGGTGATACATGCAATTTCCAAGTATGATCATAACTCTAAATTTAATTTCTTTTGAGTGAAGAATGACATAAAATTCAATGTGAGGTAGGTTTTGATTAGACCATGGATGAATTTATAATGTTGAAAAAATTTATATGTGAGGAATTAAAATGAAAGGTGATTGTTTTTCATATAGGTGACATGATTTAATTCTGTTTTAAAAATGATCATGGATGTTTTATCATTTTTTACTGTTGTGTGGATTTTAATTTCAATATATGATGATTTCCCAGGAGTGAAATGTTTAAGTGTGGGAGAATTGAAAAGGAAAATATTTTTAATTATATTAATTTCAATTTCAATTTCTTAATCCCACTATTGTATTATTTTAACGGAAATTGTCACATTTTATTGTTTTTGAAGTATTTTTAACTTAATTGCAAAAATGACCAATTTTGGATTTCAACTGTTTTAATTTATTTCTGTATTTTGGAAATACCATTTTATATAATGATCCAAATGGTTAAATTCCTTTTTTTATATTTTTTAACATCTTTGGATACATTCCATCCTTATAGAGTCCAAGCTCAGTCAATCATTTTGGGGCCCAAAACTAGCTCACAAATCAGGCCTCAAAAAATTATGAATAGATCTGGACATATTTAGATATGATCTTATATATATAAGTGGTATGGCCTAAAAGATCTTAAATTATACATGAATATATATAAGGAATTAATTAATAACTTTCATGAAGTAGTTCATGCGAATATTCCTCTAGGAAGGTCATAATGTCATGGTAAGTTAGACAAGTGGAATATGAAGAGTCATCAAACCAAATTAAATATTTCAGACTAAAAATATAATAATTCTTTACACACGTGTCTATTAAAGCTTAACTTTGGAGGTTGGACGTGATAGGTAAAATAGAACAACTTTTATGAAGGACCCTTTACAAAATATTTACATTAATTGGTCTATCTATGGGAATATTCTTGGAGGTCCAATTTTGGAGCGAAAATATCTCACCCTTTCTCTATAAATTGTCACCTCACCTCACATTACAAAGGATAGCCATATTAAGCTGTAAAGGTAGAGTTTAGTTTCTATAATAGTTTTTTATATTTTAATTATATATTATATTATTTATTATTCTTATTTTTTCATTTCTCTTCTCTTTCATTTTCTATTTTGTGTTCCACCACTGTGATCCTTCTAATCTCAATGCAAGTGGAGAACTAACTCTCATTGTTGTTTGAGGGTGGAGTGGTGTTTCTTGAGTTCATTATGATTTAATGTTTATATTTATTTTATTCTAATAATTTCAATAGTGGTGAAATAGGTTTGGTTTAGGTTTCACCCCACTCTCACTACTATTGAGTTCTTCTTCCCGTTTTAATCTTTTTCCTCTCCTTCATCATCATAATGTTATATCCAGAGTAGAGTAGAATTATAGTGATGATGTCCGTGAGTAATATCTTGAATGTGTAGGGTCATTGTGGGATAATAACAATTCATGGGAAGGTTTTTAGTGATAGTTTTGATCTCAACATTTAGTATAATATTGAGAATAAATTTTCTTTAAAGAACAATGATTTTATCACCACAATCACCTAAGAACGAAAATGATTCTTCACTAACTTCCTTGTGTCTTATTTATTTTGTTTATGTTTTTAATTTTCATTATTAATATATTTTATATTTAATGTATTTTTATTATAAACCACCCATTTATATTAGTATATAAGTATTTTTATTTTGGTTAGATTTATATTAGTGACAATAGAAAAATATGCATGTTGTGAGTGGCCTCCTTGTGATCGACCCTAGGGTGTGTCCCTATGGTTCATTCTTTAGATAATAAAAATTTAATTAAATATTGTTTTGTGACAAACTTATACCATCAATTTGGCATTGTTTCTGGGGAGTCCAAGTGGTTATACGCACTTATTTTCATAAAAGTAACCAAAAAAATCAAAATTTTCAAAAACTAAAAAAAGAGCTTTATTTCATATCTTTCATTTCAAAGGTTAAGATGGATTTTTGTAGTGATTATAATGATTATTGGACTATTGAAAAAATTTTATGGTGAACCTATTATTTATTATTCATTGAATATCTAAATGTAATAAAATTCCCTCATGATTGAAAATAATTTGAAAGTTCTTGAAAAAGGAAGAAAGATGGTTGCGTTGCTGGATGTTGAAGTTAAAGAAGTAAAAGTATTATGGATGGAAAAACAAAAATGAAAATATATATAGAATAAAATTATTGTTCCACCTACCTTTAAATAATACATTGTTGAGGCTGAATCCAAACTTGAATATCCACTTCCCTCTCCAACAATTGAGCTCCCAACTGCCCTGCTTGAAGAAAAAGAGTTTGAAGATGAATTTTTTGAGGGAGATAAAATTTATGAACATTACTTTTATAAAAATTTCATTAATTATAAATTTAAAAAATCTCCTTTATTATGAATTTGAAGATTCATCACCACTAATGCAGGCCCTGGATGAAGAAGATGAATAATTACCTTGCATTTATGTGAAAATGGAGGAGTCAATCAAGCTCTACACTGCTACAAATGAGGATGATGGCACAACACAAGAAATAAAAAGGGAATCATTTTATAAACCAAAACCATAAGAGAATTCACATTCTATTATTCTATCATTAACACCAGTGGAAACCACTTCTCTGGGTAAAAAAACAGGGATCACTCCTTTATTCTTCCCCCCCCCCTCTCCCCCTCAAATTTTCTCATTTATCTCTTTTGGGGGTTAGGGATATTTTTCTTTTATATGAGGGTCCTGACTTTTAATTACACTCATGGATGTTGAAAAAATTCATATTTCTCAGTTTCTAATCAAGAATATCCATCCACCTTTGGATTGGGGTTAAACCACTGCAACTACTTGACTAGGTGCAGTAAAAACCTAGCACCCGCTTGGGGGTTAAACCAAGTATTATCCCCTTTATTTTAACTTCCTATTTATTTTTCCTTATTTTTCTAATGATTTGATTTATTTCATGATTTCTAGGTTTATTGGAGGTATCTATGAGCTGAGATAATGGATGCCATTGGAAAATAAATCAGGTTGTATCTTTCCTTCCTTTTATTTTTCTGCCCTTATTTTTATTTTATTTTTATTGAGATGAAATGAGGGTAGTTGGGTTTAAGTGTGGGGGAGTGTCAACCTACATAGCTATTTTGTTTTGTGTTATTTTACTTTTTATATTTCATTTTTTAATAACCTTGTGATTTAATGAATATTCTTATTAGTTTTCACACATCAGTCAATTTTGAGATTATTAAAATGATTTTTTAAGAAAATGATTTTAACTGATTGTTGATGTGAAGACTTTTTCCTTGAATGGATTTTCAATCATTTTTATGATTTTGACCAATTTTTTGGAATCCATTCCCATGAAACACTCACTCAAAATATTTTTCCAGCCCTATGAGTTATTCTAAACCACTTTTATATATTCTTCCTAATACCCACACTTTCATGAGAGAAACTTGGATTTTATGTAAGAACCAGAATTTGTGACTTTTCTCTTTAAAAGCTTTGGATTTATGGAATGTTTTGACATGATTGAGGCATCTATTTGGATAACCAAATTTTAACTTGAGACCTAACTTTACATATATCCTTCATTATCCATTATATTTCATGAATTTCCTTATAGGTTTAAGAAACAATACAAGATGATATTTCCTTACCTACCTGCACTCTTAGTATTTTTTCATAGATATTTCAAGTTTTAATGTGGGGGAAGGGCCATTCATGTGTGTTCTTTTGGATGTGTTTCATTTTTATTTGTGTGAGGTGTGTGTCATAATTTTGGGTAGTGGAGAATGAGAAAACTGGGTTTGAGTCATCATTTAAATTTTATTTAATTATTTCATCTGGTTTTACTTAAAAAAAATAAAAAAATAAAAAATGAAAATAAAGTTGTGCCTTTATAGAGCTTTAAAAAAGTAAAAAAAATGAAAAAGGGAGAAAATGGATTATTTTATTCATTTTAATCATTTATTAGCTCTTTTACCATGTCATAAAAATGGGGCAGTGTTGTGTTTCACAATTCTAATGGGGGTTGAGTGAGTAATTTCCTATATTTTCACTTGATTATTCATGCATTAAACTTAAGATTCACTACTGAAAATTAGATCTTTCCCAACGCTTCTATACCAACGGTTTGCAAAAACCATTGGTATAGGTCCCCTTTCCCAACGATTTGGCCAAACCGTTGGGAAAGACCCCAAATTGGCCACTTTTCCCAACGGTTTGGCCAAACCGTTGGGAAAGGCCCTCAAATTGGACACTTTTCCCAACGGTTTGGACAAACCGTTGGGAAAGGTGGACCTATCCCAACGGTTTGGCCAAACCATTGGGAAAGGTCCCCAAATATACCACTTTTCCCAATGGTTTGGCCAAACCGTTGGGAAAGGTCCCCAAATATGCCACTTTTACCAACAGTTTGGCCAAAACATTGGGATAGGTCTACCTTTCCCAACAGTTTGGCCAAACCGTTGGGAAAAGTGGATACCTATACCAACGGTTGTTAAAACCGTTGGTATAGGTACTTTCATTTTTTATCGGACCTTAGTACCAAGAACATTATATAAATAAAAATTTAAAATATTTATGAGAATACATATATATATTTATGTAATTATGATCACAAAAGCCGTGTTAGGTTAGTGTTTGAGTCATTCAATTATAAACAAGGGGTCCTGGGATCAAATCCCAGCAGATGTTTTATTTTTGGAATTTATATACCAACGGTTCCATTACCGTTGGTATAGATTTCATATTACCTATACCAACGGTTTCCAAAACCATTGGTATAGACCTATCCCAACGGCTTACTTGGCTACGGTTCTCCAAACCGTTGGTATAGGCTATACCAACGGTTTGGAGGCCTATACCAACGGTTCCAAACCGTTGGTAAAGGTTAGTTTTCCAGTAGTGATTCTAACTTCATTTTTCTAGCCTTAAATATTTTAATCATTTTCCCACCAAACTTAAGATATGGAATTAACCTAGAAAATACCTCATGATTGAATTCATTTTCATGTTTCATACTATGGAGAGATGATAATTGTCACGAGCATATGGTGATACATGCAATTTCCAAGTATGAGCATAACTCCAAATTTAATTTCTTTTGAGTGAAGAGTGACATAAAATTCAATGTGAGGAAGGTTGTTATTGGACCATGGAATAATTTATGAGGTTGAAAAAATTTATATGTGAGGAATGAAAATGATAGATAATTGTTTTTCATAGAGGAGACATGAGGGAATTCAGTTTTAGAAATGATCATGGATGTTTTCTCGTTTTTTATTATTGTGTGGATTTTGATTTGAATATATGATGGTTGACCAGGATTGAAATGTTTAAGTACGGGAGAATTAAAAAATACAATATTTTAAATTACTTAAATTTTTATTTAAATTTTTTAATCCCTCCTTTGTATTATTTTAAGATCAATTGTCACATTTTATTGTTTTTGAAGTATTTTGAACTTAATTACAAAAATGACCAATTTTGGATTTCAACTATTTTAATTTATTTCTGTATTTTGGAAATTCCATTTTCCATATTGATCCAAATTGTGAAATTAAGTTTTTTTAGGTTTTTTAACATATTTGGATACATGTCATCTTTCTGGATTCCAAGATCATTCAATCATTTTGTAGCCCAAAACTAGCTCACAAATCGGGCCTTCAAAAACTGTGAATATATCTGAACATATTTAGAGATGAGCTTATATGTAGAAGTGGGATAGCCTAAAAGATCTTAAATTCGACATGAATCTATAAAAGTAATTAATGAATAACTTTAATGAAGTAGTTCATGTGAATATGTCTCTAAGAAGGTCATAATGGAATTAGAATTTGGATAAGTGGAATATGAAGAGTCACCTGTCCAAATTAAATGTTCCAGACTAAAACACTAGTAACTCTTTCCACACGTGTCCATTCAAGCTAAAATTTGGAGGGTAGATGAGGGAAATAAAAGAAACAACTTTTATGAAGGAACTTTTACAATAATTTTCCTTTAATTGGGCCATCCATGCGAATATTTTCGGAGGTAAAATTTTAGAGAAAAAATGTCTCACCCTTTCTCTATAAATTTTCCCATCCCTTCCCATTAAAAAGGATATCCATTTAAAGGGTGAAAGGTGGATTTTAGTTTATGTAATATTTTTTTATATTTTAATTATATATTAGCTTATTTATTATTCTTCTTTTCTTCATTTCTCTTCTCTTTCATTTTCTATTTTGTATTTACCCATTGTGGTCCTTCTAATCTCCATAAAATTGGAGAACTAACTATTGTTGTTTTTCAAGGAGGGGAGTGGTGGTTCTTGACTTCATTGTGATTAAATTTTTCTCTTTATTTTATTATAATAATTTCAATAGTGGTGAAATTTTTTTGGTGTAGGGTTCAGCCCACTTTCACTACTATTGAGTTCTTCTCGTTTTAATTTTGTTCATCTCATTCATCATTATAATATTGTATCCAGGGTGAAGTAGAATTATGGTGATGATGTGAGTGAGTATTATATTGCATGAGGAGGGTCAGTGCGGGATAATAACAATTCACAAGAAGGTTTTGAGTGATAAGGTTGATCTCAACATTTAGTAGAATATTGAGAATAGATTTTCTTTAAATAACAATGATTTTATCACCCTGATCTCCCAAGAACGACAAATATTCTTCACTAAATTATTTGTGTCTTATTTATTTTATTTATCTTTTTAATTTTCATTATTAATATATATTATATTTTATGTATTTCCAAAATCAACCACCTATTTATATTATTGTATAATTATTTTTATTTTAGTTATATTTATAATAGTGACAATAAAAAAATATGTGTGTCATGATCGGCCTCCTTGTGATCGACCCTAGGTTGTACCCTTGTGGTGAATTACTAGGATAATAAAAATTTAATTGAATAGTGGTTCATGAAAAAATGATACCATCAGTTACAGTGATCCCTATGGTAAAATTCTAGTGTATCTGTGAAAAATAGGAAAGCCACTATAGATGTGGTGGCGACTTTGGTGGTTATAGCCGGTAGGAGGAGAAATATGTTAGAATGGAAAATATAAGAGACCAAAATCATGGTAGAATGAGATTTTGTTGAAAGGTGGATTAGCATTCCAATATAACAAAAATAAATAGGCACACTCCTATGGTTCTTAGTGTTTTGAAGGAAAAATTACCAAATTTTTTGCACCAGGATATGGTATAAGTTGTGTCGGGAGTATTGTTTCTATTGCAAGAATTTATGATAATTTGGATTCATGGGTGACTCAAGGGATATCAAACTCGACCTATGAGATCATTTTTGGAATAATTAATGATATATAGAATATCCAACAAGATACAATGGATCAAAATGAAGAAAAATTAGTTGAGTTTATTGAAGGAAGTTATTGGTTTGAATTCAAATTTGAAAATTCAAATTTAAAAATTCAAATGGGATCTTATGCTTTTAAATTGTTGATTTGTAAAGTAATGTTATATGTGTAAGTAGAAAAAGATAATATAGTAGTAGAAGAAGATAATATAAAGAAGAAGTGGCTATGAAAATTGGTATTGATTCAAGAATTTATACCTAAATTTTTATAGGTTGAAGAAGAAGTGGAGGAGAAGAAATACATCAAAAAATAATGTTTATGACTGAAAGGATTACTTATTATAGATATCAAGTTCTTTATCATTATAAAAACATGGTAATTAGTATCATATCTAGGAGACTTGTTATAACATGATTAAAAGGATAAACCTTGTTCATTGTACTTACATGAAAAAACTAATGTGTAGTATAGTCTTGAGGAAATCTATATCATGCCAAGTACTATCCTTCTCTTTTCGAAAAGTGAACATTGTAAATATAATTTTCCATTCATGTGTGTGTGTTGGATACCAATAAAGATTCAATTTAACTAATGTTGATGGTTGTTTCATTAAGGAAACTTAAAAATAAATTGAATCATTGATTCACCCCCACTCTAAGTGATTTTTCACTGATTGAGGAGGTTCATTTTCACAATGGTGTGTGATAGGTGATGATGCACAGTATAAGGTGTTGATATAAAGGTTAGTTCCACTGGTTAAGCTGAATCTATTAATGGTGGTTGGGTGTTGGGATAGTTATTTGAGGATGATTCACAGGCTTATTTATTTATGGTCCCATTGGTTTAAGACCTCCTTAGGTTTTTCTATGGGTGGAGGTTGGCGTCCTGAGATATGGCACGACACTTCAGGTTCACACTGCATAAGGAATTTCACCAGCATTTTTTTTTTACTATCATGTTATATATTTAAAGATGATGAAGCCACCTCTAGATATCTTAGGAGGCCTGAAGGAGAAATAAAGTGACTCATACTACAAGTAAAAACAAGAAACAAAATTCAAAATTTAATCTTTTTTCAAAAATATCTATTGATAATAATAATAATAATATGATATTAAATATATAATATAAAAATATCTAAATTTGAAAATAAGTAAGGGAATTATTTTAATATATTTATCTATAAAATACTATAATAAAATTAATAATGATAAAATTTAGTCTAAATTAGAATTAATAATAATAATTAACAACTAAGATAAAAATAAAATTAATAATAATACTAATATAATAATAATATAAAGTATTAAATAATATATGGTTTTAATATTTAAAATTAATATATACTAATAAAGTTATAATATTGATATATAATTAATTAAAAATTAAAAAATTAATAAAAACACTACAAAAACTAAAAAATAAACTAAAAACACTAAAATAAGTTAAACCAATTAATTAAAATTAGGTTAAAAATATAAAAATTGTTAGAAAAAAATCATGTGAATCAAATCCCCCACACATAATTTTTTTACTCCTGGAATAAAAAATCAAAAAATAATACCCAAATTTACCCTTAGACTAATCAAAACATCACAATCAAAAGTTCAAAATTTTTCAATCCTTTAAACCCCAAAATATCATGCTTTGTTTAAAATCATAATTTTCAAAAGTAATTTCTCTTCCACTCTTATTCTTTCCAAAACAAGGATATTCACTCAAGAATCAATGTGACCTACCTTTCCATCACTTACATCATTTAAAATAATTATTAATTAAATTTATGCTCAATTATCATACACATGAATATTTACCATATTATTTACATGAATTTCAGAACTCTATTTGTGGAAATCAAAAGAATACACCAATTTCAAAGACTTCACATTAGGTTCAAATTTCTCTATGGATGTGAGATAGTGGTTCATAAAAATGTTTTTGACATTTTTGGGTTAAAATAATGCTAAATATTTATATAAATGTATGATAAATATCAATCCAAATGTATCCCTTAAAACCTCATTCCTACACAATTAAAACATTTCTTTTCCCTAAGAAAATGATAATATCAGTATGCAAAAAATGAAAAGGGGGAAAAATTAAATTAGATTAAATTGTAAGATAAACATGTGAATATCAACTCTAAAAACCAATGCAATATAAATCATAAAATATCCCATATAAATGTAGAAAATTTTCTCATACACTATATAATCTTAGTGAATGTTGGTCATATAAAAAAATCTATATCATGGAGTAATGAGTTATCACTAGGTATCCCCAAAAGATGAGGATTTTTAGGTAAAAACATAAATGTACTCATTTTTGGAACGAAAAATAATCTATATTTCCATATCTAAATATAAGAAATGAATAGATCTACTCTAAAACAAAACACATATAACATGATGAGATAACATCTATCTATGTTCATAAAATGACTCACTTTCCCTCAAATAACCATTTCCATGTATAAATCACTCCATCATACCTATATTTAAAATCATCATAAAAATATTTAATATTTGGGCTAGGAAGGGTATCGAATATAGTGTTAAACTGAAAAGTATTATCGAGGGTTTCCATAGGATACACAATGTAGAAAATTTAAGGTTTAATTAGTGGGTCAAAGGGGATAAAAATACCCCATACATTTCATATAAACTTTAAAAATTTATATTGATTTGATGGAAAAACATGGAAAGTTATAGAATTCATCACTTGGAAGAGAATCCCTCAAGAAAAATAGAAATAATAAATTATGTAAAAAATGGTCTAGTGTCCTCATTGGTATTGAAAAATAATTCTAGACAACAAATTTGAACTTTATTGTAAATAAGTTTCTCAAAATAAACAAGATTTTGAGAAAAAAAATTCAACACATGGGATATTATGAACAATCATTTAAATAATGGTGTCAATAATAAGATAATTTTAACCAATAATCATGTTCTCAGATTGACCAAGGATGTAAGTTGTATGTCCCCAACTTTGTTACTATATATGTACAATAGCTCGTATGAGGGCTCAATAATGAAAAAGAAATTATTCACTCCATAATATTGTATCATAAATGGGTTCAAAATTGAGTAGAGGATAATTTATATGGATATTTTATTAGTACTATAGTAGTGTTTCTATTCTCCAAAATTTAGATATTAGGCCATGTATTTAGGCCTTTGGATCACTATGCCTCTGAGCTATCAATGGTGGGCCTTCGGGCTTCGTGAATGAGTTATTACTAACCAGTGGAGTGTATGAATATGCATATATGGAATTTAGAGATCAGTGTGGATGTATAATTCATTCATGTATTAGATATTATACACCAATTCAAGACCCTAATCAGAGAGGCAATAATGATAGTCCATAGACCTGATATCAGGGACAATAAGATAAAGCATATAAATGTAGGAAGACAAGAGGTTTTATTTTAGTGTGGGGTCTTGAATTATTTTTATATCAAGACATGTACTAGGTATTAGTGACTCTAGGTATTTAAGTCATGTATTTAGGGCCTTAGTACCTTTGGGCCTCTGGATTATGTAATGTATCCCTCTCAACCTAGTTAAAAAGAGGGATTACCTAAAAATAAAAATATCTAATTGTCAGTCACAGAGAGGTTAGTATTTTATTTTTTATTTTTTATTTTTTAATTTTTGTGTTATCAAGTTATTAATTAGATATATTACATGGTGTTTTTGGAATTGTAAATAAAATATAAAATAAAATTTAACGCTTACATGAGAAATTGAAGATATACATAGAGAGGCTTCCTGAATCCAATGAAGCTCTAGAAATGATCTAACCTATAAAATATATACATATAAAACACATACCCACATCACATAAAGGAAATAAAACAAAAATATAATAATCATGTGACTGATGAAAATTAGTTATGATGAATTACAATTCACTATTATGTCTGGGAGAAAAGTATATTACCTGTAAATGCAGGTCATTTTATGACCTAAAACTAAATGAAATAAAACTAAATATGGTAAAATAAAAACTAAATAGATATTGTTTTCATCCCATTGAGCACTAAGTTTACTTTTTATTCACCCAAATATTGATGAAACTCCAACAGTATCAAAAGGAAATGTATACCATGAATTTTACGCTTCATCGATAGATATGTTACATGAATACATTTAGAAGGTACTTATCTTTTAGTTTGAACAATATATCATTGAAAAGTTGATAGTAAAATGGATGTGTGGAATGAAATAAAAATACCATAGATGAAAAGAAGAGGGATAAATATCATGTGATGAAATACTCACCCGATAATTGGAATTTAGGTAGAGTACATCGACATGAATATCAAGAATATTACCTCTTTGAATGCATATGAGAGAAAAAATTCCGTTCATAATTCCTTAATGATCTGCTGGTATTAATCACATCCCTAGGTACATTGTTTACATGGTTAATTTTCCTCCATGATTACAAAAAATAGGGAAATCTATTATTTTTAAACTCAGTTCATGCTTTATAATTTCATTAAGTTTTCCTTGGTCAAGGGTATTGCTAGAATATTTTGGTGTTTCAAGTGAAGTGGTGTTAACCTCAATGTAGGGTGCAAGTGAGGCAAGCTCAAGTGGAGCAGATGACTCTGTTATATCAAAAAATATTTCTTTACTTAAATTATTTTCCATATTTTTCTCATAATGTTTCAATATATACACAAATTTGATTAGGATCTTAGGATCCTCTAGGTAATCCCATCCTTTCACTATTTCTAGAAAATTGTGAGTGTTCTCTACCACCATTATTGTCTGGTTTTATGATTCTTGAAAGGTTTTAGATATTTCCACTTTGTAAAATGTATCTAACTCATAATTATATATAGAAATAGATGATTCAATATCATTTGAAGTGATTTCCTTTGGTATGTGGTGATCCATGGTGTATTGATTCAATTATAACCCTATTTTAGTAAAGAAGGGTCCTAATTCAATTTACACTTCATTCTTGAATGAATTTTAATCCTAAAAAAGTGGAATTTGATATACATTGAATGTATATATTCTCACTTTAGGATGAAAATATCATGAACTCGCATGAGAGGGACATAAAATCACATTATTCAATTGAACATTATATTTGATAGTTTATGAAAAAATGTCAAAATGTGACAAGAAATGAGGAGTCATCTATGGAATGATATGAAGAATGATTAATTATTTTTACCCTATAAAACCTCCACTAAAATTTACTTATTGTAATTTTTTAGAGTTTGAATACCAAGTGATAGAAAGGAGGATAATTTGACTATTTTAATCATTTGATCATCAATATTTTTCATTGTGGAAACCAAATTTTAATAATGCTCTTCTTGAAGTTTAAACATTTTATTTACCTCTTTCATCAAAACAAATATTTTTTAAACTAATTTTGAAGTGTTTAGATCACACTATTATTGGTCAAAAAAATGGTGTCATGGAAAGAAGAAATCACACGGTCAAAAATATGGGAAAAAAATTTTTTTATAGATAGTGGAATCTCATGCCACTACTAGAAAAAATTGGTTCAAGTGGATGTCTATACTCAAAATAGAGTATTACTCAGTTTGAAAATAGATAATATTCCATATGAAATATACCATGGAAGGAAACCCTCTTTGAATAATCTCATAGTATTCGAAATAAAGCGTTTTATCTTAAATAAATAAGGTGATCAAAGAATGTATGGTGATTCAGTGGATGAAGATATCTCCTTATGCTACTCAACAAATAGTAAGGCATAAAAATGTTTTAATCAAATGAACAAAAAATGTTGAGAGTGATGATATAAAAGTTGTTGAGAATGAAGGAAATTTTAATTTAGGAAATTATATTTCTAAATAAGTTTTCTATTAAAATTAAGAAACAAATGCATATTTGGGACAAAATCAAGAATTTCAGGATGATGAATATTCTGATATTGAATCTATAGAATAGAAAAGTGTATAGTTGTGTCAACCTATAACTCATTCAAGAAATAAAACAGTCGAATTTTATCCAAGAAATATCATTGGAGGAAAATATTCTCTAACTCAAACAATAAGGATGAATAGAATATAATAAATTGCTTTATTATATGAGATTGAACCTACTTCATTTAAATAAGTGACAAAAGAGGGGTCATGGGTGAAATCCATGAATGAAGAGTTGGATAAACTTGAGAAAATTCATACTTGAAAGCCTATTCATAGACCTGAAAATCATAATTTAATTAGTACAAAATGGGTCTTCAAGAACAATATAGATGAAAATGTAATGGTTTTACATAATAAATAAAGATTGGTTTTCAAAGGACATACTCAAGTTGAAGGCATTATTGTCGAGGAGAAATTTTCACCGGGGGAAAGGGTGGAGTTTATTAGACTCTTCTTATCAATGGTTGTCTAAATAAAATTCAAAGTGTTTCAAATGGATATAAATACTATGTTCTAGAATGGATTATTAAATTAAGAGGTATATATCAAACAACCATTTGGATTTGTTCTTGGAAATAATGATTCTAAAGTATGCATGTTAGAAAAATATTTGTATAGGCTAAAGCAAGCACCTTTTATTTGGTATGAAAGGATGTATACTTTTCTAAGGTAGTTGGAGTTTAATAGATGAGGGATTGATTACACCTATATGCTAAATTTTAATAATAATATTCCATGGAGTTAGTTTATATTTACAATATCATATCTGGTGGCATCAAGTAGAATTCAATTGATAAATTTTCAAGATTAATGAGTTTTGAATCTAAGATATCAATGGTCAGATAATTGACATATTTTATAGGGTTAAAAGTTCATAAAGGTGAATGTATTACATTCATTTCATAGGTGAAGTATGCAAGGTAAGTCTTAAATAAATTCATAATGGAGAATTGAAATCCTGTTTCAACTCTGAATGTATTTGGAACTAAATTGGATATACATGATGACAGTGATATGGTAGACTCAATCCTATATAGAATAATCATTGGTAGTTTAATCTGCCTTAATACAATAAGACCAGATATTTTATACGATGCATGCTTGGGAGAAAGGTTTCAAAGTTTTCCTAAGAAGTAACTCCTTGTGATGGTGAGAAGAATAATGAGGTATGTTCAAGGAACTTTTCAATATGGTTTGAAGTTTAAATCTGGAAAGAACAAGGATTTATTATCATACTTAGATTTTTATTGGTCTAGTGACATTGTGGATAGAAAACCCACAAGTGGTAAATATTTATACATTGAGAATAATTTTTTTGGTTGGTTAAGTAAGAAACAATATTGTGTTTCCTTAAGTAAGAAGGGGGAGGAATATTTTTTCATCACCAAAGTATGTACACAACTTATCTAGATGAAGTAACAATTGGAATAAATTTGAGAATAAGTGCGATAGGAAATGATAAATCAATGTGGAAACAAAAGTTCTATTGATTTGTAAAAAAATATATTCCAATACTCTCACAGGAAGCACAACGAGATCTAACACCATTTCATAAAGGAGAAAGTGTATAACAATTTAGTAAATATGGATTTAATTGGAACTCAAGATCAAGTGGTCTATATCATCACAAAACCATTATAAACTCATGTATTTGAAAGGAATAGGTTAAACATTGGTGTTAAACTAATTTCCCCTAACTAATAAGGTTCGTAGGCACCCCTCTCCCCATTTAATCTAATGTTATATTGACACACACAAATTTCATGCATATTTTTAAACAATTTTCAATGGTTTTGAAGAAGTTTATGATCTAAATGCCCATGACTTTTAATGTTTTAATTAAAAGTGGGAATTTATTTTTGATGAGTTTAAAAGGAATGAAAATGGTTTATTTTTTAATTGTACAATTTAAATTTTTATGAAGTTGAATCTTAATATTTTTGAACTAATTATTTCATGTTTACTTTACCAAAAAAATAGGCTAAGGGATATCCCTTAACCTGGCAGCCCACAAGCCACAGGGATAGCATCATGAAGAGGATGATAGACCAAGTGAGCCACTTGGAGAGCCTACCTAAGTTATAGGTGGGTGTGTGAGCCCATAGATATAGAGTAGGCCTGGATTCCTATGCTAGCCAGGTGGTGCGGCCTGGCCCAAATGGGTGTGTGTGTGTCCAGGAGCCCACCCTAGTGTGGGCTTCTGAAAACTGAATGTCTCACCTTACCTTATATTTACTCGACCTCCCTCTTCTCAATTTGATGTAGAAAAATAAATTAATGGGTACTGTTCATCCCACTTAAAAATGTGCCTTGCTCACCTCGGGCACCCACCTCCACCATGCGCCATCAAACTCTGCCATTGTCGTGCCTTCATCCTCGGCCCACCACCCCCTTCACCACCAAGATCCATCATGGATGACATCATTGAGATATCAAAGGTGACTCATTCTCCAATGCATCTACTCTTTTCCACCTTGGATCACCTTGACACCCCATGATGGTCACTTTAAATTCCCCTCCGGCCACTATAAATGTTGGAGGATTGTAGGTGCCACCGATGTCATCCATTCCATGTACCACCTTCTCTATTATAGTTTCCACATTCTCATTCCCATAAAAACCATAAACAAGTCTCCTCAAACCGCCACGGTCTACGCTAAAGGATGGAAATCCCAATCCCTTTAGGTGTTTTCAAATCCTAATATGCTGGTCTCTTAGGTTTTCTAATGTTTGAAGATAATAAAGATATGCAGGATTGTAAATGGAGATATAAAGCCACTGAAGATTTAAAGATCAAGGGAATATCCCTTGCATATAGAAATAATACATCAACCACTACCTAAATATTTCCACACTACAAGGAGGAGATCCTAAAGGACGCTCAGCTACATGTTTCCCATTTTGTTTTCTTCAATCCTTTATTTTATTTTATTTTCATTTTAGTTTTATTTTAAATGTAGTTTGAATTTAATTTTCTTTTAAATAATTAATTCATGCATTTTTTTGTTAAAGTGTTTCTCTCCACCAAAATCCCATCCTCTTCTTATTCACTTTTCCTTCTTCTTTTCTTCTTCTTCTTTTAATTTTAACATCCTTCTTTTTATTTTTATTTTCTTATTTTTTTATTTTTTTTATTTTTTTTTATTTTTTATTTATATCTCTCTCTCTACTATACTTTTTATTTTTATTCTTATTCTATTTTCTCTTCTTTTCCATAGTAACCTCTTACCCTAAAAAATGAGGGACTAACCCTAGTCTTGGCCCAGGGGAGATAAGTGGTGTTTCTATTTCATTCTATGCATAAATTCATATGTTTTGTTAAGTTTATGGTGAGTAAGAGTGAAGTTCATGAGTGCAGTGATTGTCTTATATGGAACTAAACTCAAACTCATTTATATTAATTTTTTAAAACGTTTCCCTCCCTTCCACTAAACATAAGCTCTTTATGCAATGAAATTAAGTCATTTAGTGGATGAAATAGAATACTATGGAGTCAGGTCCTGGAAGGTGTCGCACTCTCAATTGAAGTGTTCCATCAACCTTGATTAGAGGAGGAGGTGTAATTAAGATTGCTAAAGGAATTCAATATTTTACACCACTAAATAAAATAATAGTAGTTTAAGAGTGATATTTCATGATTAAACTATCAAAATAAATTTAAACACCAACAAGGAGGGTGATGGAACCCATAAACCAAACCATAAAGGCCAGGATATTTCTTCTTAATATCATTATGTTTAGTATTGTATGTTAGTTTAGTTTAAATTTTCATATTTCATGTCATTTCATTGTTTTAGAAATTAATCAAAACCCACATTTATCATTGTTTTCATAAAATAATAAAAACACAAAAAAGAAATAGTTTAGGTTAATTAGATTAAGTAAGGGAACAAATGAGAAATCTCCTCAAGTGAGATGACCTTGGTCAAGCTCAATGCTGCATTAGGAAAATAAATTATTTTTTGTCAAGTCCTACGACAAGCATGTGTTCAAAACTAGCACCGTTGTTAGAGATCCAATCAGTTTTTTCTTACTTTTTCTATTTTCATAATAGATAGTTTTTAATTTATTTTTAAAAAAAACCACAAAAAAAATATTTTTTCCATAATGTATTCAAATGATTATTATTTTTCATGGACTCACTTCTCATAGGCACAAGAACCAGTAACTAAATCATGTTAGACTATATAAGATAGTGTTACCTTATTTTTTAGACATATCAGGGGAGCCCAAATACAAATCATCGTAGAGGGAAAATTCAAGGTCCACATCCAGGAGCTTAAAGATACCCTTGAATAACCAGTGGTTGAAGGATTGGTTGGAAAGTTAACAGAATTCTTAGAGTACTTCTTGGAATTTTATCAAGAAATGGACAAGATACCAATAGAGTTGTCCTTGTTGTCTCCCAAAACTTGTGAATAATTTTCCCTAAAACAATTCTAGGAGAAAGTGGCTAAGAACAAACTCAAATGAAATATTCAAAATCTTGAAGATGTGGTTCAATATCTACAAGGTAAAATAGATTGGATAACTGATCACTTAAATGTATCCCTCAAGCAACCTGAACCTAAACCAGATGATGAGCCACTAGTATTACCTAATTTATCTAAGGAAAACCATAAATATGAGGCCAATGTTGAGGAGTATCTACAGCCCAACCATTTGAATAACTAGATCTAAGAGGACCCTGATGAGCTAGAGTGGATCTATGATAAGGAAGACTTTCCTACTGAGCTATATGTGGTAGATCGACAAGATATGGATAAATTTTAGAATGAATATAAGTAACTAATTGATCTACCCATGCCTTTAAAATAAGAATATCTAGCACTAGGGAAGGAAGACACCACTCATGTGGTGTAATTTGAAGAAAATATGGAGGATCCCTACTACCTACCTCCACTTTCCACCATCCAACTCCAAGAGACACTCAGCAGTGAGGTAGTGATTGAACCAAAAACAACTCAAAGAGATAGTCTTATTTTGAATTAGTTTTTTGATCTTATTCAATATGATTTGAGTATCACTCCTTAGTCTTTTTAATTTTCAGATTTTGTCAATTATTTCCATACCTTAGGGAAATATGAATAAATTTGGCATGAACCTATTAAGGAACACATGGAGATACCTAATTTTTTATAAAAATATATTTGAGGAGGCCAAATAATAAGTCCAAGTAGCTGAGCTTGATTAAATCAACACAGAGGCTGCTCATATTTAAAGGTAGAAATTAATAATTAAAAAATAAAATTTAAATTTTATTCAAGTAAAAATATATTCTTAATTTACCTTTGATCATTCAATTCATACAACCTATGTTAATCCATCACTGGAAGATCAAGAGTAGGTTGCACAAGTAGCAACCAAGAGGGAGGATGATCCATACTCCATCCTACCTCTACCATGAAAGTTCCACCTAATTATGAAGGGGTAGGACCTATTATACTTTATCGATGGATCATTCCTCACCGAGAAGAAAGAATCACAAGCTGGGAAAATACATATGTGATGGTTCAAGTCAAAGAAGCTTCATCCACCATCAAAATTTGGATAATAGTTGGTACTACCTTCTGGATGCAGTAAAAATTTAGGTCCCAGTTGGGGGATTATACTAAGATTTATCTTTCTACTTTATTTCTAGGATTTCAATTTCATTTAGGATTACTCCAGCATAAAACCCACTCCCTCTTATCTTTTTTAGTTTAAATGACATGATCCTTGTGATTTATAAAGTAATTTTATTTTATAGGTTCATTATGGTAGAAGGTATCCCTAAACAGTGGAAGAAAAGGACTAAGCTTCATGATAAATGGAGTTCACTTTTATGATTATTTTTTAAACACTCCACATTTTTATCCAATAAAATGTTTTGAGATTTAACTAAAAACTGGATGCCCATGCTTGAATTATTCTTTACTTGACTTATCTATGAGACATGAGTTTCTTAGGAATCCTATGATTCGTTGTTTTAGATTTCAATGTTAATGAGATTGAATGAGTAAAATAGATAATTGGAAGATTAAAGTGAGGCATGGATATTAAAATAAGGATTCATGATTTGGGGTAATTGATTGATTTAATTAAATGAAATTTCCCAACCATTTATCACACTTTTAATTTCTGAAATTTATGTGAATTTATTTTTTATTAATAATAATACCTTAAAATATTTTCCAAAATTATATTCTCATTCCCAAGAGGATTTATAGACCAGGTACTTGTCATTTTTTCTTAAGCATATTTTTTTAGTGGTCTTGGGACATGCCACATGCTTGAACTTTCATTTGAACTTAAAAAATATATGAATGTTCAAAAACAAATTTAAAATGATTGAGGAATCTTTTAAAAATCCCTTATTCTTAAAATACTACCTTTACATCAATACTTGTTTAAATCATAGAAATTAGGAATTATCTTATTAGGGATGAGCCATGTTTCAAGCCATTTTTATCCATTCCTACCCTCTTAGTATTTTCACGATATTTTAATGTTGAAGTGTAGGGGTGAAGGGATTCATGATGGAATGGATGAAATAAATTGTAAGGTAAAAGTGTGGGGGTGCTACTATGGGTAATAAGAACCATCATTTGATTCATACATTGTATTTTCACTTTTTCCCCTTCTTGAAAAAAAGGAAAAAATAGGAATGTATTATGACTTAGAAGAATCAAAAATCACCATCATTGGACCGATTATCTGTATCATATGTGGTTGGGTGGTGGATGTGAAGTTTATTCGAAGAATAACTTTTGAAAAATAAAAAAATGAAAAATTACTTTGAAAAAAAATCTAAAAGTAGTAAAAATTTCAAGGAGAAAAAATCATTCATTATTTTTTATAATGAACTTTACTTTTAATTTTGGGAAAGAGGGAGTTGTTACAATTTAAAGGGGATAATGTCATTTCACTTTTACTTCTGGTATCATGCTTTATAATTTAAGATATATGCCTCCCCCTTTAGCCTTACTTTTTAAAACATTAATTCCCACCAACCTTAAAGTTCAAAGGAATTTAAACCTTTATTGAAATTCCTTATCATTTCATGTGTCTTTTATCTTTACAAAGTGGAGAAAATAGTTCCTTCAAAAAAACTATGGATAAGGATCATGTATTCATGATATGATCATAACTCTACTTGAATTAATATCATGAGTGATAAGTGAAAAGATTCAAAAGAGAGGTAGATCATGATTTGGAATGTTTAGTAATAATGAATTGATAAAATTGAATGAATTAGAGGAAAAATTTCATCATTTTAAAATGGTAAAAAGTAAAATACTTGAGATTATTAATCTTTTGATAATTTATTCATTTAATTTATATTTTATGTGAATTCTAAAATTATAATTTAAAATTGATAATTATTTAATTTTATTTCATTGTAATTTAAATAATGGTAACATTGGTTCCCTCTGAATTCCATTTTGAGATTTTATTCTTGAGGAAAAGCATGGTTCATGTGTGGGGGTATTTGACACACACAAAATTCATGCATATTTTTAAACAATTTTCAATGGTTTTGAATGAGTTTCTGATCTAAATTCCCATGAATTATAATGTTCAACTTAAAAGTGGTATTTTTTATGAGTTAAAAAAGAATGGAAATGGTTGATTTTTTAATTGTGAAATTTAATTTTTTATGAAGTTGAATATTAATATTTTTGAACTAATTCTTTCATGTTTCCTTTACCAAAAAAATTACTCCAAGGGATGGCCTTCAACTAGGAATCCCACAAGCCACATGGATAGCCTCATGAAGAGGTTGGCTAAACAAGTGAGCCACTAGGAGAGACTTCCCAAGGCACGGGTGGTTGTGTGAGCCTGTGGGAATAGAGTAGGCCTGAAGGCCTGTGCAGGCTAGGTGGTTCATCCTGGCCCATATAGGTGTATGCGTGTGTGTCCGGGAGCCCACCCTAGTGTGGGCATCTAGAAACTGGATGTTGTGCCTTACCCTATATGAGGTCGGCCTCCCTCTTCTTGATTTGATGTGGGATAATGAATTAATGGGTACTGTTCAACCAATTTAAAAATGTGGATCGTTCACCTCTGACACCCACCTCCTCCATGCGCTACCAAGATCCTCTATTGTTGTGCCTTCATAATCATCCCACCACCCCCTACACCACTTATATCCACCATATTCTACATAATAGAGAGCTCGGGGGTGACTCATTCTCCACTTACTCTACTATGTTCCACCTTGGATCGCCTCTCCACCCCATGATGATCACTTTGAAGGCCCCTCTAGCCACTATGAAGGACGGAGGTTTGGAGGATCCATCGTTGTCGCCTGTGCCATGCACCACCTTCTTCATTTCAATTTTCACGTCACCACTCCCATAAAGACCATGCATGAGGCCCCACACACCGCCATAGTCCATACCAAAGAATGTAAACCCCAAGTCCTTCGGTTTTTTTATATCAACATATGGGTCTCTCAAGGGTTTTAATGTTTTAATATAATAAATATTTGTGGGATATTAAATGAATATATAAAGCTACTAAATATTTTAATACTGAGGGCCTCACCCTTGCCTATAAAAATAATTCATCCACCACTACCTAAAAATTTTCACACCATGATTAGGAGATCCTGAAGGAGGATCAACTACATGCTTACCTTTTTTTCTTCATTCTTTTGTTTTATTTTTATTTTCAATTAATTTTATTTTAAATATAGTTTGGATTTAATTTTATTTTAAATAATTAATTAATTCATATTTTGTTGAAGTGTTTCCCTCTACCAAAATTCCCTTCTTCTCTTCTTCTTCTCTTCTCCTTGTTCTTTTATTCTTCTTCTTTTCATTTTAACATCCTTCTTTTAATTTTTATTTTCTTATTTATTTTATGTTATTTAATTTTATTTTTATTTCACTTTATCTCTCTATAAAATTATTTTTATTTTTATTCTTCTTCTTTTCTTTTCTCTTATTTTCCATAGTGACCTCTTACCCTAAAAATGAGGGGCTAACCTGAGACTTAGCTCAGGGGGACGTAAGTGGTGTTTCTATTTCATTATGCACACAAATTCATATGTTTTTTTAAGTTTGTGGTGAGAAAGAGTGAGGTGCCCAAGTGTGGTGATTTTCCACTATGGAACTGAACTCAAACTCATTTCCATTATTTCTTTAAAAATTTACCCTCCCTTCCACTAAACACAAGCTCTTCATGCAATGAAGTTGATCTGTTTAGTGAATGAAATGACATATGATAGATTCGGGTCTTGTAAGATGTCACGCTCTCGATTCAGGTGTGCCATCAACCTTGATTACATGAGGAGGTGGAATTAATATTGTTAAAGGAATTAGATATTTCACACCACTAAATAAAATAATAGTAGTTTAAGAGTAATATTTCATGATTAAACTATGAAACTAAACTTAAACATCAATAAGGAGAGTGATGGATCCCATAAAACAAACCACGAAATTATAGGATCTTTCTTCCTAATCTCATTCTATTTAGTATTGCATGTTATTTTAGTTTAAATTTTCATATTTCAAGTCATTTCATTGTTTTAGAAATTAATAAAAACCCAAATTTATCATTACTTTCATAAAATAATAAAAACACAAGAAATAAGTGGTTTATGTGAATTAGATTAAATAAGTGAACAACTGAGAAAGCTTCTCAAGTGAGACAACCCTATTCATCCTATGTGCTGCATTAGGAAAAAAATTTCTTTTTCTACACCCTATAAGTAGCATGCATTCATATATCTAGGTTTTTTTATGTTGCAGGTTCATATACCATAATGGGTGTCAAGGATAGGGGGGATACTATATAGGGTGGGTTTAAAAATAGAAAGTATTATATAAAATATCATTTAACACATTTTAGTATTTGATACCTTCCCTTGTTTCCTACACTGAGATTTGTCTCATGTAGTCTTAGAGAACTTAATAAAAATAATTTTCATGGTTTCAATGCAATAGACAATTATAATACCCTTTGTATTTTATTGAAAAAGGGGGATAGAAATAAATATCCTTCTGATTTTGATTGATTAAATTACCAAAAAAATACAAATAGAGAAAATTATGGGACCAAAATCCAAAGGTATTTCTTTATTTATTGGATTTTTTATCAATATAAATAAGTGTTGAAGATCATTAAATGTTGAAGTACATTTCCATTTCTGGTAACGGTTTGATGATTATAGAGATTATAGAAAAATATAAAGAAACAAGGTGTTTTATATAGCGCAAAACCACTGAACATGCTGCAGAAGTGTAAACATTTTTCTATCTTCCTATGAAGATTATAGCTACAATGTAATATCTGGACAGGAAAATTTCAGTTGACTTGAATTTTTGGTATTTTCAAATCCGCAATATGGATATCATGCATTGGTCCACACTGTAATATATGATTACACTGTGGATGGTTCAAATTTAATACGTCAAAGATTATGGATTTTGAGTACCTATAGGTGACCACATCATAGAAGCAGGATTCACTATGGATGGTCCATTTTAAATAGTAATCTGGAGATAATATGACGTTTTATGGCCCAATAAAATCAAGGATCCTCATGCCACAAGTAATAGGAAATGTCACAAGACTTCATACAGTTTACAATTAATTACTATAAACCTATAGTATATGTCATAAAACATAATTCCATGCTTCAAAACTTAAAATCTGGGAAGTTCAAATAGCATTGATGACTTTTATTTCTCTTATGAGTTTGGTAGTTATTCTAACATCTAATAACTACCATTTGAAATTTTTCTTATGGATGAGATATTTTTAAGATATGAACTAAAGGACTGATATTCGAATATAAAAGTTTGGGTGGTTATTTTATTTTTGAATTTCAAATTTTAAATTAAAACTATTCTAGATATAAAATACAGATTTGTTTTGACAGAAATAAATCAAACAGAATTGAAAAAAGGAATCCATTAAAGATCATAGATCAAAGGAGTGTGATTGAATAAATTATACATTGAATACAAGTATTAAAATAAGAACCTACAATTCATATTCTTAAAGATCCAGGATTAAATAATTGGAGCATCATGAATAATACCCTTTTCAATTGGTGGTATTTATCTTTTATTTGAAATCTTCATAAGATTAACTTGTGTGTCAAATTTGTATTATATCTCTTCAAAAGAAGTGTTTGGAAGATAGGAACAGGTTTTGGACCTTGGATGAGTAGTGAGATACTCCTAAAGTTTTAATTACATAGTTATAAAATAGTGGTGATTTTTAATATCAACACATATGTGCTCCATAGAGTAGCCTTATATAGGTGAACCAAGTATAATTAGTTTTTTCATTATATTTAAATTTATGTATTTTATTAAGGATAAGAAATGGATTCATGATGTATTTTCAAATAATAAGACAATATTGAATTTTATTTAAGGAATGAAAGATGTTTCTCATCATCCTAATTCACCCCCCCCCCTATAGGGTGTATAGTGAGACTAGGGTAAAAAATATGTTGCAGATTGTTTTAGTTCAGTGCTGGGTTTTAAACAATCTATCGATCATAGTATTAATTTAGAGAAAAATATATTCCAAAATATCAAGGTGTTACACACATCATCCCTCTATATCCTACATTCTATTAGTAAGGGACTCAATGGAATCAAGGAGTTCTGGTCCTAGTGTTGCATGGTATGATGCCCTGGAAGAAAAAACATGCATAACCTAGTATGGTCATCTCACCTTCACTAGCTATTGATGTCCCATTTAAGCTACCCTAGGTTCTGAAATATTGGAAGTTAAAGCCTCAGTGGAGGAAAATTATAACATCCCTCAGCTACCATGCCTAGATAGATTGACTGTCTGGGTCCAGACTCAGTTAGAAGGTTGGAATTATATTGATTATTTTTTCCTTATTGTGTATGCACTGGAGGTGATGTGTTATCCTCTTCCTAGTAATTTTACTCAGGAGGAAAGTTGTGTCTAAGTATCTCAACATTGAGTCACTTCAATTCTTCCATCTCATATTCATATTGAGTAACCCTTTACTCAATAAAAAGAGCTTCAAATGCATTGGGTGGTGGGTGATCAGTGAATATAGTCACACCTCTCCTTTTCTCCTTAGCCGAATAAAATCAAGTAGATGGTAAATAAGTATTTGGAAAGTATCGTAGATTTTGAGACTACTTTTTATTTCGGGTACACACTCTCTCTTCTGTAGTACTGACTATGTATCGGGCAGACATCTTTTCATCTCATCCTTTAATGGAAGGGTTGTTTTTATAGTTATTTTCAATGACAATTCCAAATAAATTTACTGACACATAGAACATATCAAGAATAATTTCCTCACCTTCCTCAGAGTAGTAATGGAATTCATTACACTAAAAAATATCTTTCATGGGGTGGGTTATGACCCTCATTAACATTTTCCTTCTCAGTGGGTCATTTTGGTTTATGGACCCTATGAGAATTCAGTTGTACTCCTCAATGTATGATAGCTTTAAGAGAGTCTCCATGAATTTCACAGAGTGCTCCCCTAATGAATAAGACAGATCATGCATGGGGAGGAACTATGAGATTGTTTCTTCTTTTGAAGCTTCCCCTATTCTAGATAAGATCGGTTTCCATAGTGGTGGAGTAGTAGGTAATATAAATTTCCCTAACCATATATGATGAAGTTGACTTCGTTCTTTCATCATCACATCTTAGAGCTATTGTGGCTTTGATAGCCCAAGGGGTGGTGGTGGTGGTAAAAATTACCATAGCCTTATGGGTCTTAGTTTCTTTTGTAATGTTGTGGAGGTAGTGGTTATTACATCCTTCTTGATTTTTTGAGCCTTTACCCAAGAATGGGACATGTGCAGTGCCTTTTCTGGATGTGAGTTTCTCGCCAATAGAGGTTTTTTTATGGTTTTGGGGTTTTATTTCCTTGGATGGGATGCCTACTCAACTTTTTTTGTTATTTGATGTAATAATATATTAATGTCATTCTCCCATTATGTATGAAATTTTTGTAAATTAGGAATGGAAAGGTGTATCTTGACAAACCAACTGGAATAGCTAAATATTGGACTTGATATTTTTACAGAAGCGATACATTACACATTGTGATCCCTGGTGAACTAAATTATCTAGTGATTGGGGTGAAGTGTAAGGATCAATATTCTCCCCATCCACTAATATGAACATATAATAGATCATTCGATATTATCTAGCATAATGCCTTCATGCCACTTATACAATACTGTTAGAGGTATCTATATCGCCTTCTTAACTTTGGATTCCATACAAATGATAGAGCAATTAATTTGATTTGGCATTAGATTTTTCCTATTTCCTTGATATGTTCAACATACTCCTCATAAGACAATTAATTTTTATTTATATGGAGTATATTTTCCCACAAATTTTGGCATGAATAATGTATTTTCTCCTCTTTCAATTTCTTTGGAATGTCGTACCAAAAAGTAGCTATGGACTAAAAGATAACTGGTATATTATATTCAGTTAGATCTTTACATGTAACCATGTCATGTTCCTAATCCTTGGAGAGATATTCCTAAACATGGTCTAGCCATAGAGTTTGTTTCCCCATCGCCTTGTCAAAGGAAATGAGATCCTCTAGAATTTATTTTGTTGTATCAAAGAAGAAGCATTCTAAAGGTGGTGAAAACAATGATGGTTTCCTTGGACTATCCATCGATTTAGATTATATATCACCAGTAATTTCTAAGGTTCTTGGTGTAGCTGGCCTCGTACTTTCAAGTTCTTCTCAGTATAAGGGTGTTCTCATAGTAGTTTCGACAAGGGGATGGTCTTCTTATTTAAGTGGGGTGTCACTACAGGGGGGATTTGTAGTGAATACCATGGGGAGGATTTACATAGAAATATTCATATTCAAAGTTATAAGGAGTACATCCATCCTATCTTGATGTCGTTCTATAGGGAGGTCCTCTTCAACATATTCCCTAGGGAGGACCTCTAGGGTAGATGATTTGACCGCCACAAGGAGGACCTTTATGGATAGTACTCAGGGGCAGAAATTTGGAGTTGATGATATTTATACCATGGGGGAGAAACTCCATTTATATATTCTCTTTCCTCAATTGATAAGGATTCGATAGATTCTTGGGCTTCTATAAGGAGGCATTGTAGGGCCTTAAGGATATTCACGTTGATCAAGGTAGGAATATGATCCTACTCCTGACATGTATATTTCCCTTGATTACACCTTCTAGATTATCATGATTGAGAAAATGGGGTTGGAATATTGATCGTGGGAGTCACACAGTTCATGTTACAACCTTATTGCACATAAAACCCCCTAAGAGACCTATTCTCCATCATCAGGATGTGTCAATGGATTTCTTATGTAGATGCCAGAATATACTAGTGTGCCTAATAATTATGAGAAGGATGGGATTATGATCCCATCATTGGTCTTTAGTTACCATCAAAATATCTTGACGGGCATCCTAGGTGAGGACAACAATATGATCATGCTTCTCAATGGGTTCCATTAGAATATGTCGGTGAGCTTTATGCGGGAGAGTGTGAATATGAGCCTGACCCAAGTTTTTCGCTAAAACATATCATTGACCTCCTTTAGAAGGAGAATAAATATAAGACTACTCTTGGTAGGCTGTCAAAATATTCCAGCGAGATCCTATAGCGTTGGATGGGGTATGAGTCTATGTTGAAGTGATTGTCAGGATATGACAGTGAACTCTAGCCAAAATGGGAGTATGATCCCAATATTGTTCTTCTTTCCTTGATTAGATAAAGTGAAAATCCTCTTGTATTGGGTTAAGAATATGAGACCGCTCCTGATTAGTCACCAATGTGAATTAACAAGATCCTATGATAACAGGAGCAAGAATATAATCCTACTCTAAGTTGACCATCAAGATATTCTAGTGGTGGCCCACCACTATTATTTCCAGGATATTTTGACAACTCTACAAAACATGAGTTGGGATATAATTCCTCCCTTTGATTGCCTCTATAATATGATGATAGGATTATTTCATAGGAACAATGATATATGATCACTCTTCAGTGGGAGTGGGGATATGATCCTACTCCATTCCTCCATTCATCGCCAGAATACGTCGATGGGATTCATCGATATGGGAAAGGATATGGGATTTCTCCATGAATTTAATTATAGTATATCAGTGTGCTTCTTATAATGTTGCCAAAGTATGCATATAGGTTTTTGGATAATAATTGAGAATATGGGCCTTCTCCTCAGTGGTCATCAAAGTATGTTAACTAGCTACATTAGTGGGAATGGGGATATAGGCCTTCTCTTTAACTTTTAAGGTCATATCCCCCTGATGAGACCTCCTCATAGGTGCTTGAGTTTGAGTGACTAGTATTGGGATGCCCTGGTGACCTCATAGGGTTTATGAGGAGTGGGGTCCACACAACATTGGCAGCACCAACCTTCAGCAAGATCCCACCTGGGTAGCTTTTGCACTATGGTGAGGATGTGTTTTCCTCATTCTTCATCTCCCTTGGATAATAGAGGTAATAATTTTCCCACTCCAAAGATATGATTCCAAAGAAATTAGAGGTGGAAATCGGTTCCACTAGATTTGTTGCGGTCCTTTATCGATGTGGTGATCTACAAGGCTTGATTTCCTGGAATTTTCCTCAAGATTCCTCTAGGTTTGGGATCATACTGTTGAGGTAATACACTCTGAACAAAGTTTTGACCACTTACTGCTAGAGGTGTTGAGATAGTGAAAGCATCCTCCTAGTCGTCAGGTCCACAGACTTGACGGTGGTTGAAGCGTGTGCATGAAACTTTAATGACACCATTTATTTGGATTTAAGGGGTCTCTGTAAAATTCTTGTAAGTCTTGAAGATCAAAAAACACAAACAATAAATCCATAAGAGTATTATCACAAGCACGAGTATAATTAATCAATCAATTTCACAGTTAAGGATTCACATTGGGTTTACTATTCTATTTCTTGTAAAAACCTTGACTTATTCCCGATCTGTAATGCTCTAGATATCATTGTAGACCTACTTTAAAAAGATATGATGTCATTGGTGTTCTTACTAGTGATTCTTCGAAATGGTATTTGGTAAATAGGATGGGAGGTCAGACTCATCACACCCTTTAGGGTGGGATTATTTTATACTCTAATACTCTCTTAAATATTTAAGATAGGATTATGAATCCTTCCCAAATCCCAGTGTGGAACTAGTTACCATTGTGTTGGTTATTCAAACAAAATTATGTGTAGATGTGAACATATGTATGCACCAAATGTTCTCCATCAATGTGTCCATATGTATGTATTAGAGGTTATCCAATGTTATCTTGTTAATTAATGATGTTATCGTTTAAATCCACACAACAAGGCACTCTAGAATTAATCATAATTTAGGGAGGTGATAAGTGTTTATGGTGTTGGGATCAATCCCATAATAAGGGATTCAAGAATATCCCCATAAATAGTATAGAACCCACATAGTAAGGTGACACTTAACAGGACACTCCATACCTTTTAAGTTTGTTTGATAAGAACCATGTGGTTCCTTTTAAGGTCATGTGGCCATGACTATTTCCAAGTAATTTAAATTCATGAAGAGGGGACTAATATGAAAAAGGTTCCTAAAAATGGTTGTTATAGGACTTATGCATAAGAGATCCTCTCTAGTATACCATATCTATTGGTAACTAGATAGGAGAAGGTGTGATGATCCCATAGGTGGATATGGACCTAATGAAAATGGATTATATGTTTCATTAGGAATATGGCCTAATGAGGAGTGATATGGATCATAAGGAATATGGTATGATGAGGGTATTGATTTCATAAGAAGTATGACCTAGTTGAAATATGGTTTTGAATTTAGAGTTTAAACCATAGAGAGGTGTTTTACATATAATGATTAACAATAATTAAAGATCACATAGTTTGACTTGCATAATTTAAGGTCATGTGACAAGACCATACCATGAAATTTAACATCATGGGGTAAGGATGTTGTCACGTAGTTTTACATCATGTAAAAAGGAATTATATGCCATTAAAGGAGTGAAAACATGTGATTGAGTGGGTATTATGCATAGATATCCCATATTGGGTTTCACATGGATATATCACTTTGAGAAGGATGGATATCAGGGAATATGATCCTTTAATCATGATGGATCACGGGAATATATCCCTCTGAGTGATTATAGATTGTATGTAATATGACCCTTTGAGTGATTACGGACCATAGGGAATATGTCCCTTTAATTAGGATGGATAGCAGTGAATATGACCCTTTGAGTGATTATGGATCGTAGAGAATAAAACCCTTTGAAGATAGGTTGTCTCAAAGGGAATGTGGCCCTTTGAGTGATTATAGCTTGTAGGGAATATAAAACTTTAAATATAGGTTGGAACTTACAACTAATAGGAGGTTCATATATGTGTATTCTTCCTTCCGATTGATATCTTGAAAGTGAAGGAAAACTAGAGTCATAGAGGACATATATCCATAAGAAAGTGGTCAGGTCTTATGCATATGTCCCTAAGATAGTGCTTGATCACAATAGGCATGGTCGTTTCCCATGATCATTTGTGAATCATGGTGATGAAATCATCAATGGGAACATGGTTTGGGCTTAAACCTAAGGAGGAGTCTCATGGCCTCATGGATCATTAAGTGAATAAAGGGGTCACTCACTGTTATGGATGATAGGGAGTTAGATATGGTCCATCCAAAATGGGAAGCATGGGATAGGAGAGGTCTCATTAGTGACCTTAAGATGAGGTAGCTCATTGTCAAGGGTATATATGATTCTAACCCACCTAAGGTCCCTATTGGTTAGGGAGGAAAAATGGGAGCACCATTTTTCAAGGGAATACATGATCGCAAGAGGTACATGTTGGGGTTCATGGTTTGGCCATTCCCTTTGGGAGGTCATGGTGGATACCTCAGAAAATGCCACCCGTTGATGAGTTGATCTGGGACAATGAGTGTATAAAAGGTATCTTGGACAACTTTATTCTCACAATTAAGGAACATAAGAAAATAAGGGGTCTAAAGGGATTCATATGAGTTTAGATTATTAGTAACGATACCTGGGTGAATTGGTTTCCTAATGGACAACTAGGGAAAATGGGGTTCCCCATGGGAGGATTAGGTTGAGGGATTAGGGTGAGGTGTCTCCCTAGTTATATCCCATGGTGA
Source organism: Viscum album (assembly GCA_963277665.1). Taxonomy (NCBI): domain Eukaryota; kingdom Viridiplantae; phylum Streptophyta; class Magnoliopsida; order Santalales; family Viscaceae; genus Viscum; species Viscum album. Next base: position 629,875,951 of record OY728130.1, on the reverse strand, counting down.
AGTTGTACTCAGATAGATAGTTAGTATGAAGTGAAACCTTGGTGGGAGACTAGGACGAAGTGCCTCCCTAGTTGATACTTGGGTCAAGGATTCACCCTAATAAGAAGGTAAGGTGAAGTATCACCCTATTATGGACCTTGGGTGAATTGTCACCCCATTATGGAGCTTGGGTGATGCGTCTCCCTCATAAATAACTAGGGTGGAGTGTTTCCCTAGTGAGATCCTAGGGAGAAGTGGTCTCCTTAGTGAACAAAACTGAGAAAGGGTTCACCCAAGAGGAGAGGCCTCCAACATATGACCTGGGTGAGTGGCACCCTAATATGTCATCCAGTATGGGGTCCTCCACCCTATTCTGAATGGGAACTGGAGAATAGAGTGAACAAATCTCTCTACCATCTCTTCATCTTACAAAAGTCATTAAATGAGGATCCATTTAAGTCTATTTATTATCAATGAGTGACATAGGTGCATGGATCACTCAGGGAATTCATAGGTTAATGACATAGGTGTGCTAGTGTATTGTGTGCTAGAATAAGGGTGTGAAATTGGTGTGAGGCATCAGGGTGAATGGACTTAGGATAGGCAGTTGGGATTCAAGACCTAAGTGAAGAAATTAAGAACCTAGGCTTGGGAGAAGCACTTGGGCTCCTAACAGAGATTGGAATACCCTATCCTTTGGTCACTTGATGTCTTAGATGAATGGATTATATGATTATTCATACTTTTATATGATACAGTTTTTGGAAATTGATATAGAGATACATAGATTTGATATAAATCACACCTGATCCCTTTATAGCTTGAGTAGAACCGATGTTTTCCTAGAGGATTCTCTTTGCTTACATTAATCAATTTGAGAATTCATATTTTTTCTCAACACTAAAAAGGTCTTCAGAATCATATTTTGTAGTTGAATGAATGGGAATTTAGTTTTATGAAAGTTAGAGAGTTTATCAAAAAGTGTTTTATAGTTTATCCAATATGAGTGTTGGATAGATATTCACAATATATTTCATATACTGTAATACATAGTGAGTTTGATGATATATTTCCAACATTGTTTTATAAATATCCAAAAGGAGTTTTGGATATGGTTTCACTAGTATGGTATCTGATAAGATATAATGTGAAATGGAGCTAGGTCTATTAAGATTTAATGAAAGTGAGAGATTGGTGGAGATGTTCACTAAATCCATAAATATATATGTTGTGTTTATGCTATATCATATGATACAATATGAGTATCATATGAAGTGATTATGCTATATTGTATGGTATGATATTGTATGGTACGATATGAGTTTTTTTATTGATGGGTATGAAATACATGTTTCAAATGTAATGTTTCAAGGCTTTGGGTATATCTTTTAATAAAATATGGAGATATCATATTGCAGCTACCTAGAATAGTCGTAGGGTATGGAATGGGCATATCATATGGAAGTGTTATTTGAAGAATCGTATTGTATGATTCCCATATAACTCTACGATTGATTAAAGGTGTTGAATACATTACATAAGATGAAACATATGGGATATCAAATGAACTTAAGTGTTATGTGTATGGACAAATGTTTGTAGACATTGTAATCATATGGAAGTACCAGAACGTTACATAACCTTCATGTAAATGTCATGTAAGGCTTGATAGTTCCCCAAGGATTACATAAATAGGCCAAAACCATTGAGATGGTAGTTCATTCAATCAATTATCCTTTTCATAGATCTCTTACTCCTCCTTCCTTTTCCCCAAGATATACTGGCATGTTGTGGTTATAAGGAGGGTTCTATCTAAGCATCAGGTGATTCAGTTAGCCTGTGGATACACCACGGAGGGAGGAACCCATTGGTTTCTCCTCAAGGATCTTTATCAACCACTATAATTGAAGAATAGAAAAAATGGGTATCATCATTGTAAGGTCCACGTTCTTAATTTTTTTATACACAGTTTTTGTTTTGCATAGCATGGTTATAGGTTCTCATGTATAAATGGAAAGAGACAAGTGGTGTGAATTTTTTATCTTAAAATAATCGGATACACCACAAAGGGAGGAACTCGTTGGTTTCTCGACGATATTTATCAACTACTATAATTGAATAATTCCAGCAATGGATAACATCGGTGTAAGGTCCATGTTCTTCATTCTTTTTATACATGATTGTGGTTTTACATACCATAGTTATAGGTTTTCAAGTATAAATGGAAAGAGATAAGAGGGGTAAATTCTTTATCTTAAAATAATTTGATTAATTAAAATGATAATGTGGAATTTGATGGATAATAAGAATAAATAATTTAACCATAAATAAATAGTGAAGAGATGTGTGAAGAGTGTAAGTGTAATAATAAAGAACAAGAGAGAGCGTAAGGATTTGTATAGTAGTTTGAATCACAAAGAACTTACACCTACTCTTTACATCCCTCTACTCCTCAAGAGGTATAGTTCATACTAAATAGACCTTGATTTTGAAGGAGAGTGAAACTATTTACAAACCTACCTTTCAACATACCCAAGACAAAAAGAAAACCCCTAACCCCACCTTTTCCACACCTAGAGGCACAACCCAAACACTTTCCTTTTTTCGGGGACAAGGTAGGGCCTTTGATCAAATATTTTTTCAATTTAGCACAACCAACACATACCATTTAATGGAGAAAGTACCGATGTTTCAATTAATTGATTTCAACTCAATAAAACTTTGCAGTACAAAGATAATTTAGTACAATGAAATATAAAATAGTTAAACTAATGAAATTTTTTTGAGATGAGGTTGCTAGTGTAGAAACAAGAAGCTTAATCCCTTCAAAGAAGTAGAACAATAAAGCTTAGTAAATCCAGCATGAAAGTATGTAAAAAAATTGGTTCTCGAGCTTTGTAGCACATCTGTATTGAATATAAATCATGTATATCTTCCATTTTCTATATCTTTGACTTTCTTTTATAGGAAAACTCCAACAACTAACTCCATGATCTTCCTTCTTAATAATAAATAATAACTTAATGTGGGGTTTCCTTAATAATATCAAAATCTTGTAAAATGTAACAGTTAGAATAATTCAAATTAACATTTAACTCCTCTATAATAATTTTCTTTTAAACACTAATCCCTGCAATCACATGAAAAAACCCCTTCAAAATTCCAAACATTTAAATTTTGAATATCATTACCCATATAATTTATCATAGTGTATGATTGATAACCCAATCATAATAAATGACTGATAACTTATGAATTCTTCTAATATTAACTTTTGAATCCTTTCCTCTTTTTACATAACATTTGAATCATTTTCATTATAATACATAAAAGTAATTACTTTTTCCATTTTTCCAACCCTAAAAACTTACATAAGAGTCCTTCAATGTTTAATGCATATATAAAATTATAACACTTAACCAAATTGTAACATTTCTTATCATATGTAAAAGTAAACCTTGAATACATAAGGTAAATATATGGAGACACAATAATGTGTAAGTGTAATGAATTTTCCAAATTTTCAAACTGTAACGCCCCAACCCCAGAAGCTCAGAGTTAGTGCATTATTTTAATACATTAGCATGATTACAAGGAATAAAATCACAAAGGATCGATTAGTTTAGCAGTCTTGGAAAATAGATTATATATATGAACCTTACACTACAATTAAAAACATAAAATATAACATGGATAATCCTTTGATAACTCCATTATTCTCCTAGATTAACCCTACATATAAATCAAAATACACATATTGGAATCCTAGGAAAATAAAACATAAGAAAGGGTTGAGATCACATGCTTGGTAAGGGTAAACAATATAGAGAAATCTATCATAAATAAACATAAACTTTTAAGATAGGGTATAAAACTGAAACACAATCCTCAGCATAATATGGCAAGAATAAATCAAATAATTCCATTTAAACATTCACATGGATATTCTCATAGTCAAATAATCACATGTAATATCAATAACTAATCTTATAATGAGGAAATTCATAATACTGGATATTTGAAACATACCATCGAGGCTTCATGCCAAGAATCTAATATTGTCAAGGCATCATTCCAAGAATCTAATACTTTCAAGGCTTCATGCTAAGAATCTAATAAATGGGTAAGGCCTCAGGAAAAACCATATCTATTTTTTTTCATGAAACCTACTGATGCATCGAGGGGATATAAAGGGCCCCACCTATCACTTACTAAGTCCAATGCATTCCTCTTATGAAAGGGGTAAATCATAATATAAACATTCATATTAAATCTATCATATGAAATGTTAATAATTTAACCATAAATCATAAATGGTATCAAAATAGCACATCCACAGTCAAATATATCATAAAATCTTCAATAAAATATAGAATATTGTATCATAATAAATCAACCTCAAGTAAGCATAAAATCCAACAAAGGATGTTGAAATAGATAAAAATAATCTATTAAATTCATTAAAACTCTTTGATAGAAATGTCTCTTTTTACTTTGAAATCATTTAGAAGCCACACAATTATAAAAGAAAACATTTATTTTGAAAATAACATTGTAATATTGTAAGGAAAGATTCAAAATATTAAGGCATCATAATGGAGGAAAATAGCCACTTGTGCTGTATAAGTTAAAAAAACATTCTTTCCTTAATTTTTCAAAAAGGTTATAAAGTACCTCATTTAGAAAATGATGGAAATATTCCTTTCAAAACATTTTATAAAAATTCAAACATGTGTATAAATGAATTTAAAAAAATTTAGAGAAATATCAAAAATATTTTGAAATTTATTTTTACAAAAAATAGACATGGATGATAAATATATCCCAGTAAATACTTATGCATAAATAATCTCGGATAATGATGAGATTGTGAAATTAACCCTTACCTTGTGATTCCTTTTTGGGGGATCGTCCTTTAACCTCCTATATAATGGTTTGAAGAGTGTTAATAACTTATTATAGAACCATAATCATGTTTATAATATTATATATCATCTCCTTATAACATCTTATTACTCGTTTGTTAACAATCTTTCATTATTTAATTATTTTGGGCGTTAATTGTTTAGTTTTCTCAAGTATATTTTGACTTATTATTTGCTTCTTATATTCCTTAGATCATGATTTAATCATCTCCAGAATGTAAAACATGACTTAATTATCTTATATATTGAGTACATATGTATTTAGAATAATCTATAAAGTTTGGAGATAGAAATGAAATGCAACTTTCATGGATACGGTAAGTTGTACGTACACATTAATGCTACTTTCATTTCTTTATCGTATTAAAATATTGAAAAGTGAATGATACATATGTATATTATAATTCCAGTATAATATCTATGTCATATACATTGCATATATTTATTAAAATTATCCTTAATATGTTCTATGTATAGCATGAACGAATCACATCGCTTTGAGGGGTGGTAATCCACACTTTCACAAACGATGTTATCGTATATCCATAATATGGAAAACATGAAGGTATGTTTAATATAAAAGTTACAAAATATAAAATAGGTTATAATGTAAATATTAAAATTTTATTTTCCCATAAAATTAGTTTTAATACCATCCATGAAGGCAGTAATAGAAAAAGAACAAAAACAATATTCATGGAGTCGATTAACTGACATAACTTGGAAAACAATTTCATTTATTTGAATAAGAGGATGTGAGAAACGACATGGATATGAGATATTCCATTAGAAACATAAAAATAAAATATATACATGATTCTGGATTTATCATGAACTGATGGATGAAGGAGGTGAGGAGAAAGTAGAAAAATAAAAGAAATTAAGAAAGGTACTTTGAGAAAATTACCTCTTGAATATCACCTTCTTGAAAGACCCTTGAGGGCCTTGGATTTGGTCTTTTGGTGAGACCAGCAGCACTTGGACGTGGGGAGAGTGAGGATGAGAGGTTTGGGCATATATTTGAGTAGATAAAAGGATTTTTTGGTCAAAATAGGGTGGTGGAGAGGTGGTATTTATACTTGAGGAGAGGTGGGTTCAAGTGATTTATTTATTGGTTATTTTATACTAAAATCCAATCATATAAAGGTGGAATTAAATTCCATGAATTTAGCTTGTAATTAATGTTTTATAGTCTAGTTAGGTTTGATCCACATCTCAACTAACCATTAAATGTTTTATTTTTTAGGTATGTTAAGCTTTTAACTTTTAACTTTAACCCTTGTCAAAATTTTATTTTTACTACGATAAATATTTTTTTTACCATGGTAACTTTTTTATATCTAAAAATGAAATTGACCATACAACCTAATTTAGACCTTCTGATTCTAAATATGGAATCCATTTTATCTAATTCAATTCACAAAATTGGGAAAATTGGATTTAAATTTAATTCCGCAGACAAGACTAAAAAAGCGGGGTTTTAAAGTGAAATGTTCAAAAGTTGACATAGATTTTATATCCAATTTCAATTTGAAATTGATTCCAATGAACTATATTTAATTAAATGATAAAATAATAGTCTAATTACACTATAAAACCAAATAAAAGGACATTATATCTATATAAATAAGTTAGATGTAAAAACAGTTTTGAATTAAAATACAGTATTTATTCATTAAAATATGAATGTTATCATGAAAACACTAGAAATTTGTCCAAACTAAATTTTTATGTATCACTTCTAAATAAAAAGTTTATTTTTTAAAATTGAATATATAAGTGTAAAATATTTGATTTAAAATGTGTTCACCATTAAAATGGGGTAAAATTTCTTTTTTTGACAAATACTTATTTTATCTAAAAATTTGATTTTTTTTCTTATTCCATGTCTAGAAAATACATAAGATGGATGTTAAAATTATATGGAATATATAAAATTCAAAATTTGGTTAATACTATTCATAACCTCTAATTTAACATCTAGGTTATACATTATATTAAATAATTATATTAATATATTTTTGTTTGGTAAAACTAGGTCTTGCGTGTAATGCAAGCTAACTCATTGTTGTGTGTAGCGTAAGCTTAACATGGAGTTGCATAAAAACCAAGTAAGCAATAAAATTAAATTTATTCATAAATAAAAATATTATAAAGTCTCGGGGTGTTACATTCTCCCCTCCAATAAATTGTGTCCTCGTAATTTAAACTCGAGATCAAAAACTAGGGGTTTGAAATTTCAAAACATCTTTGTTGAAATCCCACGTCGGAAAAGGATTAATGAGACCCCCACTTGAAAATAAATAAAGGGAAGTATGAAGGTCACTAGAGATAACACGTACAAGGTTTCCATGTAGGAAAACATGGATATTAAAGAAAAAATTAATCATCAAGTTCTGATAGAGATTGATAGAGAACATGGTTAGGAGAAAGTTAATAATCACAAAACTATAAATCTACGATGCTCTAAGGGGTCATTTGATTCATCAAAAAAAGTACTAGGAAAGAATTTGTGGTTTCAAGATCCTTTCCTTAGAGTTGAAGAATTAATTTACTTCATTGACTAAGAACATAAGGGAAAATAGTTACTTGACGAGTAGAATTTCATCCTTTAATCAATTTCTACCACACTCTTCTTTCTCACCAAAAGATAATAAAATTTGAAAATATTCTATTTATCTTAATCATATAAGGTTCCAAAAATGAACTTATGCCGTTTAAATAAAGAAAACTATGTTATGCTAACTAGGACATCACATAGGATAGTGGTAAGTGATGCGCCCTTATCGCCCTTCGGTTGCAAGTTCAAGTCTCATGGCCTTACCAGATGCGACGGGTTGTTGCCCGATCTGTGGGTTTTCCTTTTTATAAAACTATATTATTATAACATTCCAAAAATAACATTAACAATTTTTTTACCTTAAATAATAATATCCAATGTTAAAATTAGTCCATTCCTACCTTAAGATTTTTTCAAAATACTTTTGTCCAAATTAATAGTCTAAAAGGGTCTCTAAATTTCCAAAATCAATCGTAACATCAGATTCCCCAAACAATGTAATGTAGCTCTTATTGACACATACTGAATATTCAATCATCTGAAAACCCTTAATGAAAACATTCATGCCGGCAAATCCTTAAAGAATAAGTATTGCAGTACACTCCTTATATATCACATTACACTTATAACCAGAATATAATAACATAATTCTTGAACACAAACACATTAATTATTCCACTTTGACCATAGTAACAACATAAGCTTGACCTTGATCCATTTGTTTCTTCTGAGCTATATTTTCTTGATGCTTTGGATAGTCATTTTTATAATATATCATCTCTTTACAATTATATCATTACACATTTACAGCTTCTTTCTTTCCCTTACAATCACGAGCCTGGTGGTTTTTCTCTCCACACTGCAATAAACTCTCATTCCTTTCAGACAAGTATCAGGATGTTTCTTCCCACATTTATCACATATGGTAAAACCCTTATTTCTTTTTTTCCATTTATCCATCTCTTTCTCCATGGTTCTCTTCTTCTCTTTCTTTACTTTAAAGTCATAAGACTTAGAGAATTCCTTTTCCATCTTGATAGCACGTGAGACTATATCTTCATATGATGAGAAATATTGTGACATCAGTGTTCGTCAGAGGAATGGTTTTAACCCATCAAAGAATTGATCAATCTTACTTCTTGGGTTATGTATGTAGTTTGCAGCATGCCTTGCTAACCTTATGAAGTTAGCTTCATACTTTGCAACATCCTCATCCTCCTTCTACCTTAGACTTAGAAATTGTTTATCCATATCTACTCGTAGATCATAAGGAAGGAATAGTTCTTTAAATTCCCTTCAATCCATATTATATACCTATTCATCCTCTTTCATGCTTTGAATTAATGACCACCATTGATATGCATCTCCTGATAGACGATAGACTGCCATAATAACTTTTTCCCTTTCGTTACTCCCCAAAGAAAGAAATATTTTCTCTAAGGAACTTATCCACTGCTCAGCTACAAAAAGATTTATAGACCCATTAAATGTTGGAGTTTGTTGTCTCATGAAGCGAACTAACATTGATCCTCAGTGTTGTGGATGAGGTTGCTCCATATGAGTAAGGTTATTATTTATAACCTGATTCGGTTGTCCCAGTATGGTTATAAGCTGTTCAACGTCAGTTGTATCACCGGATCCACTATCATTATCTTTTATATGATGGGAATACCTACAAGGATTATGTGTTGATACGGTTTACATTCCTTTCACTATGTGATATTTCTAAAAAATAGAATACACTAAATTAGGTTATAAATCATAATTCATAATTCCAAACTAGTAAAATACTTAACATAAATTGAAAATTTTATGCATATCTAATCTCATAATCATAAAAATTATTTCTTTGGGGACATATTTACTTATAAATCCTTCATAATGGCTTGTAAATAAAGTTTGAATTGTCCTAAGAATATCCCATGGGAGTATCAAACTAGGTGTGCAGTGTAAGGCCTGTTGTCGTGTACCAGGTTACCCCGAGTCAAGCCCAGAACACCTTGTCAGAGTTTTCACCCCTAGGTACATCTGTGCTAGAACCACGTCCACTTGTAGTATCCAGACAAGGATGTATTTCCAAGAATACACACATAATCTCTACCTTACCAAAATTATAAAACATTCTTCTACATTAATCCTCAAAGTCAAACTTAGGGTTTTATTCTCTAATCTATGTTTTCTAAATCTAATTTCCAAGGTTGTTGTTAAACTTTCTCTGATACCAACTGTAACGCCCCGACCCCAGAAGCCCAGAGCCGATGCATTATTTTAATACATTGGCATGATTACAAAGAATCAAATCTTGAAGGACCGATCAGTTTAGCAGTCTTGAAAAATAGATTACATACATGAACCTTACATTACAATTCAAAACATAAAATATAGCATGAATAATATTTTGAGAACGCCATTATTATCCTAGATTAACCCTACATATAAATCATAATACACATATTTTCATCCTGGGAAAATAAAATATAAGAAAGGGGTGAGATCGCATGCCTAGTAAGGGTAAGCAATATAGTGAAAGTTATTATAAATAAACATAAACTTTTAAGGTAAGGTATAAAACTAAAACACATGCCTCATCATAATATGGAAAGAATAAATCAAATAATTCCATTTAAACATTCACATGGATATTCTACTAGTCGAATAATCACATGTAATATCAATAACTAATCTCATAATGAGGAAATGCATAATGATGGACATTTGAAATATATCATCGAGGCTTCATGCCAAGAATCTAATATTGTCAAGGCATCATGTCAAGAATTTAATACTTTCAAGGCTTCATGCTAAGAATCTAATAAATGGGTAAGGCATCGACCAAAACCATATCTGTTTTGTTTCATTAAATCTACTGATACATTAATGAGTAATAGTGGGCATCACCCATCACTTACTAAGTCTAATACATTCCTCTTGTGAAAGGGGTAAATAATAACATAAACATTCATATTAAAACTAGCATATGAAATGTTAATACTTTAACCATAAACTATGAATGGTATCAAAATAGCACATCCACAGTAAAATATATCATAAACCCTTCAATACAATATGAATGATTGTATCATAATAAATCAACCTCAATTAAGCATAAAATCCAACAAAGTATGTTGACATAGATGAAAATAATCTAATAAATTCATTAAAACTCTTTGAGAGAAATATCTCTTTTTTACTTTGAAATCATTTAGAAGCCATGCAATTATAAAAGAAAACATTTTTTTGAAAATAACCTTGTAATCTTGTAAGGAAAACTTCAAAATATTAAGGCAACTTAACGGCAGAAAATTGACGCTTGCACTGTATAAGTTAAAAAACATTCTTTCCTTAATTTGTCGAAAAGGTTATAAAGTGCCTCATTTGGAAAATGACGAAAAGATTCCTTTCAAAATGTTTTATAAAAAGTCAACCATGGGTATAAATGACTTTAAACAATTTTAGAGAAATAGTAAAAATATTTTGAAATGTATTTTTACGAAACATGGACATGGATGATAAATATATCCGAATAAATACTTACTCATAAATAATCTCAGATAATAATGAGATTATGAAATTAACCCTTACCAAGTGATTCCTTTTTGGGTGATCATCCTTTAACCTCATGTATAATAGTTTAAAGAGTGTTACTAACTTATTATAGAACCATAATCATATTTATAATATTATATATCATCTCCTTATAATATCTTATTACCCATTTGTTAACAATCTTTCATTATTTCACTATTTCGGGTGTTAATTGGCTAATTTTCTCAAGTATGTTTTGACTTGTTATTTGCTTCTTATATTACTTAGATCATGATTTAATCATCTTAATAATGTAAACCATGACTTAATTATCTTATATATTGAGTAAATATGTATTTAGAATAATCTATAAAGTTTGGAGATAGAAATGAAATGCAACGTTCATGGAGATAGTAAGTCATACGTACGCATGAACGCTACTTTCATTTCTTTGTCGTATTAAAATATTAAAAAGTGAATGATACATATGTATATTATAATTCTAGTATCATATATATTTCATATATGGTACAAATATTTATTAAAATTATCCTTAATATGTTCCATGTATAGCGTGAATGAATCACATTGCTTTGAGGGGACGATAGTCCACACTTCCACAAACGATGTTATCGTATATCCACAATATAGAAAACATTAAGGTATGTTTAATATAAAATTTACAGAATATGAAATATGTTATAAAGTAAATATTAAAATATTATTTAATCGGAAAAATAGTTTTAAGACCATCCATGAAGACAGTAATAGAAAAAGAACAAAAACAATATTCACAGAGTTGATTAACTGACATAACTTGGACAACAATTTTGTTTCTTTGAATAAGAGGAGGTGAGAAACAACATGGATATGAGATATTCAATTAGAAAAATAACACCCCAATATGTACATGATTTTGTAGTTATCATGCATTAATGGATGAAGGAGATGAGGAGAAAGTGGAAAAAAGAAAAGAAATTAAGAGAGGTACTTTGAGAAAATTACCTCTTGAATATTACCTCCTTGAAAGACCCTTGAGAGCCTTGGATTTGGTCTTTTGGTGAGACCAGCAACACTTGGACGTGGGGAGGGTGGGGAGGAGAGGTTTGGGTAGATATTTGAGGAGTTACAAGGTTTTGTGGGTCGAAATAGAGTGGTGGAGAGGTGGTATTTATACTTGAGTAGAGGTGGGTTCAAGTGATTAATTTATTGATTATTTTATATTAAAAGCTAACCATATAGAGATGGCATTAAATTCCACGAGTTTGGCTTATAATTAATGTTGTATATGATGGTTAGGGTCGAGACACACCTCAACCAACTATTAAATATTATAGTTTTTAGGTATGTTAAGATTTTAACTTTTAACTTTAATGCTTTTCAAAATTTTACTTTTACTACGGTAAATATTTTTTTACAATGGTAACTTTTTTATACCTAAAAATGAAATTGGCCTTACAACCTAATTTGGACCTTCTGATTTCAAATATGGAACTCATTTTATCTAATTCAATTCACAGAATTGGAAAAATTGGATTTAAAATTAATTCTGCAGACAATACTAAAAAGGCCGGTTTTTAAAGTGAAATGTTCAAAAGCTGACATAGATTTTATATCCAATTTCAATTTGAAATTGATTCCAATGACCTACATTGAATTAAATGATAAAATCAGTCTAATTAAACTATAAAACCAAATAAAAGGACAATCTATCTATATAAATAAATTAGATGAAAAAACAGTTTTAAATTAAAATGCAGTCTTTTCACTATTTATTAAAATATCAAAGTTGTCAGAAAAACACCAGAAAATTGTCCAAACTAAATTTTTATGTCCCACTTCTAAAGAAGTTTATTTTTTCAAATTGAATATATAAAAGCGTCAAATATTGGATTTAAAAAAGGAAGACATTTTTTGAAAAATACTTAATCTGAAAAATTGAATTTTTTCTTATATCATGTTTAGAAAATACATAAGATGGATGTTAAAATTATATGGAATATATAAAATTCAAAATGTGGTTAATACTATTCATAATCGCTAATTTAATTGTTAGGTTATACATTATATTAAATAATTATATTAATATATTTTTGTTCGGTAAAACTAGGTCTTGCGTGTAACGCAAGCCAGCTTATTGTTATGTGTAGTGTAAGCTTAACATGGTGTTACATAAAAAGCAAGTAGGTAACAAAATTAAATGAAAATATTGTAAAGTATTTGGGTGTTACACAAACTTCACTGATACGTAAAGGAAAATCGAACGTCTCATAGAATACATGAAGTTCATTTCCTTCATACGTAAGGATAAACTCAACATTCTCCCTCTTTTTGATAATTATAAAACTTGAACATCCCTTCCAAAATAACACTCCCCAAAATCCAAACAACTCTCCCCCTTTTTGTAAGATCAAAACGAATAAAGAGAATTCCATGAAAAAATTTAAATAACAAAACAACTGGGACATGAAATGAAACTAATAAACATCTCCCCATATTTAAATAATAAAACACAATAAACAATAATAATTTGAGAATAAACAAGCATGCTTGAGATATAAGTAATATCAATCACAACATGCTCAATAGAAATACCAATAGTTAATAGAACTCCACCTAAAATCAGGCATAAAAAGATATACCAACTATTAATGAAATAAAATAATAATAAAAAACAGTAAAAGATCCCCTTAATCCAAGCTTCCCCTTCTTAAAATGATATGACAGTAAATACACATCATGTGAACTCCTCATGTGTAAAAAAACAACTATGAGCCATGAAATCGTTATTGATATTCAAAGAACTATAAAAGATTTGCAATGAATTAAAAAAAAGTAACCAATAGTAAAGCACATGTCGGTAAACCAAATAGGAAAAAATACATACATGCACACTGGTCATAATAGAAGCGTACAAAATAAATCTCATGCCAGCATAAGAGAAAATAAACTATAAAAGTTATGCATGTTAGCCATACAAATCCTTGGCTTGCAAAAGCTTGGTGAGGATGTTACAACTGCTTACCTTTTTAGAAAATTCATTTTCCATTATAGTTGTGTTTTTTCATCATGTAGTCCCTTTATGTATGAAAATATATATACGATAACTTCAATAAAGAGATTCTTCAGATAACTCTTGATTTCAGAATAAAAATCATTGAGTGGTTCATTAAACTCATCTTCATCACAACTTGAGCTTGATTCATCACTTGAGGTGTCAACTTCAACGAATTTAGAAATATGCTTACCCCTCTAATTATTTACAGCTAGTGGTTGATCCTCTTTAACTTTTGATTTCTCTCTATGCTTCTTGGTCATTTTCTTCAACCTATTTTACTAAGTCTTAACTGAGAACTCCAATTCTACAATGACAGGGATGGAAAAAGAATTCTCTATCTAAGGCACTTCTGAAAACATTTCAAATCTAGACTTTATATAATTCAAATAAACACACATGGGTCAAAAATAAATCCAACCTGATGGAATCTAGTTATCTCTGATACCAGCTACAAGTCCTATGACCCCTCACACCATGATACTGTCAACTTTGGTATCACACCTCATAACTTTAAAAGGCCATATGATGGGGAAGAGCTCCCATATAGTATTTATATGAAGCATGAAACTCCCCCTTGCTCCATGCGAGACTCGAGATTTTAGCACCACGTCATGTCCTATTAGGGTCAGAGGCGGCACCTGGCAGCCATGCAGCAGGGCGATTAGTCCCATGTCACGAATCTCGAAGAGAGTTGAACAACCCTAAGTCCAACAAAAATGATAATACGAAATTCGATGGATAATAAGAATAAACAATTTAGGCATAGACAAAAAGTGTAGAGATTTGTGAAGAGTGTAAGCAGAAAAATGAAGAACAAGAGAGGGCACAAGGATTATTATAGCAGTTCAGATCACAAAGACCTTATGTCTACTCTTCACACCTCTCTACTCCTCAAGAGTTATGATACACATTAAATAAACCTCACTTTCAAATGAGAGTGACAAGTCCTTACAAAACTAACTTTCACCAGACCCAAGGCACAATCAAAACCCCTAGCCCTACCTTTTGCACACCTGGAGGCACAATCCAAACACCTGCCTTTTTCCATAGACAAGGCATAACCTGTGATCTACTTTTTGTTCAGGTTAACATAACCAACACATACCTTTTAGTGGAGTCCTTACAAAACTAACTTTCGCCAGACCCAAGGCACAATCAAAACCCCTAGCCCTGCCTTTTGCACACCTGGAGGCACAATCCAAACACCTACCTTTTTCCATAGACAAGGCATAACCTGTGATCTACTTTTTGTTCAGGTTAACATAACCAACACATACCTTTTAGTGGAGGTATAACCAGAGTGTGAGTTGACTGATTATAACTCAATAAAACTTTATAATACAAATACAATTCAGCATAATGAAATGTTACGAACCACCCCGGGTCGACCTCGAACCGATCACTCGAGTCGGCCCGCAACAAAGCCTGAGAGGCGTTCCTGATCCTCTCGGGTTAGGGACAAGAGCAAAGGGCATCAACGAGAGCCAATGGGAACGATTCCACCCAATATAAATAAACAAAGTAGCTGAAATAAGCAGGGCAACCCAAAAATAAATAAATAAACAGAACAACTGAACAACATCTATACATAAACTGAAAATACAACAAAGTCGAACATCAAACCCAAACCAAACCTGACGACCACTAAACCTCCATGTGACCCCGAGGGTCACCCCCGATGCCAAAAACTCAACATCGCCCACGGTGATCAAAACCAAGCTGGAACATACACCAAAAGCTTAAAACAAGAAATAGGTATAGGCGTAAGTATTAAAACTCAGTGGGTGTGCCCGAATAATCTATCCCCAAACTTTCATTCAAAACTTTTTTCCATGAAACCTTTTTAAGAAAACCCAAGCATTCTTTCTCTTTATCAAGAGGAGCACCACACAAGGAAACTGAGACCATGACTACACGATGAGGTCAATGAGCTAGCAATACTCAGGTAATCATACTTGAAAGACACTCGGACTATCCGCTACAAATAATCAAGTGTCAAGAGAGAACATGGGAATATCTAAGAACTCAGAGGAAAATCCAGAACACACTGAAACCTGATTCGCCACATAGGTGCGCCTAACCTGATGCCATCAACCATCCCAAACACTCGGTCCTACCCTTCCTGACCTAACCGAGGGGCACAATCTCAAAGCAGAGCAAGGTCCTACTAATGGCCACTAACCAGAGTGAAATCCTAAACTAGTGCAGCAAGCATTTTCAGAAGTCCTCGTAGCTATGTCAGGTTCCCATGTCATGTTCACAATGGAGTGTGCCAAACAAATCCAAGCAACAACCACGCATACAAGTCATCACATGAGTCACACAAACCGACACCACCCCGACCACCCCAAGGAGTTAACCCTTGCCTTCAAACCATCAACACGTGAGGGGAGTTCCAAGCTGATGACACTCCCTCCTCTTTTCAACAAACAAGGCAAGAGAGTCATTCCAAGGAGGGCTTTCCAACAAATCCATTTTAAAAGTACCAATCAGGGCTCACATAACCTTCGCATGTCTAATCATTTCTTAAAGAACTAAACACACACCACCGTCAAAACTGAAAATCCACTTAAAACCTCATTTAAGGAACTCAACCCTCCATTTTAAATCCAAAATACATTTACAAGGGCCAATCAGACATTTCGTCAAGCACTTTGTGTGCAAAACCCAAAACAGTCTTTTCAAAACAATTAAAACCAAGTGAAAACCACCTCATTACACATCAAACATTCATTCTAAAAATCATATATCACTAGTTAATATCCAAGAGAGATGGGAAAAGAAAGAAATCAACGTATTCTTAAATTTAAAGGGCAAATGCAAAGGGAGTCTACCTCAAACTCACGGCGCTTCAATAACGGCAACTCAATACAACACTACGGGGTCCGAAGAACCAAGAACACCCAAGAGAACCGTTAACAACACAAAACCCCCAATTTAAACCCAAAGAAACATGAACCCTAGAACCAAGAGACCAAGTGAGAATAGGAACTCAAAAAAGAATGGAAGAAGGAAGAGGAAGAAGGGAAGAGGAGAATGCCTTGAGAAATCAACCCTAAAACCTTGAAGAATCCACTCCACCCCTTAGAAGATGAGAGGAGGCTTGGAGAAGGGAGGATCTCCCGGTGTCGCACGAGCCAGAAGAGGGGAAGAGAGGGTGTTTGGGGTTAAAATTCGAAGAGGGTGGAAAGGTAAATCCACATTTTTAAGACACCTGGGCACTGAGCACAGTTAGGTCGCACTGTTTCCCGAATCGTGCGCCAACCATGCACCCCTAACTGGACACATTGGGCACCCGCACGGTTTGATAAATCGTGCGCCAACCATGCGATTTGGTTCTATCAAAAAATGCAGAACCATGCGCACACCTTCCGCATGGTTTGGCCAACCATGCCTAGGTCAGGCACCCTTGGCTAGAGATACCTAAGGACTCGCACGGTTTCTTCTAAGGGTCGTGCGATTTGAATCAAATTATGCTTAAGTCGTGCAACTCAAACCGTGTAAGTTTAAAATGAACTGAAAAGGAGCTCAGCCTCAAGAAGTCGTACGATTACCCCTTAATTGTGAACTTAAACCATGCCATAGAAGGAAAAAATTTTGAAACTCAAAATTTAAGTTTGGAACACCCGAAACTCGAGAGAGAAACCAAAGCCAAAAAGATAAACTGAAATAAAAGAAGAAAATAAAAACAAGGGTGTGAAAATTCTCCCCACCATTACGCTTTCTGCCCCTAGAAAGCCTCAAAGTTTTTAGTTGATCAGTTAAAAGACAAAGGCCCACTTACTCGCACGATCAAATTCCTCAACCCAAAGAGCGTCTTAAGCACCACCAAGACGAAAACACGCACATCCACTCGAAACAAACCAACAAACGCAAACCACTTCTTGAAAAACGACGGAAAACTCAAACTACAACTTCCACAATCTTGCCACAAACAAAATTGTTGGGTGCATACTCCCAAAATCCCAACGCCCACCCAGACAGAAAAGACCCATAATCAAACAACTCCAAAAGAAACCAGCTCTTACCGGGCCGACACCAGAAACCAAACCAGATTGCCAACATGGGAGGCCAAAATGGACTCCCCAACATTTTAGAATTTTAGTCAGGTTCCCAACCAACATCACACGCCAAACACTGATACTCTAAACCGAAACGACCACACGCAAACCCCAGAAGAAACCAAACGAACATGACTCACCATGAGACTCGCTTCACTCCAACAAAACACTTCCACCAAAACAGGGACTCAAAAATACACACACACACCCTCTTTCATCACAAACGAGAAGCGGTAGGAACAAGACACACAACAGGACACAAATCCACCCAAAATAGCAAATTTTAGAATTTCCCAAAAGACATGCTTCCATTAAAACAAAGGTTCCCAAAAAGGTTCACTACATTCATTACAACAAAAGAACCCTTACAACAAAAGAAACTTTAAGTTGGACCTAGACTAGCACCTTAAAGGAGCAAACGGGCTGAGGTGTCTTCTGAAGGGGTGGATCTGGCTCCACGTCACTTCCAAGAAACACCCTAATGGAATCGTTGCAAGTGACCTAAGCGTCCACAGGTACGAAAGGTCTTTGGAGCACTTGGACACGACGACTTCTTGTGACTCGACTTTCTGCATTGATGACACACCAAGGTCATGTGCACTGGAGAAGCTGGCGAAAGATCACCAGGCCTCTTGATTTCGCGACCAGCACCACCACCAGCTCCAGGCCACTTTCTGATCTTCTTATCGAGAGGATTCCCTTCACCGCTTCCAGAGACTGGAGGAAGGTAGGTTGTCTCAAGCACTCTTGCTAACACAGATTCAACCCGAATAGCTTACCTCACCACATCAGCAAAGGAGGTCAGATCGAATTATGATACCTTCAACTGCAAATCAGGACGAAGCCCGTTTCCAAAATTTTGAGCCCTCGGGGAATCATCCTTAACCCACTCCGAGAGATAAGGAACCAAATCGACGAAACGACAGGCAAACTCCAACACTAATTCATCACCCTGTTGAAGGCATCACATCTCCATCCTCTTCTTCACCTCCACAGCCTCAGAGAAATATTGTCGGATGAACGAGGCCTTGAAGAATTCCCATGAAAGGTCTTCCTAAGGGTTGGTCTGAATGACCGACTCCCACCACTTTCAACTCGGACCTTCGAGCATAAAGGTGGCGAACTTCACCTTTAGGGACTCGGGCAACTCGAGGAAGTCGAAGATCCATTCAATTTCCCGCATCCACTCTTCTGCTTCAAAAGGAACTTCTTGGCCATAAAAGAGAGGATGATTCAACTTCTAAAACTCAAGAAGTAAGTCTTTAGGTTGATCAACTGGAGGGTCTACTAACGGTAAACTGATCGCAACTGCACCTCAAATATCCACAGAGTCTTTGATGGTGGTGTATACTAAACAACAAGGAAACCAAAAATTCAATCAAAATCAATTCACCAACAAGAACTCAAACTCGAAACACAACTTAGACAACATACCCAAATCACAAGAAAACACGCTACACAACCATCAGTTCTCAAAACATTACAATTTTCCTCTTAAAAACACTTTTGAAAAGAAAACAAACTTGGTAAGTTGCACACTCACCAATAGTATTCCATGGAGCCTTACACATGTACATTCACGTGCCAGCTCAGGCACCCATCTACTCATGTCATCAATCACTCACTTCCCCACACACATCCTTGCATGTGAGCGCTCATAAGAATACCAAAGGTCAAAACAATATTTTTCCATTTTCAAAACAAAACGTTCAACCCAAGTTCCAAACTCTCAATCTACTTCCCATTTCAAATTCTACAAAGCTTTTCAGAATTTCCCAGGAGATTTTCCCAAAACCGCCCCATTTCAAAATTAACTCTGTTTTCAAAACAACCAATTTTGATAAACCCCCAAGCTTTGATTAGAGATCCAATTTTGATAAACCAAACCCCGTTTTACCCCAAAGGCATCTTATTAAAAATACATTTTCTAAGACTTTCTCTTGAAACAACTTTGAAAACTCATTTTTCATATTCCAAAAACCAAAACATTACTTTTTGAAACAAGGTTTTCACAATCTCACTGCTTTCAAAACGAACTTCAAAATTAAGAAGACAAGCAAGCTCACGAAGGGGGAAACTAGTGTCGATTGGTGACTTGACCATAAGTTTGGCGTCCATATGTCAATCACAACACTATCACGCAAAGTCTTTCATGATCATGTCCCTGGCTCCACATGGCTTGTCAGGCCCTGCGAACTCACTGAGTCCACTGGCCCAACTCCCACTTCACTTTCCAAACCGCTCAAAAGAACCAAACAAAACCTAACTTCCTCTGGCAACCCGAGGTTCGGCATAGTAAGTGTTGGTCAGATACTCCCTCATACATGGTAGGTCTGGGGGAGGGGTACAAAGGAAAGAAAATCTACAGACGCGGAGGCTCGAAACCAGGACCTCCTCAACTCACCACCACAGGTACAGCAGGGGTGAAACCACTGAACTGCGCCCCATGGGGCGTCAGATACTCCCTCATACCTACACCATAAGTTCCGGCAATCCTACTTCATCTACCTTGACGTCCCAAATAACAAAGGGCGCTCTGAAAGCTAGGTCCTCTAAAGGAGTCTACTCTGATACAATTTTGGGACGAACCACCACGGGTCGACCCCGAACCAATCACCCAAGTCTGCCTGTGACAAGGCTCGAGATGCATTCCTGATCCTTCGAGGCTGACGACAAGCACCAAGGGCATCAGCGAGAACCAATGGAAATGATTTTCCCCAATATAAATAAACAAAGCAGCGGAAATAAACAAGGCAGTCCAAAAATAAATAAATAAACAGAACAAATGAACAATGTTTATGCATAAACTGAAAATACAATAAAGCCGAACATCAAACCCAAACCGAACCTGACGACCACTAAACCTCCATGTGGCCCTAGGGTCACCCCTGATGCCAAAACACAACATCACCCATGGCGATCAAAACCAATATGGAACCTCCGCCAGAAGCTAAAAATAAGAAAGAGGTATAAGCGTGAGTATTAAAACTCGGTAAGTGTGCTCAAACAATTTCTCAATACATTTACTTTAAACAAAAGAATCATCAATTTCAGGTTTGAAATAAAATAAATATATAAACATAGGTTTTCCACACATTTCATTTTAAAGAAAACAAATCACAATCCATCGCCCTCATAATTCCAAACAAACTTATTTTTTAAAGAAGAGGATTCAACTTTTAGGAAGGGGAAAGAAACCAGGATGGGAGATGTTCATTTTTCATACGAAGGGAAAAGGGGTGTAAAACTTTCAGTCAAAACTTTTTCCATGAAACCTTTTTAAGAAAAACTGAACATTCTTTCTCATTATCAAGAGGAGCACCACACAAGGAAATTGAGACCATGACTACGGGACAAGGGCAATGGGCTAACGATACTCGGGTAACCATACTTGAAAAACACTCGAACTATTTGCCACAGATAATCAAGTGTCGGGAGAGAACATGGGAATACCTATGAACTCAGAGGAAGATCCAGAACACACTGAAACCTGATTCATCCCGTAAGCACATCTAACATGATGCCATCAACCATCCCAAACTCTCGATTCTACCCTTCATGGCCTAACCGAGGGGGACAATCCCAAAGCAGAGCAAGGTCCTAATAAGTGCCAATGTCAGGTTCTCATGTCATGTTCACAATGGGGTGTGCCAAACAAAGTCTAAGAAACAACCACACATACAAGTCATCACATGAGTCACACAAACCGACACCACCCCGACCACCCCAAGGAGTGAACCCTTGCCTTCAAACCATCAACGCACGAGAGAAGTCCCAAGCCAAGGACACTCCCTCTTGTCAACAAACAAGGCAAGAGACTCATTCCAAAGGTTTTCCAACGAAGCCATTTTAAAAGTGTCACTCAGGCCTCACATAACCTTCGCATCTCAAATCATTTCTTAAAGAACCAAACACACACCACCATCAAAACCGAAAATCCACTTAAAACCCCATTAAAAAGGAACCAAAACCGCCATTTTAAATCCAAAATACATTTACAAGGGTCAATTGAGCATTTTGTCAAGCACTTTGTGTGAAAAACCCAAAACAATCTTTTCAAAACAATTAAAACCAAGCGAAAACCACCACATTACACATCAAACATTCATTCTAAAAATCTTACATCACTAATTAATATAGAGGTGTGAAAAAGCAAGAAATCAACGTATTCTTAAATTTAAAGAGCGAATGCAAAGGGAACCTACCTGAAACTCACAGTGCCTCAACAACGACAACTCAAAACAACACCACGAGGGGTCCGAAGAAGCAAGAACACACAAGAGAAACCTTAACAGCACAAAACCCCTAATTTAAACCCAAAGAAACACGAACCCTAGAATCAAGAGACAAAGGGAGAAGAGGAACTCAAAAGAAAATGGAAGAAGAAGAAAGAGGAAAAAAAGGAAAAGGAGAATACCTTGAGAAATCACCAACTTGGATCCACCTTTGGAAGAGGAGCGGAGGCTTGAAGGAAAAGGGAGGAGCTCCCTTGGTGTCGCACAAGCCAAGAGAGGAGACGCAAGGGCGCTTGGGGTTAAAATTCGAAGAGGGTAGAAAGGTAAATTCATATTTTTAAGACACCTAGACACTGAGCACGGTTAGACCACACAGTTTCTTAAACTGTGCGCCCCTTACTCGACACATTAGGCACTCGGGTGTCTCTGGTCAAAGGTGCACCGTGCACCCTTGACCAGAGACACCCAAGGACCCGCACGGTTTCTCCCAAGGGTCGCACTGAACTGAAAAGAAGCTCAGACTCAAGAGGTCGCATGATTACCCCTTAACCGTGCACCTAAACCATGCAACAGAAGGAAAACAACCTGAAACTCAAAATTTAAGTCCGGAACACCAGAAACTCGAGAGAAACCAAGGACAAAAAGATAAATCAAAATAAAAGAAGAAAATAAAAACTGAGATGTGACATGAAATATAAAACAATTCATCCAATGAGGTGTTGAGATGAGGTTGTTGGTGAAGAAACAGGAAGCTTTGACCCTACACAGAAGCAGAACAATGAAGCTCACCATGACAGTGTGAAACAATTTGGTTCTTGGACTTTTCAGCACTTCTGCATCAAATATGGATCATTTATATCTTCCACAGCCTATAGCTTCAGCCTTCTTTTATAGGCAAACTCCAACAACTAACACCGCGATCTTCTTTCTTTATAATCAATTATAACTTCATGTGGGGTTTCCTTAATAATCTCAATAGCCTTTAAAATATAACTGTTAAAAAGATTCAAATCAATATTTAATTCCTCTGCAATCACGCAATACAACCCCTTCAAAATTCCAAACATTTGAATTTTGAATATCATTACCCAGATTATCTATCATAACGTAAGATTGATGAACCAATCGTAAGCAACGATTGATAACTTCAGAACGCATCTGATCTTAACTTCTAAATCCTTCTCCCTTCTTCCATAACTTCTGACTCATCTTCACTGTAATACATAAAAGTAATTTATAAAAAGTAAACCTTCAATGCGCAAGGGTAATATCCGACACCACTATAATGCGTAAAGGGTGATAAATTTTCCAAAATCCCAAACTTGGCCAATACGTAAAGGTAAATCCAATGACTCAGAGAATATATAAAGTCACTTCCTTCATACATAAAGGTCTTGTACTTTAGGAAATTCTTCAACAAAAATATGAGAAATCAAAATAATAAACTCCAGAATGATAATAATGAATAATGAATAATGAATAATAAATGAATAAGAAAAAATAATGAGAGTATTAATAACCAATAACAAACAAAAAGATGAAAATTACATAATTATCAAAACATAATAAATAAAGGGCAAGGAGCCACTCAATAATGATGATCTTAAGAATTGAGGTTTCAATCTTCTACTATATTGAATAGGTGTTTTTCCATCCTTGGAAATGCATCAGAATGAACATTAGACGATCAAGAATTAGAGAATGAACTTAACTTGCCATAGAAATTCAGGATGACAGCTTAATAATGCATCGGAATGAACACTAGATGTATGCTACTCATAAAATGATAAAAAAACAAGCAAGGCCGGTTTGTCAAGGAAATTCAAGACAATACGAGACATTTTCGACTTATTAGGATGAATTGTGTATGAATATGATGCTCAGGGGGCGAAAAATAATTGAAGGTGATTAGCATTACCTTTTAAGCATGAGACAAGCATAAATCTAACACTGGAGATGATTTGATTGCTCAAAACTGGCTTTTAAGTATTAATTTTCTTTTATCAAATGTGAAACGAGAGTTCCATTATCAAAAACGAACAAACAAGGTTAGTTTGTCATGGAAACTCAAGACGATTCATGAGACATTTATGACATTGACACAACTACATGTGAATATTTATACAAATTAATTTATTTATATATATTAAAAAACAACCAAGCCAATTGTGTCTTTGAGGTACTACCTGAAATTCTGGATGTAAATGAATAATTTGAAAATCTGATTATTTTAGTAATCACTAATCATATGTAAATATTAAAAAAAACAAGTAATTAAATATATATTATTAAAAGTAGCAATAAAAAACCTTCAACAATATTTTCCGCTGCATGCAACAGAGAATGAAAAAAAATCTAAATTCCAAACACCAAACAGATATTAAACAGCCATTCCAACAAACAAGCATCAACCAAAACTATCAGACTTGAGGGCCAACAAATTTAACAAAAGAAAAAAATATATTTGGGAACACTCGTAAATATACAAGCTACCAAAAGCAATACTGGCAGTACCTGATATAACTGGTAGACCAGAGGGGAAAATCCAACTCTAGCTCTGCTCTTCCACATCGCCATCTTCCCTCTCTCTCTCCCTCTCCTCCGCAGCAGCCGCCATTAATTCATCAAAGTTCTCTGTCTTTCCCAGCAGTATCTCAATCTGGGAGAGTCACCAAAGACCAAACTTCAAAGAACAAAACATATAGGATGCGTGTCTCCTTCAAAAAAACATGTTTTGATTTCATTTTTCAGATACAAAACGTAAAAACAAGTTTTTTTTTCCAAAACCAAACACAGCCATGGTTTTAAATACTTGCCTTTGCCTTCTGGATGGGCCGTCCTCTAGAATCATCTTTCATATCAACGGTGGATGTCATAATCTCTGTGGTGTTGAAGTTGCAATATAAATAACAAATCATATGAATCAATTAGAAACAGGAGGCTAAATAGAGTTGTAACATTACTTTTCTCCACAGCCAATCCATTGTTCTTCAAAATTTCTGCAATTGTGACGACTGTTGCAATAGCTGCAAACACAAACCAAACAATAACTTATCAGGTGGAAACCATATTATACTAAGGCTGCGTTTGGCGACATACAAAAGGTCGTTGTTTCACAGAAGGCTACCGATATGGCAAGCAACTTGCATGCAGTTTAATGAAGTCAAGTGTGTTTACAGAAGGCCATGGCTATTGAAGTTTACTGGTGAAATGTAAAACAATGACCAGTGACTTGCATCCAACAACTTTCCTAAATTGGGAAAAGGTGTCTCCTAGGGTTGTGATAGAATTGTGGTATATAAAGTAACTCAAATCAACGAGGCAAGAGGTAGAGGTAAAAGGAAGAAGTTGAGAAGAGAAACAAGAAAAACTCTAAGAACCAGTGAGTTTGTAATGTAGTGTCCTGTGCGACATTTCATTCATACAGATTCTGAGAAGAGAAACAAAGCGAACTATCAGAACCAATGGGCTTAACACGAAGTATCTTGTGTGACATCCATTTCATGGATATTCTTGTGCGCTTTATTGAAAAGGGATTATTAAATTCTTGATGTATTAGTTGTAACATCTTCCTGATGATTTGGAATTCATCAAAGGGTCTTCGCATTTTGTAGTCCCTAGATAAAGATAGTGATTACAGTATGGTACATGAATCCCTAGTGGAGCAAAATCAAATCAAAGGCTAAATTAGACTGTCCTGGCACAAATAGGAAATACAATACAAAAAACTCAAACCAGATAGACAGCCGGAATAAGCAAATAATTCTGGAATAATACCTACCAGAAATCAACCTCAGACAAAGATCCTACAATATACCAATCGCCATTCTAGTATGATTTAAACGAAAAAACGATGCCAACTTATGTATTAGACAGCAGAGAGGCGAGGTCATACCCATTCCAAGGGCAGAGAGCTCCACATCGTCGTTCTGCTGCATATACCGCTACATAAATTTAACCTAGATTAGAGATGCTGAAATCGCAATTCGGAAAGCGTTTGACAAAGCAAAAGAAATACATGTTATGTTAAGACACGGAAATATATATATATAAAGTAGCCGAAGGATTTACATCACGATCACGCAAAGCACTAAGAAATCCAGATATTAAGCAGGCAAAAAAAAATACTCCTATGGAGAGGATAGTAATAGATCTGAGAAGATTTGAATCAGAAGAATCCGGGGGTGACTTCGCATACCTTGGCGAGATTAACGTAGAAGAACAGGGGCTTCTTGGTGTTGGAAACCTGAATACGGTTCTTCTTGTGTAAATCGCCGATGTTGAGGTTGTTCACTCCCTCCGCGATTTCGTCCATTGCTGTGATGACAAACTCTATCTCTCTCGCTGGGCCGATTATAAGATCCTGACGAGGAGAGGCGCGGGTGCGTCAATGTAGACCAGGCAGCAGCAATGGTTCCCACCCCAATCGTCAAACTCCAGGGGGTTCGAGCGAGGATTTCGCTTGGATGAGTAAATTTTAAATTGTTATTTTATTCGTAATGAGTTGTTGATAATCCTTACTACCGCTTCTCCGAGTTTAAAATGAAGAGGTGTGTGAAGATATTCGATGCCCCGTAGGTTATCTATATAGTGACGTCACATCACATCATCCACTCACATGCAATGCAATATCTCCAATATCACTTATGTTGTGTCTATCAACAGTATCGATATCTTTCTCAATTGCTCAATTGTCCAAATAACAAGAATATGTTATCGTCTTGTTACCTCATAATCTCAATCCCAAAAGATCACATGTTGGCAAACTTGTAGGGTCATAACAAATCACCTAATTTATCATGAGCTCAAGACTATCATTTCCATCTAGATGAGTTGTTACACATATGCTTAGGTCACTTATTGAGAAAGTATTATCTCACTAGTCCTTCCATCATATAAGGGATCATACATGCTCTGTAGTTGTATAAAGGTTGAATCGTTGAGTGTCACTTGGCTCTTGAATCTCACTATAGTAAATCAACCCTAACAACAATCTTGATTTATTTGCTACTCCGATCGCGCTCCCCTAAATCTTATGTATATCAAACTAGTTTATACTATATTCTTTTCTATGTTAGGTGTAATACCGCAAGTTTGTGCATGTTTGCCTACTTTTTACCTTTTAGATCAAAGTTGGGGGAATTTAGAGGAAACATGGAATTTTCCTATCAGATCCTTGTTTTTTGTATTTCGAAAGTTTAAGTTGAGGGTTCACGGCTGGAAAGATGGATGGAAAAGTCGGTAGATATAATTTATCATCTTTGTGATGAAATGAGTTTGGGGGACAACAACCACCACCACCAAGACATGGGTGACAATCCACCAGGACTTGATGGCAATCCATCGAGGATCTAGTGGATGGGGTAGTGGCATAAAACCACTGCCTCTATCACTAAAAGTTAGGTGGATGCCCGTCGGGAGTTGGGTGGGTTGGGTAGTCACATAGAACCACTATTTTTGCCACCAAAAGTCCAATGACAACCCACTACAAATGTAGTGGAGCATCAGAACTCCAATGATGGTTATCGGATTCTAATAGTGCCAAACCCCAACTTTTTTTAACGAAATATTTTTTTCCTTTTCCCCATTGACGCCCTCGTTTTTACAGTGAGGCGCTTCAGAGAGGGGCAGTCAGCCGCTCTCTCCTTCCTCAACTTCTTCTTTTTTCTTCCCCATTTCTTCTCCTTAGTATGAAGATGATTTGGGGAGGTTCTGAAGGGTTTTCTAGGTATCTCTATGCCCAAAATGTAGTGGAAGAAAACACAAAACTCATCCATAAGATAAACCAAGAGAGGAAACAATAAAATGAAATGAAAAATAAATCATGTATACCTCACTATTGATCTTCGTCCTTGCTTGATCAATGAGGTTTATGGAAAACCCTTAAGAACTACCAACAAGCACTTTCCTCATTAGGTATCCATCAGCCAAATGGAATCACCAAACACTTCGGTAGGATTTATGCTC
This sequence comes from Viscum album, assembly GCA_963277665.1. Taxonomy (NCBI): domain Eukaryota; kingdom Viridiplantae; phylum Streptophyta; class Magnoliopsida; order Santalales; family Viscaceae; genus Viscum; species Viscum album. Next base: position 629,847,641 of record OY728130.1, on the reverse strand, counting down.
CTTTTAAATAACGAGGTAGCACCACCTACAAGGTTAACAACAAGAAGAGCATGAGAAAGAGTTCCATCTTCTTTAAGAATGAATAATCGTATCTAAATTAGGTCCTTCAACTCCACTTAAATAAAACTCCATTGAAAGAAGATGGTCACTTGGTGTTCATATGTTTCATACATTTTGAAATAAGCCAACACATGGCTTTATCTATTGTAACATTTACAATGAATACCTCATTCATTAAGTGATTGTTAAATTCTTTTAATGTTCACTTAATCATCAATGCATCACCATATGTTACATTACAAGATTTCAATAATATGATATTTAGTGTAAAAGAAATGGATAATCCGAAGCTAAATGATATCTCATATCATATATAATGAACATCATAGTGTGGTATAAAAAACTGCGTTATGAAGGTTCCAAGCACAATGAAAGTACCGAGTGAGGCATGACCAACTCGGCTTTTAATCATAATCGATGAATAATCAATGATGTATATGATGAAAAACTTCATTACCAATGAAATAAAACTGAAGATTAATTGACTTGTTAATATCGAAACCAAAAGGCAGGATTATCACACTTAATTTATGATTAATTTATAGATAGATTTAGAATTATCGTAATCTTGTAATTCTTTCTTAGTCAATGAATCATCCCACCACTCTTGTCATATTTTCATTGCATCAGAGGAATTGAGGGCAGATTCCCTCTAGTGATGATCCAAACGTGATTTTTGAATTTTAGCAACTTTGGTTTTATTGGATTAGTCCTTCGAATATTTCTATGCATATATCTGAATTTTTCCTTGAAGTCAATGCAATGTTTGTGTATTCAGACTCCATAAATTAATATATTAAAAATATTAATATATTTTAAAGCAAGTACACACATCATTTTAGTATAAATGGTTTTCCATTGTTCAAGACCACATATGGGAAATCTGACACCATTGTTGAATCCGAAACATGGGGTTTACCCTAGGCGCGCCAAGTTGGTTGACGTCAGACGTTTCATGGGAGGTGACCGTTGGCAGGTGCATTTAATAAAATAAATCATTTATTTATTTATTTCTATTAAATAATCCTAAACCAAATTTCCTCTATAAATATGCTGGTATAGAAAATCATCAGGGTTAGCCACATAACCCTGTGAGAAATTAAGTGGAGGATCATTCTTTGTTGACACCAGCAAACCTGAGGACACAGATCGATGATCGAATCAATGTGAATCGAGAGGCTGGAAACAAACGCAGCAAACCTTCTTCATCACTAGCGAACACGCTCTTCATCAATGATATAACATCCTGAATTTTTAAGGTACACTCTTTCTTTTCTAAGAGTATTTTTTTCAGGTTCAGAGGGCATTAGGATTCATTTTGGTAGTTTTCAGCAGAACCTGGGATGGTTGCAACCTACAAGGCACATTACGGTGTAAATGTGTAGCTTACGATGTAAATGTCACAGAGCAGTCCGTAAAAACATTTTACGACATAAATATATATTTTATGACGTAAAATAATTGCTCAGTTTTTTTAACATGAGGAGACATATTTTTTGACGTATGGGGATTATGGGGATTTTACGCTGTAAATCCCTAGTTTACAATGTAAATCCTCCTGCCCAGTAGGTTTTTATCTTCCACTCACATAAACTCATCTCCTCTTTCATTGTTCAATGAATCTCTTGAACCCTAACCCCCATCCAAGTGATTTTGGATGTCTCTTCATCTTCCGGACCACTTTGTTCAGTGTTCGATATCTGGTTCAATTGTTTCATTTCTCTCTGGTAAGCGGTCTTTTTTATTATTCGTTTCCATTGATCACGATGACCACACTAGTTGTGTTTGTAGATTTAAAATCATGTGGTGGTGATCACGTGTTGATGATGATTGTTTGGATCTTCTAGATCCATTGAGCGATCTTCTTCCGAAGGACGACCCTTTGTTGGTTGTGGTGCAGCAGGTGTGTGTTCTTTGAGGTATAGTGTGATCTACCCTCTCCACCATCTTTTTTGCTGTGGAATGTGATTTTAAGATACATGAATCAGTTATGGGGCCTCCGTTGTTGTGTTTTCATTCCTTATAGTATTGGTGGATCCCGCTACGGGCATGTGCCCCGAGTTTGAGGTAGGTGGTTCTGTCTCTAGCCTCAATTGAATGAATCATGATTACTCCTGTTTTATAAATTATTTTTTAAATGAATTCAAATGACTGTTTTGTGTGAGTAAATGCATTTGAAATAAATGATGGTTTTTCCCTTGGTTTTGGTATAATGTTTTCAAATCATTGCAAAATGGGTTTTCAAAGTAGGTTTGATAAAAAAAAGGGTTATTTGAAATTGATTATGAAAATCCCTTTGAAATGATTTGGGAAATCCAACACATGAGAGGCCTTGGGTACTTAGGTAGAAGGTGTAGCTTAGGGACATCATCTATTTTACTATTTGGGGGTTCACTCATGGGGTTTTCCTCTTCTCCCTAGGCCCATTGTTCTTGGGACTTTATTTGATACTGTTATGGGGTTCACTCATGGGGTGTTTCTCTGCTCCCTAGGCCTGTTGTTATAAGGGATTAGGTGTGCACTAGTCATTGATTGTGGTACCAATGGTTTACTATCCTATCTTGTTGCGATCCTCGATGTGATTTACCTATTATTTGGATCTTTATTTTTCTGGTTTTGATATACTTGCTTTGTCTTGATAAATTTTTATGGAAATTATGCTTTGAAACTATTTTTCCTAACTTGTTTTGAAATTGTTTTGCCTAACTTGTTTTGGAAATGTGTAAAAAAGGGAAATATTTACTATTATTTTGATATAAACTACTTTATCGTTTATCATGTCATTTTTTCTTTAAAATGATCGTATTTTGGATTTTTTCTATAAATACTTGATATGGAACACCTGGGTGGGATCATATTAAGTCTATTTAACTTGCACCCTACACACCCCTTCGGCAGTTTGTAGACCTAGTTATGTACTTTGATGTAGGGAAAGGCAAATCGCCATAGTGTGGTAGTGAGGTTTCTATTAGATGGATTTGGATAGACAGTGGTTAGATGATGGAGGATTTACCACATATCATAGGAGTAGTTGTCATAAGTTTTGGTTGTCCTTTGGTTTTTTTGGACCAATTCCTTTTTTATCTGGTTTTTTATTTGTATCGCTACTGTTGTTTTCTTTCAATTATGGAATATATTTCTTTAGGTTATCTATTCGTTGTTTCTTTTTGATACATATATTTGTCCTGTCTTCTACTTCAAGTTGGGTGAAATCATTCCCTTTGGTTTTTATTGATTCCTGGGTTCTAGTTGTCAACCTGTGGGGATTGGGAACACCCTTCGAGTATGTGGCAGGTTGGGTTGAGTATCAGTTTTTGAGGGTATTCCGAGTTGGTTTGTTACAATTTAGTAACAGAGGGGAATATTATGCTCAATATTGGGAAGTTGGTAGACATGAGATAATATTTTTGAGACTATAGAGGTAGGTCGTGGTGAGTGCCTGTCCATCTCTTACCATGATGAGACTCAAGTTACCTGAGATATTGGTATGTATGTCTCCTGTGTTAAGTTCTTGTTCTTAGTCTCAGTTTTTTCTTATGGTTTTATGGTTTGAACTAAGATTGAAATATTGTATAATAATTTAATATATTTTTATTCTGTAGTGATATACCTCTAAGACGTCTCCCATGGGTTCCATAAGAGGGTGCAGTGGATTCTCCTCAAGGGAATCCACCTTTAGATCAGAATCTTACAAAGGTTATCATGCAAGTAGTCTGTGCTATATAACAAAATATATTGAAAGTCTAGAATATAGTTATTGAGGTATAACCAGAAGGTGTATGAGAAAGGGATCGATCTCATGAGTTCTTATGTGAGAAACCACCATCCTTTAAGGGTAACAATGAACCTCAAGAGGCAGATGAATGAATGGATAAGATCGATCAAATCTTCAACTTCCTGAATACACCTGATAATATCATGGTGAAGTGTGCAACATTCATACTTGAGGGTCTTAGAAAGAGGTGGTGGGATTCCATGGTATAAATAGATAGACACGTAGGCTTGGATTGAAAGTGCTTCAAGATATTTTTATTTCAGTAGATCTTCCCAGAGTCTTTGATGATGGAAAAGTCTCTGGAGTTACTCTTTTTATAGAAGGGAGAACACTCGATGTTAGAGTATACCAACCAATTTGTAGAGCTATTTAATTTTTCTCCAGAGGTGGTAATGAATGATCAATTGAAAGCTCATAAGTACTTGTAGGGCTTGCAACTGAATATCAGATCACAAGTATTTATGTTAAAGATTTCTACTTATGATAAGATGATAGATAGGGTAATGATGAAAGAGATGGATATGATAGGAAATATTTAATATTATTCCCTCCCCTTCCACCTAGTGGTAGCATTAGTGGTGTGTATGGAAAGAAGATGAAGTGGAATGGGAATCACATGAGTGGTGGAGGTGGTTTTTAGTAGTGGGCCTCCTCAGCACCATTAGCTACAACCAGTAGTGTGCCCTTGAATTGCTACCAGTGCAACACGGTTGGGAACTACCACACCCCGACCATGATCATTCCTTTATTTTATTCTTTTCTTGATGTTGGTTCTTTTAGTTGAGGTTTGGGTCAAGTTCCCTGTAATTTTTTTGGAGTTCTGAAATTTTTCAGTGGTTTTTGGCCCTGTGCATGGTTTGATCACGGTTTGGCTCAAACTGTGCGAGGCATAGTAGAAACCATGCACCCTTATTTTGGTGTAGCACAACTTGTGCACGGTTATAGGAAACTATGTTACAAGCATGTGAAATGGATCTGTCAAATGAAAGAGCTGAGTTTCATAGTAGGTGCACAATCTCCCAAAACGTGTGTCCAACATGTGTAGGTGTACTCTTCCTCCAGTGAGGGTATTCACGATTGGCGCATGGTTTAGAAAATTGTGCATCCAAATTGTGTGACTTTCCTAGGTGTTTTAAAATATTTAAATTCCTATTCTACCCTTCCCTTCTTATAACCCCTTTCAAACCCTCCTCCCATTAACTCATTTTTGGTGCATGAGAGGGCTCCCAAACCCCTCTACCTTTGGTTATAATCCCTCCATGGATTATTATCTAAGATTTTGAGTTGATTTTACCTTTGTTTTTGGGTGGTTTTCCTTCTCTTCCCCTCTCCTCTATGGCCTCTCTTGTTCTTCTTGGCTTGGTTCCCTCTTGGCAGAACCCATGGGTGAGGGTTGGATAATGTTGTTCAATTTATTTGATGTTAGGGTGTGTGGATCATCTCTTGATTCATGTTCTTCCTCCTCTGAGATTTTCATTTCATCTACATGTTATTGAGGTAGGTGTTTCCATCATTTTCATTTCCAGCACATTCTATCGATGCTTGATCTTTCCTAAATGATTTCTAAATTTTATTTTCACTCTTGTGATGTGTTAGAGTAAATTGTTTTGGTGTTTTTGTGTTTTAATTTGGATGGAAATGAGTTTTCAAATGATTTTCTTAATTATGATTATATGTGTATGAATGTAAAGTGTTTGATGAAATGCCAATTGGATTTTGAATATGAAACTGGGTATTTTTTATGGTGTTTGGCTTTGGTTGGATTTTATAATCTTGTTTTCATATGAGATTGATTTGAGTGTGTGGTTTAGGTGCCTTATTATGATTTGATACTTGTGTGTGAATCCTTGTAATTAGTTTCAAAGCTCTTGTGTTTCTTAGATTTGATACCTTGGTACTTCTATGACTCTCAATGGGTGTGCCATTGGATGTGGGAACATCCATATGTGCATGAGGTTCACATATGGATGATCTCACAAATGGAAATGGATCTCTTTAGAAAATATCCCTCTTGAACTTGGATTTTTGAAACACTCCTCCCCTCTCTCTTCTTTTCTTCCTTCTCCCTTTTCTTTCCAAATGGTTATTCTAAAATACATAGTGATTTCTAAATGGTTCCTTGGTTTCAAAATGATTAAAATTTGGTTTCAAATATGTTTCCTAAATCTAGGCCTGTTTGGAATCTTGAAGTGTGGTTTGGTTTCCAAAGGATGTAAAGGCCTGTTTGGCGCCTTTCGAGCATGTTTCATGTTTCCACCTTGGTTTTGGAAATGGATTTGGATTGAGAATGTAAAGTCCTAATTGGTACTTATGGTATTTTGGAAATTGGTTTTGAAACCCATACGATGCGATGGCCTGATGGGCACCTGTGAATGGTTTGATGTATGATGGGCACCTCTATGGTAGTCCCTTCAGGAGAGGGTCATCACATAGGTGGTGTCAGAGTTTGGGATAGACAAGCATGGTGACATGTGGGTTATTTGTTTATACCACATGTGTGAGGACCTCCTCATTCACCATGTACTATTATCATGGGATTCCTAGGAATCATCTAGAGGGTCAAGCAACAGTTGCTTATTGACCCTGATTAGACAGGTTGGTACCCCCAAGATTTGATGAGAGGCCAAGTGGGATGTTCCAATGGTGAATCTAGTTTAGAGTAGCCAGTTAGTTATAGACTATGGATTTTTACCATAAGCCAATAGGTGAGTCCAAACTGAGTATGTCTAGGGATTTCTTATAGATATGTTTAGGAAATTCCCATGAATATTATTTGTATGTTCCTACTTTTCTTATGTTGTAATTTTATTATTATCCCTGATATATTTCGCCTGCATGTTTTGTTTCCTTTGTTTTCATTGTATCCCTTTTTATCACCTGGTATAGATTATTGTTCGAGTTTTGGAATGGAACACTTAAAAAAATAAATCTATGTTTGGTCCTTTAAAAAGATAAAACTCTATTTTCCTAAATTGATTTCAAACTAGTGTTTGTGGACTGTTTCAGGAAAGGAAATATATGGACTTTGTGGTGCTTACCTACTGAGTTGTTTATTCTCACACCCTACTTATACCAATCTACATTAGTAGACCCGGGCTATTTTGAAGGTTTAGATTTCTGGTTCGAGTTTTATTTTAGAGTAGGTTGGTCTTGTGGTTGGTGGATACCAAGTGGTCACATAGAGATCATGGAATGCCGATTAGTCTTAGTTTAATTTTTTAGTTTTTGTTTTGTACTGCTGTAGTTTTTTTTATCTTTGTTGTATTTATTGATGTTTAATTATTATTAGATTTTTCTCTGATCTCTATTATGGTTATTTATTCCTTGTTTTTATTAGGCTAAATCATTCCCACTATGATATCTTTGATTCCTAATGATAGTCACCATCCTAGGAGGATCGGGAACACCTTTTGGGCCTTATCATGGGCCATTTTAGGTATCGGGTTGGATGGTCACCCAACCTAGTTCATGACAAAATGGTATTAGAGTAGCCATTTATTTTTTTGAGCATCAGATAGTTTGGAGATTGGACTGTCATAACTCAGTTGGTTGGTGAAGGAAGAACATTGTGAACTCTTAATCATCCCAAGCCTTGAGTTTCTAGGGGTAGTTTGGTATTTGAGTCTTTTTTTGGTTTTAAGTGTGTGCATGTGGAATGACAGTGGAGACAAACCGGTGTTATGCGGTGGGCTTACATGGAGTAGTGACCCATGTAGAGCCCGAGTGCATAGTTTAAGGTACTCTTAGTGGTTGGTTATTTCCTGGGACATGTTCCACTAAACCATGTGTCTGGGTTTTTCATGGCCACAAGTTCCCTATTCTTGGAGTCTGGTGTGGGTTGTGTTTTGTTTTGGTTTTTTTTTCGGCGTGAGTGGATTTTGAAATGGAAAATGGTTTTGGGAAAAAAGGTTTTCAGAAGGTAAAATGATCTTAGATCTTGGTTTTTTTTAAAGAGTGGGATTTTGTGTTTTAATTTAATTTGGAAGTGGGATTGGAAATTTGGAAAAAAATACCTTAGAGTAAATTGGATTTAAAATTTGGGATGGATATTGTGTTTTTTAAAAGGAAATATGATTTTGTTTTGTGATATTTGGAATATGAGTTTGTTGTTATAGATTTAGAGGTTATTTTTATTGAATTTTGGTTTGATGTTGATTCAGTTTTTGTGTTATTATGTCATTTAGATTATGCCACTTAAAAAGGTCTAAAAAATTTTCAACGAGTCTTCTCATGTTGTTGGCCTTGTCCAGACTTCAGGTGGAGTGGTTGGGTCAAGTTCTTCTCAGTTTTGCCTATTTTCCATGGTTATCAAGGTTCCTTAGAGACTGTGGAGTGGATTGAAGAAGTTGAAGGTGTCTTCCTATTGTGGGGAACTCATGAATCTGTGAGGGTATGTGATGTCTTGGGTTCATTTGGAGGTCTAACTTTGGATCGGTGGAAGGTAATCATCCCATCGTCATTGCAATATGGGATGAGGTGGGAGGTGTTTAAGACCACTTTTATTCTATGGTTTATACCTAATTAGTTAAAGGAAAGTAAAGTGTCATAGATGTTGGGTGTTTAAAAAGGATAGTGGATAGTAAATGCCTATGTTGACCACTCCAAGGAGCTGGTTTCTTTCTTTCCAGAGAGAGCATTTTAGGATTAGCTAAAAACTCCTCTCTTAATTTTGGGTCTTCATCTAGAGATCAAGGAGAGATCCCTCTTATCAGGGTAAGTCCATTTTTAGAATTTGGTGGATGAAGCATTTCTAGTTGAGGTGGCTCTTGGAGTGCAATCGGTGGTGGTTGGTGAACCAATTTCCCTCAGTGCTTGTTGAGGTTTCCCATATGAAGACATGTGTATTCCATAGGATCCTATTCTTGAGGAGTTTCCTTTATCAGTTTTGACTTCTTTTTCGTTGGACCGCTTGCTCATTTTCTTTCAGTGTGTTTGATTTGTTCATTATAAGTCATCCTGTCATAATCCTCTAAAGTCTTATCAGCAATGTGGACATTCGGGTCACTTGGAGAAGTTCTGTAATCAGCATGTCCAAAAAAGGAAGTCTCACTCGGAGGTAGTTAGATCCTGGTTGTGGGGAGGTAGATACTTTAAGCCATCAGGGATCCATCCATAAGCTCCATAGTGAAGCTTCTCACACAGTCAGAAATCATGGTGTGTGGGGAACCTTGGACCATATTTTTGCTCCAAAGTGTGATGGGAAATATTTAAGTTTCCTTGTTGTAGTCTTTTTAATTGTTGTAAGTTTTATTTTGTTAAGAAAATATTGGTGTTATTGTTTTTATGTAGTTTGAATGGTAGTGCATTGTGGATGCGAATCTTTATATGGTTTTTACTCTTGTGTGATTGGTACTCATGGTTTGGTTTTAGTCTTGGGTTGTGTTCGCCTTAGAGATACTCGTGTCTTATGAGAGTGATGAATCTTGAGTTGGTTCACTATTTAGTTTGATTTTCTTCAGTGGGTTTCATTGAGGGTTTTTGGTTTGGGTTGGGAGTTCCTAGTAGTTTTTCTGGTTGGTTCATGCAGGAAGTTCCTGGGTTGCTTCATGTTGTGTTTTTACTTATGAGTGTCGTGGTGCTATTTGGTTTTTTATGGTGGGGATAACCCATTTCCATTTATTTTCCTATGGTTTTGTTCCTATGATTTTCTCTAGTGTTTTTCATGTGTGACTTGTGGAGTTAAAAGGTCACACCAAGGTTCATAGTTTCATTCCATCTCGTTTGGTTTTGAGCTTGAGTTTTGGTTCTCATTTGGTTGAGAGACTTTCTGGGGGAATAAATTTTTTGTGGTGGGGAGAATTGTCACAACCTATCCATGGCCATTCCTTTATTTTATTCTTTTTTTGATATTGGTTCTTTTAGTTTAATTTTGGGTCAATTTCCTGGTGAAAGTTTTGGAGTTTCAGAGTTTTTGGGTTGTTTTTGACCATGTGCACAATTTGATCACAATTTAGCTCAAACCATGTGAGGCCCAATAGAGATTGTGCACCCTTCTTATGGTGAATCATGACTTGCACACAGTTAGAGGAAACCATGTGGTAAGCATGAGGAATGGATCTGTCAAATGATAGAGTTGAGTTTCACAGTTGGCACATGATTTCTAAAATAGTGCATCCATCCCATGCAGGTGTCCTCTTCCTCCAGTGAGGGTGCACATGGTTGGAGCACACTTTGAAAAACTATGCAGACAAACCGTGCGACTTGCCTAGGTGTTTTAAAATATTGAAATTCATGTTCTACCCTTCCCCTATTTTAACCACATTCGAACCCTCCTCATCTTAACTTGTTTTTGGTGCATGAGAGGGCTCCCAAACCCCTCTCCCTTTGGTTATCCTCCCTCCATGTATGCTTCTCTAAGATTTTGAGGTGAGTTTTTCTTGGTTTTTGGATGGTTTTCCTTCTCTTCTCATTTCATCTCTTGTATCTCTTATTCTTCTTGGCTTGGCTCCCTCTTGGCCAAACCCTTGGGTGAGGGTTGGATAATGTTGGTCAATTTATTTGATGTTAGGGTGGGATGATCATCTCTTGAGTCATGTTCTTTCTCCTCTGAGAGTTTTTTTTCACCCGTATGTCATTGAGGTAGGTGTTTCCATTATTATCCTTTCCAAAACATTCCATTTATTCTTGATCTTTCCTAAATGATTTCTAAATGTGATGTTTATGCTTCTGATGTGTTAGAGTAAATTGTTTTGGTGTTTTAATGTTGGCATTTTGATATAAATGGGGCTTTAAATGTTTTTATTAATCATGCTTATATGTGTATGCATGCAAAATATTTTATAAAATTCCAATTGGCTTTTGAAGATGAAATCAGGTATTTTTGGATGGTGTTTGTCTTTGGTTGGATTTTATAATTTGGTTTTCATGTGAGATTGAGTTGAGTGTGTGGTTTAGGTTTCTTATTATGATTTGATATTTGTGTGTGAATCCTTATAATTAGTTTCAAATATCTTGTGTTTCTTAGATTTGATACCTTGGTACTTATACACCTCTTAATGAGTGTGGCATTGGATTTGTATATAAATGATAATGGATCTCTTTAGAAAATGTCCCTCTTGAACCCAAATTTTTGAAACACTCCTCCCCTCTCCCTTCCTTTCTACCTTTACCATTTTCTTTCCAAATGGTTCTTCTAAAACCCATAGTTATTTCTAAATGGTTCCTTGGTTTCAAAATGATTAAAAAGTGGTTTCAAATATGTTTCCTAAATTTAGGCATGTTTGGAATCTTGAATTGTGGTTTGGTTTCCAAAGGACATAAAGGCACTTTTGGCACATTTCAAGTGTGTTGTGTGTTTCCACCTTGGTTTTAGAAATGGATTTGGATTGTGAATATAAAGGACCAGTTGGTACTTATGGTATTTTGGAACATGGTTTTGAAACTCATGTGATGTGAAGGCCTGATTGGCACCTGTTAATGGTTTGATGTGTGATGGGCACCTCTATGGTAGTCCCTCCGAGGAGAGGGTCACTGCATAGGTGGTGTCAGAGTTTGGGCTAGGCAAGCATGGTGGCATGTTGGTTATTGGTTTATTCCACACATGTGAGGACCTCCTCATTCTCCATGTACTATTATCATGGGATTCATGGGAGTCGTCTAGAGGGTTGAGAGATGGTTGCTTATCAACCTCGATTAGACAGGTTGGTACCCCATGAATTTTCTGAGAGTTCAGGAGGGATGTGCCACTGGTGAGGTTATTTTAGAGTATCAAGTTGGTTATAGACCATAAAGCTACACCATATGTTGATAGGTTAGTCTGAATTGAGTATGTATAGGGATTTATTCTAGAGATTTTTAGGAAATTCACATGATTATTATCTATATGTTCCTACTTTTCATCTGCTACACTTTAATTATTAGCCTTGATAGATTTTTCCTACATGTGTTATTTACTTTGTTTTCAGCATAACCCTTTTTATCACCTGGTATAGATTATTATATGAATTTTGGTTCTGTAAATTTTGTTTTTTAATGGAACACTATTTTTAAAAAATAAATTTGTGTTTGGTTCTTTAAAAAGATAAAACTCTATTTTCCTAAAGTCATTTCAAACTAGTGTTTTTGGACTATTTAAGGAAAGGAAATGTATGGAATCTGTGGTGCTTAAATACTGGGCTATTTATGCTCACACCCTACTTGTTCCACTCCTCATCGGTATACCTGGGATATTTTGTAGGTTCAAGTTTCTAGTTCGTTTTTTTTCCTTTGTAGTAGGTTGGTCTTGTGGTTTGTGGTGACCAAGTGGTCACATGGAGATTGTGGCATGCCAGTTGGTCTTAGTTTCATTTTGTAGTTTTTTTATTCTATTGTAGTTGTTTTTAGATTCGTGTTGTATTTTTTGATGTTCTGTTATTATTTTATTTTTCTATGTTCTCTGTTTTAGTTATTTATTCCTGGTTATTATTAGGCTAAATCGTTCCCACTGTGATATCTTTGATGCATAATGCTAGTCTCCAAAAAAGGATGATCGAGAATGACTCTCAGGCTTTATCACAGGTCAGGTTGGGCATTGAGTCAGATGGAAACCCGACATGGTTCATGATAGGAATAACTGATGTTATTGTCCTTCCTTAGTGAAAATGTGAAATGGTTGTGGTTGCAATGACCATCTATAGAGGTTATGCTAGGCTATTTCTATGCCTCACTATGGTCAGGTATTTTTGGCTCTAATGGCCACTACGACATAGTCAAAATATTTTAAATCCACAAGGTTCCATCCATAGTCCAAGGAGTAAATCACTTTCACACAGTGGATGAGTCTTCAACGGAGGTTGTTGTGGGTCATTTGATAGTGAGAGGTACCATCGTTGTTGAATCTTTTACAGCGACTACTTTATTTGATACAAGTGCCTCCCACTCATTTATATCTTCCCATTTTATTTATGTATTGAAACTTCTAATGGAGCCCATGTACTTTTTTATGGAGTTAGAGAAACCTCTTGGAAAGAGAAAATAGTAGGGGTTTTGGTGTCCCTATTCTCTATCGATAGCTGACACAGAGTTAGTCTGTTATTTTATCATTCTCGATCTGGATATGTTTGACATCATTATCAGTATGTATTTTCTTATTAATCATAATGATAAGATTGATTATTATCATTGGTATGTAACATTTATTACTACTGATGAAATCTCTTGGGTGTTTCAGGGACAGTGGGACCTGGGGTCTGGTTGTGTCGGACCTTCTCACCTAGATCTTAGAAGTTTGTAGTATGTTGTTACGTTTGATCCCGATGTTGTTTCTAGTTGTGTTGATATTCCTGTGGTTGTTCTAGACTTCCCTAATGGTTTCCCAAATGACTTATACAGTCTTACTCTAGAGAGGGAGGTAGAGTTTATGATTGATCTAGTTCTGAATATGTAGCTGATCTCGATACCTTCATATTACATGGAACTAGCGAAGCTGAAAGAGCTCAAGATCCGGTTAGATGATCTGATTAAAAAGGATTTTGATATACCTAGTGTTTCATCATAGGAAACCCTATTTCTCTTTTCCAAGAAGGTTTAAAGTTCACTTAGATTATGCATGGACTATTAGAAGTTGAACCAGATAATAGTCAAGAATAAGTATCCTTTTCCCCATGCGGATGATTTGTTTGATTAGTTAAAGGGGGAGAAGTGGTTTTATAAGATCGACCTTTGGTCGGGTTATCATCTGCTCAGAGTTCGAGAGTTTGATATACCGAATAAAACATTTAGAAGCATGTATATCCATTATGAATATATTGTGATGACTTTTAGTTTGAATAACACTCATACAATTTTCATTGCTTTAAATAATTAGATATTCCATCAATATCTCAAAAGTTTTATGGTAGTTTTCATGGATGATATTCAGGTTTATTCAAGATCTGAGTGTGAGCACGAGCATTATTTGATTTTGGTTTTAGAAATTCCAAGGAGACACTGAATTTATGGAAATATTTTGAAATGAAGTTTCTAGATCCAATAAGTGAAGTTCTTGGGGAATGTGATTTATGAGCATGGCCTATCAGTCAATCCAAATAAGGTGAAGGTGGTCTTGTCATTGGAGGATCCACACAATGTTTTTGAGATACATATATTCATTGGTCTTGCTGGATACTATCAGTGGTTCATTAATATTTTTTCAAAGTTAGAATCACCCTTGAATTATCTTATCATGAATGAAGTGAACTTTACATAGGATGATAAGTGTCAAAATTCTTTCAATGAGTTGAAATGGATTCTGACATCAGCACCTATTTTGATCTTACCTGATCCCAGTAAGGGTTATTGAAGGACCCTGGAACACCCTGAGAGGGTAGGGGTGAATCAAGGTGTCAAAATTTTCTTTTAAACTGATGGATCTTGTTCCCACATTGTTATAAACCTATTAAACTCGTCTTATGATAAAGTTAAGAAAACAAACAATCACATGTAAAGTGAGGATATAATAATTTTACTTGGTTCTCCACTAAGGAATACGTCCAAGGAGCATACGCCAACAAGTTTTTGATCATATCAAATTCCACTAATCTTCACTAGTTGTGGAGCATAAAATTTTAGCATAGTCACTCTGTTCCAGGTGCACCTTCTTTACAAGGTTTTAGGGATAACACATTTCGTCCCTCAGATCACTTCCATTGACCCCCACTTGCTCACTACGTTGGAAAAAATATGAACTCGGTTTATTGACTTGAAGGTCACTTCAATGGGTTGGCATTAAATCATGCATCCTTAAATGTATATAGATGCTTTATTGAAGTCTCATTTTCCCCTACAGATGTAATCTACTTTTCAGTGTACTGTTCGTTCTGAAACTTGATCTCCGTGAACTGGCCTTCTTCCTTCGCATACTGGAGTGTTTTGTATACCACCTCCACATACCGCCTCTACAAACCGGGACCATGTACCACCTTCACAAACTGCATTCATGAACTGCCTTTTCTTATACTCTCACATACTTCCTTCCTTTGCATACTGCTTTGCTCCACATACTACCTCACTTTCTCTGCATACTACAAGAGAACCATGGACCGAGTTCTTCCTCTGCATATAGACTCTACTCCGTGTACCACCTCCTTTAGTAGAATACTTCTTCCATGAACTATTTCTCCTTCGTGGACCACTTCTCCTCTCATAGAATCCTCCCTGTGAACCTATTCTCCCTTGCAGGATTTTCTTCCCGCGAACTGTTCTCGACTTCATCGAAATTCCTTCATATTTTCAATTAAAGTCATTACGGGGTTGTCTTCCTGCAAACTACTTCTAGATTTCACCAAATTCATCTCAGATTATCAATCTAAGAGACATATTCTAATGAAGGGATTAGTGATCCTTATATAGGCAAATAGATCCTAAAAATCCGATAAAATGAGATTTACTAAATCTTCATTGGAGAACCGCCTTCACCGTGTACCACAAATCTCTCGCAAACCATTTTCCCTACCCAGTCCATGTACCACCATTCTCCCTACACAATGTCACAAATCACCACCTCATTTCTGAAAATGAAACCCTTTGTGGATCCTTAAAAACACCATATCATTTTTGCTAATGACGAACCATCCTATATACCATTTTCCTTTCGCATACATCATGCCTTCCACAAACAGTAGGCCTTCACTCCATAAACAATTCCTCTTACGTGGTTCACGGTTCGCCATTTTGCATACCATAATTCTTTATCTACAAACTGTTCCTAGAAAACCCATTCTGCATGCTAAATTTTTGGAAAACCTTCCTTTTCTAAAAACAAAATCCCAATTTTAAAGCCTAAAAATTTGGCAAACACTGGGAAACTGCGCCACCTTCAATATTTATTTCAGCCTCAATTGTAAGACCACACTACTTGAAAACTCATTGATCAATCCAATGTGAATTGACAATAAACACAGACCATACTCCATTTCCATCAAAGAATATCTCTGGTTCCAATAATCTTCCCCTTTGGGTTTGTTGGCAATCTGTAGATAAATTTAATGAAGAACCAGCTAAAAATTGATACACGAGAGACAACTCAGCCAACTCTCTAAGTCTACATGAGAAATGATCGGTGTAGAAAACAAGAGGGGAAGCATGAATTGGGTTTTCTTAATACCAAACTCCAAAATTTTCATTCTCATTTTCTCTAGACCTTTCCCTTTGAAACTCATCATTCTCCCCCATTGTAACATTTTTGAATTCCTCTATTCTCCATTCTTCTCTTTACTACCATTGAATTTATCCATTCTCCACCAATAGAAATTAACCCAAAGACCAATATTTGAACATAGTAAAGCTCAACACACACTCCCCCTGGATCGTATCTCCCCCATAAGCTTGCATCACATCCACAAACATATTAAAAGATTTAATACAACTGGGGATAGGGGACATTCGTAACCTCCTCATGTATGGGGAGGTAGATGAACACCAAAGTTCAGCCAATACTTTTTGAAAATATGCGCTAACAATGGCTTGGTCAGTATGTTAGACATTTGATCATTAGTTCCAACATGATCCATTTTAATCATTCATTTTTTCACTTTTCCCTTTATGAAGTGATTTTTGATTTCAATGTGTTTCATATGAGAATACTGAACATGATTCTTTGGAAGATCAATTTCACTCTTGTTATCATAGTGAATCACCATTGGTTGTTTCACCTTATCTCCAATATCAGTTAGTTGTTGTTTCATCCAAAGTAGTTGAGTACAAGACTTTGTAACAGAGATATATTCAGCTTCAGTAGTATTGAGAGAAGTGATTTTCTATTTCTTTATCAACTAGCCCACACATTTCTTGCCAATAAAGAATGCTCCACCACTTTTGGATTTTCTATCTTCCACATCTCCAGCCCAATCAACATCATAAAATTCTGAAAGTTCATTATCTTTTCCTGTATCAAAGTATAATCCATAATTGTGAGTACCTTGAATGTCCCTCATGATTCTTTTAACTGCTTCCATTTGTTCTTCCTTCAGATTACTTTGAAAGAGGACCACTAAGCATGTTTCATAGACAATATCTGGTCATGTTACAGTTAATTACAATAGGCTTTTTATGATTATCCTATACATGGTGGGATCCATAGAAGTCCCATCCTCATGCTTTCCCATTTTAGTTCCAACTACAATCGGAGTTGACATTGGTTTGGAGTCATGCATATTGAATTTCTTCAGCAACTCTCTTGCATATTTTTCCTGAGAAATGAAAGTGTAGTTTTTTCCTCTGAATCACTTTCATCCCCAAGAATTATGAGAGTTCACCAATCATATACATTTCAAATTCTAATTTCATATGATTGTAAAATTCATCCATTGATACCTACCTGCTTCCTCCAAATATAATATCATCTACGTAAACTAGGACCATGAAATGATCTTTCTAATAATTCTTCACATAAATATTCTGATCCACTCCTACTATTTTAAATTCATGCTTCTTTAGATAAGAATCCAACCAAGATTACTATGCTTGTGGTTCCTGTTTCAGAGTATATAGATCATTCTTTAATCTAAAAACCTTCATTTCATCATTACCAAGAATAAAACCCATTGGTTGTTCAATATAGACTTCTTTTTCATCAAGAACACCATTTAAGAAATCTTTCTTGACATCTATTTGATACACTTTGTATCCTATTTGAATTTCCATGGAAAGAAACGGTCTGATTGAATCCATTCTAGCCACCGGGGAAAATGTTTCTTCAATGTCAACACCTTCAATATGTGAATATCCTTTACAAAATAGTCGTGATTTATTTCTAATCACATTTCCATGATCGTCAAATTTATTTTTGAAAATCCACTTCATACCAATCACATTCTGGGTTTCGGGTCTCTTAACTAGATCCCTTGTTTGGTTATTATCGATCTAATCCAATTCTTCATTCATGGACTTAACCCATGACCATCCTTTGAAGCTTCTTTAAATGAGGATGGTTCCACAATTGAAAGGAATGACAATTTTGCACTATTACTCATTCTACCTGTCTATGTGGGAGCTGTCCAATCCCCAATGATATTGGATCGATCAATTTCAGCTCTTTGATTTCTCTTGTGAGTTTCAAAAGAATTTTCTTCACCCATGGATTCTTCTTCTGATTCTTCTTCTGATTCAACATCATGATGTGACTCCTATATGTTTTTCATTCCTTCCTCTACATCTGTATTTGGATCTGTTCCATTTCCACATTCTTCCTCATCTTCTGTCACATCAGCAGATGAATTCCTTGAGCCATTTTTGATTTTATCTTCAATGATATTTACATTATTGCTTTCCACAATTTTTCTAATATGTTTATTAAAACATTTGTAGGCGATTATATTAATTGAATATCTGAGGAATATTCATTCATCTACAGTATCACCATACTTACCTTGATTTCCTTCTTTGTTTCGAATAAAACATTTACTTCTGAAAACACAAAAATACTTAAAAGAGGGATTTCTTCCATGATTTCCCCCCATATAAAGCCCTGTTCAGTTTTGAATATAAACTATAGCTTGAACAACCTATTTCCAGTAATGGTAAGAGATACAACTCTCAATCAGTATAGTTCTATCCATATTGTTCACCTGTCAATTCCAGCACTCAACAACTCCATTTTTCTGTGAAGTTCTAACAAAAACCACATTATGTTGTATCCCATGTTTCTCTAGGTAGTTTTAAAACTCAATAGATATATATTATCTACCATTTTAGACCTCAGAACTTTGATTGTCCATCAAGTATCATTCTCGGCTATTCGATGATAAGTTTTCATGAAATCAAGCACTTTCCATTTCATGTGTATAACCATTACACAAGACATTATACTATAATCATCAATTAAAATAATTAAGTACCTTTCTCCATGAGTTATAAAAACATTTATCAGACCACATACGTCTGTATGAATGAGATCAAGAAGATTTTATTCACTTTTCTTCTTTGGCCGATATGAACTGCATACCAACTCCCTCTAATGAAAGCATCACAAGTCTTTTACCATTCATGCTTTAGATTAAGGATATCCATGACTATATTTATCTTAGATATCTTTTCCATGTCTTGTTTATTGATGTAACCCAATCTCCGATGCCACAAGTTGTTTTCTTCTTCAATAGTCATGTAGCAAATGTTCTCTTTACTATCAACTTGATATAGGTTGCCATATGTTCTACAACATTTCATTAGAGAATCCCCTTTTCTTCCTTTTATAGTGCACCCCATTTGATTGAATGTAACTATAAGTCCTGAGTCATATAGTTGACACACACTCAGGGTATTGTGACACGGCCCATCCACATAAAGAACTTCGGTCTTCTTCAACTCACCATTGGCTAGTTCAGCACTTCCACTACCATTGATCTTCAAAGCACCATCATTACTGAATCTCCCTATTATATCAAACTTTTTTTCTTAACATTCGTTAATAGGTATGCATTTCCCATCATATGTGATGAGAATCCACTATCAATAATCCAAGTGTTGTTGTTTTTGGTAGCTTTGAGAGCTACTTATGCAAGGTTGGAATTTTCAATTTTCTTCTTTTCCTTCCAATAAATATTAGTTTGAGTGAAGGATAAAGATGTCTTTTCAAATATATTTTTCATGTGCATAGGTTCATCATACTCATACTCTTCTTCTATAGGATAGAGCTTTTTTGTAAGAACAACACTGTCTAGTTAGAGAGTATCAACTTGTCTCTGAGTTTTGTATGAATTTTTATTTCCATTCCTCTACTTATAATAAATAGATTTATGGACAAAGTTAGAACAATGTTAAAAATATCCATAGAAACTATTTCTTATATAATGATTAAGATATGAATTCATTATACTTTGTTGACTTCCTAGCTCTTCCCCATTCAAATAGTTCCTTGCCTCTTCACAGTATGACATGGTATGGCTTAAATAACCACAGAATTGATATTTCATAAGTGGAAATGTCTTTTCACTTCTATTCCTATTCATATCAACTTACTTAGAAGGATAGTTTAACTGTATATAATCTTGGGAAACTCAAGGATAATTTTCAATCTTACTTTCAGTTTGATTTGATAATTTTTTTTTGGAATTTAGGTATCTTTGTGATATGTCTAACTTTTATCTTACCTTTATTTTGGACCATTTTACTTCCACCATTCTATGTTTCATCATTATAGACAATTCCTATATTTCCCATGCATGAGGGTCTTTGATTATTCAGAACCTTTTCAACTCCATCAGAACCACACTCAACTATCTCTAGCATCACAACATTTGAGAATTTTCCAAACTAAATTTTCTTATTTGTTTATTTTAGACTTGATTCACTTTCAAGTTTACTCCTAAGAGTAATGAATTCTTCTTCGAGTCCCTCAATATTTTTAAAATTCTCCTCCAATCTCTAGGTAAGGTCATTAATGGACTTTTCCTGTTCTTCAATTTTGAGCTTTAGTTCAACAATGTCTTCTGACCTTTCAAAAGTTGTTGAATGTTCCTTTACTACTTCCTCAAGTCAATCAATTTCATCTTCTAGTATAAAAAAATATTCTAATTACTCTTCTATAATTTCTTTCCACTTTTTTCATCTCTTACATTGATTCTCAGTCTTACCAAAAGCATACTTAAGTTGCAACTTGAGATCAACATCAGTGGTCAACTGATTATCTCTAGCTTCATCTCCCAATGGTTCTGATTTTTTAATGGTAGGAATCATTGACACATGAGTTCCAGATTTAAATTCATTTTATTCTTCCTTAAATAATTCACCATCATCATATTATTCTTCATAGACAAACACATTTCTCTATAAGGTCTTACCAAACTTGAAGTCTCCCTTTTTGAAAAACCTTTTCTGAGTCTTTTTCATGTCTCTAACTTCACTCTCTTCATCATAGAAATTTCTTGTGCATCGAGAGGAAATGTGCCCAACTCTGCCACAATGAAAAAAGCCATAGGTAACTTGCCTTCAAATTTCCCTTTTCCCTTATTGAATTTCTTATCAATGAGAGAAAGAATTTATTTTTCCTCATTATCTTCATCAATACTATCTCCTGAAATTTCAATTTTTCCATGGATTTGAATGACATTACCTTTCTTAATCGATTCATTGCATCTTCTGGTTTGACTCTCATCTCATATGACACAATACTACTCTGCAGACAATCCAGAGAAAGTTTGGAAAGATCCATTTCTTCAAGGGCTGACACATTTTCATTGTAAAGAAGTGTAATTCTTCTCAATATTTTCTTTAAAATATCAGTGTCTTTGATTTCATCACCAAGTCCTCATATTGCTCCAACAAATTCAGTAATTTGATTGAAAAAGGTATCTGTATTTTCGTCAGGATGCATCTTCAGATCATCAAACCTATTGTGAAAAAATTGTAGTTTCACCTCCTTCACTTTACTGTCACCTTCATAAATATTATCCAGTTTTTTCCAAATGAACTTTTATGATGTAAAACTCATCACCTTTATATATATATGATCATAAAGAGCTGTAGTGAAGTAATTATATTCTTTGGCATATACATAAAGAATTTTCCTATCTATATCAGTCATAAACACCCCGTTTGGATTAGTGACCTGTATTCCTTGTGCAGTGGAAAAAAGGACTTCCATTCCAAGAGATATTAGATGAGATCTCATCCCATTCTTCCAAATCTAAAAGTTTCTTCCATCAAATAGGGGTACTCCCCTGAAATTTATTTTATTCTCCATTGTATAAATGAAGGGAAAATTTAACACCAGTAACGTTTATGCTCTGATACCACTTGAAGGACCCCAGAACACCCTGAGAGGGGAGGGGTGAATCAGGGTATCAATTTTTTCTTTTAAACTAATGGATCTTGTTCCCATTTTGGTAGGAACCTGTTAAACCTGTCTGATGAGAAAGTGAATAAAACAAAAAATCACATGAAAAGAGAGGTCACAATAATTTTACTTGGTTAACCACTAAGGGCTACATCCAATGATCATACATTGGTATGTTTTCGGTCATACCAAATTCTACTAATCTTCACTAGTTTTGTATTACAGAAGTTTAGCATAGTCACTATGTACCAGGTGCACTGCCTTTACAAGGTTTTAGGGATAACACATTGCATCCATCAGATCACTTCTGTTTACTCCCCCTTTCTCACTGTGTTGGGAAGAATTTGAACCTAGTTTATCAACTTGAAGGTCACTTCAATGGGTTGGAATTAAATCATGCATCCTTTACTATAGATAGATGCTCTGTTGAATTCTCATTTTCTACTGTAGATGTAATATACTTTTCTGCATACTATTCATTCCCAAACTTGACCTCTGCAGACTAGCCTTCTTACTCTGCGTTTGAGAGTGCTCCGCATACCACCTTCACAAACTGCATTCTCGAACTGCCTTTTATTCTGCTCTCATGTACTACCTTACTTTGCATACTGCCTTGCTCCGCGTATTGCCTCACTTTCTCCATGTAGTTAAAGAGCACCACAGACCAGGTTCTTCCTCTACGTATAGACTCTTCTCTATGTACCACCTCCTTCAGCGGACTGCTTCTTTCAAAAACTATTTCTCCTCAGTGGGCTACTTCTCCTCTCATAGAATCCTCCTCACGAACCACTTCTCCCTTGCGGGATTGTCTTCCCGCAAACTGCTCTAGGCTTCACCGAAATTAATTCAGATTTTTAATTAAAGTCATTATGGGGTTGCATTCCCGTGAACTACTTCTAGATTTCTCCAAATTCATGTTGGATTATTAATACCAGAGCCATATTCTAATGAAGGTATTATTACTCCTTATATAGGAAAATAGATCCAAAAAATCTTCTAAACCAAGATTTACCAAATCTTCATTGTAGCACCGCCTTCACCATGTACAACACATCTCCCGCAAACCATTTTCCCTATGCGGTATGCATACCTCCATTATCCCTATGCGGTGACACAAATCACTTCCTCATTTCCACAAACAACTCCCTTCACGACTCTTTAAAACACCATCTCATTTCCTCCAACGACGAACCACCCCACATACCATTTTCCTTCTGCATACAACGAGCCTTTTACGAACCATAGGCCTTCACTCTGTGAACCATTCCTCCTACGTGGTTCATGGTTCTCCATTACGCATACCATAATTCTTGATACATGAACTATTCTTGGAAAACCCATTCCACACATTGACTTTGAGGAAATCCTTCCTTTTCCAAAAACAAACTCCCGATTCTAAGGACCACATATTTAGAAAACACTAGGAAACTAAAACACCTTTAATACTGATTTAAGACACAATCATAAGACCAAATTTCTTTCAAATTCCTTGATCAATCTAATGTAGATTGAAGACAAACAAAAACCATACTCCATTTCCAGAAAAGAACAACCTTGGTTCCAATAGTTGTGTGGTGTATTGTGATGCTTCCGATGATAGATTGAAATGTGTGTTGATACAAGATAATCACATCGTGACCTATAGTTATTATAAACTTTAGTTTCATGAGATGAATTACCCCAATAATGATTTTGAGATTTCCGTATCTATGCATACACTTAAGTGTTGGAAGCATTATATTTTTAGGGAGAGATTTTTAGTATTTTCTAACCATACAAGCCCAAGTTATATATTTTCTCAAAAAGACTCAAATCTCAAACAAAGGTAGTGAGTAGAATACCTGTAGACATTTGAATTTGACATCGACTATACTCAAGGGAAGTGAAATTTTATTGTAGATGATCTTAGCATGAAAGTTTCATTACAGGATGTTCTTTAATCAAAGGAAAAGTGGAACTTGATGGGACTCTTTACTCAGTTGAATATGGATTCCCAAGAGGATGATCCAGACATGGTTCTAACCAATGTTCAGTTATCATCATCTCTCCTTGATCTTATTATGCTAAGTTAACAACATGATGATGAGTTTAGGGGAATTATAGAAACCCTTTATAGCGAGGATACTGATTTTGGTCGGTCACTCTATTCTAATGATATTATCCATTTTGGGGATTAGTTTTTCATCCCAATATCTATGATGAATACAGTGTTGCATGATTTTCATGATAATTTATGGTCCATTGATCCATACACTAAAAAGATGTATTATGACATGAAACTCTGATTCTGATGCTTGGGTATGAAGCATGACATTTCTCATTATGTGTCCCACTATTACACCTTCAAATAGATAAAGGTAGAGGATATAAAACCTTATAGTTTTCTAAAGCCTCTTTCAGTGCTAGTTTGGAAATGGGATGAGGTGTCCATTGACTTTTTTTAGATTACCATAGACTCTATGAGGGAGAAATTATATCTGGCTAGTGTTTGATCGGTTGGAAAAATCATTCCATTTCATTCTGATCAGGGACACCACTAAGATTGAAGATATGGTTAAGTTGTATGTGCATGAGTTTATGAGGTTAAATGGGGTTTCCTTTACTATCATCTTGTATAGGGATCCTAGTTTTACCTCTCGGTTTTTGAAGAGCCTCCAAGAGGTTAAGGGGACTCATGTTCGGTTGAGTACAACTTACTATCCACATACAGTTGGTTATAAAGAGTGTTCTATTTAGATCCCAGAGGATATGATCTATGACTATGTCTTGGATTTCATTTTATTGTGAGATATACATCTAGGACTGATTGAATTTTCTTATAAAAACACTTATCAGTCATTGATCAGGATGGTTCCCCTTGAGGATTTGTATGGTATCCTATGTATATAAACTCTTTTTTGGTCAGAGGTGGGTGAGGCCTCTATTGTGGGACTAAGTCTTGTTCAAGAGATTTTAGTGAGGATTAATGATATATTTTAGTGTTTGGTTATAGTGTAGAGTTGGTAGAAATCACATACATATCATCGACACCATCATTTTTAGTTTTCCACAGGTGAATGGGTTTTCTTAAACTTTTCTCCTTGGTTGGGTCACTGTGGGATTGGGAAACATGGAAAGTTGATATAAGATATATTGGACCACTTTAGGTCACTAAGAAACTTGGGAAGGTTGCATATCGATTGGTGTTTCTAGTTCAGTTGACATGTATTCATGATTTTTTCCACATATCTCAGCTTAGGAAGCACCATCCTGATCCCTCTCACATTTATATTTGGGAAGAGATCGAGTTGTAGTTATATGTTTTAATTATGGAGAAAAAAATTAAAGATCACATATTATTAGGTGAAAGTATTGTGTGTAAAGTCTATCCCATTGGTCAGAATGTTAGGACAACACTTATTAGATTCTCACGAGACTTGGGAGTGTGGATTTTTGATGAGGGAGTTATGGCCTCACCTTTTTCCAAAGCACCCTTATTCCATATGAATTCTCAGTGATATAAATTCCTATGGAGGAGAGATTGTAATATCCTGGATTTTTAAGGTATGCTATTTCTTGTCTAAGAGTGTTTTTTTTAGGTTCATGGGGAATCAGAAATCATTTTGGGAGTTTTCAGCAGAACCTGAGCTGGTTTTATCCTGTAGGGCACATTACGACATAAATGTGTAGCTTACAACATAAATGTCACAGAGTAGGCCATAAAACCCTTTAGTCCATAAAACCATTTTAGGGCGTAAATATATATTTTATGACGTAAAATAATCACTTGGATTTTTTAATCCAAGGTGACTTATTTTTTGATGTATGTGGATTATGAGGATTTTACATTATAAATCCCTACTTTATGACATAAACCCTCCAACCTAGTAGATTTTTTATTTTCCTCTAACATAGAACCCTCTCCACTTTCATTGTTTAGAAACTCTCTCGAACCCTATCCCTCATCTAAATGATTTTGGATGTCTCTTAATCTTTCAGATCATTTTGTTCAGCATTCAATCTCTGGATTGGTTGTGTCGCTTCGCTTTAGTAAGTGGTATTTCTATTTCTTCATTTCCATTAGCTATAGTAATCACATTGGATGCATTTTCAGATCCAAAATCATGTGGTGTGATCATGTGTTGATGATTCTTGTTTGGTTCTTCTTGATCCATTGACCGATCTTATTCTAGTTTCCTACACTTTATTGATTGAAGTGAGATGGGGGCATGCTCTTTAAGGTATGTTGTAATCTAACCTCTTTGCCATTTATTTTATTACATAATGTGATTCTAAGTTATGGGAATAAATTATAGTGCCTCCGTTATTGTATTTATGTTCCTTCCAGTGTTGGTGGATCTCATTGTAGGCATGTGTGACCAAAGTTTTAGGTAGGTGGTTCTATCTCTAGTATTTTTTTTAATGAACCATGAATTATTCTATTTTATAAATTGTTTTATAAATGAATTGTCATGGTTGTTTCATGTGCATAAATATGTTTTCAATAAAATATGGATTTTCCATTAGTTTTGGTAAATGAAAATGGGTGTTTTCAAAAAAGGTTTGATTAAATAAAAAGGGTAGTTTGAAATTTATTGTGAAAATACCTTTGAAATGATTTGGAAAATGCATCACATGAGAAGCCTTGGGTACTTAGGTGTAAGGTGTAGCTTAGGGCCATCATCCATTTTACCATCAGGGGGTTTACTCATGGGGTGTTCCTCTAATACCTAGGTTTTTTGTTCTAGGGAATTGATTTGAATCTATCATGGGGTTCACTTATGGGGTCTTTCTCTACTCCCTAGGCATTTTGTTCTTGGGGCTTGAGTGTGCACTAGTCATTGATTATGGTGCAAGTAGTCTACTAGATTGAACTATTGTGATCCTTGGGGTGATTTATCTATGATTTAGATTTTTATTGTTCTTGATTTTATATACATGATTTGAATTGATAATTATTAATGTAATAATGCTTTTAAACTATTTTTACTTTATTTTGAAACGGTTTTTCCCAACTTGTTTTGGAACTATGGAAAAAGGGAAATATTTTCCATGATTTTTATATAAAATACTTTATCATTTATCTTTCCTTGTTTTATTTGAAATGATCATATTGTGATTGTTTATATAGAGAATTGATATGGAACACATGGCTGGGATCCTACTAATCTTGTTTATCTCACACTCTACACACCCCTTTGGTGGTGTATAGACTTGGTTATGTATTATGATATAAGGAAAGGCGAGTCGCCACAGTGAGATGGTGAGGTTTTTGTCAATTGGGTTTAGGTAGCTGGTAGTGAGATGGTGGGAGATTTCCCACATATCACAGTAGTGGTTATCTTCCATTTTGGTTGTCCTTTTGGTTTTTTGGACTCATGCCTTTTGTTTTATCTAGTTTTCGAGTTGTATCGCTACCACTATTTTCTTTCTGTTATAGAATATATTTATCTTGTTTATTCTTCCATTATTTATTTCTTATATATATATATATATATATTCTATGTATTCTACTTCAGGTTGGAAAAAATTGTTCCCTATGGTTTTTGTTGATGCTCGGGTACTAGTCACCAGCCCAAAGGGATATGGAACTCCCTTCAGGTATGTGATAGATTGGGCTGCGTACAAGTTTGTGAGGGTATCCTGGGTCGGTTCGTTACAAAAAACAAATCCATAATTAAGGTAGGACTCATTATTTGTTGTTTCTTCACTATTTTATTGATGATTATGGTTATGAATATATATTTTTTATTAATATGTGATTACTCTTCCTTCTCATGAGCCCGTTTTATAAATTTAATTATTTAAATCAGTTTATATTTTTTATTTCATAATATCACCCTGATCCCACACTTTATGATCATTGGTTAGGGTTTCATTGACTAACGACACTAATCACCTTTGTTCGTGTGCTTTCCCCCCATTATTCTTCGCGTTCTTCACCGTTGGCCCATGGTTCTACGGTTCGACATTGTTGGGGTGGGTTCAGTGTGATATAATCTCTAGATTTTTGGTGTTTATGTAAATGACTGAAGAATTGATGATTTGGGGATGGATTGTGATGGGATTATGGATTTTAGGCAATGGATATGGGTTTTGAGACCCTAAATGGTGGCATACACATGGAAGAATCTCATGTGGGTGATTAAATTCTGATTTTCAGCCACCAAATTGTGGGAATCGATGGCCGAATACATTTTTATTTGATTTTAGGTGTTCAAATGGAATTATTTATAGTGGTTAAGATGGATCTAGAATTTTTGTGAAGTAAAGTTGGGTTTTAAAAAATTTATGACTGCACACCATGTATCCTAAAGGAACACACGCTGTGTGGTTTGTGTTCTCACAATGATTAGGGTTTTGGATGATATAAGGATCACACGCTATGTGGATGTCCCCACATGCTGTGTGACCCTACCCAGGAGGCTAAGCCATTTTCCAGCTGCACACACCTAAGACCCCGTGTGGTTTGACACGCTGTGTATCATGGGGAAGATGTCATGCGTATGTACATAGCCACCCGAGTTGTGTTCCAGGTGTACATGACCAAGACCCTAGGTAGACATACACATCATGTTCCTCTGTAAACACACCATGATTTTGGCATGGATCCCCAAGTAGTTTCCAGGGTAGAGAATTCCCAGGAGACGAGGTGAGGTCACATGTCATGTGACCCCACTTATACACCTTGTACTTATCCTAGGAACTTATACCTTATATATATCCTTATTTGGGGTGTGGATTTTATCCTATGAGTATCCCATCATGAGTGTTATTCCATGTATAACGTGATAGTATCCTTCATTATAGAATACAGGATATGATGCGAGGTATTCCAAGCATGATGCTTCCTCAGGAGATTCTTGAGAGATGATAGTGATAGGGAATAATTATCAGAGAAAGGTTCGGTACTCCACGATTTCACCAGGGTGTGGGTCCCCCATAATCTTTACATAGGTCAAGTCAGTACTCCTCCACAAAACAATAGGGTACAAGTACTCTATTTACAGAAGGTCACTCCCCTATCTTCTAGATCTGATAGGGAGTGGGTCCTCCATAGGAGTTATGGCTCCCTCAGCTATAGATCAAAACAACAAGGTGTGGGCCCATCTACATAGATTCTTGTGAGGTTTTGCACGATTCTGGTTATTAGAGATAGACCTTTGGAGCTATATATATACACGTTGTACTTACCTAGGATGTGGATATAGATATCCCCTTTCTCTCTCATCTGGATTTTTATATGATCATACATATATGTTGGGTTTTCCTTTCCCTATTTCTATGGGTTTAGCTGACTATTGTTATATCTTTCTATTTATTCCTTTGTGGTTTTTGGGAGTGTCCTATCGGGTATGCATATAATCACCCCTACATGGGATTTTCCCATACATGCAATGTCTTATGGAGATGAAAAACCTATCAAAGGTTACATCGATAGATTTTAGTGATACTTGGGTGCATTGACTGCATTTGGTGGTCGGACTTGGAGATAAGGTGTTTGGTTCTCTTCATCTTTCATTCTACCAGTTTATGTCAGGTTGAGACTTTATTTTTGGTTGTACGTGTATTTTTTCCCTTTACACTTTTGTTTAAATTTTGTTATTCTGATATATTCCCTTGAGGTTATTACATGTGCGATTATACTATAGATGTTATGGTCTTTATTTATTCATTTTCACTTATGCATGAAGATGGATGTGTGTGTGCATACATGTAAATTTGGTTAAGGCCTCACATTTTACTTTATGCCTTCTCGATGCTTGTCACCAATCCCTAGCCTATTAGTGGTGGCCTTGGGGTTTTCACACCCGACTTTCCATCGACCAGACGGGCCCTAATAGGTCGGGTCATGACATGAATCTCTAATTATTTCCATAGAATTATCTGGGTGCTATCATGGATGAATCTAATGATTTTGATGATCAACATTGATTGAAAGTGAATCCTTGAAGAGGAGAAGAATTCATTCTGGTGGAGGAGGATAATTTCTATGCATTCTTCAGAGTGTTTTAGGGGAGGTCTCTCTTAGGCTTGATATAATTCTCTCTATAATTCATTGTGCACAATAATTTAATGAATATCATAGCTCTTGAAAAATATAATAACCAAGTTTAAATAGATCTAGGGTTAGAAAATAATAATTACACAAGGTCCCTTATTATTTTCTTAATTCTCGGTGAACCCCATGTCTAAATAATAATATTATAATTATTATTTACTTGACATGCGCTAATATCATAGATAAAAATTAATATCATTTTCTTGAATAAATAAATTAATATTTATTCAAATGATATTTCATATGATATTTATCACTAAACCATAAAACTCAGTTTGAAAATCCTCCTCAATATTTATTAGGTCTTGAATAATGACTAATTAATTAATTAATTAAATTTCACAACATTATTTGTGAATAAAAATATAAATATCATATTCACCGAAAATAGTTAATAAATATTTATTTAATATTAATTTAATTAAATAAATAAATATTTTTTTACCTTGTGAATAAGCTAAAATAATTTTTTTATGTATTCTCATAATTAAACAATAATTGTCCAGTGAATAAATACTTATTAAATATTCAACTCACATATATATTCTCTCGAATAACTGATGATTGAATATTTGAAATCAAACCAACATGAATAATTATTAAACCATGTATGGGAATAATGTTTATAAAACATGTTAAATTTATATATAATTTAACTGAGGTTCCAAATACATTTATTGTGTGGCCATCTAGGCCACTTTCTCAATAACATTAGGCTATATTGCCAATATTCCAAGGTTATAGTCTAGGAACACATCAAGATGCACATAGAGAAATAAGTTAATGTTGCAATGACATGTGACCTCCTACAAACATATACTATTTAATATAATAATTTTATCTTGATATATCTAATTAAGCAGGTCGAATATTGGTTCCATTAACCTATATGCTCGATGTCACATTCTTTGAATTTTAGGAAATAAATTCGGTAATCGAACACCATGATCATAGACTTAATTAAACAATTCCATTCCCATCAAAGAGACTGAGATATCAAATTTTTTTCTTGTAAAGTAGGTATAAATGCTTTCTCTCATTATTTATTAAAGCAATATCACTCGTGACACACCCAACATACCTTACTTCCCACAAACATATATCGTTAGAGTATTGGTTAGTACATCAAAGTATGTGACTCATGATATCCATTAATAATAATCTTAAAGTATAAGGATCATTACACACATCTACAAAAAGGAATATCCAATGACACATATAAATATAGATTTCCTATTAGTGGTTCGTGTTATCATAATCTCTTGCATTGAAGATTACTAAAGGCATACACCATGAGAAAATGTCTCAAAGTACTATGAGTATCCACCCCTGATAGCCTATATCATTTTTCCTCATCAAATGATATCATCTGACTATACAAATTATATTTAAGAATATTTTCATGGAACTTAAAGGTTATCATTATAGTAGAGAATAACTACGACCTTTTAGTGCAACAAGTACCCTTAGGACATTATCACATACTATGTCAAGAAGAAGCATAATCATGATGTGATAAGAAAATTATATTAATATTCAAATACATGAATACAAGTAATCATAAAGCACTTAAAAGTTGGTTCTTGGGAACCGACTCCAATAGAATCTAACTTGTACTAAAGACAACTACTAATAAACTTCAGTCCTCTATCCATCACATGATGTTCATGCTTCAACTGAGATGAGGATTTAATCAAGGGGTCCACCAAGTTTTCTTATGTGGAAAATCTTTTCACAATGACTTCAAACCTTTGAGAAAAGTCCCTCAAGAGGTGATATTTGTGGAGTATGTTCTTCACCTGTTAATATGACCTTGGTTCCTTTTAAAGAGTCACCACTATGGTATTATAAAAATATAATTTGATATGATCTTTAATACTAGGTAACACATAAATATATTGGAAAAAAGATATAAATTAAAACTACTTCTTTGGTTGCATCAGAAGACACTATATACTCATAATCCATTTTAGAATCAGTAAAAACTAGCTGTTTTGAACTCTCCCAACTCACTTCTCTTCTATTGAGACTAAATACATATCCTCACTATGACTTTAGATAATTTTTATCTATTTAGAAACTAGAATCAGTACATCCTCTAATGACTAGTTCTTTATCCCCTCCATATACCAATAACATATCCTTAATATGCCTCAGATACACAAGGATAACCTTAACAATGGACCAATGTTGTTTCCTTGGGTCATCTTGATATCTATCTACCATACTTAAAGTATAGGAAACATAAAAAATAGTACATAACATGGCATACATGATATATCCTATCACAAATGTGTATGGGATTATACTCTCTCTCTCTCTCTCTCACTCTCTTGTTGTTTTTGAGGACACATTTTATTAGAGAGATTTATACCATGTGACGGTGGATCCAATCCCCACTTTTATTGTTCCAAACTAAATATCTTTAGTATCTTGTCAATGTGTGTGCTTTGAATTAGTCCAAGCATCCTCTTGGATCTATCACGAATGATCTTGATTCTAAGGATATATGCTGCTTAACCTACATCCTTCATAGATAAACACCTGTTTGACCAGTTCTTAACTAATTTTAATATTAGTATATCATTTCCAATATTAACATATACTACTAGAAATATGAACACACTCCAATTAAATCATTTTTAAACACACAAATCACATTTGTTCTTTACGAAACCAAAATATCTTATGGATTCATCGAACTGAATGTTCCATAACTAAGAGGCCTACCTTAACCCATAAATGGATCTCTACAACTTGTATATTTAATTGGAATTTACTAGAGTTATAAACCATTTAGGCTATGTTATGTAGATATATTATAGAAGGTTTTCATTCAGGAAATCCATTTTTACATCCATCTTATAAATATCATAGTCATGTGAAATTTCCATGACAAGTATAAATATGATGGATTTAAACATGGTAACTAGAGAAATGGTTTAATCATACTCAATTCCTTAATATTATTTAAACCATTTATCTACTATCCATTATTTATAGGAACTCACTTTTCTTTCCATGTTAAGTTTTCTCTTGAATACCCATTTTCACCCAATGGGCTTTACACCAACTGGTAGATTGACTAGAACCAAGAATTGGTTTTGATACATTGAATCCATCTCCAAATTAATGGATTCATCCTATCTTGTATATTTTGATTTCTCTACCACCTCCTTATAGGAAAAAAGATCATTAATGTCAACCAATAATGTCTCACCTTCTTTGGTGACTAGAAAACCAAATCTTTATAGTTCTCTAACCTCTATGGTGATATTACATAGTACTTGTGTTTTAGGAACAACATCTTTCATGAGGACCTATGGAATCTGTTCCTACACAAACTCTTGTTTATTTTGAAAATAAACTTCACCGAATTCAATATTTCTCCAACTATACTTATTGAGGATGTTCCCCCTCTCAAGAAAAATGGTTTTTCTTACAATGAGCTCCTTTTTATCTAAGGACTTTATATAGATAGCATCCTCTGGTTTTCTTAGGATAACCTATAAAGATACACTTAATGCCTCTAGGTGATAGTTTTTTTTTTCAATATTTGGCCTAAAAAATGCATCATAACCCCATATTAATAAGTTTTACAAAACTGATTTCCTTCCATACATTAACTCATATGGTATTTTGTTTTCTTATTTAGTTGGCACTTGATTTAGTGTATATGTTTCAGTGTGCAATGCATGTCCCCAAAAGTATAATAGATGACCTACATGACCCATCATAGACCTTACCATGCCAAGAAAGGTAGTTCCTCCTATCTCTTACACCATTCCACTATGTTGTATAAGGAGGAGTGATTTGGGATAGAATCCCACACTCCTATAGAAATTTGATGAATTATTGGTTAAGATACTCATCATCCCAATCAGATAGAAGATTATTTATCTTATTACTAGTTGTTTTTATACTTAATTCTTGAACTTATTGAATTTCTCAAAGGATCCAGGCTTATACCTTATCAAGTATACATATCAATATTGAATTAAGTAATCAGTAAAAGTAATGAAGTAAGAATACCCACCTTTAGCTTCTAATAGAAATGGACCACACACATTAGTATGTACCAATTGTAGTAGCTCGATAGCTCTTTCACCTCATTCACCAAAAGGTGGATTGGTCATTTTTCATTATAAAAAAATCATGACATTTATCAAGTGGTTTTAGATCAAAAGAGTCTAAGTAACTATCTTGATATAACTTTGTCAAATGCTTCTCATTTACATGACCAAGACAATGATGCTACGCCTGGGTGTGAAATGAGTCACACAAAATTGATTTATTATCAATTTCTAATACTTAGTTTTAGTAATTAAATACATAAATTTCATTATTTAAATGTTTCATACCATAACATATTAAATTTTCCATACCATACCATATGTTTTATTTATAAAATAAACATATTTTATTTCTAGACTTGAAAATAAAACCATATGTATCTAGGAAGGATACATAAATTATGTTTTGGAAATAATTGGTATATAATAAAAATCTTTTAAAACCATGACTATCCCAGTTTAAAAAGGAAGGTGATAGTCTCCAATGGCTATATCAGCCATCCTTGCACCATTGGAAACCTGTAAATCCACCTCTATTCTAGAAATATTTCAAAATATACTTGTTTCTTACCTATTAATAATGATGAGAGAACAAAAATCTATATTTAATACCCAATGTGTATATATATAAATATTTCACTCGATAATGAATGCACATGAATCTTCCCCTTGCTTATTTAACCAAGTGTAGTTATTCTTCCAGTGGCCTAGATTTCCACATGAAAAACATATTGTATCCCTTTACTTTTCCTATATTTGGATCTTTCTTTTCATGGAAGGATGGTGCTTGAGATTTATAGACTTGGGATGAGTCCTGGGACCCTTTGAATCGTACTTTCTTTTCTTATTCACTATAAAGAATGAAGGCTTTTCACACCCCATGTCTTTATCAACTTGGTGAATAAGAATAAGTATTTATGAAAGATTATTCTCACTATTTATCATATTATAATTTATAATAAAACTAGAGAATATCTTAGTTAGTTAGAATAAAATGAGATCTATGTGCAGCACATCAGGGATCATAAACCCTGATAGGTATAAGCACTCAACGTAGAAAATCATATTGACTACGTGATGACCCACTAGTGTCGACTCTCCAAGCTTGCATATGAATAGTGAATTAGATATCTCATATCTCTTTTATTGTGCCATATCCTGATAAATATCATGAAGGTAATACATAATTCTATATGCATCAATATCCTCATGTTGCTTTAAAATCTCAATGGGCATGGATGAAAACATGAAACAACAGACATCCATGACATCATCCAAATGTTTCATATAAAGAGATAGTTCTTCCTCACTGGACTATTTTCTAGCCACCTTAGAAAGAGGGTTTTCCAAAATATATAATTTCCATTCATAGAATAGTAAAACACGTAGACACATATATCATTCATGGAAATTTGAATTGGTGAGAAGGTTATCCTTATCTAATATCGATCATAGTGATACAAAAGAAGTCATGTGGGTTTTTATTTTTATAATAAATGATAGAAAATTTTTATTACTTAATTTTTATTACAAAATTAAAATAATAAATTTAATTTAATTTATTGATCTCAAATTATTTTATTGAAACCTAATATCCCTCACCACTAGTTTCAGAATATACCGCTGCATGGATATTCTAGCAGTAAGGATCCTTATGCCCCTTATAATAACCCAAGCATGGAATTGGTTAGTAACTTAAAGCTATTTAGGTAGGTTTAAATTTCCAAATAAATTTACTTGCATCTCCTTGATCTATTTAGTGGACTCCCCAATCATGAAATTCCATGTTTGGATTTCCTCAACACCTTTCCTCCAAAATTACATCAAGTCTAATGAATACTACTCCTA
The DNA here is from genome assembly GCA_963277665.1 of Viscum album. Taxonomy (NCBI): domain Eukaryota; kingdom Viridiplantae; phylum Streptophyta; class Magnoliopsida; order Santalales; family Viscaceae; genus Viscum; species Viscum album. The sequence goes on along the minus strand of OY728130.1, from coordinate 629,812,116 downwards.
TTAATGTAAAATTAGTTAATTCACCCCAAAAAATAATTTATAATTCCCTATTAAATGGTAGTTTCCTAGTTAGGGTTATATTAAACACTACAATATATTAGTTATATTTTAAATTAGGTAATAAAATACTATACTTAATTAATATTTTATTTGAGTTATTTTTATATTTAGGTGTAAACTGCCCATTTTATCTTCTTACATGTTCTTTAATATTAAGTGGATATTAATTAAGTGACTAACCATGTATAGATAATTTTTACACATATTATAATATTTATTTTAAATCCATATTATATGCTTTTTAATTAATTAATTTAATGATCTAAACATCCATAAATAATTAAACATGCAACTAAAAAAAATAAAACAAATAAAGTGGAATGACCATGAGATTCTCTAATTGTTGTATTATCTAGAAAATGATAAAACAACCTTTGAAACTAGGGAAATTAATTCATTTAACCAAGAATGGTTTGAGTTAAAACATTCCACCTATGATCCTATGTGCCTCCTAGATTGGTTTCACCTCAGCTCCAAACTTAAACCACTTTCACTTGTCTAGAATCTCTATCCAATACATAATTTTACTCACACACAAATGGGGAAAACTAAAGGATTGGTTAAAGGGGGTTTACATAAGAGAAAACATAGGCACACAAGACCTTACATAATGAGAGGTGATTAATTACTTACATACCATTATCTAATTTTTTTTTATAAATACAATGCAATAATAAATTAAATTAACCAATCACATACACAAGTTGTTCTAAGCTCATGGTCATCCACATACATGAAAAAAATAAAAAAAAGTACACTAGATTTCATCAACTTAAAATTTTTATTTATTATTTAGATAAACACGCTTAAATTAATTCAATTAATTAATTAATTAATTCCATTTATCTTAATAACCATCTGAAGTCTCTTGGAGATACCCATTATAAATATAATATGGAAAATAAATGGTTTGAACAGTAATTACAAATAATTACATGGAAATAGTTGAGCATTTATTAATTCTAAAAACCTTTATTATATAGTAAACCCATCAGGTTTCAATAATGTAATTAGGTTTATAATATTGAAATTAATTTTTCTTTATGAAATTTAATTCTATTCTTCATCGAGAGACTACACGACGTGTACTTATGAGGTACTTGTATATCTAGGATAAACATATATGGTCTCAGTGTGTATCTCGACCGTATTACTGGATGTGTATTAATGAACTACTTGTTGTGTGTTTTGTTTTCCATGTGTTCATGCAACCCACTGGTTGACTCGATGTGTTCTTAAAACATGGGGATTAATGAATCATATGATATGAATTCTAGCTACACACTATGTATATCATTAATGATACAAAATTTTAACATCACATAGTGTTATGCCAAGTATTTAACTGAATGGTTAGAGTGGATTTCACTACTAAACCATGTAGACTACACAACATATATGCCAGCTACACACCATGTGGTCCAACATACCTTGTGCCAGGTTGGCCCGATCAATATACACCGTGAATTAAGTGTACTGTGTGTTATTACTGCTTAGTGCATCGTGTATTCTAAGATACAACCAGGTCCACTAAAATTGGGCACATGATGTGTACTATCAGTCACACACCATGTATCATGTCAACTTAATAGAATCCTTTACACCTCCCAATTACATTTACAATCATTATTTATGCATTCTTAATTTTTTAAGATGATATTAAATTTTAATGAATAGGTTAAATATATTGAAAATTTTATAATTATAATCTAGATATGAGGAATGAATGAACTAAAAGTGAAACTAACAATAATGAATTATAATTGACCAAAAAATAATAACTAATTATAAATTATCACATTACTACTATGATGCAACATGAAGGTTCCAAGAACAATAAAAGTGACAGGTGGGGCATAAACAACTATAATTTTATTCGTAATCAGCAAATAATCCATGATGTACATGGAGAATAATGTTATTAAAAATAAAATAAACCAAAAATAAATTGAATTTTTAATCCCAAAACCAAAATCCAAGATCATCAAATGTAATTTATAATTAATTTATAGATTGATTTAGAATTAAATTAATCTTGTAATTAATTCTTCATCGATGAATCGATAGAACAATATTGTTGTACCATCATTACGTCAAAGGAATAAAGGGTATATTCCCTCTAATGGGGGTCTACATGTGCTTCAAAAACCCCTAATCATTACTATAAAATTCTCTGGGTGCTATTGCATATGAATCTATTGCTTGCGATGATCGTCGTTTATCGCAACCGAATCCTTCAAGAAGAGAAGAATTAATTTTGGTGGAGGAGATGCATTTCTTTGTGTTTTTCTGAGCATTATAGGGTATTTATCTCTAATGTTTGAGATAATCCTCTCTAGAATTCATTATGCACAATGATGGAATGAATCTCATGGCTCATGGAAAATATCATAACCAAGTTTAAATAGTGCTGGAGTTAGAAAATAATAATTGTGCAAGAGCCATTATTATTTTATTAATTCCCGGTGAACCCCTTGTCTAAATAATAATAATATAATTATTATTTACTTGACATTAACTAAACTCATGGATAAAATTAAATATTATTTTTTGAATAAATAAATAAATATTTATTAAAATAATATTTAATATATAATTTCTCATGAGGCCATAAAACACAATCCAGTAATCCTCCCTAATATTTATTGGGTCTTGAATAATGGAAAATTAATTAATTAAATAAATTTCACTATATTATTTATCAATGAATTTGTAAATATTTATTCACTAAAAACAGTGAATAAATATTTATTAATCATTCACATAATGAAATAAATAAATATTTTTTTACCTTCTGAATAAACTAGAATAATTAAATATTATAAATTCATGTAATTAAATAAATAATTACCTGGTGAATAAATATTTATTAAATATTCAACTCACATATATATTCTCTTGAAAACTGGTGATTAAATATTTGAAATTAAATCAACATGAATAATTATTAAACCATGCATAGGAATAATATTTATCCAACATGTTAAATCTGTACAAAATTTAACTGAGGTTTTGAGTACACTTAATGTGTGACCCTCTAGGCCCCTTTCTTAGTGGAATTACGATATAGTTCCAAGTTTAAGGTTAACGTCTAGAAACATACTAAGGCTCTCGTAAAGAAATTAATTAATTCCACAATGACATGTAAACTCTTATACACATACATTGTGTAATATAATCACTTTATCTTGATATCTCTAATAAAGTAGGTTTCATATTGGTGTCATAAACCTATATGATCGATGTATCTTTCTTTGACTTACCAGAAATGAACTTTCTAATAGAATTACATGGCTATAGAATTAATTAAGTAGTTTAATTCCCATTAAATAGCCTAAGACATCAACTTTTGTTCTTGAATAGAAGGGATAAATCCTTTCTCGAATTATTTATTAATGCAATATCATTTGTGACACACCAAATATAACCTATTTCCCGTAAACATATATCATCATGGTTTTGGTTAGTAAATTGATAGAGTCATAATTTATATTTATTTTTCTATATAAAACACAATGTTTTTATACTTTAATTGATTGAAATTGCTAATATTTAACTGTGTTTATGATTTATGGTAGGATATGAGAAATATTTGGAAAACATGACTAAATGTGTTGATTCGACTATGCTGTAGTGCGACATGACACTGGATTTTTGAAAGTAGATTGATGTTGTAGTAGAGTCAAGGAAATGTGAAGGACCAAGTCTAAGCTTCAAAAATGAATATCCAAGTGAAAACAGAGGAAAAATGTTTAGAAAAAAACATTACATACCGTGAAACACTGTTACACAATGTGTAACATGAATAATTACAAGACATGAATGCAAGCCATGAGAAGTTAATCCCTGATATTACACATCACAAAACACTATTACACAACATGAAACCTTTAGATGAGACCAAGAACAGAAAATTTCAATGCAATTAATTCCAAAGACCCCTTTTAATTACTCTTTGATGACCCGAGACCACATATACCCATTTATTAACACATTTAATGGCACCCATGGTACTTTGGGACCTATAAATATATGGTCAAGGTAGAGGAGAGAAATAACCAGATCTAGATAATTTTAAGCTATATTGTGCTGTAGGGATGCATGTGACACCCTAAAATAATAAAGGGTTAAATGGCTTAATGATAAGACTCATGTCAATAAGGCGCACCTTCCTTTTAAGGAGCCTACTTGATTAGAACTCCACAGTTAAGCATGCTTGGCATGGAGTAGTGATCAGGATGGGTGACATTTTGGGAATATTCCTAGGGTGTGTGTGAATGAGGATAAAGCACACTAGAAATGACATGTATTGGTCTGTGGGGAATATCATTAATCAGATGACTCATTCAGGCATGTGGTTGGGCCCCTGGGTGGAGACCACATGTCTGCGGGGCAACTGCCTGGGTTGAGATGTAGAACCCACAACAAGGACGTTGTTCTCTGGGGGGGGGGTGATTGTAACACCTTAGAATGATAAAGGGTTAAATGGCCTAATGATAAGACTCATGTCAACAAGCTGCACCTTCCTTTTCAAGAGCCTACCTGATTAGAAATCCATAGTTAAGTGTGCTTGTACTACAGTAGTGATCAGGATAGTTAAGTGTGCTTGTACTACAGTAGTGATCAGGATGGGTGACCTTCTGTAAAGATTCCCATGGTGTGTGTGAGGAAAAATCACACTAGAAAGGACATGTGTTGTCCTGTGGGGAAAATCATTAGTCAGATGACCCGTTCAGGAATGTGGTTGGGCCCCTAGGTGGGGGACCACATGTCTTCGGGGAAACTGATGGTACCTAGTGGGCTAGGACCTAACGACTATGTTAAGGCGGGGTGGCTGTGCTGTCACCAGAACCGAGTTGTCATAATGTTACTGCTTTAGTATTTCTTTCCTTTCCATTTATTTTTTTTTCTTTTCCTATGTAAAACATTCATTTGTATTTTAATTCCCGTGTTTTCATAATCTTACAGATCTATTTATCTTCCTACCCTAATCTCATTCACTCTCTCTTATCTCTTTCCATCATGAACTCTATTCACTTCTCAATTGAAAGTGATTAACACAAGGATTGTCCTTGGGGGAGGATTCATGGTGATATTAATTATTGCACTTTAAATTCTTTAATGATATGATTATTTTTGTGGTTGATGATAGTGAAATGAATAGGTTTAGAAAATTTCCACCACAACATGAATCTCAAATTCATTCCTACTTTCTACTGAGTGAGGTGAACTTTTGTTGAACTAAAGTGGTTTCCTAGGTAGGCCAAAGACCCACTTAATTTAGAGAGTATAAATCCATTTAAAATGTAATAATATTGTCAAATTGAAGTTAAATAAACAATAAATAATGAATGAACCCGTGTAGCCAACCTTAGGACCAAGACCTTTCTTCCCTAATTTCATTATGTTTGCATCTACATGTTAGGATAATGTTATTTTATTTCATTGCATTTATTTTTCAAAACCCAAAACCCAAAAATTGAATTGTTTTCATAAATAAATAAAAACAATAAAAATAAATAGATTAGGTGGAATAGAATTAGTGATTTAATAACTGTGATGCTTCTCAAGTGAGATGACCTTGGTTATCCTCTATGCTGCATTAGGAAAATAAAATTTTCATTTTCCACACCCTATAATAGGCGTGCATTAGACATAAAAGTATGCAACTCATAATATCCATTAATAATAATCTTAAATTCTAAGGATCATTATACACATCCAAAGATATGATTATCCAATGATATATATAAATCCAGATTTCCTATTGGTTAACCATGTTCTAATAATCTCATTCACTGAAGATTACTAAGGGAATACACCATGAGAAAGTGAATAAAAGTGCTATAAATCTCCATCCATGATAGCTTGTATCATTTGTGTCCTTTAAAATGATATCATCTGGATATAGAACTTATATTTATGAATAATTTCATGGTACTTCTAGGTTCTCATTATAGAGGGGAACTTCTATGAACTTTTAGTGAAACCAGTACCATCGTGACATTATCACATACTATGTCATATAGAAGAACAATCATGATGTGATAAGAAATTAATATTAATATTCAAATACATGAATAAAAGTAATCATAAATAACTTATAAGTCAGTTCTTGGGAACCAAATCCAACAAATTATAGCACAAACCATAACTTTGTAACTTTCACCATATCATGAAATATTCTTTACTACATATATCCAGTAATATTTCACTTGTACTAAAACCTGTTTGATTTATGAAAAATTTTACAACTCTCTATAAATCCAGTTTAACTACTTTGGATATGATTATCATATAAATTATCTTAAATTTTGGATAAACAATCTATAAAAAATTAACTTTTATTCCATGGATAATTGTGTGAACTTATGGTCCTTTGTAGCATTAAAAATGAATATTAATTCCATAATTCTTAACCATAAGAAAAGAGTGTCCAATAAAAAATGTCATTGTTACTATAAATGGATATAACAAAATCTACATCAAACACACTTGTATATCCATATGAATATGTCTGTAAAATATATCTCCATAAACTATTTTTATACTTATATAATGAATTTATCTAGGGCTTGGAGTCTTTACACTGAGTATGAAATATCTCAATATTGTACATTCCAAATTATACACTCTCAATTCTCCAAATAAGGATAAACAAAATAAATAAATACATTACATGTCATTCAACTAAATATATGATCACATCGCATGACACTCAACTAAGCACGATTATGCATTTCCTCAATCTAGTTCAATTTATATACTAGATTCTATACTTATCATATAGGAGGGAAAAAATCAATTTTGTTAGAAAATATCTATCACATGATCAAATATGTAACAACATGCATCGTTATAGGTCAAATATTTCATGGGGAGTTTGAATTTTGAGATCTTGAGTAGGGGAATCTTGAGAATTCATATTTGGATAATAAATTTTTGGGTTAGCACATCCTTAGGGGATGTTTTTAAAATACCCAGGTCTGGTGAGATCACTGATAGGGGAGGGGTGAATCACTGGCACATTTTTTTTTTATTAAATCTGCTTCTACTACAAACAATGTGACCAGTTAAGGACACGATCTACTCTTCTTTTTTCCCACAACCTTACCCAAATAATGTAGTAATTTAAAGGCACATAACACAAAGATTCACAAGCTTTGGACTTGAAATCCTAATCCTTTCTAGGCTTTGGTTGAATTACGTGACTTGGTATTCCATTATAAATTAAAATTTTGTATAGATTCAATATACCTCTTAAAAATTCTATCAGACAGTCTCTTAAAGTTATTAGTCTTAAGTGATCAAGTGTATACCTCCTGATGGGTTATTTATACCTACTATTTCCAGTTGAAGCTATATCCTAATAAGATTCCCCTTTAATAGTCTCTAAACCATTTATTTATATTGGATCCCACTAGGGTGTATGTGGTACTCCACAATCTTATGAATAGGTCTTTGAATTCCCCTATCTACTGGTGCAATGGTGGTTCAGTATTGGTATCCTTCAAGTCTATGCATCCTGATATTCTAAGGGATCATTTAGACTTTCTCACCTATTCTTATAACAATGTAATTTCATAGAAAGTGGGAAAGGATTTCTATTTCTCACTTTCTCCTCATCTATAATACTATAATAACAATGTTATATTTATTCTAATTCTTATTTTACACACACACTTTTATGAACTAGCCTGGATACCCTATTACCCTGATACCCGAGTTGATGCTAATATAGCCCAAAGAGCATTCTTGATCCCCATAGGTTGGAGACTATCACCTGGCATCATACAAGATAGAGTGGGAATGGGTTTTCCACATAAACATGAAATAATAAAAACTAAATATCATCATTATCAAAGAAAAATCCCAAATGAGACAGTACTAGAAGTTAACTGGTATAACAAAACCCAAACAATACATTAACCAAGTACCATAAAGATAGGAAAAAATATCCCAAGTCCCAACGGACATAGTACTCAAAGCCCAAAAGATCAACAACCACCACCTCCAAGTGGTTCTTTCCCCTTGCTTGAACCTGTTATAAGGAAATCAAAAAATTCCTGAAGGTAAAGTTAGGGTGTGAGCTAAAAGCACAGTAGGGTCTTTCCAAGGATTCCATAATAAGATTCCCCAATAATTAACCAAGTAACACTTTCAATTTTAAATAAAATAGGAATGGAATTACAAGAACATATTTAAATGAAAACATATTTTTCATTTTAATTGATGGAACCATATCAAAATAATATCTTAATAAACATTTTATATAAAATAGTTTATATAAATTCATAAGGAATATGTAAAACAGTTTTACAAACAATGGAATATACATATATCAGAATAATTTGAAAATGAGAAACATGGTGATATGCCAAGAGGTACAATAGTTCTGGGTTATGGTATCCCCACACTCTCATATAATGATAATGGAAATGTTCACACATGTCCTTCAAACACTAGTCAGAGAGAACTAATCAACATCCTACTAAGGATAAGATATTTCAAGTTATGTTTTTGATAGAGTTATAAAACATAAATATTTTTCTAGGGAAATCCTAACCTAATGTGTTGGTCCCAACTAACTCACTAACTACCAAGGATTTCATGTTATCAAACAATAATCAATAATAGGAAAATTATTCAAAATACAACTACCCCATTTTCCATTTCAATATGCCAATTTCTCTTTAAAAACCAAAACAAGGGGTTTTAATCAATTTATGTCTTTTTGAAGGATAAGACTAAATGGGTTCTTATCAAAATAATTTAATACATTTTTTCTAGAAATAAATTTCACAATTAAATTTCACAAATCAAATTACAAAATTTCCATCAAATCCAAATCACACCCCAATTCATTGGAATTGGGGGTTTTCCCCAAAATCCATACCATTTCAATATAAAAATTCAATTCACACTGAATTGGATTTTCATAATTTAAGTGAAATCAATTAAAAAAATCAAGAAATTATAGGTTAACTTAATTGGATAAACTTATATGGAACCACCTTCCTTATATAAAGGGATCATGACACCCATAATGGGATTCGCCAATGAAGAATCTCAGTGACGGAGATCAAGAAATCAAACCAAGATTCAAGATCTGAAACAATAAGGTTTAGATTCACCAACGATAAGGAAATCTAACAAACCCTAAGGAGGATAGAGAGAGAGTATGAGAGAAAGAATATTGAATATCTCTTATCAGAGAGGAATCGACCGACATTATCTAACCTTAGATCTTCCTTGGAAAGAGTTTATAGGAGCCAAAAATGGGGCCATGATAGCTTCCAAGACCTATAAAATCATTCCAAGAGGAGATAGGGTCAATCAGGAGGTAAAAAGGGGGTTTGGGAAATTTTTAAACATTTTTCAGAATAAAATAATTCCATGTACACAATTAGCTAGGTAGTACCACATAGTTTATCAAATTGTGCACCCTAACTATGCACCCCTATTGTGGGATTGTACAATTTCTAGTCAGTGGGAACATGGTTTTTTTAAATTGCATGCCAACCATGAAAACCCCCACTGCTTGGGTTTTTATGGTTTACCTTGAGTGGGTGCATGGTTTGGGAAAACTATGTGCCAACTATGCACAACCCAAAAGGTTGGAAAATCTTAAACTTTCTCCCCAAAATAGCCCAAGATGAACCCCAACCAAAGCACAGGAAAAAAGAGTAGTTTAGAATTACCTGAAAATAGTAATCGGATGTTACAACCTCCCCACCATAGAAACTTTCTATCCCCATAAAGCCCATTAAGAAGTCTCCATGCTAAAACGATAAGGCCACTACTCTCTCATCAGTGCCTCTCTCTCCTAGGTCTCATGAGTATCAGAACTACGCTATCATAGCACTCAAACCAAAGGTATCATCCTCCCATGAATTACCTTGGTTTCAAAATAAAATATCCTGATTGGATGCTCAGTTATAAATAAATTAGGTTTTAACATCAAGATCACTCCATATTATAACATGAGATGGATCATAAAGATACTTTCATAGTTGTGATACATAAAACACATTATATATCAACGTCAACTATGGTGGATGTTCTAAATGGAAATCCACTTTTCTAACATGCTCAACAACATCAAAAGGTCCCATAAAACTAGGAGAAATCTTCTCTTGCCTCCCAAGTAGTCGATGACCTAAATGAGTTGAAACTTTCAAGAACACCTGACCATCAACTAAAAATCCCAACGGTCTATGGTGATGATCAGCATAAGGCTTATACTAGATCTGTTCCATCAAAATTCTTTGAAAAGTCAACTAAATATTTGTTATCATATCTTAAACCAAGATCAGTCTAACCAAGTAACTTTCACCGACATCTGACCAACACAATAGAGATTTACAAGGATAGCCATAAAAGGCCTCAAAAGGATCCATACTGATCATGTACTGGTAACTATTGTTATATAAAAACTCTACCAGTCCAAAATGGTCATCCCAAGATCCACCAAAATCGAGGATGTAGGCACGAATCATATCCTCAAGAATTTTTATATCTCTATCTTTTAATTCCATCCAACTGTGGATGACATGCCGTACTCAAATGGACCTGAGATACCAGTGCCTCCAAAGGCCTCTCCAAAAGTGATAAGTAAACTAAGGATCCTTATCAAAGGATATAATAGATGAAAATATATGAAAATGAACAATCTATCTCATATAGAGATTTCCTAGATCCTCAAATTTGGTTTTATCATGAATGAGTATAAATTGATCCAATTTGGTCAACCTATCTATCACAACCCATATCACATTCTTCTTTATATGGGTATGCGACAACCCAAATACAAAATCCATAGAAGTATCATCCCACTTACAACTTGGAATTAGAAGTGGATAAAGAAATCTTGAAGGTATTTGGTTCTCATCCTTGACCTGTTGTCTTGTATAACAATGAGAGAAAAAAATAAGCAATGCCCCATCTCCTACCTAGCCACCAGAATTGTCACTATATATTATAGAACATCATTATGGTTTTTAGGTTCATTTCCCACTGGTAACAATGAAAATACCCCATAACATATTTTCTAACATGAAAGGGTAAAATATACCAGTTCTAGAAACATAGAATACCACCCAAGGATAACTACCGCTCCACAATGGTCTCCCTACCATAAATAGAGTCTTTAATGCTGTAGAATTCATCATCAAGAAATTGTTCTTGAATAATCATCTCAAGAAGAGTGGAGGTCAAATGAAAAATGGACAAGGAAACCTCTGTCCTTGTTTCCTAGACTCCAATATGAAATTGTGCAAAAAGATCCATCAAGTTCTACTCTTTTGATGATTCTTTCACATCCCAGGTTGGAAGTTTCCTGCTCAATGAATCAGGATTGACATTCCCTTTCCTCGAGTTATAAGTGATTTTAAAATAAAAATACTATAGGTATTCCACCAAATGCCTCTGGTAGAGATTCAGATCTTTTTGAGAGAAGATACAACTCAAGATATTGTGGTAAGAATACATGGTAAACGTTTCTCTGAAAATATAGTTATGCCAAATCCTAAGTTCATGCATCAAAATTGCAAGATTAAGGTCATAGGTTGGATAATTATTTTCATGTGGCTTAAGATCTAAATATCCATAAGAAATGACATGATAACCCTGTATAAGAACACATCCCAAATCCAAACCTGATGCATCACAGAAGACCACATAGCTATGCCCGACCACTAGAAGAGTCAACACTGGTGAAATAGTTAAAATATGTTTCAGCTTAACAAAATAACTCTGAGATTTATCATCCCACACTAACTTTACTCCCTTTCAAGTTGGAGCAGTCATTAGAGAAACCAACTTCAAGAAATCCTTTAAAAAATGGAAATAATATCCAGATAAACCTAAGAACCTCCAAATCTCAAAAACAATTCATGGTTGTTCCCATGTCATAACATATTTCCCCTTCTTTGGATTAATTGAGATACCATGTTTTGACACCACGTGTCCTAAGAAATTCACTTCTCGAATATGGAAATCACATTTTTATAGCTTGGAATAAAGTCAGTGATTTATCAGTAATTCTAAAATTTCTCTCAAATAATACACACGATCCTCCTCGGACTTAGAGTAAACAAGGATGTAATCCACAAAGACTAATAAAAATCTATCAATATACTCATGGAAAACGATGTTCATTAAATCCATAAAGACTTTAGGATCATTGGTTAGAAAAAATGGCATGACATGGTACCCATAAGGGCCATACCTTCACCATAAGATGGTTTTATGAATGTTAGATTCTTTTATTCTCAACTGGAGATAACTATATTGAAGATCAATCTTAGAAAACCACTTTGAACCTTTAAACTGGTCAAAAAAATAATCAATAGGTGGAAACATATACTTTTTATTTACCATAACTTGATTTAGTTTTATATAATCAATAAAAAAGAGAAATGACCCATCATATTTCTTAGAAAAGAGAACTAATTCTGCCCAAGGTGACATACTCGGGCGTATAAATACTTTCTATAAAAGATAATCTAACTGAGTCTTCAATTCTTTCATTTCAACTTATTCCATTCAGTGAGAAGGTATATATACTGATTGAGTACTAGGTACTAAATAAATATAAAACTCTACCTCCCTTACTAGTGGAAAACTAGAGAAATCAGAAGAAATAATGTCAAGAAATTAAATGAAAACCGAAGGGAGATCATCACTTAAAGATTCTCACTCCAAGTCAAAAGAGAACAATGATATTAATTTCCATAACTTTGGATAAAAAGGTCTGACTCTGCTCAATATTGGGTCCCATTATACTTGAAAGATACAACACACCCCATCAGGCACCATAAAGGTGACTCATAAAATATAGTAATCAATTCAGTATTTATTAGAAATGAAACCATCCATCCTAAATATGAAATCAACAAGTTTCATGTTGAGAACCAAAAAATCCCAAGAAAGATCAATCTCTGATAAAGAGAAGACAAAAGAAGGAAAATGGAGACCCTTCTCTCTCTTCATTCCGAGGGGTTTAGTAATATCCATTACATAAGATAAAATCTCCATAGGAAGATTTATAAGATTCACAAAATGGGTTGAAATGAATGAATGAGATGCATCGGTATCAAATAATGTAGTCACTAATGATGAAGATTCATGAATAAGCTTCGTTCCGGATGCCTGTGGCGGGAACCCATTAGTTCATGAAGCATTTGATTTCACCACAATATTTTTAGGCACTGATGATCCTATTCCACTATGTAGAGAATAATAAACATGACAGAACTTTTTCATGTGATAAGAACATCTGTAGGAACCCCATACCTTGGGTGCCTCATTGAAAACCCGTTTGAGTGCCAAGGCTTGCTACACTGGTAGAAAATCAAAGGGCCTCTATCAGGAACTTCAGGAGGTCTAGAAGAACCCTATTATTTTGATCCACCATGAGACTCATCACACTTTATATTTACTTTAAAGGAACTCACGAAACTTCCACTTAGAGAAAAAATAACTCTCTTTAACCCTGAGTTTCCATCCAGATCAAGATTGACCATAAATGCTCTATCAAACACTTCAACATAAGAAGAGATATTTAGTAAGAAAAACCAAAAATTAATATCAGATAAAATTACCAAATTTAAATGTCGAGTCTTCATATTCTCATTTGATACAATATTTGGTGAAAACTACACAAGCTCAGCAAAGCAATTTTCATATTTTTTCACGGTTCTATTAGCCTGCTTGAGTTTGAAAAACTTTATAGCCTTGGAAAACACAATATAATATAGATATAAATGTTTAGTGAAAAGTGATTTAAAGACTTTCCACTCTAAGTCCTCATGATGTTTTACCATCATAATTACATCCCACTATCTCCTGTTAGGTCCCTCTAGCTTGAATGTGACACTCTTCACCTTGATTTCATTACGAGTCACCAAGAAATTAAATAAAAGTTCAACCATTCTCAACAAATCCTCAGCCTATTGAGGATCATTTGAGCCTTGGAATACTGGTGGATTCTAGAGAAGAAACTCTGGGGCATGATTTAGTAAAACATACCTATGAGGTTCTATAGATAGAACTTAAATGAGAATGGGTGCAGGTGTATGTCCCAGATCTTGGACAGAACGCACAATAACCACAACCAGATTTTGGTCCTTGGGAGGATTTGATCACTATGGTTCATTATAATCTTCCTACTAGATCCTATTTTTATGTCTTCTCAGAGGCATAATGCTACAAAATATCAGTATAAAACATTTAATACATCAGAATATTACTATGATAAACACTCAAATAAAATAAATAGGTGAATTTTTTTAATCCCATTAGATAGATAAAAAATATTTGTATTTCAACCTATCCAAATCAAAATCAGGGAAAAGACTAGTACTAATACTCAATACATCTTTCCCAGACTACCCTTAGTGAGTTAAGGATCATTGTGGTGAGCGCTAGCTAGGAACTCACTCACAAATACCTCCTATGTCTCGAAAAGATTACACAACTACATACTGACATCAAAGAAATAAGCTCAACCTAGATCTTTGATACCACTTTGTTATTAACCGACATGGATAACTTTGTACCCTAATACCCAATCTAGCACTGACATAGCCCAAAGGGAATTCCTAATCCCTATGGGTTGGTGACTAGCATCTGAAATCATACAAGATAGAGTGGGAATGGTTTTTCTACACAAACATAGTGGAAGAAACAGATACATATCAGCATTATCAAAGAAAAATCCCAAAGGATATAATACCAGAAGTCAAAAATTATAACAAAACCCAAATATTACATCAATAAAGTACTAGAAAAATAGTAATAACAACCCAAGTCCCAATATACACAACACTCTAAGCCCAAAATATCAATAACCACCACCTCTAAGTGGTTATTTCCCCTTGCTCGAACCTAGCAGAAAGAAATATACAAATACCTGAAGGCAGAGGTAGGGTGTGAGATAAAAGCCCAGCAGGGTCTCACCAAGGATTCCATAATAATATTCCACACTAATTAACCAAATAATGCTTTCATATTTTTTAAAAGTCATGGTAGTATAAGAGTATATTTAAAAAAAACATTCTTTCTATTTCAATTGATGAAAAAATTTCAAAACAATGGCTTAATAAACATTTTATATAAAAAAATTTATATAAATTTACAAGTTATATGTAAAGAAGTTTAAAAAATAATGGAATATACATATATCAAAATAATTTAAAAATGAGAAACATGGTCATATGCCAATAGGTATGACAGTTCCAAGTTATGGGCTTCTTACACTCATATAATGATAATGGAAATGTGAACACACATCCCTCAGAAACTAGTCAGAGAGGACTAATCAATATCCTACTAAGGATAATATATATCAAGGTACATTTTTTTTGATATTTTTAAATCATCAATACATTTCTAGGGAAAACCCAACTTGACATGTTTTTCCCAAATAACTCACTAACTACCTAGGATTTCATGTTCTCAAACAAGAATCAATAATGGGAAAATTATTCCAAAACTATTCAAAATAAAATAGCCCAATTTTCCATTTCAATATTCCATTTTCTCTTTAAAAACCAAAACATGGGCTTTTAATAAATTCATGCCTTTTTCAAGGATAAAACCAAATGGGTTCTTATTGAAACAATTTAATCAATTTTTCTAGAAATATATTTCATAATTCAATTTCACAAATCAAATTCCACAATTTCCATCAAATCAAAAATCACACCACAATTCATTAGAATTGGGGGTTTCTCCTAAATCTATACTAATTCAATTTAAAATCCCAATTCACACCAAATTGGATTTTAAAAATTTAATTAAAAGAAATTAAAACAATCAAGAAATTATAGCTTAAATTAATTATCCAAACTTTTATGAAACCACATACCTTAGATCATGAGATCACGACACCCACAATGGTATTAACCAATGAAGAACGTAAACATCAGATATCAAGAAATAAAAACTAGATTCAAGATCCAAAAAAACAAGTTTTAGATTCACCAACAATAAGGAGATCTAAAAAACCCTAAGTAGGAGAGATATAGAGAGAGCGAGAGAGAAGGAAGGGGGGAAGATCTCTTACCATAGAGGAATTGGATGAAATTATCTATGCTTTGATCCCATTTAGAAAGGGTTTAGAGGATCCAAAATGGGTAGTGGAGACCTTACAAGACCTAGTAAATTGATCCAAGAGGATTTGGGGCCGAGAAGGAGGTAAAAAGTGGGTTCTGGAAAATTTTAAACATTTTTTGGAATAAAATAATTCCACACACATGGTTATTTGGGAAGAGCTGCATGGTTCGTCAAACCGTACACCCTAACCATACACCCCTACTATGGGGTTACATGGTTTCTATTTGGTGGGTGCACAGTTTGTTGAACCATGCACTAACCATGCAAACCCCCACTACCTGGGTTTGCATGGTTTACCCTGGGTGGGTACACAGTTTGGGTAAACCATGCGCCAACTGTACACAGCCTACAAGGTTAAATTTTTTTCAAATTTCATCCCAAAACAACCCGATATGAACCCCAAACAAACCATATGAAAAGAGAGGGGTCTAGGAGATCATGAAAATTATAATAGGATGTTACACACACATTCCTTAGGGCAATCAGGTTCTTTTCTTCTATATCTTTGAGATCCCTCATAAACTCAACTTACTCCATCCTTATCTATTCTAAATCCATTTTTTATGTAGAGGTGATACATTAAATTCAAGATCCTTTTAAATATACCATAAATTTATATATTAAAGGTTGTATCATGTAGTTTCCTGACCCAGATTCCACTAAAATGGTGCTCCGATCCGGTGGGTTACAAGGACTCAAGTGTGCCTCCCCATACATTAGAGACTATCGACTAGCAGTGAGGGCCTAGGGTGTGATAGTGGGGAGACTATGCCCACACACCAGAGTAAGAAAACAATAAAAATAGCTAAGTATCATACACAACATAAAGTAAACAGAGTGAAAAAGTAGTAAATAACTGAAATAGAATAATATATAATAATAAATGAAAATTATATAAAATCCCAAATAGATATGTCATATATACAACACTGGTCACCAACTAGGCCATCCATATAGATACAAAAGTATAAAAGAAACTAAAATAAAAGTACAAGGATCTACTACTAACTCCGAGACAGACCACATACCCGATCTCTAGACACTGTCCAACTGCACCATCTTGATAAGAAGAACCCACACAAGTAGCTCTACTCGATCATGCAACTCTGGGCCTCAACCCTATACACCATGAAACTCATACTCAACCAGAAAATAAGACATAAGTTCTACACGTACACTGAGGTGAATGTGAATGGGTGAGAAATAATCTTGGTAGGACACCCCAATGAGAAACCTATAAATATGCTAATATAAGTGTATACTAAAGCAAAGTGTTCAGCCTAGTTGAGACATAACTGAAAAGATAAGTAAAACCAATAAACATGAATCCACAGTCAAACCTTGGATCTGTGATCCGGTCAACTAGGCAAGTGCCACCATGGATTACCATATATAAATACATATACATGTATAGTCCCATACATAGATACATACATAGATACATAGATACATACATACATACATACATATATATATGAATATTCATGATTAGGTGAAAGAAATATCATAAAACCAATAACATTTGATCCTTGGGTCCATAATCCTGATTGAATAGACACCCTCTAAAATGGAATTGAGTTGGATTTCATACCACTCAAGCTGTGTATCATTAATTCAATCTCTAGGTCTATAATCCCAATTGACATATACCCGCTTTAGCCAACACTGGAAATATCTCGAAGCAAGCTATGTCACCATAGGGGGATACTTGTTTTACACCTGGGTTCACCTGTACTCTCCTCCAACTAATGTAAATTAGGATTCTAGGGAAGTACGTATGGACATCATGTAAATGGTCACTGAGCTAGATTCCATACTACTCAGGACATGTAAATCTAGTCCAATGTCTTATCCCTAAGTCTCGGTCTGTAGGTGGTCATGAAATCCAGAACTCAGATAATCCCTAAGGGTCCGACCCTTAGGTGATCTATAAGAAGAACTCACTAAAGAGATTCCATACTCACCCCTGGAGTTTCTAACAAGGGAGAGAATAATCATCCCTATCATCTGGAAGAGCATAATCATTACAGATATCCAATTATGTGAGATTCTATACTCAACACCATGGTTAAGTAACTGACTAGGGAGAGTGTAATCATCCCTATCCCTCAAGAGAGTGAAATCATCCATGAGTATAATTAGATTGAGGATAACATAATCATACTCATCACATATCAGATAGAGGGGAGCATAATCATCCTCATCACATATCAGACAGAGGATATAGGAATCATCCTTGTCACTCAGGAGAACGGAATCATCCATGAGTATAATTAGTGGGGCACCATATCTATATATCATAATATTAGGCTCAATAGTTGTATTCCAAGAAACACCTCTAAACATCCCAATAGTATAAAAATCAAACATACAACTCAACTACCCAATCCCAGGTAGTACATCTGGGTATACCAGTAAACATAAGAAATAACATGGATTAAAAGATGAATCCCAATAAAGAACATATGGGAATCCCAAAAAGAAATATAGATCCTAGAAATAATGTTTGGGCATCCCAAAAGAAATAAATATGCCTCATGTAAGGCTCAACAACCACCAACCAGGAAAAACTTATGGTAAAAATCAATGCATCGGTAATAAACATGTGAAATAATAAACAAATAGTGAGGGTGAAAAAACTCATAAACCAAACACTACAGACACAAACCCATGGGATTAAAAGTTTGGCATGAGTTTTAAGACGACACATAATACCATCTCTACCCCAACCTAACGTACAAACTCAAGGTCATCCAAACAATGGGGAATCTGTTGGGTACCTCAATTCAAACCCAAAAGAGGCATCCTACATGGGATCCTCAAGGTCTAAACACAAGAAAAGATATCCTACTTGGGATCCTTAGCTGAAAAGGTAAAGGAGGAATCCTATAAGGTATCCTCCAATAGCAATAAAATAGAGGCATCCTACTTGGGATCCTCAGAACAGTAATTAGGAAAAAGGCAACCTACACAGGACCCTCAAGACAGTGTAAGAAGTAGGGGAATCCTACACAAGATACTTGGAATGGTACATAGGCAAAATGGATCCTACAAGGGACTCCTTAAGATAGGATAAAAGCAAAGTCACCCCTTAGGGGATCCTTGTTACAAAAAAAAGAAAGTGCCATCCTATATAATATCATCTAGGTTGAAATGTAAATAGAGGAATCCTATAAGATATCCTTGAAAGAAACTAGTCTCATGGTCTCTTAGGACATAAGGGAACATATCACAAGGGACACATATTTAAAGGAAAAAATATAAAGGATTTTTTCAAGAGAGATAGATCATGGATCATCTAAGAATAAAGATCTCACTCTCATGAGACTACTAGATTCAACTACCAGAGGAATAACCTCCCCATTCATTAAAGGATTGAAACACTACTTAGGATTTCTCAAAAAACATCATGGGTATTACCATCATGATCCATGCGAAAAGATATAAAACCCCCCCAAAGGGATATAAGGGGGAAGTACGTGACATGTCACCCTGAGTACACAATTTGTACTCCCACTAGCCTGGCCATGTAAACAACCCAGGTACACGACATGTAAGGAGGGTATAGAATGTGTACCCTACATGGGGTACCTACTCATGTCCCTCAACTGGGCTAGACATGTACTTGGCCATACCATGTTATTTTACACTATGTGCCACCCACATGGGGTCTGTCTATCTACTCTACATGGCCATGTACCCCTATACAGGTAGCCTAGATAATTACTCGACTACATAGACAAGACCCAGTACATGAAATGCATACCCTAATACATGGAGTATACTTAGAAAACTTCATCTTCCCTAAACGGTAAGAACACACAATGTGTCACCCTAAACCACATGCCATGTAGCCTGGTTTTCCCAAACAAAAAACCTTCAAAAAGCCTAAAACCCCTATTTTCACCACAAAATCAATAGATTGGGCCATAATAAATATCAAAAGGGGATTAAAATTATAAAAAAAATCTATGTGTTTATATGGTGAAAACATTAAAAGTCCTACCTTTGGGTGTAAACCGCTGAAGCTTCACTCAAATCTACGGTCCATGATTTCCATACATTTATCTAGCATGTCAAGAGCTCTATGAAGGAACCTATTTATTTCCCTATATATTTCTACTTCTCCCTATCCATATTTTCTCTCTCGGTTGAGTGGTGTAGGAGGAACCCCTTGGGTGTGTGTGAGAATCCAAGAGAAGAGAGAAAGAAAAGGAAAAGAAAGAAAATAAAGAAAAGAAAAGAAAAGAAAAGGGCCCTCGATGTCCAACTCGAGTTTATACCACACCTAGGAAAAAATCCTCATTCTGAACTCAAAAGCATAGACGAAATATTAATCTGATGTTCCATTCAAAAGATACGACTGAACGAACCTGTGTGAATAATTTAATAGTCAATTTATTAAATATCAAATATTAATTATTCCGCTAAAATTTGAATGGCTCAAATTTCCACCAAACTCATATAATAGGGTAAACACACCATTTTGGGACCAAAAGAGTGGACAAAAAAATTATTTGGGGTCATCTTATATGGGAAAAGACCATTTTACCCCTTACAAGCATCTGATCGTAAAAATTCAAATTTCTGTTCAAAATTGTGGTCCTGAAAAACATGGGTCCTTACAATATCTCCACCATAAAACTTATCATCACTAAGAAGCATGGTGTTAATACTAGAAGCCATGATCTCAACCTGATCATCTGCACAACAATATATCTGGACTATCCAATTACTATCCTCATAGCACCAACAACTGTCTCCTATATATAAGACATTAAACTACGACTGATCTGGTACTCCCCACCACAGGAATACCCTTATCATCATCTCAAAACCAAGCTCCGAGCTCAAAATACCATGAAAATTATGAATTTAAATGGAAAAAAAGAGATACCAGCCTTAAACATCCAATGTTTCACTCCCCAGTACATGGATTAACTTACACCACTCCTCGAACGCGGCCTCAATAGGTTTCCTTAAAAAACCAGCAAGTCATTTAAAAAGAAAAGAAGATTGGAATTGATAATATGCTCTCTAAAAATACTCAAAAAGATTTCAATATAGATCATGATCATCTCTAACAATATTAGATTGAGATTACATCGAAAGTTGTGTACAACTCTCTTCGATCCATGCTCACATC
Source organism: Viscum album (assembly GCA_963277665.1). NCBI lineage: Eukaryota > Viridiplantae > Streptophyta > Magnoliopsida > Santalales > Viscaceae > Viscum > Viscum album. The sequence continues at coordinate 629,790,791 of OY728130.1, read as the reverse complement.
CCGTCAACACCTAATCAGGATTCAGCCATAGGTCAACTATATTACGACACCCTGTTCATTCACAATGTCACCTCTACCATGGAGGGAAATTTTTCACAAAACCATAACTAATTTGCAACCCTTCCATGAAAATTATTTAAAAATATCAGTCCCCAGGTCTCACATTACCACTCATTGATTAAGAATTTAAACGATACAATACCCAACCAACATGTACCTTCATTACCTGAATCGTACATCTGTGAGACATCCATTAAAAATCTAAGCTGACCATGATACATGAAATACCAGTTTTAATTAATCTATAAGATCCCTTATAATTCCTCTTCAAAATCAAGCAACTCACCCATTCCATGATTTATTCCACAACCACCCATCACCCAAAATCATTCCAGTCACGAGTGTCTACCCGCACCTTGACTACATTAGCAATAATGAAAACACTGGTTGATTGAGATAGGAACCTAAAACATCTTTCTTGTCAAATCTAATCTTGACACCAAATCACCCTAGGTTCTGGTCAAAAGGCGAAGGTATAAACATTCATATAACACAAAACTCAAGCACCTACCATGCCTTGATCTCAAAATGAGTGTAAATACAAGCACACTGCCTAAAAAGGTATATGAAAACATGGGATAACCTATCTCAAGTAGGTTTCCCTTGATCAAAATAGATGTCGAATTACAAGGTCCTGAGTCAAAGATAAGGTCATCTAAGTCTCCCAGCTATCCCTATAGGACAAGTCTCACAACTAGGTCACAAGGTCTAAACCACCTAGCCCAAAAGATCAAAACTCTCTAAATAAGATAAAGATCACAACGAATTACATGGGTTAGAACTAGAAACACAACTTACAAGGTACCGATCCTTACCGAGCATCCTCATAAGGAACTGATCCCTGGAGGTCATGATACTAACACAAAATAGAGACTGAACCGACACTCACTGAGAATCTGCGTACGATAATACACATAGAGGCCCTGTTCTCAAGAAAAGTCTTCATACCCATCGACATCATACTCAGTGATCCAAATAGATAACCATGAACTAATAAATAACACCCTAAAAGGGGTATAATAGAAAGGCATCATGTTCCATATCTATCTACTAGGGTCACTAAACCCCCCGTGCATGAGGACTGAGTCCTCAGCCTTGCAACCAAACACCTCAATGTAGATCCACATAACCTTACATCAGAAGGAATTATATATACATGTAATTAGTATCAATAGAATAAGAATCAGTCATCAGTAAAAACACACACTAGCAGGCCTATAGGATTTGAATCCTACATGCCAAATATAATGTATGAGATGCCTTTCACCTTTTCTAGACAAAAGTCAAAATCTATCTCGAGCCTCTTTATAATGGAAAAGATATAGAGATATATAATAAATCATAACATCCACACAACATGTGTGTCACACAAGGTGAAAATCATATATAAATGTAACATCACAGACCAAAACAACAATCCCATACCATCGAAAGCAAGACTTATTACCAGAAAAAGTGTTCTCGACGCACCAACTCTTTATCCATCATAGGTTCCAAAAAATTCCTAATACTCTTGTCTACCATATCCCAAATGGTAAGGACTAGGAAAATAACTGCTCTGATACCACTTCGTAACATCTTGAGAAGTATTTCACTAAAATGGTGCCCCGAGATGGTGGGTTATGAGGCCTTAATCATGCCTCCACATATTCTAGAGGCTAATGACTAACATTAAGGGCCTAGGGTGTGATAGTGATATGTTTATTCCCTCATATCAAAGTAAAAAAACAATAAAAATAGATAAGTATCATACAAATTAAAAAGTAAAAAGAGTGAATAAGTAGTAAATAATTGAAATAGAATAATCTATAATAATAAATGAAAATGATATAAAATCCCATACATTTAAGTCATACATAAAACATTGGTCACCCACTGAGCCGACCATATAAATATAGGAGTAAAAAAGAAACTAAAATAAAAGTACATGGATATACTACTAAATTTTATCTAGACCAAATACCCAGTCTCTAAACACTTTCAAACTATACCATCTTGATCAGAAGAACCCACACGTACAGATCTTCTCGATTATATAACTCTAGGCCTCATCCCTATCACCCATGAAACTCATGGTCAGCCTAACAAGCATACATAAGGTCTACACATACACTGAAGTGCACGTGTAGGGGTGATAAATAATCTCATCAAGATACCCCGATGAGAAATCTATAAATATGATGCTATAAGTGTATACAAAAGTAAAGTGCTTAGACTAGCTGAGACACAACTGAAAAGATAAGTAAAAACAATAAATGTGAAACCACAGTTGAACCCCAGGTCCATGATCTCAGTCAATTGGGAAAGTTCCAACATGGATTCCCATGTCTATATATGTATATAGTATAGTACCATACCTATAAATACATACATAAATATGAATATTCATAATTAATTGAAAGAAATATCATAAAACCAACAACAACCAGTCCTTATTTCTGCAATCCCAATTTCCTAGACATCCTGTGCAAGGGAATTGAGTTGGATGTCATACCACTCAATCCTTGTATCATTAAGTCGATCTCTAGGTCCATAATATCAATCTACATATACCTGCTTCATCCAGCACCAAAAATATATCTGAGCAAGATATATAACCACATGGGGATACTCATACTACACCAGGGTTCACCCGTACTCACCTACAACCACTATAAAGAAGGATTCCAAGGAAGTACATCTAGACATCTGGTAAATGGTCACTAAGATAGACACCATGATGCTCAAGTCATGTAAATCCTATCCAATGTTGGGCCCTTGGTCTTGGTCTGTAGGCGGTCATGACATTCGAAACTTGGATAATTTCTAAGGGACCAACCCTTTGATGGTCTGTAAGGAGAACTCATTGGATAGATTCCATAATCACCCATGGATTATCTAATAATAGAGAGAATAATCATCCCTATAATTTGGAATAGAATAATCATTCTGGGTATCAAATAATGTGAGATTCCATACTCAACACCACAGTCAAGTAACCGATTAGGGAGAGAATAATCATCCATATCCCTCTAGAGATCATAATCATCCATGATTATAATCAGATCAAGGAGAGCATAATCATCCTCGTAATATATTTTATAGAGGAGAGAATAATCATCCTCATCACATATTAGGCAAAGGAGAGAGAAATCATCCTCATCACTTGGGAGACCATAATCATCCAAGGGTATAATTACTAGGGATGCCATGTCCATATATCATAATAGTAGGATCAATATCTGGATTCCAAGAAACACCTCTGGACATCCCAATAGTATAATAATAAAAAAATAGCTTAGTATCCCAATCTCAGGTAGTACCTCTGGGTATACTAATAAACATAAGAAATAATATGGCTCAAAAGATGGATCCTAGGAAAGCACATCTGGGAATCCCAACAAGCAAGATAGATCCCAAGAAGAACATTTAGGCATCCCAAAATAAAGAAAGACGCATCACATCAGGATCAAAAACCACCAACCAGGAAGAACCTCTAGTAAAAATCACTACATCAACAATAAACATGTAAAAGCATAAAAAAAGAGTGAGGGTGGCTGAATGGCTAAACACAATACTACAGCCACAACCCCATGGGATTACAAGTTTGGAATGAGTTCTATGGTGACACCTGATACCATATATACCCAAACCTGATGTACTAACTCAAGTTTGACCAAACAATGGGGAACCCACTAGGTCCCTCAAGTAAAACATAGAAGAGGCATCCTACTTGGGATCCTCAAGGTCTAAACACAAGCAAAGGCATCCTACTCAGGATCCTTAGTTGAAAAGTTAAAGGAGGAATCCAACAATGGATCCTCCGACAATAAGAAAATAGATGCATCCTACTTGGGATCCTCATAACAGTACTTAGGAAAAATATTTCCTATATGGGACCCTCAAGAGAGTGTAAGAAGTAGAGTCATACTACATGGGATCCTCAGAATAGTACACAGGTAAAAGGGATCCTACAAGGGACTCCCTAAGATAGGATATGATCAAAGGCATCCCTTAGGGGATCCTTAGTATAGAAGGAATAAAGAGTAATGATACACACGATCCTCTAGTTTGAAACATAAATAGAGGAATCCTATACGGGATACTCAGAAGAAATTGGTCTCATGGCCTCTTAGGCCAGAAGGGAACATCTCACAAATGAGACATCTTCAAAGGAAAAGTGAAAATGGCATTGGTCAAGAGAGATAGATCATGGATATTCTTAGAATAAAGGTCACACTCTCAGGATACTATTGGATTCAACTACCAGAGGAAGAATCTCTTCATTAATGAAAGTCTTTAAACACCACTCAGGAGTTCTCAAAACACATCATGGGTCTTACTATCATGATCTACATGAAAATATATGAAAAAATCCCCAAGGGTTACAAGGGGGAAGTACATGGAATTCCACCCTGAGTACACTGTGTGTACTCCCTAATCCCCACATGGGTGTGTACTCCCACTGTTCTAGGCATGTAAATACCCCAAGAACATGACATGAAAGGTGGGAACACAGTGTGTACCCCACATGGGGTACCTGACCATTTCCCTCAAATGGCCTGGCCATGTACTTGTCCAGGCCATGTAATTTTACATGGCGTGCTACCCACACCATTAATTCAAAGATGGGTTTATCTAGCACTAGGGTTTTAACAGTGCTTTCTAAAATCACTATTGAAAACCCCCTTTCTCAATGCTAGAATAATCATTGTTAAAGGGGCTCTTTAATGATTCTTTTTTTATAAATGTTAAAGGGAGTATTTAACAGCGCCAAAAAAAGTTATGCTAAAAGGGGACCTTTATTAGAACATGTAAAAGAACACTAATAAAGCCCCCCTTTATCAGATATAGTAAAAAAGTACTGATAAAATGGGAATTTATCAGTGCTTTTAAAAAAGCGCTGATAAAGAGGGGGTCTTTATCAGTGCTTAAAAAACACTGATAAAAGGGTGGTATTTATCAACGTTTTTTTAGAATTTTTGATAAAGAACCCCATTTATTAGTGTATTTTTAATATTAGTGATAAATGGTATATTTTAAAAAATCATATTTCATTAACAGAAACCCGTCACAGAATTTCTGGCCATTTAGAGGACCTCTGGGCCTTTTTCCCTCAATAGAGGTTATCGAGGGTTCCTGTGGGTCACCGAGGCATAAAGATCATCACAAGATTCGACTTTATATGTGGTATAGGCAAAAAGGACACTCGATTCATAAGTTATGTCCATTTGAAAGGTCATCGAATGTGAAGAACCCTTAAAACCCCTAAAAACCCTAAAAACCCCCAAACCCCTGAAAGGATCATAACATTCGATCCGGAAGTCCATTTTAGATGAACAAATAGTAAAATCTAAGCTTATGAAACAATCTAAAAGAAATTTATATTCAAATTTCATGAAAAATAAAGTAATAAAATTTATTTCATTTTAAAAAAAGTTATAAATTGAACTCAAACTTCAAACAACCATAACTTTTGATTCAGGTGTTTGTTTGAGCTCTACCACATATGAAATTGAAGACTATGATGAGCTATACACTATGTAGGTTTGGAACCAGATATTTGATCCATTTACATTTGTTTATTCCTAATAAAATACTAGAAGGCCTCTGAAATAGAGTTTTTAGTCGCGACCCCGATTTCTTAAAATTCAAACGGCTATAACTTTCCATCTGGGTTTTCATTTGGCCTGTACCACATATCATATAGAATCTTGTTTCACAATCTTAGATTTGACCAGTTTTGGATCTGAAATAGACTTATAGATCAAAATTTATGGTCCTTTATGGTTTTTTAGGGGTTTTAGGGCTTTCATAGTTTCTTAATGTTTTTATGTGTTTTAAGGGTTTTTAGAGTTAATATCCATTTTAAAAAATATTTATAAATAAATATGTATTTAAAAAAAATAAAAAAATAAAAATATATAAACATATATATAAATATATATACAAACATATATATAAATATATATATAAACACATATATAAATATATGGATAAAAAATATAAAAAAATATATAGATATATCATAAAATGTAAAACAAAACAGTATAGAGGAGTGGAAAAGGAACTGGTGTATAAGATGTAGGTCCCAGGTTTGGAACTCATTGGAGGTAGGTAAATTCACTAAATCACTGATAAAGGGGTGGGAGAAACATTGATAAAGGGGGAGGGGCACTGATAAAGAGGGGGGGGGGGTGGTGGAAAAAATTTATACCCTTTATCAACACTTTTTACGAGCACTATTAAATCTAACCCTTTAACATCACTTACATTATCAATGCTTCTATAGTACTAATAAAGTCCTTTTTCTAGTGTTTTTAAAGGCTTGATTTTCAGTAGTTCATGGGGTTTGGTTGTGTACTCTACATGATCATGTACCCCTACATGGGTAGCTTGGTTGGGTACTTAGCTACATGGTTGTGACCCATTACACGACGTGTACACCCTAGTATAGGGTGTATACTTTGAAAACTTAATCTTCCCTAAATGGTAAGAACATATGACATGTCACCCTAAACCACATGCTGTGTAGCCTAGTTTTCCCGAACAGAAAACCTCTGAAACCTCCGAAACCCCCATTATCACCTCCAAATTAATAGATCAATCCATGAGGGGATATAAGAAAACATAACAAGGGATTAAAATTAGAAAAAGAAAAATCTATAGGTTTATATGGAGAAAACTTAAAAGGAAAAAATTTGGGTAGAAAATGCCGAAGATTCCCTCAAATCTGTGGTCCATGGCTGCCGTATGTTGATCCATCACATTGAGAGATCCATAATGGTACCTCTTTCTCTCCCTATCTCTTTATATTTCTCCCTCTCACTCTTTTATCTCTTTATTGATCATCATGGGAGGAACCCCCTGGGTGTGCGCAAGAATCAAAGAGAAGAAAGAAAGAAAAGAAAAAGAAAAGCAAGAAAATAAAAGAAAAGGAAAGGAAAAGAAAATAAAAGGGGTCCCAACTGGCCTTGACCCCCAACTCAAGTTTATGCCCCGCCTAGGTAAAACCCCCCGTCATGGGATCAATGACAAATACATAATATCAATATGATTATATATTCAAAATATAAGACTCAATGAGCCTATGTGAATAATTTAATATTTAATCTATTAAATATTATATATTAATTATTTTGATAAAATTAAAATGGCTTAGATTTCAATCAAACTCTTGTACTAGGGTAAAAACACCATTTTGGGACCAAAAAAGTTGTTAGAAAAATTATCCAAGGTCATATGCTAGGGAAAAAGAATATTTTACCCCTTATAAGCATATAATAGAAAAAATTTAAATTTATGTTCGAAATTGCAGTCCTGAAAAACACAAGACCTTACATCTTGAGCCTCCATATAGAAAGAACAATGATCAAATAACTATTTTTATCATGCATGATCTTTCTTACACTAATCACCAACCTCTTCACATGGGTCGAATGCCCAAGTCCTCTCATACAATATTCTAAAGTTATGCTTTTCATTTAATCATCTATTTTTTTTATTTTACTCAATTTTTTCTTTATCTCATCCAAATAGATCTCCCTTTCATCTACTACAGTAGGCTCAAGTTTCATTTTATAATATACTCTACAAAATATACACATTTAAATCTTCATCATTATTGTGGAAAATACACAGCAATAATAACTTGTAGTATAGATCTATCTATTATGGCATGGAAGTCTCTAAAAATTATAGCTCCTACTCCACCTTCCATTTTGAATATCAAATAACTTATTATCTTTTATCACTAATTTTGATTTTTAAATATTCTCATCTAAAAATATCAGATAAATAGAGTAGTGATCTATTCTTCATTTATCTCATTTACTATTTCTCATATAAGTCATATTCCATGGATTAACAAATCTTCATGATGTTTTGGATATTATAGAACAACTATTACATCATTAGAAATTATTTTCTTCCTTTAAATATTAAATCTGAAAACTTTAGTTTTCATAAAACAAAATTTCTAAAATTCTGTTAACTGTTGAAATCATACACCAAGGTTAGTCTGACACACAAATTGAAAGTCACATGTTTCTAAAAAGTTATACACATGGTTTTTTGATTCATACACTATAGAAAATTCATACGAGATCATTTATATTTCATTAGAATTTAAAGTATTATGAAATCCTCAAAAGTCTTATATTTTAAATTTATACAGTACAGAAGTCTTATGAAATCTATTCAAAGTCATATGAATGATACAAAAAGTCATATGATGGATTCAATAAAGTTTTACATAGTCTTGGATGAAAGTCATACACCCTCTAGTAGACAAATTCATACATGATAAGAAAAGTCATATGTGTAATTCCTTTAATTTTTCCTCTCTAACTCACAATTGCATACATCTTCAAATTACCTTTAGGGTTTTTACAATGAAAATCCATTATTATAAAACCCTTAAATCACCTTAGATTATCTCAAATAAATTAAAAGTATTATCAAAATAAACAAACCTAATAATATTATTTCTAAGGAACTTTTCAGTATGTGAATACACAAGATAATGTATTTAAATGCATCTCTACTACCTCAATGTTCTATCTTTATTCTTAGTTTCTTAAACCATTATCTAAGTAAAATTTATCACTAATTTCAGTAACCTTTATATAATATAACTCAGGGATAGATTCTCCAACACCATATTGCTCTTCCTTCAAACTTTGAACCTATTTTATTCATTTTAAATCCAACTTTACAAGAGTTCTAATATGGTTCAACCACCAAATTCTTTCACAATGCTCTTCACTTCATGTAAATTATTATAGATAAGAAATCTCACTCTTCAACACTTGTATTTGACCTGAGGATCAACTATCAAATCATATTATATAAGGTATAATACTTGAATTCATCATAGAAAGTTCTCTAAGTAGCGTCCATGATCTCTTTGTTATTTTTGATAGTAACACCTTATCATTTCCTTCAAACATCATTGACACATATTAATAGATTCAATAATATTTATATTTTTACTTATTAACAATAAATTCAATAGAAAACATAGGATCTTCAATCCCCCCTTTATATTTGTTTTCAATACCACCAAATAATTTTGTCAATATGTTTGACCATTTATTCTCCCCCTTAGTGACAATAAATGAAAAGAGAATATGGGGAACAAATCTTACTCAATCCCTCTTCATGATTCTTGAAACAACTTATTTATATTCAACTTATATGAACAATTACAGTTTGGACCATTTATTGAGATAAGGATGAAATAACATACAACTTAGAAATGATCCTTTAGTTAAAAAACTCTAAGTCAATATGGGAAAACCCAATGTAGAAAATAAGAGTGATTTAACCTAGTCATCAAGTATAACACCATAAGATTTTAGTATGTGTTTTCCTTTAAATAAATACCATGTTGAATGATTTTTGATATACAAAACACTGAACTAAATTGAATAATAAACTATTTAAAATAAAAGGTAACCATTAATAAATTATTAATATAAAATGTGAAAACAACTAAATTAATTCTCTTTGGTAATTAATATGAAATAAGTTTAAGAGGTCCATTTTTATATAAAATCAGTTTTATTGTATATTTTGTATTTTAAATTAAAATATAAATTCCTCTTATTTAGAGCATTAGATTTATTAATTTTTTTTATAAATTTAAACTAATTAATAATAATTCATACATTGACTATAGTTCTTTTTATAAATGAAGATAAAATTATTTGATGGTAAAAAGAGATATTTTTCAAAAAAGTGTTTTTATTGCACAATGTATTTTTATCTTAATAAATTTAATTAACTAATATTGATTAATTATTATTTTAAAATATATTTATAATATATTCAATAAAATAAATTAACAACCATCTAATGGTTGTTACTAGGCAAGGAATGATAATAAACTTATATTATGATTCAAAATACATTTCTTCTAAAAAATGTTTTTACGCATTTTGTGTATGGATATTGGATTTATTTTCTATCAATTTTAGAAACTTTATTTTATAAATTGAAATTTATTTTTTATAAAATCATATTAAAATTATATTTGGGTAATTGTTTTGGGTTTTTTTGAAATATATGATTTTTGAGTGTATAGTGAATGATATCGATTGTAAAAATACTATCATTTTTATGACATTACCGAGATATAAGAATAACTTGAAAGTTTATGAAAACTTTTTATAGAGAAAATATATATTTAAAAAGTAATATAATAAATTTAAAAATAAAATTTTGAACTTATAAATCTATTTTTTACATTTTGGAAATCCAAGTAATGTTTTTATTCCAATAAAAAACATTTTTGGTTTGTCTCTTTTAATCAAGAAATCACAAGGTTTCAATTGGTTTTGATTTTGTTTTAATGTCAAATAAGTCTAATTTTATTTAAAATAATCCAATTAATTCTATAATAATCAACATTATACTTTATTTTTATGTAAAATCATTTTTATGCTTAAAAAAGACATTTTTCTAAAAATGGTTTTCATTGCGTTTTCTGAACTTATGTTAAAAGTATTTTTTTACCACTTTTGAAAATTTAATCTTAGAAAATATATTAAATATTTGATATCAAAATATTATAATGTTTTAATGAGTTCAATTTCATTTTTGGTCATAATTAATAGTAACCATAGTAAAAATTTATCACCACAGTTAAGGGTAAAATGAGTTAAAAGGGATAAACTAAAGGGATAAGGCTTTAAGATAACAATTTTTTTTATTAAATCTCATTGGTTGGTTGTATTTCAACATTAACCTTAAAATATTTGAAACCATTATAATTTTTAGTCACTTTACTCTAGTAAGACACATATTATATAATAAAGTTTCAAGTATTTTCAAGTTTTCCACCCACCTCAGTTATAAAAAAGCACCTCTCATCGTCTCCTAGACACATATATTTAGAAAATTAGAGTAACTAGTAAATACCATAATATCTTTATAATATTATTTTTCTCAACATAGAGTTCCTTTTCTCACTAAAATACCAATTTAATAAGTGTTAATGTGTAAGCCAAATGATGTTACCAAAGGAAGAGGTAAATGTTCTTACCAAGATTTTCCAAGTTATTTTATTCTTAAAACTCCTCCAAATATTCAGTAAAAATATTAAAGTAATTAAATAAATATATTTAATACAATGATATGTTTTTTTATGTTAACGTTACACCCATTTTATATCTCCTTTCCATCCTATGGAAATTGAAAACATTGCTCGTGTGTACTTACGAACTACCGTCTGCAGGTAGCAGTGTAATTAATTTTTCATCGTTGCCTAACTTTGAAGGTTATAAAGATAGAATTAATGAATATATATGATATTTATTACATAATTATGATTTTTGAAATATAATTTATCACCTTCCTTCTCACCCTACCATCCGTTGGAATATGATAATGTTGCTCATTGGTACGTGTGGACTACTACCTCCATGAAGTGATGTTATTAATTTTTCATTTTATATATACACGGATAATAATAAGGGTAGATTTAATGAATATATATATATATATATGATATATATGATATAAATATTATTATTTAAAGATTAATCATTATTTAATTTCTTTCCTTTTTAGCTATTAGAAAAATGAAAACGCCATCATGCATACATGAAGACTACCAGAACCATGAACAATATATTCAATTTTTTAATTATTTCCTTTAATGTATAGTTATAAAATTGTATATAATGAATAAAAATTATATTCATAAAATTATAAGCATTCTGAATATGAGGAAACCATTTCACATCACCATTTACCACGATCAAAATACTGAATTAGTTTTAAAGAAGTTGATCAAACAACCTTAAATGGTCAATGTAAGCATGAACTATATAATGAATGGGTAAAAAAATTATTATAAAAGGATCTCAGAAAATTAAATTTTCGATCCCCATGATAGATTAATCACTAATAGGGGTAAGGCAAATCAATGATTTCTTTTTACAAATTTCTTTTCTTTCGAATTCAACATATCAGACTTTTCATAGTTCTTGATCCACTCAGTGATATCTCATAATCTCACTTCATATGAAGGAATGATAAGAGAGTGCATAAAACATGGTATTTACAAGGTTTGACTAAAAGGCATACTCCTTTCCATGTTGGTTATACCCCCTATATGGATTCTACACTATAATCTTTTTATCAATTACAATGGTCGATATAGAATCAAACTGTATCTTTACTTCTAAATCCACATAGGAGGTTCATTATATTTCATCACATAATGTTATCAGAATACACAGTAGCCTACTCGATAATCCAACTAGAGTCTTCTCCTTCTTCCAACTCCAACTGAAAGACAACTTCTACTCCAACTCTAATCATGAGACTCCTTTTGCTTTCATCACCACCTGGAAGAATTTTTATACTCCCAAATATAACTTAGAGACTTTTACCTTTATTCAAGGATTTATCCACTAAAATATGATCATTTTATCTTCCTCTATGAGGTCACTTAATGAAACTTTCTCACATAACTATTCAAGTACCTTTATAACTTTTTGTTTTTTCTCAAGTATCTTTGATCACTTGTATCTGATAATTTTCCTTAATGAAATAAATGATCGGGTTGTTATTTTTTACTTTAGATTGAATTCCCAAACCCACTCAGATATGTGAAATTTATGAATATAAATTCTTCAAACAAATGTTATAAATGTAGAATAAATTACATGGATTTATAAAACTTGGTTTATTATAATGCATGAAAGTTTGTAGTATAATAATTGAATAACCCTAACAAATATTATTTATTTTCTTAATTATTATATTATGTTATTTGTTAATATATATTAACCCTCATTAACTATTCCTCATGTATGTTTGTATATAAAAAAACTATTCTTTCCCTTTAAACTATTTCACATGTTTTGTTTTGTATAATATCATGCATGGGATCTTCTTTAATTATGTGAAGTCATGCACCACTGATACTCTGCAACTGGTTCTCTTCATGAAATATCTGGTGTGACCCAAGTTTCATGAAAGTATGTTCCACATAGTATCTCAAGTGCATGGGAAATTTCTTTGTCCTTCTCAAACCACATGAGGTTATTCATTGTATTGTGGTGTCTCAACATGTTCATGCAAAATAGTGAGCTTACACATAAGGGTATCATTAAATCACTAATGGATTCACAAAATCAATTCTTCATGATCCTTATTTGAGTGTTTTATACAAAATTAGAAGGCCCAAAATATATTATCTTCTTCTTATTCATGTAAGAGTATTGTGGGAGGGATTCTTCTTTACAAAATCAGAGAGCTTTGTGGTGCTCTGTTTTTCTTTGAAAAATGAGAGCCTCTCAATATTGGTAACAACTCTCTCAACTTTGATGCATCTTCTTTTATAGGATAGGAACATAAAATTTAATTTTTTCCTTCACCAAATCAAATCCCATAAATAAATTTTAGTAAATAACTGATAATAATATTATAGAAGATCTTAGTATTTAGATATTCAATGTGGGTTAAGTGACACCAAAAAACCTAGCGTCTCTTATTACATGAGATCTCTTTATAGTGAATCACTCACATGAATGTGGTGAAGATTTCATGCTACTCATTTTTTAAGATTGAACTCATCCACAATATATTCAACCTTCCGCAACTTAATTTTTAATATACCATCACCACTTTCTTTGAATGTTCACATGCATGCAAGAGACTGATTGTATGCATGATGGCTTGTAATATCATCACCTCATAAAATAGATCATATAACACCCATGGATACTTTGAGTTCAATAATTAGAGGTTCTTTCATCCACTCAGTTTCACTTGAACTCTAGGATGATAAGAGATGTTGAAGATGAAGGCTCAAATTAATATGATGACTCAGATGGATTATATCAAATAGTGGACGAAATTTCCATAACATTTTTAGCATAGGAACAATAAATTCTATTCTCCACATCCCACATAACTTCTCAGCTCATTCTCAATATACCATACAAATAACTCTGTGCCGCATCATCATTGAGACAGTAGTGGGGTTCAACACCCACAATACAATTCACACACACCTTATGGGTCACGATGCACCTGTGATGACCCATTGATACCCTATACCATCCACATGTGTGCTCACTATGCATCCTAGAAGGCCTAATTCACCCTAACTTGAATCCCGTGAGATGGCTCCCCTATTCAGTTGAGGTCCTCCTACCACAATGTTGGGTTGAGATGGCTCCTAAATATTGTGGTTGACCAAGTTTTTTGAATAATTCTAATCAAATGAGTTATCCAAAAATAAGTTCATGTCATATGAAACTCACCACCCAAGACACTCAAATATGATTTATAATATCATATTTTTCTAATAATTCATGAAAAAAATATTAATTTTTATGAATTAATTTTTATTTTTCTTCCAATCTCTTCTTTATGAAAATAAATATTTTCATGGTATTCACTGCATCAAAACTCCCTATGCAATAAAGTTCATATTGCATGAACTTCTTCAAATATTCTTCATCTTCTTATTATAAACAATGAATCCTACTTATAACATGTCATTGACATTTAAGACCAGTTCAACAATCATCATATTTTATAAGGAGAATTTTCCAAGTATAATATCTGATTCCATTATATAAATCCATAACAATTATCCAAGCATCACCACTTCATACCAAAAACTCACCAAACACATATTGATACATCATTGATAATAAATGAAACACTAGGCCCAAAAATACCCCCTTGGTATTTTTTTTCAATATCTCTTCACATATTTAAAAATAAACATGTGTGTATAAAAACATTCTCCCCTCGTTAGAAATCAAATGAAAAGGGTATGTGGGGGGATTCTCATCTCATCTACTTTTGTTTTGAAAACATGTTTTCTCCCTTAAAATATTGTTTTTAGAATAATTCTAAGAGAGGGTGATATCAAATTGTTCTCATAGAAAATGTTATTGAGTTAATAAACTCTAACTATATGTGGGATAACCTAATGTAGAAAATAAGAGATATATAATTAAGGTTGTCCATGTTTTCTATAAACTATCACACATGTAACATCACACTAAAAAATTATCAATTATCATTTAAGGGGTTTCCAATAATCATATTTTTTAATGAAATGAAAAATACTACACACAGTTCAATCAAAACATTAAAAAGTTCAGGTGAAAATAAATAACTCCCCCCTTGTCTCATCTTATCATCCACCAAGCACTCCCCCTTATCATATAATTTTATAAATATTTTCAGAAGTTACACTTTCAATATTTAGTTAATATTTAATAGCTTCATATCATCAATGATCCCTATTAAAGGATGAATAAATATCCTTCAATTCCCTAAATATCATTACAAAAATAATATATATAGGGGAATAAGGAGGGACTATATTGTTCTTTATTAGTAACATTCATGTTTAGAACTGGCACTCAACCTGGGCCATTATTTTATCTCAATATTTGTCAACTTCTCATCAAATTTTTATGGAATAAAATTTTCCACCTCATTTTATACAATAAATTTATTACCTTTAACATTATAAAGTTTTTTTAGTTTCCTCTAATTGCGTATCCAATTTTAGTTGATTTGACCAAACAACTAGGCACTCTTTCTTGAAATTTTCTTTCTTCTTAGGATCTTCATATGACTTAACACTAGTTTTCTATTGAATCATATTCCCTTTATCAGAATAGAGAATATCTCTTGAAAATATTTTTATGAATTTCTCAACCGTGTGACCCACATGCTTACATTTTCATCAAACCTTTTCTAAGAATTCATATCTATTTTGAATTGGTAGTTTGGATGAATTTATAGTCACAACATTATTTCTCTGAGAAAATTTTCTCATATATTCACCTTGACATCCCTTTTAATCATGAATATTTCCTATAAATGACATGTTATACCAAAAAGAGTAGGATTTGTGTCCATAAATTTCACTACACCATTAAAAAACCACCAAACTTGAATCTTCCACCTTGATATGCATTCTATTCAGATACTTGTTGTTGCTATACTTATTCAAACCAAGCCTTATTTTTCCTATGGGATAATGATATTATTGAAATATTTATATATCTATTTAATATAGGAAAGTATTTATCATTATTATTCTTAGGGATGGTTTGTTTAATAATATTCTTGTTTTGTTCACATCCCAATGATGACTTATCACCTTTCATTTTCTGTGTATTTATCTTGTTTGGTGAAGGTATTACCTTTTATTTATATTTTATTCCCTTAAATAAAGGAATTATATTATCCTCATGATTTTTTTTATTCTAAAATTCCAACAACTTTTTCCCAAATTTCTAGCAACACTGACAATAACCTACGAGCTTTCTTTTCTTATTTTGTGGTGTAGTTTGTTTAGATTTCAAAGGTTGTCAACCTTGATGCTTTTGGGTGGAATGACCAATATTTGGGAAACTTCTTGAGGGAACATGTCTTAATTATTATTTTTACACCCACCTTTGATGTGGTAGGTTTATCAACATTTTTTACCATCCATACTTTCCAAGAATTTGGTTTAAATCCTATACCAACAATTGAAAAAAATTAGTACGTAAGACAGTTTATGGGTTATAGGGTACACCATTCTTATAGGATGTTTCCATTTTATTAGAGGTTGATCTCATGATCTTCTTAGAGTAATAAACCTTTATTAAAACTTTATATAAACATCCATTTTTCCAACAATATGGGAAATTCCAACTTTTGGTGATGTCCGATTCTTAAATTTCACCTCTAGATCTAAACACTTCATGTTGAAGGAGTTATTCTCATCCTCATCCGATCTTATATTTTCTTCCCAATCCTTATTCAGCTTCTTAATTTTTTATTCATGCACATTTAGTGATTATTGTAATTTTTTTACTCTTTGACCTTGTTTTATTTGTCCTTTATTTGAGAATATTTGACATCCATAGAAATTTTTTACAATTTTTCAAATGCATGGAAAGATTCTAAAAATATAATATCAAAGAAATATTTATAATAAACATTTATTTGTAGTTCTTCAAAAGATGTTGTTTCTTCAGGTTTTGGATGGGGAGCATGGAATTTTATTTCCCTTGATGGTTTGATTGAGGGGTATTTTATGGCCGCACTTAATCATGTGCATCAGGGCCTCTATTTGTTCTGTATTCCATAGAAACTCCCAATGGTTCCCTTATCCATAGCTGGGTATGAGACTAATTTCCAAAGGATGACAATAATCTGGGTTTTTAGTCCTAACAACTCTTGGGGACTCACATTGGTTGAGGGGATGGGAGCTCAGGTTCATCACACCCTTTTGGGGGGAATTATTTCCTACTCTAGGACTCTCTTATAGATTTAAGATATATTCGTGAATCTCTTCCTAATCCTAATACAGGACCTGGTTACCCTAATAAAACTACTTTTGGTCAATTCTCTTTTATATGCATAAGAATGGGATCTCTTGGGTGAGTCCATCTGTATGTATGCGAAGTTCTTCATCACTCTCCGATAATGGATAATTTATTATGCATTGAATCCGTATAACCAAGTGTTTCAGGATGTGCTCCCATATGAGGAGGTAGTTAATATTCTGAGGATGGGATTGAGCCATTATAAGTCATCCTATGTATCCTAGTTATTATATGAATCAAGAATCATGAAGTTCATTCGACCTGTGCAGTTTAATTTCATGCGGTAGGACTCATGTTTGGGTAATGAGACACCATGTATTTGAGCTTGAGTCTCAGGGAGATGTCCTACGTATCCTGCTTATGGTAGGAATCAAAATCATTGTAGTTTGGCTGATATTGGGGATTACATACTAAATTTGTCCCTATAACACTGAGGTATATGGTTCAAATGAAATGATCAGTGCAATCCCCTAAGCCCACACGAGCCATGCTCGTTGCGAGAAATAAGGGGCAACAAGTGATCAATTCCATTACTTTGGATAAAGGGGGATTAGATACCGAGATTACTTTGGATGATCAATATGGAGCTCGAACCTCGAGGGGAGGTGGACTATTTATCCTGAATGTGGAAGGAATTAGAGTTGTCTTAGTTTCCTTTATGTCGGGGATTACACATTGATGTTTCCCTATATCATAGAGATTTATGATTCCTAATGATGTGTTCGTTTTATCCCCCTAAGCTCACATGATCTATGATCGGTGTGAGAAACAAGGGGTAGAAAATGATCAGCCTCATGATGTATGGATATGGGACCTATGTATTGGGAAAGTCCTTGGGGTGTTTGGCATGGATCTTGGGCCTTAGGAAGGAATCCTATGTATCCCAATTATTTCAGGAATCATAGTTCTCATAGTTTATATTTTTCAAGGCTTACACAATGTGGCTTCCCTATTAGCTGGGGATTATACACCAATGATGAGAAATATCATCAAATACGAGGATGCCCTGATGACATGGGATTCTTGTTCGAAGGGTGTCACATGACCCAGTTGGCATGTCCTAGGAGCCATCACATGACCTGACTTGAAACATATGGGTGGTGTTGCGAGAGCCATTATGGAATAGTCTGAGAGGTGTCACATATCTTGAATGACATCTTTGGGAGACATCACAGAACCTTGACAACACATCTGGAGGGAACCATGAGTCTTAGATGATTTTCCTTGAGAGTGTTGCGAGGGATTGGATATCATGTCCAGATGCTTTCGCGATACTTAGATGACATGAGCGGATTCCATTATATGAGTCAGGAGATGTGTCCAAGGGACATCTCAAGTCCTGGGTGATGGACCCAAGGGGTTTGCAAGATCAAATTGGTTTCCATGGGAGATTTTTGTGACTCATCTTGGCATGTATAGAGTATTCTGCGTGTCCTAGGTGGCATGATGAAGGGGTGTCTCAAGATCTGGGTGACATTTCCTAGTGATGTCACCTATCTTTGAATGACACATGCAAATCACGTGGGGGTAGCAAGCATGTATTTCTATTAAGACTTCAACATTTGATCTTGGTTATCACACTTATATCATGAGTACATAAGTTTTGTTCAGTGTCATTTTCCTTTAATCTCACATGATCCAGTGGGCTTATGGGATGTCATTCACATAACCCACTAGAGGCCCTTTGCGTGATATATGAATGATCACAAAAAGTGATTTATTAATAGCGCATGACTACAACGGATTCCCTATGGTATATTACCTGAAAAAAATATGGACGATCACGTGATCGATCCAAGAATTCCTTAGAAGTTGAGAGCTGAATCCCGCAGAGTCTGGGTATCCGGTGTACATAATCGCAATCAAGAATCCGACCCTTTATTCATGTTGGGGTGATGAATTTATAGGACTCACCCCCTCATATACTTGTTGGTTTGTGTAGTGTATATGGTGTGATTCTAGGCTGGATACAAGGAAGGTGAATAGTTCCACGTGGTTTCATGAGTCTCCACCATTGACTACTTTGGGCATGTCGCCAGATTTTCAGCGACCGGGAGTCTCCTTCTTCAACGCTTCATTTATCGAATTATTTTCTGATTATTAAAGAATTTTTTGAACTTGAAGATGTGTCTAAGAACCTCCCTGTTATCATGTTGACATTTCCAAGGGTCCTCGCAAGATCTGAGTGCCTATTGGAAGACACTCATGGGACCTCAGGTGACTTGTCTTGGGGTATTGCAGGATAGCACTGCAGGTGCCCTAGGTGTGCGCATTCCTTTCAGTGACCGCAAGTACCTCTTTCCTCCTACCTTATTATTCCCTTTGTTTTTATGTGAAAAGGGTTGGGAGTAATGTGGGATTTCATTAGTGATATTGAGGGTATTTATTCTATTTTTTGGTGATGATTCACGTGACCAGTATGGGGGTTTGTGAACATTTTGTGGACAAGTTCTGGAGATGAGGATGAAAAGCCAAAGGGCTTTTTTTGAGGCGAACCAGGCATGTCACTGAGGACTCATGGTGTCGTTAGGGGTGCACCAAATGTCTTTTAGTGACCACAAAACCTCTCACATCCTCCCTTTTTTATCCCCTTTATTTTATCATATGAGGGTTAGGGATCATGCAAGTTTGCACGAGTAATATCTATGATTTTTACTCAATTTATCAATGATATCTTGCCTGATCAATATGGGTCATGTGGAGAGTTTTCAAGCATATAGTGGACATGTATATCCATATTTATTTAGAGCACCATTGTTTTTTGTAGACATTCCAAAGGAATTTCGTACATTGAGGCTGACAAGCTAGAGGGATTTCACGAGGTGACACCGAGGTCTCACGAATTGCTTGGGGGTGTGCATCGCATGTATCTAGGTGACCGTAGACCCCTATCGCCTCCTCCCCTTTATCTCCTTAATTTTATGTGATGAATTCTCAAAGGTCTTAAGATTTTTCTTGAATATAATAAAGGAATTTTATTCTTCCCAATGATAACTTGTTGCATGATCTTTGTGACCACTGGGGGCATCTCTCTTTGAATCTCATCCCTCTTTATTTTTGAAGGATTTTGGGTGGTTTGTCAGGAGATTTCCAATGAGAAATTATGTGGCATGGGGGTGCTCATTCGATTTTCTGGGGGGCCTTTGTAAGAGTAGGAAAGTTTACTGAAGGGGGCTATGTTGGACTTTCCATGGGTTATATGCCATGTGTGGAGCCTTCGTGTGAACTTGACATGGTCACACAATTGTGAGTCCCTCAGAGACTCATACGATCAATGTGTTTTCAACTATCCTTAACTTCCTTTGCTTTTGTGGGGAAAATAATATCCATATTTATGTATTTCTTCCTTTTTTATTTTTACAATGATTATTTGGTGGTTTTCAACAAATTCCCCCCTCAGAAGTGATGTAAGAGGGGACAAGGGCTTAGTTCTGAGGAAAAACTAATGCCCGTCAGAGCATTTGATGGTGTTACGAACCAATGCTTCAGGTGGAATTTGGTATACCAAAAGATGTTTGGTATTATGTGAAACACACATATATAGGGGGGGGGGGGGTGGAGAAAAATTTATCCCACTGGCCACCTTCTTCTTATAGCATTCCTGTTATTTCTCCTATCGCAATACCATCCCATGAACCCTGACCGTGAACTCTGTCTGTAAGCCTTCAGTATGATTCTGTTCCTCCAAATCTCTTGCGTAGGGATTATTTATTTTTAAGAACTCATATTACTCAATCATGAGCTTAATTTTGGTAACCTTTCAAACTTTATCTATGAGGGATACAATTGTCCTTTAGGGCTTCATGGGATCTGTTGGTCCGATCGTTCCATCATTGGAAGTTCACGTGACCATGTTTAGGTCACGTGATCGCGAGTCTCCAGGGGGGTCATGTGATGAATGTGATGCCTTGTAGGGGTTATTCACCCTGCAATTCCTCTAGAGATCATGTGATTTGTGAAATCCTTAATTTAGTTCGCAAACCCCTTACTGAGTCATGCGATGTGCATGACACCACCTGGATCTTCATGCCCCTATTTTCTTTTGACAAGAATCTATGTTTCCTTTATCTAACATGTGCCACTTACTTATTTTCAGATGGATTCTAGTTCTCACCAATGTTCCTCAACTATGTCCAATAAAACGGGCATGATTTCCATGAATCATAATGCAAATCCTCATTATCATGTGCGTACTGATAACGAGGTCCTACAAAGGTTCCTTTAATCTGATATTGAGAATTATCCCTTATCTGATATACTTACACTATATGAGTTTGTATTGCTGGATGATGCCACTATACCTCCCCCAGATTTTAACCTGCCATCTTGCTGGGTATCTAGCTCTCTGGACTACGTTCAAGTGAAAAAATTATCGAGGATGGTTTGCTGGTTACAGCCCAATATCAGGGTTTGTCTTATTTATTGTCCAATTCTCCCTTGAGTCTAGAAGGTCATGAATTTTCTAAAAAACCTATTTCCTAGAGTTATTAAATAATATTTTCCTCTTCTCTAGATGCCTCTGGTATCACATGGTACTCAAAATGTGATCTTCATCATAGTGACAATTTCTCCGACAAATGGGCATGGCCATTCTGGGTGAGGCAGAGCTATTCTGAATTTGTTGAAAATCTA
The DNA here is from genome assembly GCA_963277665.1 of Viscum album. Lineage (NCBI taxonomy): Eukaryota > Viridiplantae > Streptophyta > Magnoliopsida > Santalales > Viscaceae > Viscum > Viscum album. Next base: position 629,768,754 of record OY728130.1, on the reverse strand, counting down.
TTCAAGGTTCATATATGTGAAGCCGTGTGGATATCTCAATTCATCATTTACTGCTAGCCTGACCTTCTTTGAGAAATTATTAGCAGTTGGTGTCCTAGGACCAACACATTCCACCTTCCTCACAATGAGGTGGGTATCACCTTATGGGATATCCATTAGCTGGGTAATATTCCTCCCCTTAGAAAGATGTATGAAAAATTTCTCCCTACTATGGAAACTTGGGATGATTCTCTATAGACTTAGGTTCTAGCGAAGGATATTATCATCATTGTGAGGAAGAAATTAGGGATAGATCTGTTAGTGAGTTCTCTTATTTCTTTCACTGACTAGATCAATATTTTCCTTTGTGGTAGAGGGATTAAGCCAAATGTTATTCATCCCTATTGGTGCCCCTCCCAACAAGTCTTCAACAACATTAAATCATATTGGGCCATTATATAAGTTGGAGATTATACCTCATGGGGTTATTGGGTAAACCCAGAGGTTTCTTCGGACCTTAAGTTGGCAGTTTTTCTCACTATGATTCAAAATGGGTGGATCTTCCCAGCTGGGGATACACACTCGGGAATCCACGTTAGCACATTGGTAATGGAGGAAAGTCTTTTAGACGGGTGGAGTCTTAACCTGGTAGTACTAGTTCTTGATCACCTCTACTAGATGTTGGGTCATATACAATAAGGCAACACTCCATACAGGATCAGTGGTCCTCTCCAGTTCATGTTCAGCTAGATAATGGAGTACTTCCATTGTTACGAGTACTATAATATCTCTAAGATCCCAAATCCCATATCCTATCCTATATTAATGAACATCTATAGTGTTTTACATATGTATATAACCCCTACTGAGGTCAAGTTTGCACTATACAACATGATAGTTTTGAATTTTCTACCTTCTGTGCACCAGGTGACCCGATTATTGACGATGAAAACAGATCTCTTGATGAAAGATCTTATATGATCTTGCTTCAGGATGGGGTCCTTATAGATAGGGTGGATGAGCTAATTATCTATGATACGTATATGATGTATCAATTTTCTTGATAGTTTGGATTCATTCAGGGAGTTTCACCCATTACTTTTTCCAAAGTCTAAGGGGAACGACATCCCAGCGTCATTCGCCAACTTTAGAAGATACTAACCCATGAAGACACCTGATCTGTGATCATATTTCTACCTAATGATGCTCCTTATTTCCTCACCCATGATTATTCCCAAGCTTGGGTAATTAATTATCCCAATGGGGTGCTAGGATAGCTTGTCCACCATGTAGACATGCCTCTTTCATAACCAATTCCCCTATCTGTGGCACTGATGGAATTAATTGATGAATTAGGAATGGAGTCGAGGAAGTAATGTCACTATAATGGTGGTTATTAAGATGGTGAGTTGGATTCTATTAAGGAGATTGATCCTCCCATATAGGCTATGGATGATATGCCTGTTGATAGAGAGGTGCATGGTGATTCTTCTCCTATTTCAATGTTGATCTGACAAGTTTGTGATCCTTCTACCATACCTACTTCGTTGGCTACTGAGGTTCAGTCATGTTGTAATCTGATCTAGGAACGTATCCATGTATTGATTACTAGGAACCCTTTGGAGACATTCTACCATCAAGGGGAGCGGCTTCATAAGTTATTTCATGATCTAGGGGAAGACGCCTTCGATCAATAGCCTCTGTATGAAATTATGCGGTGAATCATCTTGACCTAAAGAGAATTTTCTTCACAGGAAAGGGGCCTACATGATTTTATGAGTGAGGTCTCCCTTTCCAAACAAATGAGGGAGACGATGGAGGAACTGGAGTAGGTTCATTAGTTGTTTTCTGAACTACAAGCCCAAATGGATGCTTAGAAGACATAGATATGGAGGTATTAAGAGATGATTTCTCATATAAAGTCTAACCTATCAACATTGTCGATCTCATTGACCATAACTCAGAGGAGGGTTGAAGAGTTGACTACTCTGGTTGAAGTTCTTCATCCCAAGGCAGAGGCAGAATAAGTGGGAAGGATGAAACTCCAATGCTCAATTGACGCCTTCCACAAAAATCTTTCCAATCTTGATAGTGCTGATAAATGTCTTTTTTTATGATTCCCTTTTTTTATTGCATCCCATAATTTTTTACTACACTCCATTTTTTTAATTTTTTAGAGAGAGACTCCAAAATGTGTAAATTCCTACCCATTTTTCATACTATGAATGGATGATTTTTCTAATATTACTATCCAATTTCATTATTTATATGATATCTCATTATTCCTATTGTTTTAGAAATTGTTGTTGATACCCATCCCTTACTTTGTGATTAATGAGTGAGAATTCTTGATGTGTGGAGGGATATTCATGGAAGGTGATATTTCCTGAAAAAATGAGTGATTTTCATATCTATAGAAAGAATCTAGAGTGTGATAAGTCTATGTGGTGGGCCTCAAAATAATTTCCATGCACTTTATTTTAGGGTCTTTTAGCTCAGACCATTATATTTCTTTAGTTTAAGGTCTTTTATCTCAGACCATTTGTTGCTTTAGTTAAGGTCTTTTAGCTCAGACCATTTATTGCTTTAGTTTAAGGTATTTTAGCTCAGACCATATATTGATTTAGTTTAAGGTCTTTTATCTTGGACCATCTGTTTGATCATGGGATATAGTGCAGTCATGCTAGGGATGACCTAACACTCTAAGTTTCTTGGTTTTGTCGTAGTGATTCTAAGGCTCACAAGGATTAGAATGATCTTTTTGCAGAGTGAAACATTTGGTTGATGACCATAGGCACATATACAAGAGATGGGAATGTATTCCTTATCAAGAAAAGGGTACTTGAATTCGGGTATATTTCCAAGGTCTATAGAATATTTATGGTGGAAATATTGATGAGGTTGTAATAATAGGGATACCAAGACTGCCTGTATAGTTGGAGTATGGGTGATATAAATCATAACCTGAAAGTTTGATTCCATGAATATGAGATGGTGCAGAAATACCAGGTATGTCCCATGACATTATGAAATGTCAAGTTTCTCCACAATGTTGAAAGGGATCACATGGATTGAATCCCCTTTCTATAAAGGAGAAGATGAATTTAGTTAGTGGGTTAGGGCCTTTATGCGTCAGTAGCATGGACAAGAAAATATGATCTCTACTTCTTTCTAATGGATATGAAAGATTTTAGAAGACTCAAATTTCTAGATGATGAAGTTGGATATGGGAATACAGCTATCCAGGAGGGGTTATAGAACCATAGGATCGCTATCTCTTAAAGTGAAGCTTGATCTCTACATCCTGTGGTTTCAAATCACAATACGTGGGCCATAAAAGGTTAATAAATGAACTGTCACAGTCCTTCCTTGAGGAAGGAAATGAAACAAAGTTATGTAACATTGAGGATATCGAATCTACTTGGATAGTTTGGTGTAGAGATTTTAAATCATGTTCTAGAGTGCCCAAGTCAGGATAATGATATAGGATAGTCATATAAGGATAAGTTTAGACATATTGGGATAATGAGTGCTTCCATGATGATGTCAATGCTCACAAGAATAATAATTTCTTTTTTTAGTGATACACATTTGGTTGATGGCTATAGGCACATATACAGGAGCCATGGGAATGTGTGCATAGTCAAGAAAAGGGCCCTTGAATCCATATATCCTTTCCAAGGGCTATATAAGTTTATGGTGATTCGATACACCACAACTCACGAAGTGTGTTTTGTAGAAGATATAAAATCCAAGGAGGGTTTGAGTAACCTAAAAGCTATGCCACTGCCTAGAGAGAATATTCTTGTGGTGAGGAGATTTGAAAAACATTATCCAAACATTTTCCTGGACAAGTGGGTCCAGCAAGCATAGCTTGGATTTTACTAGGGTTACAGACCCTATGAGATTTGTGCCCTTTATTTTTGTGCCCTAATTTTTTCCTAAACCTTGAGAATGAGGAGTTTAGTGGGCAGATACTCGACTTTTTCACAGGTCTCCCTTTACTGGTTTTTAACCTGATGAGTTTTGTGTCTCTTTTGTTATTAGTTTAATGGTCTTGCAATTTGGGTCATTATGGGATAAAGTTTAGGTTCATACACCTTTGACCAAAGAACATACAATTTAGGGTCATGACTTGCATGGACCTAGTATGGAAGATGTTACACAAGAGCCTAATTAGGATATCCAGGGTTAAGATTAATCCAAAATCCTTCTAAGAGAGGGTTGTAGATATCATAAATCACAACTTGATTTTCTCAGGTGATGAGTAATAATACGGGACTGTCATACAAGGAGCGGTTTATATACATTGGTATGTTGAGTGCTATCATGACGATGTCAATGGTCACAAGAATCAGAATTTACTTTTTCAGAGTGAATCATTTGGTTGATGGATATAGGTGCATATGCAGGAGCCATGGGAATGTATTCATATTCAATCAAAGGATATTTGAATCCCAGATATCCTTTCCAAGGGCCATGGAAGGTTGACGGTGACCCAGGACGCTCAAGACATGAAGTGTGGTATATGGGTTTGAAGTTATCTTAAAGGATGGTGGAAGAATCCCATAATTTGTTTGACCGAGGTAAGAATATTGTGGTCTAGATAAGGAATGAATAATGGGAGATGGTCCACATAGTTTATTATCATGTAGCGGGGATGTTCATCTCCATTCAGTTTAACATCACGTGGTAAAGACATATTTCCATGAAATTTAACATCTTGTAGTGAGGACATAGGCGAACTATCATAAATAAATGGGAATGTTATGGTTGGGCCCAAGGATGGAGACTGGACGTCACTGTGTATCTCATTAAAATGAGAATCAAACCACACATAGTTCTTGAAAGCCATGAAATTTAATGTCTTACAGTGAGGACGATGTAGCATAGTTTAATGTTATGTTGTAGGGACATATGTGGATGGTTTAGGATCATGTGGTTTAGACTACAATATGAAGATCCTAACATGGATATGAACAGTGTGGTGTTGTGAAGCAATCCGAAGTGAATGAGGATGAAGGAGGTCTCATCCAAACCACACACCCTTCCAGGAAAGCTTAGGCTAAGGGGAAGAAATGGGTTATACCTATGGATGAGATCGAGGGTGAAATGTTTGGGCATCACTACATATCTCATGAGGATGAGAATCAATCCACATGTAGTTCTAGGAGTTACATGCAGTTTAATGTCATGTAGTAAAAATGAAAGCGAACCGTCATGAATTAACGAGGGCATTATGGTTGGGCTCGAGAGTGGAGGTATGGGTGTCACTGTATACATATCTCATAAGGATGAGAATAAAAGGACACATAGTTCTTGGAAAACAATGTAGTTTAACATCATGAGGTAAGGACCCATGGTATGCCTCTTATGGTCTTTCATTCGGAATGAAAATGGACCTGTTATGCACCTTTATTTCTTTCTTGTGAGGGTAGGTATTTGCTGCAATTCCTAAGCTCACATGAGCTATGCTCGGTGTGAGAAACAAGGAATGACATGGATATTACAATAGTTTAAAGATAGAAAAGGGGTAAAACAAAGGCATTTCATACCATGTAGTGGCTAAAATTATACATAGAATCAAGGCATCCCTATGTATCCCATTGGAAATGGGAGTCAATCCATATGTAGTTATAGAAGGACTGTGTTGTTTAACTTCATGTGGTGAGGACGTGGGTGAATCGACATGAATGGAAATGGGATGTTTTGAATCCATGCAATTTTATGTCATACGGTAAGGACATGGGATCACCCATCATTAAAGGAAGATAATCCTATGACTGGGCCCATAATTAAAGGTTTGGGCATCACTACATATCCTATGATAACAGGAATCAAGCCATATGTTGTTATTGAGAGGCTGTGCAGTTTAACATCCTGCAGTGAGGACGATCCCCCGTACAGTTTAACATTATTTGGTTAGGATGCACTTGAATAGTTTAACATCATGTACTTAGGAAAAGACATACCATGCAGTTTAACATCATGCAGTGAAGACGTTTAGTGGGAATTACACTGATGTGGATTCCCTACTATTGGAAGCTATGTTAAGTATTTCTTGAAAAATCTTACATTGGTGGGCGGTGTGACATGCTACCCATCCATGGTGTCCAGAAAATAGGCTCCATTATGATAGACCTTATGTATGACGTATGGTTATTACCACTTGGGTTCCAACTTCGGTAGATTCTTACCTGGTATCATTGGGGTTCTGAGGGACAATACTAGTTCTCCTTGGAGAAATGAATAGAGGCAAACCTTTTTATTGAAGGCTTGTGCTATCCAGTTCTAGTGGACCTCAAGGATGTGCAATGTGTACAAAAGTTTCTCATCTAACCATTCCAACTCATCTAAAAACTTTTTTCATTGTTCACCATCTGATATCTATCTAAAAATAGCTATTCAGAGTGAGGGAAGATGGACCTATATAGGTAACATTTCCTTGATCCTATACACTATTGAGTATGGGGTTGCTTGTATAACAGTACGCGTGGTGGTACATTAGGCCCATAAAGCATGGAGGAGTTTTTCCAGCCAATAATTTTTATCCTTGTTCACCATATTCTAGAGTATATTCGATAGATTCTTATTTAAAGCCTCTATATATCATTTTTCCACTACATGATAGTGAGATGAGTGATTGGACTTGATGTTGTACTCCTGGTACATCTTCTTCAAATCTATGGAACCAAAGTTGGTGCTGTTATCCATCAATATTGTGTGAGGGACTCTAAACCTGGTGATGATATAGGACTTCACAAAGTTGATGATATTATTCATCCTGAATTCCTCAAGGGGTATCACCTCATCCCACTTGGAAAATAAGTTGGTAGCAGTAAGGATGTACTTGAACTGCTTGACTATGGCTGAGGGATATGGCCTCACAACATCTATCCCCAAAATGGAAAATGGCCAGGAACACTTAGCTATATGTAAAAATTATGAGGGCTGATGGATAAAGTTTTCATGGATTTGGAATGTATGATATTTCTTGGTGAATTAAACATAATCATGTATCATGGTTTTCCAGTAATATCCCAACCTCCTAATTTGGTGGGAGAGCCTGGTTCTAGATTTATGGGAACCATGAGAGAATATATAGACTTCCTCCATGACACTGAGAACTTCTTCTTCTGCTATGAACCTGATGATAATTCCATCAAATCCATGCTTGTAAATGATTTTTTTGATCATTTGGTCCATCCTATAGAGTGAAGTTTGCTTCATAATACTGAATCCATTCCCTTACAGTGTGGTCTATTGGGAGAGTACCATCTCAAAGATAGCTGATTTTGGGCCCCATCCATCTAGGGGTAGTCACTGGTGCATCATTCTATGGGGCGGTTTTGACCTGATTGATCTCTCCCATATCACACACTATGATCGATGAGACCATTTATAAGGACCCAACCTTAAACATTGAATAATCTTGAATTACGTTAATAATTAACATTGAGGATATTTTCAGGTTTATAGTTTTAGAGAATTAGGCCATAACTATTAAATTACATTTCGAAAATTACAAAGTAGACACATCTACCCAGTTTCCATTTTTTTCACAAAATAAAACTCTTAAAAAAAGATTCATGTCTAGTTCCATGTTTTAGACAACATGAATTTTCCTTGATCCCTTACTTGACCCTATTCCACTTTATGTCTTGTGAAAAAACATTTCAAAAAATTGGGATGAGCATAAAAAGCTCAGTAAGGGATACACAAAGAAGAAAAACTGTTAGTTTTTCAAAACAACAAGTAAACCATGAATACTTTATCATAAGTAATACTTTTCACCTTTATGAAGTAGTAAATACCCTTAACTTAATAAAAGATCATTTCTTACACTTTTGTAACCAAAATATTACCATAAAACCCATATAAATAACACACAACATATAAAGGTAACTTGCGACATAAACATTCTTAAAAGGAATAACCATACAGTCGACTTCCACACATATCACTAAATGGAATAGCCATATGGCTGACTTCTATACCCAATGCATTGGATGTTATAACATAACCACTCATCCTGGTTTATCACAGCACCACCCGTCATTTGGTTTATCAAGTAACCACCAATCAAATGTCCAAGTATCATTATAAAATCATAACACATACAAAAAATATAAAGGAAAGAAAACATTTCCACATTACAATCACAATATATCACTTAAATATATTGACATAACAAATCCATTATCAAAACTATTTTCAATACCAAAATACATAAAAGAGTGTATGGTATTTATTTTCCTTTTAAAAACATTATGGCTTGTTAAGGAATCCAAAGAGCAAATAATACTCGCGGCGGCGGAAAGTTCATTGTCACCGCTTACGTTAAAAGAAACATTACTTTTTGTCGTTTAGTAAAATGCTTCGTAGAAAAATATTCCCTTTGAAAATTCAAAGGTGTTTATACAATGTATAAAATAAATTCTTGTATTAAAACAAAATATTCCTCAATGAAAGGAGATTGAGACGAAGTCCATTACAAAGATTATTTTTGTAAATAAAATAGATCAGTTATGTGTATTCACTATAAGTACACATAAATCAAGTATAAATACATGATAAGATATAAAAATTCATTTCTCACATAATAAAAGAATGACATAAATAAGAAAGATAAGATCAACCTAAAGAATGGGAAATAGGTTAAGAAGTTTCCTTACCTCATGTCCGACTTGACATATTCATTCTTTAATCTCCTGAATAATAAACTAAAGTTAATTTCTACTTGCTTAAGAACCTTTTTCAAGTTTATTATTCCTTTTATATTACTTATTACCATGTTATAAACATTATTTAATCATTTAAGTCAATAACAGTCGTTTTGTTGATATTTGGTACTTGAGTCAAAAATGAACTTCTTATAAGTACAAGTTATTCATGTGGTCAAAGTTCCATTATCTCCAAAATGATATTAATGATTTATATATCATATATATATTATATATCCAGTATATATATATATGTATTTATAATATTATATAACATTTTGAGATAAGAAATGAAATGCACCGTTCATGGAGATGGTAAGCCGTACGTACACATAAACGCTACTTTCATTTCTATTTCTTATTTTAATGGAATTAAAACATAATGATACATAGATATATTATAATTCTAGTATAATATCATATATAATATCATTAAATCCATCCTTTAAACATCCCACATAAGGCATTAACGAGTCATATCACTTTGAGGGGGTGGTAGTCCGCACTTCCTAAAATGAAATTATCGCGTTTACCCATTATGGTAACCATAAAGGTATGCTATAAATGAAAAATAAATAACCATAAAGAAAACATAAACATAATATATATCATATATAAATACATTTACATCATAATTTCCACCATGATAGGTGGTAGGAGACAATTGAACAATCATCGTTTCGTGAGACGTTAGTTTGCCATCCACAGAAACATTATGTTCTTTACCCATTAGATGAAGGTGTGTGTAAGTTTAGTTCAAATAATTCTCATAACAACATTCTAGTATATTTAGTATAATAGTATTGTTATAAAATAAAGGAATAAAAAGAGTTTAGGGGTTGGAGAAGTAAAACAAAATAAAAATAATTTAAGAGAAACTGTTACCTTTAATTCGGGTAACTCCCTTTGGTTTGAACCAAAATGATTTCTTGAAGTTCCTTCTGAATAAGGTAAGGCTTCTAAGAAGAGGATAGGTATTTAGAGAGCTTAATTGGTCAGGGTTTGGATGGGACAAGGGGCTTGATAGGTGTGAGTAATGGGTTAGAAGTGGTGTCCTTTTATAAGGGAGAGGAGGGGCTCTTTAGGAAAGTTTGAAAATGTTATTTTACTATAAACTTATCTTCGGTTTCAAAAGGTCCAAAACTCATTAAAGTGGAATATAGGATGACTCATGTTCAAAATAAAATCATCCAATAATATTTTTATAGGTTTTGGATATTTTTTTAATATTTATAATCTTATTTATTTAAATCATTTATTAATGAGGTAAATACTACATCATTTTTGTGTCATAAATAATTTTATTTATTTGATGTCTAAAAATTATAAAAAAATACCATAATGTAGGATTTTTTTTTATATTTCCAGATAATATTTATAGTCTAAAGTATAAATTATATAACCCCATGTGAAAATTTATTTACTAAAAGATATTTGTTTATGTCATTTTTGCCTTTACTTTAAGTTAATTAAAATAGTGTCATTATCACTCATAAGTGGCTCCATGGGGTCATAAAATCGACCCAAAGATGCCAATGGTTGTCCATGACTCATACAATAAGGTTAAGACAAGTGTTAAGGTAATTTTTTATTATTATGATATTCTTTTTACCTTCAATTACCCTATTTACCTTTAACTGCGGTAAATAAAAGTCAAAAGTTACTATTCACCAAAAAAAATTTTCATCTTATTGAACCAAATTTTACTTACCAATAATAAACATTTATGTAATATTTTTGAAATTCAATTCACAGAATTGGTAAAATTTAATTTAAATGAAAAATTCAATTTTTTAACTACTACTTAGTGGTTTCACTATTCATCAAAATTGAGGTTTCTCAAAAAAATACCAAAAAATTCAGCCTAAGCTATATTTGATATTCTGAATTCAAAAATGATGTCTATTTTAACAAATTCAAAACATAGAAGTTGGATTAATTAATTTAAAATTAACTCCCCTTGTCAAAACAAATAGCATGTTTTTAAGAAATAATATCTATCAAAATATTGACACTTGTTTATGTCCAATTTCAAAGTGAAATTAATTCTAATGACCACCATTGGATTAAATGGTAAAAATAGTCTAATTAAACTTTAAAACTAATTAAAAATATAATATAACCATGTAAATAAATTATATTAAAAATCAAATTTGAATTAAAATACAGTATTTTTCACTATTAATTAAAAAAATAAATTTTATCTGAAAAATACCAAAATTTTAACCAAAGTGAATTTTGATGTCCCGATTCTAAAGAAGAATTTTATTTTGTCAAATATAACATATAAAAGTGACCAAAACTTTATTTTAAGAGAGTTCTCCATTAAAAGGTTGTAAATCAACCATTTAAAGTAAATTATGCTTAAAATTAGATTCATTCACATTTTAAGCTTCTAAATTTTATTGGATAAATGTAAAAACATTTAACAAACATGTATAATCATATTGTAGTTAGTTCTGTTCATTCCCACTAATACAACGGCTAGGCGTTAACTACCATTTAAAATAATAATATTATATTTTTAGTGTGCAACGTAAGATTTCAAAGAAACCCACTATTGCGTATCGGGTACTCCATCGATCATAGTAAACCCTTTAAAGTAAAATTATTATTTAATTCACAAATATTAATAAATATGAAAATTTACTATTTCTTTATTTACCTGAGATGTTACATCCTTCCCCCTTTTGGAAATTGCATCCTCACAATTTTATTCACTTATCAAATAAATGGGGGTATTTATCCCTCATAGAATTTTCAGATTCCCACGTTTCCTCTTCAGCCATATAGTTTTTCCACAAATCCTTTACCTAGTGAATTACCTTATTCCATAACAATTGCTCTCTATAGTCAAGAATCTGAACTGGTTGTTCCTCATAAGAGAGATTCTCTTCCAACTGAACTACCTTTGGACTTAAAACATGAGATTGATCTGGCATATACTTTCTCAACATTGAAACATGAAAAACATTGTGTACCTGGGATAAAGTTGGAGGCAAAGTCACTATTTATGAAACTGATCCAACTTTCTCCAGGATTTCATAAGGTCCAATGAATCTCGGACTCAACTTTCTCTTCTTACCAAAACACATCACACTTTTCCATGGAGAAACTTTGAGAAAGACATGATCACCTACCTTGAAAGAGAGATCCTTCCTCCGATTATACACATAAATTTTCTGCCTACTCTGAGCTGTTCTCATGTTCTTTTGAATCAACTGATCATTTTCTACCATCCTTCTACAAATTGTGGTCCCATCAGTTTCCTTTCACCTACTTCATCCCAAAAATCTAGAGTTCGACACTGCTTCCCATATAATACCTCAAATGGATTCATATGTATACTGGAATGAAAACTGTTATTATATGAAAATTAAACCAAATAAAGATGCTGGTCCCAACTTACCTGGTAATCCAGTGAACAATCACGTAGCATATCCTCCAAGGTCTGAATTGTTTGTTCTGACTGCCCATCTGATTGCAGATGAAAAACTGTACTAAAATTTAATTCAGTACCCAATGACTTCTGAAGGCCTTTCCAAAAGTTAGAAGTAAACTTGGGATCACGATCAAATACAATGGAGAGGGGAATTCCATGAAACCTAACTATCTCTTTAACATACAACCAAGAAAGTTGATCTAGAGACAAAGTATCTCAAATAGGAAGGAAATGAGCAAATTTAGTCAATTTATCAACAATAACCCAGATTTCATTATTACCTCAAGATGTATTAGGTAATCCCACAATGAAGTCAATGGATATATTTTCCCATTTCCACTCTGGCATCGGTAAAGACTGAAGCATTCCTTTCGGTAACTACCACTCTACTTTAACCTATTGACAAGTCAAACACTTCACAGTAAAGTCAGCAATATCTCTTTTCATTCTATCCCACCAGTAATACTCTCAAAGATCTCTGTACATATTAGTACTATGAGGATGAACTGGAAATGGGGAACTATGAGCTTCACATAACAACTCATTCTTAAAATGTGAATCACAAGGTACACATAACCTCTTTCCAAATCTCAAAACACAATCACTATCAAAGTTAAAATCAGGAAACTTACCCTTCTGAACCAACTCTACCTTTTTATGCAACTCACTATCTTCCTTCTGCGCTTGCTTAATTCCGTCTGATAGAGATGATCTCACTGACACCTGAAATAAAATAGAATAATTTTCAGCACCAAAAACTTCTATGCCAAAGTTCATCAAATCAAAAACCAAAGGATCTCGTTCCAAACGTATCATGGTTAATGAAGCATTACTTTTTCGACTCAAAGCATCAGACACTTTATTTTATTTTCCCAGATGGTAAAGGATCATGCAATAATAATCCTTGATTAATTCCAGCTATATCCTTTGTCTCATGTTCAATTATTTTTGAGTGAATATATACTTCAAACTTTTATGATCAGTATATATTTCACACTTTACTCCATACAAATGATGCCTCCAAATTTTTAAATCAAAAAAAAATGACTAATTGCAAATCATGTGTAGGGTAATTTAACTCATGAGGTTTCAACTGATGTGAAGTATAAGCAATTACCTGATCATTCTTCATAAGGACACAACCAAGTCCTTTCAATGAAGCATCACTGTAGATAACAAACTCACCATTTATGAAAGGTAGTGCCAAAACTAGAGCATTCACCAATATTCTTTTCAATTCTTAAAAAAAATCATCACATTCTTTTGTCCAAATGAACTTAACACCTTTTCAAGTTAACTTAGTCATTGTACTAGATAACAGTGCAAAATTATCAACAAACCTCCGATAATAGCCTACCAAACCAAGAAAACTATGGATCTCAGTTATATTTGTGGGTCTTGGGAATTCTTCAACAACTTTTGTTTTAGGGGGATCAATAGTTATGCCATTTTTTGAAACAATGTGACCAAGGAAAGAAATTTGTTGTAACTAAAACTCACACTTAATGAATTTCCCAAACAGTTTCTTTTTTTTAAGGTTTGAAAGACAACCCTTAAATGAATTTCATGCTTCTATTTACATTTATAATAAACCAAAATATCTTCAAGAAACACAACCACCATTTATCACCTGAGTCAACTTATCCATCACTGTAACAAACTGTTCAATTTTGATTCCGACCATCTCAGGTTGCTGATTTGGAAGGTTGTTTTCCTCCTGATGTCGTCCCAACATAGTTGTCTTGTTTCCTCTGCGGAAAACCATTCTGAACACAAAGATATATTAGGTGAAGCAACATGGTAATATGTAAATTCTATCATTTCAATATTAACATAAATTTATTTATGTACATTAATTTAACAATATCCTAACTCCTAAAGTTATCTAAACTGACCTCTGATACCAACTATAAGGACCCAACCTTAAACATCGCATAATCTTGAATTAAGTTAATAATTCATATTAAGGATCTTTTCAGGTTTAGAGTTTTAGAGAATTATTCCATTAATATTACATTACATTTCAAAAATTAAAAAGTAGACACATATACTCAGTTTCCATTTTTTTCAAAAAATAAAAACTCTTAAAAAAAGATTCATGTCTAGTTCCATGTTTTAGACAACATGAATTTTCCTTGATCCCTTCCTTGACCCTATTCCACTTTATGTCTTGTGAAAAACATTTCAAAAACTTGGGATGAGCATAAAAAATTCAGTAATGGATACACAAAGAAGGAAAACTATTAATTTTTCAAAACAACAAGTAAACCATGAATACTTTATCATAAGTAATAATTTTCACCTTTATGAAGTAGTAAATACTATTCACTGAATAAAAGATCATTTTATACCCTTTTTTAACCAAAATATTACCATAAAACCCATATAAAGAACACAAAACATATAAAGGTAACTTGGGACATAAACATTCTTAAATGGAATAACCATACGGTCGACTTCCACACATATCACTAAATGGAATAGCCATACGACTGGCTTCCATACCCAACTCATTGGATGTTATAACGTAACCACCCATACTAGTTTATCACAACACCACCCATTATTTGGTTTACCATGTAACCACCCGTCAAATGTCCAACTTCCATTATAAAATGATAACACATACAAAAAATATAAAGGAAAGAAAACATTTCCACATTTCAATTACAATATATCACATAAATATATTGAAATAAAAAATCCATTATCAAAACCATTTTCAATACCAAAATACATAAAAGAGTATATGGTATTTATTTTCCTTTTAAAAACATTCCGGTTTTTTAAGGAATCCAAAGAGAAAATAATACTCGCAGTGGCAGAAAGGTCGTTGTCACCACTTACGTTAAAAGAAACATTCCTTTTTTTCATTTAGTAAAATTCTTCATAGAAAAATATTCCCTTTGAAAATTCATAGGTGTTTATACAACGTATAAAATAAAGTCATGTATTAAAACAAAATATGCCTCAATGAAAGGAGATTGAGACGAAGACCCTTACAAAGACCATTTTTGTAAATAAAATAGATAGGTTATATGTATTCACTATGAGCACACATAAATCAAGTATAAATACATGATAAGATATAAAAATTTATTTCTCACATAATTAAAGAATGACATAAATAAGAAAGATAAGATCAACCCAAAGAATGGGAATTGGGTTAAGAAGTTCCCTTACCTCGTGTCCAACTTGACCCGTTCGTTCTTTAATCTCCTGAATAATAAACTAAAGTTAATTTATACTTGATTAATAACATTTTTCAAGTTTATTATTCATTTTATATTACTTATTACCATGTTATAAACATTATGTAATCATTTAAGTCAATAATGGTCGTTTTGTCGATATTTGGTACTTGAGTCAAAAATGAAATTCTTATAAGTACAAGTTGTTCAAGTGGTTAAAGTTCCATTATCTCCAGAATGATATTAATGATTTAGATATCATATATATCTTATATATACAGTATATATATGTATTTATAATAGTATATAACATTTGGAGATAAGAAATGAAATGCACCGTTCCTGGAGACGGTAAGCCGTACGTACGCATAAACACTAATTTAATTTACATTTATTATTTTAATGGAATTAAAAGATAATGATACATAGGTATATTATAATTATAGTAAAATATCATATATAATATCATTAACTCCATCCTTCATACGTCCCACATAATTCATTAATGAGTCATATCACTTTGAGGGGGCGGTAGTCCACACTTCCTAAAATGAAATTATCTCGTTTACCCATTATGGAAACCATAAAGGTATGCTATAAATGAAAAATATAGAAGAATAAATAAAACATAAAAATAATATATATCATATATAAATATAGTTCTATCATAATTTCCACCATGGTATGTGGTAGGAGATAATTGAACAATCATCATTTCGTGAGGCGTTAGTTTTCCATCCACAGAAACATTATGTTCTTTACCCATTAGATTGAGGTGTGTGTAAGTGTAGTTTGAATCCTTATAATAAAAAAATCCTAGTATATTTAGGATACTGGTGTTTTTATAAAATAAAGGAATAAAAATATTTTAAGGGTTGGAGAAATAAAATAAAAGAAAATAATTTAAGAGAAACTGTTACCTTTAATTCGGGTAACTCCCTTTGGTTTGAACCAAAAGGACTTCTTGATGTGCCTTATGCCTAAGGTAAGGATTCTTGGAGGAGGAGAGGTATGTAGGGAGATTAATTGGGCAGGGTTTGGACGAGACAAGGGGCTTTAGAGGTGTGAGGAATGAGTTAGAAGTGGTGTCCTTTTATAAGGGAGAGGAGGGGCTCTTTAGTAAAGTTTGAAAATTTTATTTTAGTATAAACTTATCTTCTATTTTAAAAGGTCCAAAACTCATTAAAGTCAAATATAATATGACTAATGTTAGAAATAAAATCATCCAAAAATAATTTTACATGTTTTGGATATGGTTTTAATATTTATAATCTTATTTATTTAAATCATTTATAAATACTGCATCATTTTTATGTCATAAATAATTTTATTTATTTGATGTCTAAAAATTATAAAAAAATATGATAATGTAGGAAATATTTTTATCATTCCAAAGAATATTTACAGTCTAAAAGATAGATTATATAACCCCATGTAAAAATTTATTTACTAAAAGATATTTGTTTATGTCATTTTTGCCTTTACTTTAAGTTAATTAAAATAAAGTGTCATTATCACTCATAAGTGGCTCCATGGGGTCCCAAAATTGACCCAAGTATGCCCAAAGTCGGCCATGACTCATACAATAAGGTTAGGACAAATGTTAAGGTAATTTTGTATTATTATGATATTCTTTTTTTTCTTCAATTACCCTATTTACCTTTAACCGCAGTAAATAAAAGTTAAAAGTTACTATTCACCAAAAAAATATTTTCATCTTATTGAACCACATTTTACTTACTAATAACAACCATGTATGTTGGATTTTTGAAATTCAATTCACAGAAGTGGTAAAATTTTATTTAAATGAAAAAGTCAGTTTTTTATCTACTACTTAGTGGTTTCACTATTCATCAAAAATTGAAGCTTTTCAGAAAAATTCCAAAAATTCAGCCTAAGATATATTTGATAATCCGAATTAAAAAATGATGTGTATTTTACCAAATTCAAAACATATAAGTTGGATTAATTAATTTGAAATTAATTTCCGTTGTCAAAACAAATAGTGTGTTTTTAAGAAATAATATTTATCAAAAGATTGACACTTGTTTATGTCCAATTTCAAAGTGAAATTATTTCCAATGACCACCATTGGATTAAATGTTAAAAATATAGTCTAATTACACTTTAAAACCAATTAAAAAGGTAATATAACCATATAAATAAATTATATTAAAAAGCAGATTTGAATTAAAATACAGTATTTTTCACTATTCATTTAAAAAACGAATTTTATCAGAAAAATACCAAAATTTTACCCAAAGTGAATTTTGATGTCCCAATTCTAAATAAGAATTTTATTTTGTCAAATAGAACATATAAAAGTGACCAAAACTTGATTTTAAGAGAGTTATCCATTAAAAGGTGGTAAATCAACCATTTAAAGTAAATTATGCTTAAAATTAGATTCATTCACATTTTAGGCCTCTAACTTTTATTGGATAAATGTAAAAACATTTAACAAACATGTATAATCATATTTTAGTTAGTTCTATTTATTCCCACCAATAAAACTACTAGGCGTTAACTACCATTTAAAATAATAATATTATATTGTTAGTGTGCAACGTAAGATTTCAAAGAAACCTATTGTTGCGTATCAAGTATGCCATAAAACATAGAAACTACTTTAAATTAAAATAAATATTTAATTAAAAAATATTAATAAATATCAAAATGTCATATTTCTTTATTTAGCTGGGATGTTACACCATTCTTCGATGTATAATACGGAAGGTGGCTTCCTTATGATCAGGGTCGGCCAAGACGGTGGATATGTTATCCAATGCATTGGAATGAGTATTATGTGATTGAGGGATATAATGAATTGTGGTCTCAAAGGGGAACTTTTCCATCATTCCCCTGACGTAGCCAGTGAGGGGGGACAGTTCCTCCTTTTTGATGGCATATTCACCATTGATCTGCTTATCACCAACTTTGAATATCCTTCGATGTTTAGGTAGGCTATTTATAGCTACATGGATAGCTCTAATAAAGTTATGAGAGCTTGGTATTCAACCTCATTATTTGTGAAGCCTTTAGATAACAAGAAAGAGTAGGGAAAGACTGCCTTGTTTGGAGAGACGAATACAATCCCCTGACCAACCCAATTATGTTTTGGGTTTTCCATCCTTTTGCTGGAAGGACTCTGGGAGGCGCCATTAAAATACATCTCCCATGTTTCAGGAGTATCATGGGTATAGAATACCTCTTCATCGGGGAGCTTGGTGTCCTATGGTGTATTTTTCGTTGCAAGATGTGCTTCCAGGAAGTTAGCCAGGGATTTCCCTTTCACATACTTTTGGGATGTGAACTGGATGTCATATTGCTTTAGAATGACCATCCATCAAGCCAAGTTCCTTGTCAACATAGGGTGGCCAATTATTTACTTTAGTGGATCAATATAAGATAACAAGTTGACTTCGTGGTGCTGCAAGTAATGCCTCATATTTTTTACTATGAAAATGAGTGAAAGGAAATTCTTTTCAACATCATAATATCGTGTCTCAATACCTAGAATGGTCTGGATGAGGTAATAGAGACTATTATCACTTACTGCATAGTTCTTTTGTGTGAGGAGGGAACAAAATGAGCATTCCATGGTGGCCACATATAAGATGAGTGGCCTCCCTTCCATCGGAGGCATCAAAACTGGTGGGTACAGAAAGTACTGCTTGAGACTTTTAAAGGCCTTTTGACAGTCATCGTCCCATTGGTAGGAGAATCCCTTTTCTAGTAGCCTCATAAAGGGGATATATTTTCTGACTAGGTTGGCTATGAATCTCATAATGCAGGCGAGGTGACCTTGGAGTCCCCTTAGTTATTTCAGATTTATGGGGGGAAACATTGCTAGAATAACACTAGTTTTATCTAGGTCTACCTCAATACCGTGATGGCATACCACAAAGCTGAGAAACTTACCTAATGTCACCCTGAAAGCACACTTTAGAAAATTGATCTTTAAACTATGTTGTCCCAGCATGTCGAAGATTTCTCGGAGGTCTGTAAAGTGATCACATCACTTTCAGGATTTAATAACCAAGTCGTTAACATAACACTCAGCTATCCTTCCTATAAATGGATTAAAGATGCGATGCATGGTGTGGTGATTTGTGGATCCCACATTCTTTAATCCAAATGGCATGAACTGATTGCAGAATATCCCTTGAGGCACTCTGAAGGCAGTGGATTCTACATCATCATGGTCCATCTTGATTTGATTATACCTTGAGTACCCATCTATGAAGGAAAGGGCCTGGAAGATATAAGTCATGTCGATCAAGAGTTATGTGATCGGAAATGGGAAATTATATTTTTGGAAATGCTAATTAAGGTCTCTAAAATCAATGTAGACCCTAATATTCCCATTATTCTTTTTAATAGGGAAGATGTTGGAAATCCATCTTGGGTACTGCACTTCCTGGAAAAAATTGGATTTGATTAATTTGTCAACATATACCTCTACATATTTATCATGAGAGGGTTTCATCCTCTTGGATTTCTGATTGAAGCCTCAATTCTCATCAAGTAGTCTGATATGGTGCACAAACATATCTGGATTCAGTTCGGGAATCTTCGTATAATTCCAGGAAAACAAATATCGGTTCTTCTTTAGAAATGAAATGTACATCTCTTGTTCTTCAGGGGGAATGGTGGGACTAATCGGAGCAGGTCATGGATCTTCTTCTATTCCCAAGTTTATCTACCAAAGCTCAACTATGGTGGTGGAAACACCTACCTCAAATGTTGGAGGATAATTACTGTGATCTTCCTCATATTCTTCCATCTTTGAGTTTGTGGAGACATCTTTGGGAGAGGATGGAAACCTGGGGGCCTTTCCGTCACTATCAAGGTAAGGGAGTCCATGAGAAGAAACATCATCACCCCTTATCATCTGAGTCGCTATATATATATGCAAGATTTTATTGTCACCGAGGACATGAGATTCTTGGACCTCTATAATTGGATCTGATATTTTGAGCATGTTTATAGGGAACGCATAATCATCATCGAAAATACTTTAGGGATTTTCAAGGGTAGTCCCAAAGCCATTGGGAGCTACAACCTATATATCTTCATCCTCCATTTTTTAAACTACCATTCTTGTAGAAGTATAATTCATTATATATGGATCCACAAGCCTCAAAGGGGGATCTTTCACCATGTATCATTCCAACCTTTCCATTAATGGGGTACCTCAGACATCGATGGAATGTTGAAGGTATCTTCAGGTGGATATGAATCCAGAGCCATCCCAGTAGGACATTTTAAGTGGTTTCTTGCTGGATTACCATAAACTCAACATCTGATGTAACATCCCCAAACTGGGCTGTGATATTTATTTTACTAAGAGATTTTTTCTCACTCTTATCATACCCCTAGATGGTTAAATTTGTAGGGGATAATTACCCTTCACCATACCCCAAACATCAGAGATTTTGGGTTGGGATGAGATTGATTCTAGATCTATTATCGATCAACAACCTTTGGAAATAAATGTTATTGGGTTTTCCCATGATATAAAAGGGTATGATATGCCATTTGATGGCCTCCTTCTAGTCTTGATCAACAAACAAGATGGCGACATGACATCCTAAGAACATAGTCTCCACTCAATAGGCCTCAGCTGCAATGACTTCTATCTCAAATTCCTGTGGGTTCTAATGTGGTTCAAAAAGTGCCTCCCAGAGTTCTTTTGAAAGATGAACCACTTCAAGTATTGAGAGCTTGGATGGGACTATATCTATCTATTTCATAATATCGTACTTTTTCACTAGAATCTGACACTTCCTGATATGGGGCTGCTCTTGGAAATGCAGCTAAGGGGATGAATCATTTGGTTTAGGAGCTGAAGAAACTAAGGTAGATGGAATTAAAGATTGTGAGGAGGTTTAGGGAGTATCCTCTACTAGTGGTTTATGCCACATCGGCCTTCCCCATTTCCTGGTTTGATCAGATTGAACCCCCACTAAGCGGTCATGCAAGACAATCGGATGTTGGTGACTGTTGGAGGGTTCTGAGACACCTACTTTCCTCATTTTAACCTATTGAAGCACTTTCCCACAAGTCTCAGCTACATATATATCCTATGTGGGGACATGATTGGGATATTGAGTCCGATGATGTTTATGTTGTCCCCTGTATCCTCAGCTCTAGTGCATGCGACCTCCTGTTCCCTTATTATATGTAGGAAAACCATATTTTGGGTTGTACTCATCATCCGAAAAGGGGTTCATCAAGCGTATCATGTTTAAATAACCAAATATGAGCTCTTTGTCTGATGAAGATTCCATTTGGTGGGGTAGTGTCCATGCCATAGATGTCACAGGGAAGAAATCTACAAGAGTTAGAGATTTCTTTGGAGGAGAATATGATTCTTACTCTTCTATTTCTTCCTACTTCTGGTGGTCACACCCACCCTTGGGAGTCACATAAATTTTTTTCTTTTTGGGTGGTGGAGCTATTGTGAGTTTGAAAAAATATGACTTCAGAGCGCCATGAGATCGATCAATTATTTTCCGATTCATCCAGTTTTCAAAATTTTGTACTCACCTGGCAGGAACTTTCTACCATCCTTCCTTTTATTCTGACCGAGCGATAGTTATTCAAGACACCTACTCTGGGAAGTTTTCCAACATTACCTCTCTAGAGTTGTCCATTCCTTGAAGGACACCCTTGAAGATGAAATAATTATGGATATTATGACCCAACCTTCTATAAAAAGGGAATTAGTCGGGATGGTCAGTGAGGTTGACTTGATCATGCCTTCTGGGTTGGGGGAGTGTGAGAAAGTTATTATCCATGAATTATAAGAAATAACGGGTGACTTGTTCATTTTAGAAGGAATATATTTTTTTCATCCGTTCCTCAAATACTAGGTGGCCTGATTTCTCCATACCTTTGGTCGGGGGAGATTTTGTGGTTGACATCGCTCAACATGAGGTGCTAAGCGGTTCAAATATTTCCTAGGAACTTGTATGGGCACCACTATGGTATTGATATTGATAACTACAACTTTTTATCTACCTATATTTCCCCCCTATGTTTTGGGAATGAGTTGAGACTTAGATCAGGTTCACTGAATAGCCTTTTCAAGACGTTGTGTTTTTTCTGCAAACTCTCTAAATCCACTTGGATACTTCATGGGGATTAAGGGAATCTGCAACTCATCCCTAATATTTTCAGCATAGAGTTATTTTTGTTTCTCCTATGAGTATGTTGAGTGAATTGGTCAAACCCTTCCACCTTTCTATGAAGGTAGACACCCTCTTATTCTCATCCTGTTTGTAGTTTTTCAGGTTGACCATCATTATCTTCCTCAGTATCGAACTAAATGGGTAAAGGAACTGACGATGAAGGTCTTCCTATCTTGTAACATATTCTATTGGTAGACTACTATACCAAAAAAAGGTTGGCCCTGTTAGATCCTGTACAAAACACCTCATCTTTGTTACCTTTTGTTGATCTTGGGGACCCATCATTGGCCCACATCAGGACACGAAGTGTGTGAGATGATGCTCAGGGTCTTTTGCACCATCAAAGGTAGAAAAGGTAGGGTTTTTGAAGTTATGCAGAGGTGAATTATCATTCAACCATTCAGGATATAACTTTATTTCAGGATGCAGAGGTGCACATTTCCCCTCTACAGTTTCTGTTATATTATCCAAGGATTCAATAGAGGTAAGTAGATATAGGGGTGCTGTTATTTGAGATGCCTCCCATCTATAGGGAGTGGGTAGGGGCCGATTATGTGGTCCCACTTTAATCTCCCACTGATCCTTGATTTGACATATGGCCGAATGATTTCCCTAGAGAGGGAGAGGATATTTCCACAATAGAGGGGAGTCTCAATCATTTTCAAATTCCTCATTTATGTAGACTAGTTTTATAGATTTGGATCCAACCTGATATTCATATATTTCTCTTACTATAATATCATCCATGGGAGGGAGAATATTCGCCTCTTGATGGAGACGATACCCAGTGAGAATATTTCCCCTGAGTAGCTCTTCATTGAGTTGTTAGAGAGATTATATTTCACTCTCATATTGTGAAAACTATTCTTCCATAGAGGGAAACTAAGATGAAGTTGCATCTTTCCCTTTATCGTTTCCAATATTTCACTAAGGAGGCAACACCTCATTATTTTGAAGTGCCAAATTTTAGAGCCTTCATTGGCTCTAGGTGTGCACAACCTCATTTGGTGCATCCAGATCACCCCCTCCTAAGGTACATTTTCTATATTGCAGAATTCTAAATCCACATATTGATCAATGTATTCCATGTTAACAGTGATGAAATTCATAGAGTCATATCAAGAAATGGTGGTCATTCCATTGCTTTCCATGCAACAATCCGATTATGCAAATCTTCTATCAGGGTCATTATTCGAACCCTTGTCCATATTGGGACGTTTTGGCATGCGACCTTGGTGGGGTATGATTTCCTTCTCCATACGTTCCTATCTTCTTGGTTTATGAATAATGACCTTGAGGGAGTTTTTGGTAGTGATTACTGAGAGATCCCCAACCAACAAAGGTTTGTCACGTGGTGGGAGGAACATGTGGGATGTTAATCATTGATTTCTTCCTCCCAACCTAGAGAACACTAATTCTCTATACGTTTTTAATGATGATGAAAATTCCCCATCCCTAGAGGGTGGGGGTCATTTGGGGATGCCATTATCACTGGTTGGTCCTATTGTTGAGGATCCAATGACTCTAGTCGAGGAGCTGATGATTCCTGGGACGAATGTGAAGATATAAATGCACCTAGTCCAGTGGGGTGGGGATGATCTGAAATCATTTATAATGTATCTAGGGCCTTCTAAGGGGATAATGAATCTAGATATGGTGATTGAGATATAAATTCTCTGAACCCTATTGGATGGGTTTCACTTGCGTCTTTCGAAGGTATGTCCTGAATCCTCTTAGGAATTGACAACCTGAGGGGTGGAGGTGGCGGTAGATGTTCTCCTATCCCAAGGGGATGAGTACTCTCCTGAAAAAACTCTATGGAAGTTACTACTATAGTCTCTGTGATGTGGTGAAGTTGTGATCATGTGGGATCTAGGTGTGATGACAACCCATGGTGAGAGTTATTCCCTATGGGAAGTTGTCTGGGTGATCGCAACTTCGATTTCCATGTTTGAAATGTTGTCTTATTATCTTGAGGGGTCCAATTTTGAATCCTATTGGATATCCACCCTCCCCATCTATGGTTTTTGGGAACTGTTGAAGTGAGGTTATTCTGTTGTAGTGACTAACTAGCTCGAGCATTACCTGGTTCCCTGATTTTTCCAGAGGATATAACATTATAGGATTCCATATCTAGAGGGATCTATTGTTCTAGGGGAGTAGAAAAGTGTAATTCTCCATAATTTACCCATCCCCGAATGCAAATGCCTAATGTGGCTTTGAAGATCAGCTGTTGAAGCATCATGATGAAATAGTGGCAAGCGCGTTGCTGATTTTCACTGTGCTTTTCTGGTTTTGGATCCCAATCCATGGAGATAACAGCTAGGTCAAGATAACAATAGTGTATTTTTATTGTCTGAAGGCGGAACTTGTATCCTATATAAGGGAGATATCAATCCTTCAGTCACTGATGAGTATCCCACATATTCTGGCATAGATAAGGAATGCACTTCTTTTCTAGATCGTCTGGGATCTCATAGGTGGAAGTAGCGAGGGTCCAAAACATGATGGAGTGGTTGTTTCTAGATAACTCTCTCCATATATCGATTTCGGACTCCTCCTCATCAGAATTACATACCCCCATCTAATCATACCATAGAATATGGATCTGATGGTCACATGCTGATAGGAGTGGAGTGCTGTTGGAAGTTGATGGGGAACTATATATAGTCGACCCTAGTGTTTTTAGTACCTATCTATATGAAGGTGTCAGTGTTTGGTTCACCTCTCCATAATAAGGTGTCTGAAAAAAGGTAGGATTTCCTTTCCCATGGGAGATATCTCCATGGGTAGGTTGACCATGATGGATGTTAGGA
Source organism: Viscum album (assembly GCA_963277665.1). NCBI lineage: Eukaryota > Viridiplantae > Streptophyta > Magnoliopsida > Santalales > Viscaceae > Viscum > Viscum album. Next base: position 629,743,407 of record OY728130.1, on the reverse strand, counting down.
TTAGAGTCCCTACAATCCATCTCCACACTACTACGAAGAGAACTATCAAGGTAATGAACAAATTATTCTTCCACTTCAATAGAAGAGTCGACAAACCCTTGTGGTGTTGAGAATGTCTCTCAAACAACCTCAAGGACACTGGCATTGATCAAATTAGGAATATGATCCATGTTCTACATCATGGATGGAATATGATGACCTGCCTTTTATGATTGCACATGGATATGAGTCTGATGTGTGACGGTTTTCAGAACATGTATATAACTGTCTAATGTTTTGGGAGTATGAACCCACTACTAAGAAGTTATTGGAATATGTCGATAAGATGTATCATTATTGATAGTGATATGAGCCTGTCCAGAGGCATGTTCCATTCTCACTTGGTGAGCCTAAGTCAATATGGGAGTATGATCTCGATCTTGAGCCTTTGGGATATGCTACTGGTCTTTCTTGGAAGGAGTATGAGCCTACCCCAAGGCATGTTCCACTCTCACCTAGTGATCCCCAGTTGGAATAGGAGTATGATCCTAGTCTGAATATGCATTCCTTGCCAGAATATGCCAACGGACCTCCGAAATGGGAGAAGGAATATGAGCCTCCTCTTTTATTGCCTTGGAATGATGCTGGCACAATCGTTCATCAGTAGAAGTTGGGATATCTTCCTTGATTTCTTGATCTACTGGAGTATGCCTGGCAGATTCACTGATAAGAATATGAGCATGTCCCGAGGCTTGTGCCACTCTTATCTGGTCAGCCTCAGATAGGATGGGGATATGTGCCTGATCCTGGGCCTTTGGAGTATTCCACCGGGATTTTTCGACAGGCATGTGCCCTTATAACAAGGTGTGAGATTCTCTCACCCAGTGGGCTCCAGTTGTAATGGGATTATGATCCCGGTCTGATGCCTCTCCCTTCATCGAAATATATTGATAATACTCCTAGGTAGGAGCAAGAATGTGCACTTTCTCTGGTACAACCACTTGATCATGATGATCAGAGTATTGAGTTGTCCTGGATGTAGGGATATGAATATTCACCTATCCCTTTATCTATAACAATTCTAGAATATACCGGAATATCTCTTTAGTTGTTTCTAAAATATATTGACATTTTAGTAGTGTGTGTATGGATATAAGACTACACATTTTCCATCTCCATTATCTATTTATGTATATCTTCAATTGAAGTAGAGATATGTGCCCACTTATTTCCTCCATATGCCATCAGAGTATTATGCTGGACTTCATGCATGGGGGTAGAAGTATGATCCTCCCCCATAGTTGTCGTGGGAATATGCCCATCAATTAGTTTTGAGCGGGTAGGGATATGAGCCATCTTGCTGGTTCCTACCAGAGTATGCCAGCAGACATCATTAGTAGGAGTGGGAGTATGAGCCCTCTCCTGAATGTCCAATGTTATACTCCCCTAATGAGTCTTCCTTGGATCCCAAGAATGGGCATCAGAGGCAGATGTGTGTTGTATGGTACCCCCAACATGCGACTGATGGGTACCAGGGGGATGATGCTAGCAACGACGGTTAGTAGGTTCCCTCCTCGGTGGCACCTAAACCAGAAGGGATCTATATTATGCTTCTTGGTCCACCTTCATTAGATATGGAAGGTGGTGGTTGTCTCACTCTGGGGATATGCTCCTGAAGCGGTTGGTCATAGCGATGGGGGATACTGGCTTAGAAGAAACCATTACTGGGTGATGTAGGATCACCAGTTGTCATGCTTAAAGAATATCATGGGTAGCTTCCATGGTTAGTATTTAACCATGTCGGCGGTACTCCCATATCATCGTATTCACTACCTAGTATTGAAGCTATCTGGTAGGTGAGATTTATTTACGACCCACCAGGGTCATAATAGCAGATGAGGTACCAGAATGAGTGTTGTCAGATGAAGACATTCTCTCGAGTCAGGAGTCTATCGATGAGATAAGTATCTAAAATCATGCATACAATAAGGAATAAAGATACCAATCAACTCTATATCATAGGAATGAAAATTATCAATCATACATGCATGGTTAACACAATTTTCCTATATTCCCTTTCTGACCATTCTGCTCACATGGACTTGTTAGCACGAGGATGGACTTATAGGATTCCCAGTTTAAGTTGGTCTTACTACTCTGTTTGTATATATGGTCTGTAATAAAATGTATCCTAATAGGTTCACATTGAGCTTGTCAGTGTTTCTTGCATATAGGGGGTAATCAACATGGCTCGATAGATTATAACCTAATCATTTGTTATTAGAGAGATTCACATCGGGTTCACTATTTTTATTTCATCAGGTTTTGGATGGGGAACATGGAATGGAATTTCCCTTGATGTTTTGATTGAGGGGTATTTTATGGACGAACTCAATCATGTGTGTCGGGTCTGCCATTTGTTCCGTCTTTCCTAGAAACTCCCAACGGTTCCCTTATCCATAACTAGGTACAGGCCTAATCTCCAAAGGCCAGTGGACATTTGGGTTTTCAGGAACAACAAATCTTTGGGACTCACATTGGTCTAGAGGATGGGAGTTCGGGATCATCAAACCCTTTTGGGGGAAATTATTGCCTACTATGAGACTCTCTTATATATTTAAGACATGTTTATGAATCTATTCCTAATCCCAATATGGGACTTGGTTACCCAAACGAAATTACTATAGGTTAATTCTATTTTATATGCACAAGACTATGATCTCTTGGGTGAGTCCATCTATATGTATCCAAGGTTATTCATCAATCTTTGTTAACAAAAAGTTTCTTATGCACTGAAGTTATATAACCAATTGTTTCAGGATTTTCTCCCATATGAGGAGGTGTTTCATATTCCGAGGATGGGATTGAGCCAGTATAAGGAATATTATGTATCTTAGTTATTGCAGGAATAAAAATACATATAGTTTGTTTGACCCATGCAGTTTAATTTCATGAGGGAGGACTCATGTTTGGGTACTGAGATGCCATGTATTTGAGCTTGAATCTCAGGGATACATTCTATGTATCCAGGTTGAGGCAGGAATTAGATTCATCATAGTTTGGATGATACTAGGGATTACATACTGAAGCTGTCCTTATAACCCTGAGGTATATAGTGCAAATGACATGATCAGTACAATCCCCTATTCCCACATGATCCATTCTTATTATGAGAAACAAGGGGTAGCAAGTGATCAACACCGTTGCTTCAGATAAAGGGGATTAGATAACAAGATTGATTTGGATGATCAATATGGATCTTGAACCATGGGGGGAGGTGGCCTACATATCCTGAATGTGGAAGGATTCAATGTTTTCATTGTTCCCTTTATGCTGGGGCTTAAAAACCGAAGTTTTCCTAGATCATGGAGATTTATAATACCTAATGAGGTATTCATTGCATCCCCTAAGCTCACATGAGCTATGATCGGTGTGAGAAATAGGGAGGAGTAGATGATCAGACTCATGGACTATGGATATGAGACCTATGTATTGGTAAATTCCTTTGGGTGTTTGGCATAGAGCTCGGGATTTATGAAGGCATTCTATGTATCCAAATTATGGTGGGAATTAGAGTTCTCGTAGTTCATGTTTTTTGGGGATTACACACTAAGGCTTACCTACTAGTCTAGGCTTAAAAATAGAGTATAGGAAATATCATCAAGTCCTAGGATTCCCTAATGACATGGACTTCTTGTTTGGAGGTTGTCGCATGACCCAGTTGGCATGTCTTGGGAGCCATCATATGACCTTTCTTGACACGTATGGGGGGATTTGTGAGAGTCATTATGGAATAGTCTGAGAGGCATCACGTATCTTGGTATAAATCTCAGGGAGACATCTTGGAACCCAGCCAACACATCTATAGGGCACCACGAGGCTCAAATAATTTTCCTAGAGAGTTCCGTGAGGTCTTGACTGTCATGTCCTGATGATTTTGCGAGACTCGACTGACATGAGATGGTGTCGTTATATGATTTAGGAGACATATCTAAGGGATGTATCAAGTCTTGGGTGATGGACCCAGGGGGTCTAAAAGATCAAAGTGGTGCCCATAGGAGAGTCATGTAACTTGTCCTGGCATGTATGGAGTATTCTGTGTTCCCCAGGTGGCATATTGAAGGAGTGTCATGAGATCTGGGAAAAGTGTCCTGGTGTTGTCATGTATCTTTGAATGACACATGAGAAGAACATGTGGGGAAGTGAGCATGTCTTTCACTTAATCTTTTCACCTTGGATCTTGGTTCTCACCTTTATATTGTGATTAACTTGATTTTGTTCAGTGTCATTTGTCTTGAATCTCGCATGATCCAGTGAGTTTGAAGGATTTCCTTCACATAAACCACTATAAGCCATTATAGTGACCTATGAATGATCACGTGAAGTGATTTATGCCTATCACATGAATACTACAACTTCATGCTGGTATATTACCTGACATAAAGTTGGGAAGTCACGTGATTTCTCTGAGAAGTCCCTAGAAGTCGAGAGCCAAATCCTACAGAGTTTGGGCGTCCGATGTATGTAATCATGGTCAAGAATCCAAACATTTATTCATGTTAGTTAATGGAATTTATAGGCCTTTCCACTTATATAATCATCAGTTTGTGCAGCATATATGGTGCGAGTCCAAGCTAGATCCAACGAAGGGGCCTAGCGCCATGCAGTTTTTGCGAGTCTCTTCCATGGAATACTTCGGGAACATCACCTAATATTTAGTGATCATGAGTATCATCCATCAACCCTTCCTTTATAATATTATTTTTTTATTATTAAATACTTTTTTGATCATGAATACATGTTGAAGGACCTTTCTATTATCACGTTGACATGTCCAAGGGTCCTCATGAGATCTGAGTGCCTGTTGGAAGGCACTCGTGAGACCTCAGGTGGGTCTTGCGGGACAATGTTGCGGATGCTCTGGGTGCATCACATGCCTTTTAGCAACTGTGAGTACCTCTCACCTCCTCCCATTTTATCCCCTTTGTTTTTATGTGACAAAGATTGGGATTCATATGGAATTTCATGAGTGATATTGAGGGAATTATTCTATTTTTTTGTGATGCATCGTGTGACTAGTATGGGGGTGCATGGGAATTTCATGGAAAAGTCCTAGAGATGAGGATGACAAGACAAAGGGATTTTGTGAGGTGAGGTGGGCATGTCACTGAGGACTCATGGTTCTGTCAGGGGTGCACTGCATGTCTTTCAACAATTGTGAACTCCTCTTACCTCCCTCTATTTTATCCCCTTTGTTTTATCCTACAAGGGTTAGGGATCATGTGAGTTTTCACGAGTAATATCTATGTTTTTAATCGATTTCTAAATGATGTATTTCTTGACCAATATGGGTCATGTGGAGAGTTTGCAAGAATGTAGCGGACATGTCTATCTGTTTTTCCTTAGAGCATCCCAGAGTTGTCTGGACACTCTCGAGGAATTCCATGTGGTGAGGCTGACAAGACAGAGGGACTATTCGAGGTGATGCCGAGGTTTTATAGTGCCTCAAAGATATCTTGGGGTGAACTTCACACGTCTCTCAGCAACCGCAGACCCCTCTCACCTTAAACCATTTATCTCATTAATTTTTTGTGATGAAGTCTCAGAGGTCTTGCAAGTTGGCTTGAATATCATCAAGGGATTTTATTCTTCCCAATAATTATTTGTCACATGATCTTTTCAACCAATGGGGGTCTCTCTCTTTGAATATCATCCCTCTTTATTTTTAAAGTATTTTGGGTGGTTTTTAGGCACTTTCCAATAAAAAACTATGTGACCTGGGGGCGCTCATTAGATTTTCTAGGGGGCCTTCGCAAAAGCAGGTAGGTTTGTTGAAGGGGGATGGGGTATACACTATGCGTGGAGCCTTAGCATGACCTTGACATGATCAAATGATCATGATTACCTCAGAGACTCATGTGACCCATGGGTTTTCAACCATTATTATCTTCATTTTCTTTTATGGGAAAATAATATCCATATCCAGGTATTTATTCCTTTGTGATTTTTCCAATGTTTATTTGAAGGGTGTCAATAGATGCAACATATCTTTAATTGAAAATAGAAATTGTTTCATCCTTTACTTTCAAAATTTTTTGTGAGAGTTTTGGATATGCAAACCCTTTTAGAAAATGAATCTTCCATAACATCAAACCCTTCTTCCAACTATAATCTTTCATACTGAAAACCCTTTATGCCTCCAACAATGCATTTTACCACTTATTTGGGGATGTTCTTAAGATATTATTTAAATAAAAAATTAATATCACTCAGTGATACATAATAATAAAATATATAGAAGGATTCATTAGAAGAATCATAATCAATAGAATTATTGTAACACATACCACTTTGATTTCCCTTAGTTAGTGTGTCTCTGCCTTTACTGCAAGATTCTTCTTCAGCTTCCTTTCCCGTATCTACTTGTTGTTCTTCCAAGTCTTGGAAAAAATATCCATATGATGTATATCACTCATTTAATAAAATATATAGTTTATAAAGACTCACTTGGATATTTAGAAGGTACCATACTCTGATACCACTTATAGAGGTGCACACCAGATTAATCCCTAAGAGGGGAGGGGTGAATCAATGGTTTATTTTTATGAATTCCTTTTCATTCAAATTCAACCTCTCAAAATTGTTAAGGTTCTAAATCCACTCAATGATATATCAAAATCTCACTTCATATATAGGAATTATAGGTGAGATCAAAACACACAGTATCTATAATTTTTGGATGAAAGGCCTACTCATTTCTATGTTGGTTATACCCCCAACATGGAATCTCTACTATAATATTTTTATCAATTAAAATGATTGATATAGAATCACACTGTATATTAACTCTTGAATCCACGTAGGAGGTTATTTATATTGTATCACACAATGTTACCCAAATTTTTACTAACCTACTCTAGAATCCCACTAGAGTCTTATCCTGCTTCCAGCTTCAACCGAAAGACTTCTTATTCTTTGACTCCAACCGAGAGACTCCTTCTACTTTTATCTCTTACTGAAAGACTTCATTTAATCCTAGATCCAATCAAGAGACTTATAACTTTCTTCAAGGATTGATCCACTATAGGAAAATACTTTGATATTCCTTTATGAGCCTGCTGAATCACAATTTCTCATCTACCCATTCAATTACCTTTGCATCTTGTTGGTCTTGCTCAAGTATCAATGATCACATGTTTCTGATTAGTTGCATCAGTAAAATAAATGCTTAGACTTTTATTCTTTCTTCTGATTGAAGTCCTAACCTCACTCATATGTGTGAATTTTATGCCCACAAATTATTCAAAAAACTTAATGAATGTAGAATAAATTTCATGTAATATCTTGAGTTTTTAAAAGAATACTATGTTTGATAGAGTATAGAACATGCAACATCTATTTTAAACAAACCATGAAATATTATTATTTAAATATGATTTTTATAACTTAGATGTTGAATTGGAAGTTATTAATAGGAATAAAAATATTATGAAATATATATTAAGGTCATATTTGATACAAATTTATGCTTAAACAGTCAATTTTTAGTAAAGTCATTTTATTCTTCAAAAAAAAATTATGAGAAAATAAATATAATTAATTTTTGAAAATTTTATAAAATTTCGGAACTTAATTTTTGAAATAAAAAAATAAAAATTATATTTGGTTGAATTTTTGGTATTTTTTTCTGAAAAGATTGATTTTCTAGTGAATAGTGAAAAATACAGCTTTTTATTAAAAACCGTATATTTGTTTCAACCATTTTCAAAATTTTATTTTATTTTAAAATGGTTTAAAAATAAAATTAGTAACATTATATTATTAATAATAAAATTAAGTTTATTAGAATCAATTTCATGATTGGATTTGGTATACAAATATTTTTACACTTTAAAAGGCATTTTTATGAAAAACTGTTTTTCATTTTGTTTTTCCAGTTTAATTTTAAATTAAATTTTGACAATTCTATGTTTTGAATTTTGAAAAATGTATTACACAATTTTATTCAAGAGGTCCAAACTTAGTAAATATTTCTCTCTATTTTTGGTCAATATAAATAGTTAGCTTAATAATTTTTTTACCACGGTAAATGGTAAATTGAGTAATTAAAGTTAAAAATAAAATAAATAAGACTAGAAAATGACCCTAAAATTTACCTGAATCTTATTGTATGAGTCCATTTTGTCCATAATAATCCAATATTTGGTTATATTTAATTTTATGGATATTTAGATGATATTATTACCTTTATAGTATTTTATTTCAAAAAAGTCAAACATGTCTCACTCTTGTTTTTAATAACTATAATATTTTTAATAGAGGTTTATCTAGAGGATATGTTTGAGTATAAATATTATTTTGAGATCTGAAATATTTATCCTCATTATGGTAATATATTTTTAATTTTTAGTGAATAAATAATTACCTTAAATTATCACACAACACTGACACAATAATTATTCTATTAATGAAAAAAATAAAATAAATGATATTTAAAATATTAAAAGTAATATAATTTGAGATAAATAATGTTATAAATTAATTTAATAGATGAACATGAAATTTTAGAGATATAATAAAATATTTTATTCAAAATTTAGTTGTTTTATTGATATAATTAAGTTCAATTTAATGAATAGTTTTAAAAATTGAAATTATTGATATTTTATAATAAATAATATTTTATTAAATGATTAAAAAATCAGAAAAATCTTAAAGTTTTCCAAATGAATGTTATCTATTTAATTAAATCTAAAATTTTATATTTATATGTCTTTTGTCATTTTATAGTAACATTATTGACCCTTAGTGATTAGAAAAATTTAATAGTATATTAATTGTCAAAATGGATTACGAGAGTTTAAAACAAGAAGATAAGGGTAAATCCATCACCTAAACATTTCCAAATTTCATTGGATAATATTATTTAGATCCATACTCATAATATATTTAGCATAAATATTTTTGGAGTCATTTGGACATCAAAATTAATTTTTATTAATTTAATATTTTAAGAAATTCCAAAGATGCCCTTCATCTCAATTATAAAAGGGAACTTCCTTCCTTGCGTTTTTACATCACTTTGAGGCATCTAGCTCAAACAATACCTAATAAATACTATTTTAAACATACTTATAAAAGTTATTTATGTTTTTTACCATCCAAAATTTCAACCCTATGTCCACTAAGAAGAGATCTAAATGGAGTCCATCGAAGAAGAGGTAATCGTCTTTACCGTCTCTTACAATTTTATTTCATCTTCTACATCCACTTGATGCATTGTTTATATACTAAATTAATAAATACAGTATAATATATATATTTATATTTTATTATGAATATTAAAAAGAAATATTCCACCTTCTATCTATCATACGAAAAATGAAAACACCGCACGTGTGTGCGTACTCTTTACCTTCTCCATGCAACAATGTAATTTTTTTTCATCACCACTTTACTTGGATGGTTATAATGTTGGAAATAATTGATATATATAATATTTATGAAAAAATATTGATTCTTTAAAATTAATATATCATCCACTTCCTTACCCTTTCGACCATTTAGAAATTATATCATCGCTCATGCGTACGTACGACTTATTGTCTCCATGAAGTGATGCAATTTATTTTCTATTTATGCATTTCAAGAATTATTATAAAAATATATATAATGAATAAATATGATACATATTACCTTAATATAATTCTGGAGATGATAGAACTATATCCTATTTATAATAACTATAACTTTCATGACAAAACATGCATGGAAAAATAAAGTAGTTAAAATCCAAAATAGGGGTAATAATGAAATATTATTAACAAAATGCTGATAAGATGATATAATAGGATCATATATGATATTATAAATATAAATATGGTTCTAATATAAATTAATAAAATGTTTAAAACCATATCCATATGTTATAATAAATATTTCCAAAAATGTTTTGAAACTTCAACAATGATTTATCAAATGAAAATTTTACCCATTTTTGAATTTTTATAAAATGGTTTGAAAGAAATCATTTTTTCATTTTCCAAATGTGTTAATTTTTGAATTTTCCAAAAAAATTATAGAATTAATGTTTTTTTAACTTATATGACATGAGATGATTTCCCACCACCATGAATAATCTTTTCTTTGAAGATTCATTTACAAGTTTACAAGCTTATTTTCAATGAAAATGTTTTACTTTATATTTGGGATTTTTTAAATAAGTGATTTAAAAAAGGAAATCTTATTTTACTCAAGAATTTTTTAATGATCTTTTAATGGAAATTATTTTCATCAATGGTAAAAATAATTTATTTTACTTACTCACAATTAGGTATATGTTGTAATGATACAATCCTTTGAAACATTCACTAACTTGTGATAATTGGGCATTACATTTCTATTTAATATTCATATTCTATGTATCATGGATATGATTATTTCCTAAACTGTATACCATTTGACATATGATGTTTTTCTATGGAAATTATTTGATTGAATTGGGAAAATGTTGATAAATCCATATCCTTTATTCAATATATATAGCTTTTGATAAGGAATATTGTTTATAAATTGAATTGATCATTAAATATATGAGGAATAATTTGGACATGAAGTTACGAGTGAATCCTGGTTATAGATAGTCCCTCTATACATCAATAGGTATCACGAGAAAACATAGTTGACCAAATTAAATGGATATTTACCCATAGTTTTAAACTATATTATGAAGGGTATTAACAGTAGAGGTATCATGTCACACCCTGAACCAACACTATTCTATTAATTTAATTATTTTAGAGTTCCTATTATTTTATTTTTTTCTTCTGGGTGTTTTCCCTTGAAATTGGGAGTTTTTAGGCATGTAGAGAATGTTTCATGAAGGCACATAGTTTTCCAAGCTGTTCGGTAACCACACAAAATCTTATGTAATTTTTGATAGAGCCAAACACATGATTTTTCAAACTATATAGCCAACCCATGTGGATTTTCCTAGGATCCTTGTAGAGGGTTCCTGGTTAGTGCATGATTTTCCAAACCGTGTAACCCAAACAAAGCACTATGGATTTTCTTTAAAATAATAATTAAAAAAAATAATAAATAAATAAATAAATAAAATAAAAACCCTAAACTCCCCCCCCTTTACCCGCACGACCCCCTTTTACCCATGAAATCCCTCCCCCTCTTCCTCTATATCCACGCACCGCTCCCCTCTCTTGAGCTCCCCTCTCTGTGACGTTTCATCCTGATTTCTTCAGGATTCTTGGTCAACACCTCAAGGTATGATCTCCTCCTCCCTCATTATTCTTCCCTATTCTAGTGATTTTACTTCTTCCCACTACCTCGTTTGGTTCGAAAAAACCATAGGGTTCTAGGTAGGCCTATTTTTTATGTTTCTTTTCTTTCTTAGGCATGCGATGGGTCTCTATAGTAATCTTCATGCATATTTCCATATTCTCCATCGAATTCAAAGCATTTTGGTCCATTTCAGTTCACCCACCACCATTTGAGTATGTATTATTCCACCCCTTTTTATAGTTTCAATTTTAATTGGGGTCTTTTAGTAATTATTAGTTTCCTGTTGGTTATTTATAAAATATTATGGCTCCTTGAAGTCTTACATGAATATACATAGATATATATATATATATATATTTCCTCCTTATACATATTCCCTCATAGCAATGAGAATATGTACATTGTATTAAGGGGTGTATATATATAAGAGTGTATGTGGGTGAAGGTGTGAAGTGGTCATCGTCAAATACGTCTTGGATTGAGGTAGGTTTCCCTATGCGCTGGCCTTTAAATTTAATAATCATTGATTGCCTAATGTTTTTACCTTGTTTTGATGATAGTATGAAATATATAATGTCTTTAAATATTATTTGAGATAAAACCAAGTTACTTTACTTTTGAATTAAATTGTGTGGAATTAATTTACATATCCTTACACACCAAGTGTTCAATTAAAATCCCAATTGGCCCTTATAATAAGTTTATGATTTCAAAATGATTTTTTAGCTTTTCAAAATTGTTTTAAATATTATTTGGATTCCTAAATGGTTTGTTTAGATACTTTTTAAAATGTTTGTATTTCAAAAGAATTGGTGTGGCCTGATTGGAACTTTCAGAAAGAGTGTTTTCTTTGGAAAACTCTCCTTGGGACATGTCTCTCACTTGATCATTATTAAAGTAATTGGAATGTCCTCAGAATAGGACTTACCTTATGCAGTGATGTCCCAAAGGCAAGGGGAATTCCTTAGAGTGGTGTTCAGGGGTGGTGATTGTGGGTGTGTGGATTATGTATGGCCTGTACTTATTATTTATATATGATTTATTGCTTGATACTCCTTATCGCATCCCCATTGTAGACATGACATGAGAGCCTAGCATAGTTAGTGTATTATCTAAGAATGTTTTATACACTAGTTTAGGATTACGATCTGGCTAGTGTCCCTTAGTATGAACTTATCCCTACTTTGGGATGATGCCCCTCAGTTAGGCTAGGTAGGGTATGACTGAGTGTTAGGGAAATTTTATTGCATCAGGCATGTCTATAGGATAGATCAGGTTACAGTATGTCCTAGATTTTCCCCAGAGATCCTAGGTATTACCATGTTCCTCAACACTTGTTTATTTGTGGTATATAATCTAGTTTCTTCATCGGGTTTGGTTACTTGAGTACTACTTTCCTATTTCCATCTATATGGTATTATCTATATTTTTCTCCTTTGGTGATGTTTATTCCTTGAAAAATTGACTATTTAATTTTTCTTAATTTTTTTTCATGAAAAATGTTTTGGAAGATTATTCACACACTATTTCCCTTTCTTTTAAAATAATAAAACCTCCCATTTTTAGAAAACCCTATTTTAAATAAAGAAGGAAATGGACCGTGATTTTTTTTTAAATTGAATGGATGAAAAAACTATGCTCATATTATTTTATTTTGAAATTTCAGTAAATGAATATTTTATTTAAAGGAAATTCATAGGGGATAGTTTTACTTGGGTACTCCTACTATATTTTAATAATCATTCCAACAACTCTATCTCTATTTTTATTTTTAGGTGAAGGTTATGGCTTGGTCTCATTCTAAGTAGTGTTATGTTGGTTTTTGGGATCAGTGAGTGACACGTGAGGTCACACGAAGATCTATTTGGTCACGAGGCTTGGCTTTTTTTTTTTATTTTTAGTTTATTTTTTTTATTCTTACTATTTATTTTATTTTATATTAGGATGATTTTTTGTATTTCCATTACTTTTTTTTATTTTATATTGGGTGAAATTATTTCTACTATCTCTAATTGATGACCTTAGTGCTTATCTCCACCTTGAGGTGATTAGGAACATGCCTCAGGGATGTCATGGGTGATTCGGGTGACCGGTTCGAGGTCAACCAAGGTTGGATAATGAAAAAAATGGTATCAGAGACTAGGTTATTTATAGGACCTATCTTTCAGAGTGTTCTTTGTTATTTGGTTTTTCAAGGTAAAAGGAGTAGGATTTTTAGGACTTGGGGTGTAGGTATGAGGAAGTGTCTGGCCAAAACTTCTAGTGCTAAACCATAAGTTACCATGGGATGTCAGGTTTTGAGTTTGGATTTTTTTTCCAGTTATTTTCTCAGTATTTCTAAGTTTGGTTTATGATGTTAAGTTTATTTATCTTTTTTGGAATTGTTTATGGGTTGTTTTTTGCTTTGGGAACACAATAATATTTGGGCCTATGGTTTATGGTGATCTTGTAGGCTCTGACAAGCCATGTGGGCCTAAGGATGTGGTCTTGAATGACTCTATGTGGAAGTGGTTTGGTTGGAATATATCCACAAACCATGTGGCCAAGTAACCAATTGTTACTACCCCCTATAGGAATTTAGTTTAGGTATTTAGTAATTTTAAAATCATTTTGAAACCCATGTTTTAAATTGTTAAAAACCAGATTTCAATTGGTGATGTTTTTTTTGTAAATGATAAAAGAGTTTTAATATTTATTTTAAAAAATCCTTAGAAAATGGATTATATATAAAGTAAATTTTGATTTTTTTTCTATATAAAATGAGTTCATTCTTCATTGTAAAATTTTTATAAAAAACCGCTGTGTGTTATTTAAAAGAAATGTTTAAATCTTGTTCTTAATGAGAAAGTTGTTTGGTGGAATATTTTTAAAAAATATATGATTGAATTTACTTTCCGAGTTTTGTATTTAAATATGTTTAGTTTTTGGGGGTGAGTTGGTTTTAATTGAGTTTTTGTTTCTTTATTATTTGGATTATTCCCCCAGAAAAGATTTGATGGATATTCAAGGTGCAGCTATGGGTGGTTCACCATTAGCAGACCCTCCAATTGATCAACATAAATAATTTCTCCTTGAGTTTCATAAGTTGAACCCTCATATCTTTTATGATAAAACATATCCTTTTGAAGCATAATAATGTGTGAGAAAAATAGAAAGGATCTTTGGGTTTCTTAGGCTGCCCGAGTCCCTAAAGTTTAGGTTAGGTACCTTTATGCTTGAAGGTTTGAGTTAGAAGTGATAAAAGTTATCCATTAGGACTAATATTTGAGAAGACCTCTCCTAAGAATCCTTCAAGGCATCATTCATCCAAAAATACTTTTATGAGGATGTGAAGGTGGAGAGGGTGATGGAGATGTTCTTACTTCAACAAGTTGATGGATTAATATTGTATTTTGTTCATAGTTTTGTGGATCTAGCCACCTATCTTCTAGAGTTGGATGAGGACTATTCTCCGAAATTCCAACATTTTGTTAATGGGATTCTTCTTGATATTTAGTTGAGGGTTTTAGAGTTCTCTATAACCTCCTTTGTTGATGTGGTGAGGAAAGCTATTCGGGCTGAGGCCATATTAGTAGGGGTGCTCAAGGAAGCTAAACCTCCTTCAGTATCTGGAAGCGGTGAAGGGAATTATAGTAAATAAATGGAAAAAGAGCCTAAATTTGATTATACTTGTGGTGGGATTAAGAGTCCTTTTTATATTTTGTCAACCTCTTCTAGGAATAATACCTTAGTATGTCATCAATGTGAAAAGTAGGGTAATAAAAAGTTATCTTGTCTAGAAGCACCAAAGACCCTCCATACCTATGGATGATTGGGTTACTTGCAATGGTTTTTACAGGGTGTTTCTAGGAATTGACATGGAACTAGGTCTACCCATTCAAAAGACTCCCCAACCCATTTGTATGATTATGGTACTAATATAGGTTTACTTTAAATTTTCTTTCATTGTTAATGTTTTTTGGGTGTGGTGTTTAGTGATGGCGTATTTTTTTTTGGGATGGGGAATGAGGTTGTGTACCCTTTTTGAGAATTTTGTACTTAATGTAAGTTCCCTTTTGGGAAATTTTTAATCTTGTTATTATGGTATGGTGGAATTCATTTCTCCATGAATTTTTTCCTTTGTTTTTTATTTTTCATTAGGATTTGATAGTTATTTCAGCTTGGGAAATCAATGTTTGACTAGAGTCCTAATATGGTGTGGAGTCCACCAGGATGAGCTCATGATGAACCCAACTTATAGGTGTTCTTAACGAGGAACTTTCTTGTTGCCTCCTCTTCAAAACGATCATAGTAGTTGGTTGTCTTGGATAGTTGGTTGTGTTTCAAATGCCTGTGGAGATCCCAAAAGGACCACGCTTAGTTTCTTTGATGGTTTCTATGTTAGGGGTTGAGGTGTTCTTTGTTGGGATGTGTTTGGAAAAGAGTGGGTCTACTATTCACAATCCCTTCATTATTTGTTTGAGTTATTTGGTCTTGTGAGATTTCTTCCATAGATGTTTGGATTCTTTTGATGGTGTTATCATAGTTTATTTTTAGATTTTATAGTTCTGGGTTTTGAATAGAAGTGATTATTGGTTCTTCGATATTCAAGTCTTCAAGAATTAAGTTTATTCATAGTTAATCCTACGCTGGTCTTGCTCAACCGAGTCTCATAAGACATTTTTCAGGAAGAAAGTATCATGGTGAGGAGAAATGTCACTCCCAAACCCAAAATATTCTATGAATTTAATTATTTTTGAGTTCCCATTTATTTTTTTTTCTTATGGGTTTTATTCTTTGAAATTGGGAGTTTTTGGGCATGTAGAGCATACCACATTAATAAGGCACATGATTTTACAAACCATGCAGTAACTACACTACAACTTCTACATTTTTTGAAAGAGAAAAATTCACGGGTAGTGCATGGTTTCCTAAACCATGTGGCCAGCTCATGCAGGGTGGTCCAAGAGCCCAGTAGAGAGTGCATGATTGGTTCATGGTTTTCCAAACTATGTGAACCAAACCGTACACCATGTCTCTTTAAAAAAATTAAATTAATTAAAAATAAAAATAAAAATAAAATAAAATAAAAATCCTAAACACCCCCTCCCCCACCCTTACCCACGTGACCCCGTCCTCATTACCCGCTTGACCCTCTCCCCACTTTCCCTCTATATTTTCACCACTCCCCTCTCTCAAGCTCCCCTCTCCATAATGTTTCATCCCAATTTCTTTGGGAGTCTTGGTTTTCAAATTTAGGTAAGGTTTATACCTCACTCCTTATTCCATATTCTAGTGATTTTTCCTATCCCCATTTCTCCTCTTGGTTCGACCGAACCCTAGGTTTATAAGTGAGCAATTTTTTAATGTTTCTCTTCTTCCTAGGGCATGCGATGGGTCTCTCGAGTTGGATTTGTGTGTATTTCAACATATACCACTAAAGGAAAAGCATTTCTATCCATTTTGTTTTGTGTGTCACCATTTGTGTAGGTATTATTCCACCCATTTTATTTTTCTAATTTAAATTTGGGTATTTTGGTGATTTTGGGTTCCCTTTTGGTTATTTAGAACATCTTGTGTCTCCTTGATGGATTGTATACATATACATAGGTACATATATATATATATATGTATGTATTATATGTACATATTCTCTCACAGGGAGGGGAATATGTATATGAGATTAAGGGTTGTATATATATAGGTTTTTATGTACGTAAAAGTGTAAAGTAGTAATCTTCAAACACATCTTAGATTGAGGTAGGTTTCCCTATTCATTGACCTTTACATTTAAGAATCATTGATTACTTTATGTTTATACCTTGTTTTAATGATAGTTAGAAATATATATTGTTTTGAAAGATTATTTGAGATGAAATCAAGTTTATTTCCATTTGAATTAAATTATTTGGAATTAACTTACATATCCTTACACACCAAGTGTTCGATTAAAATACCGATTAACCCTTATAAGTAATTTATGATTTCAAAATGATATTGTGGATATACAAAGGTGTTTTAAATATTCCATGGATTCCTAAATGGTGTGTTTGGATACTTTTTTAAATATTTTTTTATTTCAAAAGAATTGGTTTGGCCTAGTAGGCACTTTCAGAAAGAGGGTTTTCTTTGGAAAAATCACTTTGGGATGTGTCTCTTTTCTTATCATTATTAAAGAATGGGAATATCCTCATTATGGGGATTCTATTGTGCATTGATGGCCCTAAGTAAATGGGAATTACTTGG
Organism: Viscum album; assembly: GCA_963277665.1. Classification (NCBI taxonomy): domain Eukaryota; kingdom Viridiplantae; phylum Streptophyta; class Magnoliopsida; order Santalales; family Viscaceae; genus Viscum; species Viscum album. The sequence goes on along the minus strand of OY728130.1, from coordinate 629,725,905 downwards.
AGCGATGTTCAAAGGTGGTTCTTGTGGGTGTGTGTCTTATGTGTAGCTTGTACTTATTATTTATATATGATTTATTTATTAACACTCCTTGGATCACCCCCATTTTATACATGACCTGAGAACCTGACATAGCTAGAAGATTATCTGAGAACATTTTCTACACTAGTTTAGGATTACTATTTGGATAATGGACCTTATTATGTACTTTTCTCTAATTTGGGATGATTCCCCTTGGTTAGGATAGGTAGGGTATGATCGAGTGTTAGGGATATTTGATTACATTAGGTGTACTGACAAGATGGATCAGGTTGTAGTATGTTCTAGATTTTTCCCTGATCTTCTAGTTATTCCCATGTTCCATAACACTTTTTTATCTAATATGGATAATATAGGTGTTTCATCTGATCTGGTTACTTGAGTACTTATTTTCCATTTCCCTTTATATGGTATTATCTCTGTTTCTCTCCTTTGGTGATGTTTATCCCTTACAAAAATTGAATGCTTGATTTTTCTTAAATGATTTCATGAAAAATGTTTTGGAAGATTATTGACACACCCCATATCTCTATCTCCACCTTCCCCTTTTAAAATTATTAAACCTCTCTTTTTTAGAAAAAAACTATTTTAAATAAAGTGGGCAATGGTCAGTGATTTTTTTTGAAACTGAATGTATGAAAAAAGTATGTTTATATTATTGTATTTCAAACATATAGTAAATGAATATTTTATTTAAAAGAAATGATTAGGGAATAGTTTTACTTGGCCATTCCTATTGAGTTTTAAAACTCAAACCTATACCTATATCTCATTTTTTAGTTTTAAGTGTAGGTTTTAGCTTGGTCTCAATCACCGTGGAGTGAAGTTGGGTTTTTGGGATCGGTGAGTGACCCATGGGGCCAAATAGAGATCTGTTTGGTTGTCAGGTTCAACTTGTTTTATTTTTAGATTATTATTTTTGTTATTCTTGTTAATTTATTTTATATTGGGATTCTTGTTTGTCTTTCCACTGATTTGTTTATTTTATATTGTGAGAAATAGTTCCCATTGTCTCTCGTTGATGTTCTTGGTTCTTTTATCCACCCTAGGGAAATTAGGAACACACCTCAAGGATGTCATGGGCTAACTTGAGTGACTGGTTTAGGGGTGACCCAGGTTGGTTCATGACATATCATGATGCCTAAGATCATGAAATCCAATATTAACCATTTAATTCATTGAGAATTCAATTATTATTATCCACTATATTTTCACATTGATATTATATGTGGATTCATTTCATTCTAAAGTTATTTATTAAATGGAATGCGTTATCGGTTATATACCTTTCCATATTGATTATACCTTATATACTCATGATAGTTTCCACTGTACATAACCTTTACTGAGTATTTGTGATCACTCATATTTTTTTCTTTCCCCAGGATATGAAGATGGAATCTTTGAATGAATTCAAGGATGAAAATTACTTTCTTTTGTTATGTTCTATGTTTTACTACCAATGTAATAAGGGAACCATGTAAGTATATAGTTCTTCAAGACTAGTAATCTGATCAATAATTAGTGACGCGATCCCTTGTATCTTATTCCAATGTAGTAAAATAACTAATGATTTTGAGATTCAATATTTGTGGTTGTTTTAGTTGGTATTAGTGCAAGTTTAGTAGAAACCTTGGGAACTAGATTTTAAATAAACATATCTAACATGATAATTATGATAATTCCTTGTATTATTGGAAATGTTTTACTATTATAGGGATTTTTTTTGTAGTTCAATATTCATGATGATTATGAACTAAATAAGTGCGTACAATTATTTTGTGATGGATCCTAATAGAAGGAAGGGGATCAATACCCATGGTCAATGTAGGGATTTCACTACTAAGAAATCCAATACAATTAGTGTTGGTGATGAGTATATCATGACCATATTAGATAAACTTACTCATGTTATGATGAATAACCTTGCTCGAATGAAGAAACACGATGCTCCATGGAATGATACACCTATGTTGGATCATTTAAAAAGACATAAGACCACATATTTTAGTGGGAATACTAATCCAGAAGTAGTTTATCAATGGATCAATTCCCTTGAAATGATATTTTTGGATTTGGTATGCAATGCAAGGGAAAAGGTTATACTGGTAGTATATTGTCTCACGGGTGATGATAATAAATGTTGATCATTAATCCAAAATACTAGAGAGGAATATGAAATAGAACACATGAAATAAATAAAATTTAAAGAAACATTCTTCAAAAAATATTTCCCTCACGATAAATAAAAAGAAATGAAGAAAAAGTTCCTTAGATTAAAGAAAATGGAAAAAGAGAGTGTTAAAAAGTATAAGGATACCATTAAAATACTATCCAGGTATTCTAAAGATTACATACATAATTTGAATAACAAGATTGATTATTTTTTAATCACTTAAACTGATTCTCTAAAGGGATTTGGATTCTTAATCTTTTTCATAATATGATGAAATAGTATTATATTCCATCAAAATGGAGAAGGAATTTTCTAGATTCTATATGTTCAATGAAAATAAAGAAAATAAGAGGTTGGATGAACAGAAAGGAAAATAGAACACATTAAAGAATAAGAAGAGAATGAATAAATTTCCATCATGTGAAAACTTTGTAAAGAATTATCCTAGAAAATGCTTGAAAGAAATGGGAGTTTGTTATTAGTGTAGATACAAGGGTCATCAGGATAATGAGTTAATGGCGAAGAAATAAAACATTGGTATAGAGTGCTTTAACTATAAATAAATGGGGAATTATTCAAACCAATGTCCCAAGCGTTAAAGAAACCTACCCTAGAAGAGGTTAAGGATAGAAGGAAAAGCCTATGCAATCACTAGTACTGAGGTTGAAGTACCTAATTATGTGGTGGTAGGAACTATAACCATAGCTTAAAATTTAGATATTTATTTAATTAATTAATTATCCTTTAACTATTTTATATATTCCATGTTTTCCAAGAAAAATAGATATTTCCTTAGCTCCTTATGGAGAGAGATTCTAGTCAAAATTACCAATGGGAATATCACTGAAACAAGGATGTTCAAAATAGTTCATATTATGACTCATAAACATGCTCTATTTTCTGACTTTATTATCATACCTATGGTTAAATTTTTATAATTCTTATTATGGATTTTATTTCAAAATATGATTCAAAAAATTATTGCAAAGAGAAGGAAGTTACAATTTGTAATGAAGATGTGGAATTCCTTATCTTTAGAGTGAAGTCTTCATCACCTAATTCATTCCTAAACCCACCCCTTGTAGCTCTTCTAAATGATATTCTTGCGGAAGAAGAGAAAAAACTATGTATGGATAAAAAAGGTAATATCCAAATTTAGGATGTACCAATTATACATGAATATATTGATTTATTCCCTGAGGAATTAACTGGACATCCACCAGAATGTGATGTGGAGTTTTCCATTAATTTAATCTCTTATGTAATCCCTATATCGAAGATTCCCTATAGAATCACTACTGGAAACTACCCCTTTCCCAACGCTTCTTTACCAATGGTTTAAACAAACCGTTGGTAAAGAAGCCCTTTCCCGAAGATTCTCTTGAACCGTTGGGAAAGGGGTACCCCTTTACCAGCGGTTCTCTTAAACTGTTGGTAAAGGGGTGTCCAAGACACCATTTCCCAACGGTTCTACAAGAACTGTTAGGAAATGGTCACCCTTTACCAAAAGTTTGTTTAAAACGTTGATAAAGGGTCTCTTGGACACCCCTTTCCCAACGGTTTTTAAAAACCGTTGGGAAAGATTTTCCCCAAATACAGAATCGGCCACTCTCTCCCCCATTCGCGACAGAACCCTAATCTGTCCACGGCTCCGCTGCTCTCGTGACTTCCCCCATCCGAACTTATCAAACTACATCCAAATCATCTCAAATCAGGTATTCTATTCTTCATACACATAAAATATTTAAGTGCTACCTTATTTTTATTTTTATTCATCTCATATTTTAGTTTTAAGTTTTGATTTTGATGTGTATATCATTTTTTTGTGTTTTTATTTAATCTAGACTTTATCCATTCCAATCCATTTAATTAATTAAATCCTTAACCCTCCATCGAAGAAGAAGAATCTCAAATTCATTACCGTTGGATTATAGATTTTCTAAGTATATGTTTTTATGCTTTTTTTCCATCTTGTAATTAATTGTTACTTGGAAATTTATTTATATGTGTTTAATAATTTTGAGCAATGTTTTTATGAATGTTTTCCTTAAAATTCCTTGAGGAAAGTGTTTTATTAAAATGAATTTTTTTTAATAAGGCTTGTGTAATGTAATTTGTTATAGTACACTATGTGACTATGTTTGGTATTTAGTAACACATGATATAACTGGTGTGTGAGAATGTGTTGTGAAAGAGATTCCATGGTTGGTTCAAGATTATATTTATTTTTAGAGCCTATTAATGAGTTTTTTTAAAGATATTTTGAGATATTTACCTTATGTTTATTGGTGAAAACTGGGATCTGTAGAGGTGGTTCATGATTAAGACATATAATTACTGCTAAACATGTGGATAAACCTTGCATAGTAGTGAATTCTTGAAATTTTTTATGTTTTTAGTCCTTTTTTATTTGGAGTTTCTTTTGATGGTGATGTTTCTTATTGTTACCTATGATGGGAATTTATTTTAGTTTCTAAATCGACTGAGACTCCCCCACCATGCACAATGTATGCAACCTCTACCCTCATTTAATCAGTGAACTCAACTCTTTAATTTAAGCCTTCATTCTCACTATCATGTAAGAAATTGAATGATGTAAACCCATCCTCACGTGATTTCTTACCTTAGATAGTGTCCAACATATGGAATATGAGCTTTTGAATTCATCAGTTAACCAGGATCATATATTCCATTTCCCCCAAGATGATTGTACTAATATAACTTTAGGGTCAAATAAATATAGTTCTCATTATAAGTTGTATATTATGTGTCCTTGTTGTCCAATACTCACTTTTATGAGGGTGGGGTGCTTTTCACTACCCATTCTAGCATGTGTATACAACCATAAAAATGTTAGATAAGTCACAAGTTTAATTCAGTAATGTTGTTATCATTGACATACTTTATTAAGAATTTAAAATTAAAAAATAAATGTTTTTGTCTATACTTAATGAAATTAAACCTTTTTACAAGACATGAACAACCTATTAGTGTATAACCCTAAAATTTATTCACCCATGGGGTGCGCTTGACTTGGGGAAGTAATTGGGTAATGAAAGGTATGTCCATAGAGGTGTCAATAATGAGTTATTGAACATGAGTGAATGATTTGGGATGCCTATAACACATGATGGGACCTAAGGCATGTGCCTCTTATAGATCTAATGAAAATAAATATAAATAAATTTTAATTTAATTTATGAACACTTGTTCTTTACATTATTTTAATAGTTCACAACATCGACTAGAAACTTCTTCCTTTATCGTTTACTTAAATGTATTTTCTATTAAAGTTTAATCATATTGAATTGTTTATGACAAAATGACTTTTATAAATTCTTTTTACATAATGGACAGAAGTTGGATGTATGAAACCGATCAGATCTCAAGAGATTTTCAAAACAATTTGGAGAGCTTTATAGATTTTTCATTTCACAATGCTTCAGATAGTGGTCGCATACACTACCCATGTTCCAATTATGTTGGTAGACCTTGGTTGAGCCGTGAAGAAGTCAGCTACCACATAACCAAAAATGGTTTTCAAGAAAATTAATTTGTGTGGTATCACAATGGGGAGAAAATGAAATATCAAATTGGTGATGATCGAAATGAAAGGACTGGAATGGAGAATTTGTTAGATGATCGGTTTCCGTTTATTCGTCATCATGAAAAAGAAAGGATTTCGACTCAATAAGACTTCTATATGAGCACAGCTAATGCATCTATTGAAAATGATGATATTGATAGGGTGAAAAAATTGAATGATGCTGCCACGACTCCAGTATATCGACAATGCGATAAAATGAAAAAGCTGGAATTTTTAATCCGATTGTTTCATGGGAAAACTATGCATGGGATTTATAATACAACAATTGATTACATTCTTACCCTCTTGAAGGATTTACTTCTAGATGATGTAGATATTCCCTCAAACCACTATATGGCATGGAAGTTAGTTGAGGAACTTGGATTTTCAAGAAACAAAATTCATGCTTGTCCAAAAGATTGTAGTTTATTCTGGGAGGAAACCGCTAAACGAAATGATTGTATAAAATGTGGCACATCCCACTGGAAGTCAAAATCTGATGGAACACTATCCCGCATTCCAAAGAAAGTAATGTGGCACTTTCCATTGATACCCAGACTCCAGAATCTTTTTATGTCTGATAACATATCAATAAAAATGAGATGGCATGATACCGAGAGAAAGAAGACTAATGATGAGTTGGTGCATCCTGCAGATGGATTTGCATGACAGAGATTTGATGCTCGACATCCTGATTTTGCAGCTGAAGTGCGTAATGTGAGGTTGGGTCTTTCATGCAACGGTTTTAATTCATTTGGGCAGATGCTTACTTCTCCAGCACATGTCCAGTTTTTATACACATTTATAATCTTCCCCCATGGTTGTGTATGAAAAAACCTTTCACTTTCATGAGTATACTCATATCTAGTCCTTCTGATCCTGACATTGATATTGATGTATACATGCAACCTTTAATAAAATATTTGAAACTTCTTTGGGATGTGGGTGTGCGCACATATGATGCATGTTCGAAAGACATATTTCAGATGCGTGCTGCGCTTATGTGGATGATCAATGATTTTCTGGCTTATGCAATGATGTATGGATGGAGCATGAAGGGAAAAATGTCATGTCCAGTTTGTATGCAGAATACACGATCTAGAAGACTGAAACATCGCTGTAGTTTCAGTTTTACGGGACATCAATGATTATTTCCAAAGGATCATCCATATAGAATGAATCGTCGAAGATTTGATAATACCATAGATACCGATGATCCACCTCAGCGTATTTCTGGAACTGACGTGCTTAATGAATTGAAATATTTCAGTTTTTCATTCGGGAAGGGTCAAATGAGATCTGGAAAGAGAAAGAATGTTTCCACTGAAACCTATTACAATTGGAGGAAGAGGAGTATCTTTTTTGATTTTCCTTATTGGTCAACCAATTTGTTACGTCATTGCTTAGAAGTAATGCATATTGAAAAGAATTTATGTGAAATTTTTCTTTCGGTTCTTCTAAATGTCAAGGGGAAGACAAAAGATGATTTACGATCTCGACGTGACTTGGTGGATTGGGGCATCAGACCAGAATTGCATCCTATGCATATCAGTGAAAATAAATGGCAACTTCCATGTGCTTCTTATGTGATGACACCTACGAAAAAAAAAACAATTTCTGGAAGTATTAGAGACTATTAGAGTTCCTGATGGCTATTCAAGCAACATATCTAAACGGGTCAACAAAAGAGAGTTGAAGCTAAAATCTTTGAAGACTCATGATTATCACGTTCTACTGCATGAGTTGCTTCCAATAGCAATCCGTCATCTTCTGTCCAATAATGTAAGGGTGGTTGTTATTCAGTTGTTCCATTTGTTTAGATATCTTTGTGCTAAGAAGTTGTCCAATTATTTCTTGAAAAAAATGTTGACAGATGCCCCATTAATTTTGTGTGAGTTGGAGAAAATATTTCCTCCATAATTTTTCACATGCATGCTGCATCTGACTATCCATATTCCCACTGAAATACTTCTTGTAGGACCTGTTTCTTTTCATTGGATGTATCCAACTGAAAGAAATATGTTCACATTAAAGTCTTATGTCCGAAACAGAAATCATCTCGAAGGTTCTATAATGAACGGTTACCTGACTCAAGAATGTATGGATTTATGCTCGATGTATTTGTCTGATCTTAGTACAAGATTGAATAGACCAATGAGAAATGAAGAAGAACAATATGAGAAAATTGAACCCAGTTTTCTATCACTTCCTCAAATAGGAGGAATTCCTGGATCATATACATTGAAGACATTAAGCCATGAAGAGCGGGAGATGGAACATCGCACAGTTTTGTTCAACTGTGATTTGTTCGATGACTATATCAGGTAACTAAATTGATTATGTATATCTTACATATATATCTGTTAAACTATTCATATTTTTTTATCTACAGGGAATATAAAACAATGATAAACAGGAATCATCGTTCTTTATCTTTGAGAAGGAGAGAGACTTTGCATAGCAAAGAGTTTTTTGCTTGGTTAAAATTGAAGGTAAAAATATTAATGTTTAAAATAATTATATCAATATTTAATTAAGTTTAATAGTCATTTATATTGTAGGTATTGAGTTTTTCTGCTGACTCTGTCTCTGAGGAAATAAGAGCTTTGGCTTTTGGTCCTAATACCGTGGTTCGTGACTGTAAATCAATTGTTATCAATGGGTACAAATTTATTGTCACTAAACGAGCAAAAAACATGAAAACAAAATATGATGGTGTTATGGTTACTACCACAAAAGATTGTTATGGTAGTGCATCAGATAGTAGAATGCGATTTGAAAATGTGGGTTACTATGGAGTTGTTGAGAAAATAATAATATTGGATTATTACTCTCATGGATGAGTCATAATGATGAAATGTCATTGGTTTGATTCGATGACGAGACATGGAACATTTATTGATGATTTTGGATTTCGAGTAATTAATATGACTCACACTCTTGCTACCGAAGAACCATATGTGTTGGCATCAATGGCTAAACAAGTTTCTTATGTCAAAGACCAACTTCGACCTGAATTTGGTGTCATAGTTGAAGTAATTCCAAGACATATTTTTGATGATGGTGATGATGGAATTTACACTGTCCCTAGTGCCATTGGAACCAATCCATTTATTTCTTTTTATGACTCCAATAGCTCAATTTTCAGAGTTGATTATGAACCTGAAGTTGTGGTTGAAAATATATAGAATCATTCATCCATGTTCTCAATTCTTTTGGTTTACCTCGAGTTGGGTTGTTAAGGTTGGTAATATTCAAATTGATTTAGTATTTATCACAAATAATTTTTAGCTGACTTGACCATTATGTGAATTTTCAATGTTTATTGGTTGCAGTTTTATTTGAATTGCATTTTCTAATTTGGAATTGAACTGTATTCAAACCCAGTCAAACAATATTTTTAACTTGGTGAACATTAAAACTTGTATGATTTATTAAATCCATTCAATATCTTCTAAAACAATTGATAGCTGACTTGACCGTTATGTGAATTTTCAATGTTTATTGGTTGTAGTTTTACTTGAATTGCATTTTCTAATTTGGAATTGAACTGTATTCAAACATAGTCAAACAATATTTCCAACTTGGTGAACATTACAACTTGTATGATTTATTAAATCCATTCAAGCTCTTCTAAAACAATTGATAGCTAACTTGACCATTATGTGAATTTTCAATGTTTATTGGTTGTAGTTTTATTTGAATTACATTTTCTAATTTAGAATTGAACTGTATTCAAACATAGTCAAACAATATTTCTAACTTGGTGAACATTACAACTTGTATGATTTATTAAATCCATTCAATCTCTTCTAAAAAAATTGATAGCTAAATTACCAATGAATCCCCCTATTCCCTCATATATTTAGTTTTTTGGGTTACACATTAGTTTCCTTTTTCTAATTAATTACATATTTGTTTTCAAAAGTAGGAAATGAAGCCAATTGAAGAGAGACGAAGGAAAAAAATGATGGAGAACAATCATCGAATGACAGAGTTGGGAATTCCATCATTAGTGCCTGTAGTGAGTACTTTATTTCAAATTGATATATTTAAAGAATATATAATGTCATGTGATTAATTTTTTTGTAAGCATTTTTGTAGGATCCACCTATATGTCGATAGTTATTTGACGAGGAGCCTAGTACTGGTCCTAGTACTCAGGCCAGTGGTATGAGGAGGGTTCGTACCAGAGGTGGACGAGCAGCTGCGCGTACCCGACTAGACTCTGCCCCTCCCACTGACATGTCATCCTTCCCACATTCTGATCCCGGTGTGTCGTTAGGGACACACGGGATGTTTAGGCCTCCCATGTTTTCGCTACCTTCTGCATCTTCTGGCCCATTATTTTCACATCCCATGATGATTCCCACTCCCCAGTCAGCAGCCGACCAGACAGTTGTCCCATCTTCTTTTCCTTCTACTTCTGTCTCTCTGAGCTTCTATATTCCATCGTCTTCAACTCCTGTTCCACCACAGGGTGTTCCATCAGTTTCTGTGGATCCAGCGGCGCTCAACGATCAGATCGACACATTTATATTTATAGAACCCTAACAAATTTTTAAAGCAATATTTATTTTCATTATAACATGTTTTGATAAAATATTTGTTTTTCTTTTATGACAGATACATCTACTGATAGGAGGCGTGGGTGGGGGAGTACACGCATGCATTCAGTGTGGAACTACCACACACAGGTTATGGTGGATTATAATGAAGACAACCAAATGGTTGAGAAAACAGGGCAGCAATGTCAGAGTTTTTTGGCGACGCTTTCCAAATACTCCGACATCATTCCCGTCAGCCCGCTATCGTGGAGACATTTTCCACATGAGGTCAAGGATAGAGATTGGGTAGAGATATGGGTAATGAAATCTGTTATATTTAATGCCATGAATTATTTTTGTATTTATATGAATTAATATTTTGATTTCTGCTTCGATTTAATTTTCCCGATGGTGAGGGTGCACGACCAGAACGTCTAAAGAATTTAGGCGAGCTTTGGAGAGCCTACAAGCATGAGTTGTATATTGGCTGGGTTCCTAGAGTTGACACTGAATTAGAGGTGGTACCAGTGGTGGATGATTTTCCTATAGAGCAGTATCGTCAGATGATTACTCATTGGACGAGTACCTAGTTTAAGGTATTAATAAAATTTGAGGTATTTAAATAATAAATTTCATGTTTTTCATTAATACTATCTGTTGAATTTTAAAATTTTATTTAGGAATCATCTAGAAAAAATAAAAAGAACATTGATGAAAAAAAATACCTCTACACACTGGGACACACTACGATGCCTGATCATGAGAGGAAGCAGGTATGACAATTGTTTATAAGTTTTATTTATGACTTACACTTTCTTTTGTTTCCTCAATTATTTAATATTTTGCTAAATTTTTTATATAAATTTAGTTTTCAATGTCATTGTAGAGTCAAATACAGAATATTGAAGGACGTGTGCCTCGAGCAAAACTGTTTTGCTCGAGTAGACGGAAAAAGGATGGAAGTGCCGTCAACGAAGCGACTCAATAGCAGATTTTAAGTTTTAATCTGTTGAATTTATATTTTAATATCTATTTTGTAACTTAATAATATATTTATATTTGTAACAGGCTGCTTTAGAGGCCCTCAATTCCCAAGAACCATAGAATTTTGGGCCAACAGATCACTTACATCAGGTGTTGGGATAAGAGCATTCTGGCAGAGTACGCTGCCGACCTAGGATAGCCCCGACGAGGTATTGGACCTCCTCAGGTACAAGCTGTAGTGCCACCGAGCTGCAACAAGTTAGGGAATATGCAGAACAGGCTGAGAAAAGGGCCATAGAGATGGAAGAATAGTCTTCTAGGGAAAACAGTGCGTTTATGAAATTTATTGAAGTTCTACATCCAACACTTCCAACAGAGGCCATCCCAGATTTTGATGAATATATGTCATCGATACGTTATATATATGGTGCACAGGGTGGTAGTTCTAATGGTGGTCAGGATGATGTCCATCTTGACGATGATGATGGTGAGGAGTCTGATGCGGAAGGGGAGGGAGAGGAGGAGGGCGAGGCGGGTGGCGAGGGTGAGGAGGAGGGAAAGGGCGAGGAGGAGGGCGCTGAGGAGGGCGAGGATGATGATGGGGATGAGGAAGAGGGTGATGATGATGGTGATGGTGATGGTGATGTGAAAAAAATTGATCCATTACATTCTTGACTAATATTACTGAGATTTGATATTTAATCTATTCTAGTTGTTGGTTTTATCTAGACTCGTAGTATAGTATTGGAGTTGAGTTATTTTTATATATTATCTATTTTTATGGATGTTTTTGTCTTTTATTCATTGTGTTTTTGGGAACCCCCTTCCTTTATGGACCCTGGACAACCCCCCACCATCCTCCTTGGACCCCGGACACCCCCCAGACAGCCCCCCTCCTCCCTAGACCTCGAACAGCCCCCCAGACAGTCCCCCAGACAGCCCCCCCCGGATAGCCCCCCACCCTCTTCCTTGGACCCCAGACAACCCCCCGAACACCCCCCGGACAACCCCCGGACAGCCCCCCGAACAGCCCCCCGGACAGCCCCCCCCCACCCTCCTCCCTGGACCCCGGACAGCCCCCCCGGACAGTCCCCCAGACAGCCCCCCCGGACAGCCCCCTCACCCTCTTCCTTGGACCCCATACAACCCCCCGAATACCCCCGAATACCCCCCCGAACAGCCTCCCGGACATCCCCCCCACCCTCCTCCCTGGACCTCGGACATCCCCCCAGACAGCCCCCCCACCCTCCTCCTTAGTCCCCGGACAGCCCCCCAGACACCCACCGGACAGCCCCCGGACAGCCCTGCCGGACACCCCCCCACCCTCCTTGATTTCATTTAATACTAGAAAATATATAATATATATTTTATTTGTTTTCATCATGATAATCATTGTAAATCACATTTACACATCTAATCAATATCATAGATTCTTGGTTTGTTATAAAAGAGATGTATTCATTGGTCATGACATTGTTAGCTCCTAAATGTTTCATAGCATGATAAACTAAAATCTAATCCATACTAAGAATGATATAAAAATATTTTATATGAATGTCCACAAGATTTTAAGTAAATACCATTCCACTAATAGACACATGAGGATTCTCATAAAATGGACAAAATTTTAAGTACATACAAAAAACTGACCAAACGCATTCGGTTTCTGTTAAAACTTCATGAGAACAATCCATGGGTCATATGTGACATGTACGAATCAACCCCGCCTCAATCTGAGACGCAGTGTGGCTGGCACCACTCAAAGTTTCTGTCTTCTGTTTCAAAAGGACGTCATTTTAATTGAAAAACATCAACTACCATACGAAAAACTGACCAAACGCATTCAGTTTCCATTGAAACATTATGAGAACGATTCATGGGTCATATGTGATGTGTACGAGTCAACCCCGCCTCAATCTGAGATGCAGTGTGGCCGGCACCACTCAAAGTGTCTGTCTTTTGTTTCAAAAGGATGTCATTTTAAGTGAAGAACATCAACTGACATACGGAAATCCGACCAAATGCATTCGTATTGTGTCGATATTTTAGCACAATGATCCATGAGTCATATGTGAAGTGTACAAGTCAACCTCACCTTAAAATGAGGCATGGTGTGGCCGCCACCACTCAAAGTGGCCCTCTTTTGTTTAAAATGGACAACATTTTAAGTACATACAGAAAACCGACCAAACGCATTCGGTTTCCGTTGAAACTTTAGGAGAACGATTCATGGGTCATATGTGACGTGTACGTATCAACCCCGCCTCAATCTGAGATGTGGTGTGGCCAAAACCACTCAAAGTGTCTGCCTTTTGTTTCAAAAGGACGTCATTTTAATTGAAAAACATCAACTGGCATAAGAAAAATCGACCAAATGCATTAAGATTGTGTTGATACTTTAGTACAACGATCCATGGGTCATATGTGACGTGTACGAGTCAACCCCGCCTCAATCCGAGGCATGGTGTGGCCGCCACCACTCAAAGTGTTTTCCTTTTGTTTCAAAAGGACGTCATTTTAATTGAAAAACATCAACTGGCATACAGAAAACTGACCAAACACATTCGAATTGTGTCAATACTTTAGTAAAACGATCCATGAGTCATATTTGATGTGTACGAGTCAACCCCGCCTCAATCCGAGCCATGGTGTGGCCGCCACCACTCAAAGTGTCTGGCTTTTGTTTCAAAAGGACGCCATTTTAATTGAAAAACATCAATTGGCATAAGGAAAACTGAACAAATGCAATCGGATTGTGTCGATACTTTAGAACAACGATCCATGGGTCATATGTGACTTGTACGAGTCAACCCCGCCTCAATCCGAGGTGCGGTGTGGCCACCACCACTCAAAGTGTCTGTCTTTTTTTCAAAATGACGTCATTTTAGGTGAAAAACATCAACTGACATACGGAAAACTGACCAAACGCATTCGGATTGTGTCGATACTTTAGCACAACGATCCATGGGTCATATGTGATGTGTACGAGTCAAAGCCTCCTTAATCTGAGGCACAATGTGGCCGGAATCACTCTAAGTGGCTCTCTTTTGTTTAAAATGGACAACATTTTAAGTACATACGGAAAACCGACCAAACGCATTCGGTTTCTGTTGAAACTTTAGGAGAATGATTCATGGGTCATATGTGACGTGTAAAAATCAACCCCACCTCAATTTGAGACACGATGTGTCCGGAACCACTCAAAGTGTCTACCTTTTGTTTCAAAAAGAAGTCATTTTAATTGAAAAACATCAACTCGCATACGGAAAACAGACCAAACACATTCGGATTGTGTTGATACTTTAGAAAAATGATCCATTGGTCATATGTGATGTGTATGAGTCAACCTTGTCTTAAACTAAGTCATGGTGTGGCCGCCACCACTAAAAGTGTATGTCTTTTGTTTAAAATGGACAACATTTTAAGTACATACGGAAAACCGACCAAACACATTTGGTTTTCGTTGAAACTTTAGGAGAATGATTCCTGGGTCATATGTGATGTGTACGAATCAACCCCGCCTCAATCTGAGACACGGTGTGGCCGGCACCACTCAAAGTGTCTGTCTTCTGTTTTAAAAGGACGTCATTTTAATTGAAAAACATCAACTGGAATATGTGAAACTGACCAAACGCATTCGGATTGTGTTGATACTTTAGAACAACGATCCATGGGTCATATGTGACGTGTAAGAGTCAACCTCTCCTCAATCCGAGGTGCGGTGTGGCCACCACCACTCAAAGTGTCATCCTTTTGTTTCAAAAGGACGTCATTTTAATTGAAAAACATCAACTGGCATATGAAAAACCAACCAAACGCATTCGGATTGTGTCGATACTTTAGAAAAATGATCCATGGGTCATATGTGATGTGTAAGAGTCAACCCCACCTCAATATGAGGCACAGTGTGGCCGCCACCACTCAAAGTGTCTGTCTTTTGTTTTAAAAGGACGTCATTTTAAGTGAAAAACATGAACTGACATATAGAAAACTGACCAAAAGCATTCGGATTGTTTCAATACTTTAGCACAATGATCCATGGGTCATATGCGACGTGTACGAGTCAACCCCGCCTTAATATGAGGCACAGTGTGGACGAAATCACTCTAAGTGGCTCTATTTTGTTTAAAATGGACAACATTTTAAGTACATATGGAAAACTGACCAAACGCGTTAGGTTTCCATTGAAACTTTAGGAGAATGATTCATGGGTCATATGTGATGAGTAAAAATCAACCCCGCCTCAATCTGAGATGCGGTTTGGCCAGCACCACTCAAAGTGTCTTCCTTTTGTTTCAAAAGGACGTCATTTTAATTGAAAAATATCCACTGGCATACGGAAAACTGACCAAACACATTCAGATTGTGTCGATACTTTAGAAAAACGATCCATGGGTCATATGTAACGTGTAAGAGTCAACCCCGCCTCAATCTGAGGCACGGTGTGGCTGCCACCACTCAAAGTTTCTGTCTTTTATTTCAAAAAGATGTCATTTTAAGTGAAAAACATCAAATGGCATACAGAAAACCGACCAAACGCATTCAAATTGTGTCGATACTTTATCACAATGATCCATAGGTCATATGTGATGTGTACGAGTCAACCCTACCTTAATCTGAGGCACGGTGTGGCCAGAATCACTCTAAGTGGCTCTCTTTTGTTTAAAATGGACAACATTTTAAGTATATACGGAAAACTGACCAAACACATTTGGTTTCCGTTGAAAATTTAAGAGAACGATTCATGGGTCATATGTGAAGTGTAAGAATCAACCCCGTCTCAATCTGAAATGTGGTGTGGCCGACACCACTCAAAGTGTCTGCCTTTTGTTTCAAAAGGACGCCATTTTAATTGAAAAACATCAACTGGCATACGGAAAACTGACCAAACGCATCTGGATTGTGTTGATACTTTAGCACAATGATCCATGGGTCATATGTGACGTGTAAGAGTCAACTCCACCTCAATATGAGGTGCAGTGTGGCTGCCACCACTCAAAGTGTCTGCCTTTTGTTTCAAAAAAACGTCATTTTAATTGAAAAACATCGACTGGCATATGGAAAACCGACCAAACACATTCGGATTGTGTCGATAATTTAGAAAAAAGATCCATGGGTAATATGTGATGTGTATGAGTCAACCCCATCTCAATCCGAGGTGTGGTGTGGCCGCCACCACTCAAAGTGTCTGTCTTTTGTTTCAAAAGGATGTCATTTTAAGTGAAAAACATCAACCGACATACGGAAAACAATCCAAATGCATTCGGATTGTGTCGATACTTTAGAACAACGATCCATGGGTCATATGAAATGTGTACGAGTCAACCTCTCCTTAATCTGAGGCACGGTGTGGCTGGAATCACTCTAAGTGTCTCTCTTTTGTTTATAATGGACAACATTTTAAGTACATACGGAAAACCGACCAAACGAATTCAGTTTCTGTTGAAACTTTAGGAGAACAATTTATGGGTCATATGTAACGTGTAAAAATCAACCCCGCCTCAATCTGAGAGGTGGTGTGGCCGGCACCACTCAAAGTGTCTGCCTTTTGTTTCAAAAGGACGTTATTTTAATTGAAAAACATCAACTGACATACGGAAAACTGACCAATCGCATTCAGATTGTGTAGATACTTTAGAACAACGATCCATGGGTCATATGTGATGTGTACAAGTCAACCCCGCCTCAATACGAGTCCCGGTGTGGCCGCCACCACTCAAAGTGTCTGTCTTTTGTTTCAAAAGGACGTCATTTTAAGTGAAAACATCAACTGGCATACGAAAAACTGACCAAATGCATCCGGATTGTGTCTATACTTTAGAAAAACGATCCATTGGTTATATGTGACATGTACGAGTCAAACCCGCCTTAATTTGAGGCATGGTGTGGCCGGAATCACTCTAAGTGGCTCTCTTTTGTTTAAAATGGACAACATTTTAAGTACATAGGAAAAACTGACCAAACACATTCGGTTTCCATTGAAACTTTAGGAGAACGATTCATGGGTCATATGTGATGTGTAAGAATCAACCCCGTGTCAATCTGAGATGCGGTGTGGCCGGAACCACTCAAAGTGTCTACCTTTTGTTTCAAAAGGACGTCATTTTAATTGAAAAACATCAATTGGCATACGGAAAACTAACTAAACGCATTTGGATTGTGTCGATACTTTAGAAAAACGATCCATGGGTCATATGTGACGTGTACAAGTCAACCCCGCCTCAATCCGAGGCACGGTGTGACCACCACCACTCAAAGTGTCTATCTTTTGTTTCAAAAGGATGTTATTTTAAGTGAAAAACATCAACTGGCATACGGAAAACTGACCAAAAGCATTAGGATTGTGTCTATACTTTAGAAAAATGATCCATGGGTCATATGTGACTTGTACGAGTCAATCCTCCCTTAATCGGAGGCATAGTGTGGACGGAATCACTCTAAGTGGCTCTCTTTTGTTTAAAATGGACAACATTTTAAGTACATACGAAAAACTGACCAAACGCATTCGGTTTCCTTTGAAACTTTAGGAGAATGATCCATGGGTCATATGTGACATGTACGAATCAACCACGCCTCAATCTGAGATGCGGTGTGGCTGACACCACTCAAAGTGTCTACCTATTGTTTCAAAAGGACGTCATTTTAATTGAAAAACATCAACTGGCATATGGAAAACTGACGAAACGCATTCGGATTGTGTCGATACTTTAGCACAACGATCCATGGGTTATATGTGATGGTTACGAGTCAACGCCGCCTCAATCCAAGGTGTGGTGTGGCTAGTATTACTCCAGGTGTATGTATTTTGTTTAAAATGGACATCATTTCAGGTAAAAATATATGGTCTACAAAAAACCGATCAAATTATGAATTGACTTCCGGATTCCACATATAATTTTCATCTAAATTTTAAATTTAATTTTAAATGAATTATGTGTGTTTATAATTACATTATGAATTCTAATTTAATTATGGATGTGTATAGTTCCAGGATGCATTATATGTTAAATGTGTATGAATTTTTTCTCTATATGTATGTGTTAGTTGGTTATTACAGGTACAATAATTGTATATGTATGTGTTAGTTTATTGAAGGTACAATAATTGGATTGAAAATGGGAGGGCACAAAATGAGGCCTGCTGTGCAAATTGCAGACCTGCTGTGCAAATTGCAGGCTGCTGTGCAATTTGCACAGCATAGGCTATGCCAACGGTTCAAAACCATTGGCATAGCATCTTGGTTCCTTTTTTTACCAACGGTTCAATGAACCGTTGGGAAAGAGGGTAAACCTTGGGATTTCCCAACGGTTCAAGACAAACCATTGGAAAAAACTATCCCAACGGTTTGGCACAACCGTTGGGATAGGTTAGGCTTTCCCCACCCTATCCCAACGGTTCACAGTAAACCATTGGGAAAACCTTTCCCAATGTCCTACTTCCCTATGGTTTGTAGAACCGTTGGTATAACATATACCAACGGTTCTACACCGTTGGGAAAGGCTGTATTTCTAGTATTGAATGGACACTATAAAATTAGTAGAGTTAAAGAAAAAACTAATAGAGTTGTGTGATAAGAGATTTATACAACCAAGTGTTTCACCTTGGGGATACCATGTTATTTTCATAAAAAATAAAGATAAATCTACGAGTATATACATTGATTATAAGGATATAAATGTTATTATGATAAAGAACAAGTATCATCTACCTTACATTGATGAATTATTTGATCAAATTAAAATATCTTAATATTTTTCAAATATTGACCTTCGTTTTGGATATCATAAATTGTGAGTGAAGAAGGAAGATATTTTGAAGGAAAAATTCCATATAAGGTATGGATATTATGAGTTTATAGTAATTATATTTGGATTGACTAATGCACCCTTTCTTTTTATGAATCTAATGAATAGAGTATTCAAGGAATATCTTGATAATTTTTTTGTGGTTTTTATTAATGATATCTTTATGTACTCTAAAATCCATGAGGATCATGAAAATCACTTGCGAATTATTCTTAAGACCCTTAGAGAAAAATAATTATATATGAAATTTAAAAATTATGAATTGCGGCTATAGAAAGTTCCTTTTCTTGGCCATATTATCTCAAAGGATGGAATCCCAGTTGATCCTATAAAGATAAAAGAATTAAAATAATTGCCTACCTCAACAAATGTAATATAGGTAATCAGTTTCATTGGTTTGTAAGGTTACTATTGGAGATTTTATAAAAAATTTTCTTGATTATCTAACCCATTAACTAAACTTACACATAAAGGGGATAAGTTCATATTAATAAAGTAATGTGAATAGTTTTTTGAAGAATTGAAGAAGAGATTGGTAAATGCTCCAATTTTGATTCTACCATTAGGAAATGATAGATTTTTGATATATAGTGATGCAAGGGACTTGGTTGTCTCCTTATATAGAATGATAAAGTTATTTAATATACATCAATGCAATTAAAGATCCAGGAACATAACTATCCAACCTATGATTTTGAGTTGGTAACTATAATATTTTATTTGAAGATATATATGTAATATATCTATGGTGAAATATGTGAGATATACACTGATCAAAAGAGATTGAAATATATCTTTTTATAAAAAGATCTCAATACGAGGAAAATGTGATGACTTGAACTACCCAAGGATTATGATTTCTCAATACAATACTACCTAGGGAAGGAAAATTAGGTAGCATATGCATTAATCAAAAAATATCATGAGGTCTTAAAAAAATAAGGATCGATACAGATCCTATGTTCATTGATTTAGTGAATATGGATATAGGAATTGTTAAGTAAAGGGAAGAATCACTCCTTTTTTTCAAATGATTTCCAAACCATCTTTATTATAAAAGATAAAAACTTCTCAATTTAACGAAAAACATTTTCAAAGGAAAATTAAATCCTCAAATGATATAAAATTTGTAGAATTCATATACAAAGATGATGTTTTGAAATTTGGAAAGATATTGTGTGTTCCATATATACCTGAGATGAAAAGATAATTATTGGATGATTCATATAGCTTGAATTTCTCTATACACCTTGGAATCACTGAGATGTATATGGATTTGAAGGAACATTTTTGGTGAGATAAAATGAAGATAAAAATTGATGATTATGTATTAAGATGTTTAGTTTTTCAACAAGTGAAGGTAAAATGACAACATCCTATAAGATTTATGCAACCCCTACTTATTCTTATGCGGAAGTGGGATGACATTAATATGTATTTCCTCACTCGATTGACAAAGAATCCTAGAAATAATGATTCAATATGTTTTATTGTTGATCACCTTAACAAATATGCACATTTACATGCTATAAAATAAGATTTACCTATTTAGTGACTTGTATGGATCTATATTAATGAAGTTATAAGACTTCATGGCACACCTCTTTCAATTGTGTCTAATCACGATCCACGATTTACATCAAAATTTTGGAAAAGTATTTAGAAGGATTTAGATAAAGAGGTTCATTTGAGTACTTATTATCACCCTAAAACCAATGGATAACCCAAAAGGACTTTTTAAACATTGGAATACATGTTGATATTGTGATCACTTGACTATCATGGTATGCAGGATCAGTATTTGACTTTGGTAAAGTCCTTATATAATAATAAATTCCATTAAAGTATTAAAATGGTTCCATATAAATCATTATATGGTAAAAGGTTTTATACTCCAACTTTTTGGGAAGAATTTAGTTAAAAGAATAATATTGGCCTGAAGATTCTTGAGGAGACAAAGTCAAAGGTAAAGACTATTTATACTCATATTAAAGAAGTTGAAAGTAAGAAAAAGAGTTATGATTACAACCAAAGGAAATATTTTTATATTCAAGTGGGAGATCATATTTTCATAAAAGTATCTCCATGGAATAGTGTTGTTCAGTTTGATAATAAAGGGAAAATAAGCCCCTGGTACATCATACCCTTTGAAACCCTAGAAAGAATTGGGGTTATGGATTACTGTTAGGCAATGACACCAAGTCTCTTTAAAGCACATGACATGTTCCATATATCATTGTTTAGGATGTACATGACAAACCCAACACATGTGGTAGCCTTTAAAGAAATTGAATTGTAAAATGATCTACTTTACTATAAATATCCTATCCAGATTGTTGATACTAGAGATAAAGTGTTGAGGAATCGAAAAACTTGACTGGTAAAGGCACTTTAGAGAAATAAAAAAATAGAGGAAGTAATAAAAGAACCAGATAATACTATGAAGAATAACCACCCTCATCTATTTAAAAGGTAATACTCAAGAACATTTCAAGGATGAAATTTTTATAGGAAGGTAGAATGTAATATCCCGAGTTTTTAAAAGAATACTATGATCAATAACATATAGAACAAGAAACATCGAGTTTAAACAAACCATGAAATATTATTATTTAAATATGATAATTATAACCTATCCATTGAATTGGAAGTTATAAATAGTAATAACAATATTATTAAATTTACTTTAAGTTCACATTCAATACAAATTTATGCTTAAACACTCAAATTTTAGTAAAGTCATCTTATTTAAACAAATTATTTGCTTCAAAAATGTTTTTTATTGATTTCCTCGAGCAAATAAATATAATTAATTTTTGAAACTTTTTATAAAATTTATGAACTTAATTTTTAAAATTATCATATAAAAATTATCTTAGGGTGAATTTTTGGTATTTTTTTGAAAAGATTGATTTTCCAATGAATAGTGAAAAATACTATTTTTATTGAAAACAATATTTTTGTTTCAACCATTTGAAAAGTTACATTTTATTTTAAAAAATTTTAAAAGTAAAAATATTTATATTATATTTTTAATAAACAAATTATTTTTATTTAAATCAATTTCATGGTTGAATTTGGTATAATTTTTTTACACTTAAAAAGGATTTTGTTTGGAAAAACAATTTCGTTGCATTTTTCCAATTTAATTTAAATTTAAATTATAGATATTATATGTTTTGAATTTTAAAAAATGTATTCCATATTTTTATTCATGATTTATAAATTTATTAAATAGTTCTCTTTTATTTTTGGTCAATAAGAATAGCAACCTTAGTAATTTTTTATTACCGCGGTAAATGGTAAATCATTTAATTAAAGTTTAAAATAAAATGATAAGGATTAAAAAATGACCGTAAAACTTGCCTCAATATTTTTGGATGAGTAAATTTCATCCATAATAATCCAATATTCAGTTATATTTCATTTTATGTCAATTTGGATGATATTATGACCTTTATAGTGTTTTATTTCAAGAAAAGTCAAACATGTCACACTCTTGTTTTTAATAATTATAATATTTTTAATATTGGGTTATCTAGAGGATATGTTAGAATATATAAATTATTTCAAAATCTAAAATATTTATATTCATTGTGGTAATTTATTTTTGACTTTTATTGAATAAATAATTTTCTTAAATGCTTACACAACGCTAACACAATGTTATTCAATTAATAGAAAAATCAAATAAATGATATTTTAAATATTAAAAGTAATATAATTTGAGATAAATAATACAATACACCAATTTTATAGATTACCATGAAATTTTAGGTATATAATTTTTTTTTTCAAATTATAGGTGTCTTATTGATATTATTAAATTCAATGTAATGAATAGTTCTAAAAATTGACATTATTGATATTTTATAATAAATAATAGTTTATTAAATTATTAAAAAATACTAAAATTATTAAATTCAAAAAAATGAATTTATTATGGTTAATAAAATATAAAATGATATATTTATGGTTCTTTTGGAATTTTATTGTAACATTATTGACTCTTAGAGAGTATAAAATTTTAATAGTATGGTAATTGTCAAAAGTGTTAATGGGAGGTTAGAATAAAATGATAAGTGTACAACCATCACCTAAAGTTTTCCAAATTATATTTTATAACATTATTTCAACCCATAGTCAGTTTATATTTAAAAAATTAGTTTAGATCCATTTTTTCAAAAAAAATAATTTATATTAATTTAATATTTTTAGAAATTCCAAAGATGTCCTTCACCTCAATTATAAAAGGGAACCTCCTTACTCACTTATTTACATCACTTTGAGCCATATATCTCTACAAAAACCTAAAATTTAATATTATAAATATCCTTATAAAATTTCTTGTGGTTCTGTTCCTTCTAAAATAGAAACCCTATATTTCTTAAGAAGCAATCTAAATGGAGTCCACTAAAGAAAAGGTAATCATCTTTACTGACTCTTCAAAGTTCATTTATTCTTCTATTACAACTTAATGTGTTTTTCCATACCTAATTAATATATAAAGTATAATATATATACTTATATGTTATTATTATTATTAAACAACCATATTACACCTTTTATCTATCCTATGAAAAAAAGAAATCACCGTGTTTGTGTACGTATGACTTACCGTCTCCACGCAATAGTATAATTTGTTTTTCATCACAAATTTACTTGGATTGTTATAATGATGGAAATAATGGATATATATGATAAATATGAAATTATATTTATTATTTAAAAATTCATACATCATCCAATTTCTTACCATTTCAACCATTTATAAATGATATCTTCCGTCATGCCTATGTACGACTTACCGTCTCAACGAAGCGACGTGATTCATTTTCTATATCCAAATTTTAAGAATGATTCTAAAAATGTATCTAATGAATAAATATTATATATAATAACTTAATATAATTTTTGATATGATTTAACTATATTCTATTCAAAATAACTAGAACTTACACGACAAAACATGAATTGGAAAATAAGGCAGTTAACACTTGAAACATGGATAATAATGAAATATTATAAAAAAAAAGATGATAAGATGATATAAGAGGATCATATATGATATTATAATTATAAATATGGTTTTTTATAAATTAATAACTTTTTTAAAACCATTATAAAAAATATTTAATCAAATTCTACTAAAGGGAGGCATGAGGTAAGGGATTTAATCTCATTTTCCACTCTATTGATACATATTTGGTATCATGCACCTGTTTAATTTTATGTGGTGTATATAAAACCCCTTTGAAGTAATTAAAATTAATATATATTTATTCATTATTATTAAATTTCATTTCAATTTTACTCTCTTAAATATTTTCCATATTTGCTTCCAACTTTTCCTCTCTTTGGAACTTGAATCAAACAAAGAAATGTTTAAAAGAAAAACCGATCTTATTTCTCCTTTGATCAGATATATTTTTCTTCCATATCCATATTTTCTATAAAAAAATTCAATTTTTTTACACTTAAAAAATGATTTATCAAATTACATTTTTACCCATGTTTTATTTTTTACAAAATGGTTTAAAAGAAATATTTTTGTCATTTTCCAAACGAGGTACTTTGTGACTTTTTTTGAAAAAAGTATAGAAGGAATGATTTTTCAATTATATGGCTTGTGAAAATTTTACCACCATAATGAATAATATTTCATTTGAATAATACTTTTCAATTTTACAAGGTTATTCTCAAGTAAAATGTTTTACTTTATGTTTGATTAGTTTTTTTAAATAAGTTATTTAAAAAAGGAAAGGTTAATTTACTCAAGAATGTGTTAATGATATTTTATTGGAATTTATTTTTATAAATGAAAAAAACCTTTATTTTACATATTCACCATTGGGTATATATTATAATGATACCATCCTTTGAAATATTCACTTACTTTTGATCATTGGATATTATATTTCTCTTAAATATCTACATTCTTTGTATCATGAATATTATTATTTCCTAAACCATATACCATTTTACATATAGTATTTTACTATGGAAATTATTTGATTCAGTAGGGAAAATGTTTATAAGTATGTATCTTTTATTCAATATGGATAGTTTTTGATAAGGCATATTTTTATAAATTGAATTGATCATTCGATATATGAATAATGCTTTGGACATGCAGTTACAGGTGGGGCCCAATTATAGATAGCCCCTCGATACATTGAAAAGTATTATGAGAAAAATCACTTATCCAAATTAAATATGTATTTACCCATAGTTTTAAACTATCTTGTGAAAGTTCTTAATAGTATAGGTATTATGATGCCTGAGATCATGCCATCTAATATTAAGAATTTCATTCATTGAGAATTCATTTATTATTATTATCCATGACATTTTCACATTGATAATATATATAGATGCATTTCATTCTCAATTTATTGACTAAATAGAATGTGTTATCAGTTATCTTCCTTACATATTGATTATTACTTATATTTACTTATTATATTTTCTACTATATGTTACCTTTACTGAGCATTTGAGCTCATCCTTATTTTGTTTTCTTTCCCCAGGATACGAAGAAAAAATATTTGAATGAATTCAAGGATGCATATTACTTTATTTTTTCATTTTATATGTTTTATTACAAACATAATAAGGGAACCATGTATGTATATAGTTCTTTAAGACCAACAAACTGATTGATCCTTGGTGATGTGGTCCCTTGTATCTTATTCCAATGTAATAAAATAACTTCTAATTCCAGTATTCTAGATTTGGGGTTATTTCATTACATGTATTTATCAAACTTGGTTTATTTCAATGCATTCAAGGTTTATGCATAAGCATTGAATAAACCCAACACATATTATTTATTTTCTTCATTATTAGCTTATGTTATTTCTCAATATATCTCGACTCTCAATCACCATTCCTCATTTATGTTTGTATATACATAAATTATTTTATTTCCTTTAAAATATTCCACACATTGTGTTGTGTATAATACCATGCATGGGATCTTGTTCCCTTACATGTAGTCAAGAACCATTGATACTATGAAACTGGTTCTCTTCATGAAAGATCAGACATGATCTAAGTTTCACACAATTATGTAAAATACATGATCTCAAGTGCGTGGGTTATTCCTTTCTCGTTCATGAACCATAGTGAGGTTATGCACTATCTCACGGTGCCTCAACAAGTTCATGAACACTAGTGAGGTTACACATCAGGGTATCACACAATCCCTAATGGATTCTTGGAATCAATTAATTATGAGTCTTATTTAATTTTTTTAAACACAATTCAAAGGCCTACATGATCTTCTTGTCTAATTTTTGTAAGAGTATCATCAAAGGGCTTCTTATTTGCGCAAATAGGGAGCTTTATGGTGCTCTATTTTTATTAAAAAAATTAAGACCTTACGAATATCAACATAAACTCTCTCATCCTCGATGAATCTAATTTTATAGGTGATAAATACCGCCTTTAATTAATTCATTCACCAAATCAAATCCCATAAAATAAAGCTGAGTCAATACCTAATAATACTACTACAAAATATCTCAGTATTTAGATATTCGACACAGGTTAAGTGACACAAAAAAACCTAACATATCTACTTACATGATATCTATTCACGGTGAAGCACTCATGTACATATTTTGAAGATTGTATGTTCTTAATTTTTTAATATTGAACTCATCTATCATACATACAACCTTATGAAACTTTTTTTTGTAAGCGGTTGATAATACTTTCTTCAAATAGTCACATGTATGCAAGACACCAATTTCATATATGAAGGTTTGAAACCTCATCGCCCCAAAAAATCGATTATAGAACACCCATGGAGAATTTGGGTTAAATTATTAGAGGTTTGGCCGTCCACTTAAGTGCATTGGAACTCTCAAATGAAATACAAGGTTGAAGATGAAGGCTCAAATTGATCGGATGGATTATATGGATTGGATCAAACAACAGATGAAATGTACGTAACTTTTTTAGCAGAGGAATAAAACCCTCTATTATCTTCATCCCACACAACTTATTAGATAATTATCACTATCACATATAAACAATTCCATGATGTATCATCATTGATATGGCAGTGGGGTTTGAAACCCGCAACATAATTCATATACGCCTCACGGGTCGTGCCGTACCTGCACTTGACCACTTTCCCACTGACACCCTAGCCCATTCACATGAACGCTTAATCCAAACCCTAGTGGGTCCTATGTGGCCCACCTTAAATCCTATGATCCATATTCCATGAATGGTTAAGGTCCTCTTCCCACAATGTGTGGTTGAGTTGTCTCTTAGCTCATGTGGTTGGATAAGTTTTTTGAATAATGAGAATCAAATGAGTTAGCCAAAAATAAGTTTATGCTATATAAAACTCACCACACAAGCCAATCAAATATAATATCATATTAATCCTCCAAATCTGCATGAAAATAAATAATATTTTTCTTATAGTTTTTAATTATTCTTCAAAACTCTTCTTCATATAAATAACTATTTTCATGGTCTTCACTGTATCAAAACCCCCTATGCGATAAAGTTAATATTGCACGACCTTATTCAAATATTATGATTCTAAATGTTGTAAAAATGTGTCTTCCTTGGAACATGTACATTACATTTAATATCAATTTAAAAATAATCACATTTTATAAGGATAATTTTCCAAGCATGACATCCAATTCCATTCTATAAGTCCATAATAATTCTCCAAGAATCACTACTTCATACCATCAAATCACCAAACACATATTGATATATTATTGAAAACAAATAAAACACCAAGACCAATATAGATATAGTTGAAAAGGGTTCTTAATAAAGTAATTAATAAATTTAAATTGATTATTATATAGGATATATTGTATTTGACCAAGTAGGAATCCAAGGTAAGGGGTTTTCATCTCAATTCCACCCTATTGAGATATATTTTATATTATGCACATAATTTCATTATTAAGGTGTATATGCCATTACTTTGAAATATTATATCATTAATTCATCTTTATTTATGATATTTAAATTTTCAATTCAATTTTTCTCTTTTAAGGGGTTTTGATTCAAAAGTTATTAATGTTGTAAAGGTTTATTTTACAATCTTATTCTTATTATAGACTGTTCATGTTAAATTTATATTGAAGGAATTGTATGATTTTTATCTTCTTAAAACCCAAATATTTTATTATCCTAGAATTATTTATGGGTTTTCCTTGTTTTTCTTCAAACTTTTCCTCTATTTAGAACTCAAATACTGAAGGAACAATTTAAAGAAAAACTGATATTATTTCCTCTTTTAGGCTGAGAATATGTTTCTTCTATATCCATATATTTTTTCTAATTTTTTCATGGAATTTTTTATCTAATTTTAAATGATTGATAAATGTATTTTTATATAACCTTTTAATTTCATTACAAAGGTTTAAAAGGAATATTTTTAATGTTTTCTGAACAAATCATTTTTGATTATTTACAAAATCGTGAAAGGAATGTTATTTTTAAAATATATAGCGCAAATGAATTTTCCCACCTCCATTACATTATTCATAATTTATATTCCTCTATAATATTCCATGGTTTTTTTAAATAAAATTATTTTTTCCCATTATTCTCTAATTTTTTAGTTTTTATATTAAAAAAAAATTATTTTCTAAAATGATGAAAAGAATTTTGGAAGTGATTTATAACTTTGTTTTTATGAAAAGTTACATAGGTTTTCATAATGTTTCTTTTCTATTCTCAAAATAAATGAATTTAATTTAAAACCTTAATTTCTAATGAATTTTTGGTCTTCTATCATCCTTTAAAAATTTATAGAGTATATTTTGTGATCATTCACTTTCTTGTGATCATGTTATCTATCAATCTACATTATAAATTAAACATTATATTTCTCTTTAATGTCTAAAATTTAAATATCATGGATATATTAAATATCTTTTCTTATACTTGATATTTTCTTAACCATATACCACTTCAATATATGGTGTTAGTTGATGGAATATTACTCAGAAGGTTATTTCATTTATTAGGGAAACATTGATGTTTTTTTTCTTTATTCAATATAGATATTTATTTATTGATAAGTAATATAGATTATGTATTATATTTTTGATTAAATATATGAGGAATTCATTGAAAAAATGAAAGTGATAGGTGAGGCCTATTTATAGATATCCTCTCAATGCATCGATAAGTATCATGAGATAAAAAATTATACAAATTTGTTGGGTATTTGGTGTATACCTACCCATTCATTAAAATTTCTTGGAATAAGGCCATCATTGTAAGGTTAATGAAGACTTAACATGAGGACTTGTTGAAAAGATCATGATTCCCAAAATTATGAATTTACTTCATTAAAATTTCAATTATTATCATCAATGTGATTATTATGTTGAAATTTTCCATGGATACATTTTTAAGATCAAGTTATTGATTAAATGACATATGTATTGATTATACAATGTGTCACATTGTTAATGACCTATCTACTCATGATAGATTCCATTGTATGATTTCACTTACTGAGCATCTAAGATCACCCTTTATTATATTTTCCTTTCCCTAGGATATGAATAAGGTATATTTGAATGATCTTAAATGATGTGAGAAATTATTTCAATCTATGTTTTATTTTTCCAATGTAATATAGAAATCATGTATACATCCATTTTTCTAAGACTGCTTAACTGATTGAAGCTTCATGATGTGATCCCTTATATCATATACCAATGTAATAAAGTAATCTTAGGCTATAGGTAAATATAGTTATGGTTGCTGCAATTGGTATAAAATCAAGTTTAGTATGACCCTTTAAAACTAGATTTTAAAAGAACATATCGAGAATAAAAATTATAATAATCCCATAGAATATTTGAGAACATTTATCTTCATAGGGATTTTTATTCCATGGATCAATATTTTTGATGATTATGAACTGATTATGTGTGTTCAATTGTTTAGAGATGGATCCTAGTAGAATTAAGGGAAATCGTATAAAAAAATGTTGTCAGTGCAAAGATTTTTTACTAGAAAATTTAATATGATTGGTGTTGTAGCTAAAAAGTGTATGACTATATTAAGGTATTTGTCTCAAGTTATGTATAATAACCTTTCCTGTATAGAACAATATGATTATTATTAGTATAATAAAATGGTTTTTGACTGCTTCATGTGGAAGAATCCTCTATCCTTTAATAGAATTAATAATCCATTGATAACTGAGAAAATTTTCAACTCCCTTGAAAATATTTTTATTGTTTGGTAAGTAATAAAAATGAAAAAGTTATTTTGGTAGTATATTTTTTAAAAGGAGATACAAATCAATGGTGGTAATTAATTCAAAATACTCAGGAGGAGGATATAGAGGGAATGGAATGGAATACATTTAAGGTAATTATCCTTGTGAAATATTCTCCTCTATAGATACAATATGATATGGAAAGTAAATTCCTTAATTTAAGACAAAAGGAAGAGGAAAGTGTAACTGCTCATGAAGAAAAATTTACAAGATTAGAAAGGCATGCTGTGGATAATGTACATAATACAAAAAGAAATATTGATCATTTATTTAATGGACTTAAGATAATCCTTATAAAGGAACTACAATGTAAATTTTTTTTATCATATAATAATATGGTATTAAGTTATAACATATCAAATAAATAATTCTCTAAGTCACCTTGTTTCAAAATAAATCAAGAGAATAAAAGGATTAACGAGCACTAAGGAAAAATAAATGAGTAAAATGAGAATAAGGGAAGGA
The DNA here is from genome assembly GCA_963277665.1 of Viscum album. Classification (NCBI taxonomy): domain Eukaryota; kingdom Viridiplantae; phylum Streptophyta; class Magnoliopsida; order Santalales; family Viscaceae; genus Viscum; species Viscum album. The sequence goes on along the minus strand of OY728130.1, from coordinate 629,695,019 downwards.
AAAAAATTAAAACATGTGATAATTGTGCAAATAAACCTTTTAATAAATGGATAAAGGGAATGATATTTTATTATAAGTGCATAAATAAGGTCCATCTGACTCATGAATTGTAACACCTCAAGATTTTGTGAAATATGTTTTTCAAATAAATTTAATATTTTTGATATTTGGTATTACATGAAACATTGATTTTATCTCAAGTTACACACAACACTGAGTTTAGATTTCATTACATGTAATACTGATTATAGCTTTCATTACACGCAACACCGAGTTTAAATGAAATGTGATATACTATTAAAATATTATTATTTAATAAGATTGTCATCAACTAGTCATTAGAATGGTGGGTATAAATAGGATTAAATAAATTATAAAAATATTTGGTATACACACATATATAAAATTATTTTTTTTGGTAACCAATTAAGTAGAAATGAAAATAAAACCTTTTTGAAGATAAAAGAAATATTTTTCTCAAAAAAAGTTATATGCACAAAAACATGTTTTACCATAATAAATTTTAAAAAAAATTTTGTTGAATGATTTTAATGAAATTTTTATATTATATATTCAATAAAATGTTTAATATTCATCTTATGTGTTTTCTAGACAAAATATAAGAATAAATCAAATTTTATGCTTAAAACTATATTTTTCTAAAAAGTAGTTTTGTCACCTTTTGCGCACTTATTTTAAAATTAAATTTTTACACTTTTAGAAAAATTTTAAAAAATAAACATAAATTTTTACATCAAAATTTCAAAATTTTCTTATGGTGAAATTTTGAGAATTTTTTGAGAAGATAAATTTTTCGATGAATTGTGAAAAATACTGGTTTTTATTAAGAATTATCATTTATTTTAAAGAATATAAAAACATAAAAAAAATTTAATATGGTTTTAAATTTAAAATTAGTTTAATTATATATTTATTAATCCAATTAAGTTCATTGGAATCAACTTAATATTTAATTCTGATATAAAAACCTTTTAAACTTTTGAACATTTTCTCTTTGAAAATCCGCTTTCTCATCATGGCTACAGGATTAATTTTAAATGAAAATTATCTACAAATGTGAATAGAATTTAAAAAAATGGATTAAATATTTATAATTTGTATAATATATATTATCTAATAATTTCAACTTAAAATTTTACCACACTGAATAGTAAAAACAATAAAAAATTATTTAGTGCGGTTAAAGCTAAAATGAGTTTATCGGGGATAAAAATAAAAATATAAGGGTTCAAAATGACCCAAAACCTTTCAGAAATTTTTTTTATGTAAATATTTATACTTTATATCTAATAATATCTAGGATTAAAAATTTTGGATCCTTGTGGCATGTGAAAAATGTGGACACACATTTTTATATTCAAAAATTACAAGTGTGCCACCCACCTTACTTATAAAATTCACCACTATCCTCTCCTATTAACACTTCCAAAACCCATTGTTTTGGAAAATACATAAAAAATAAATTCATTATTTAAATCATCTCATCATATATGCTTTAGTTTGGTCATAAATACAACCTAATAATCCTTTTGGTGCAAACCAAAAGAAGTTGTCCGAAGAAGAGGTAATGTCCTTAACCGAGCATTTTATTTTATTTATTCATCAACCACCTTCAATTATTATTAAACCATACTGATATAATAACCTCAATATGTTACATATAATTATATTTTTTATGTTAATTTCATGACCAATATCCATATACTCTTTCATTAAATGGTACGAAAAATCATTGTTCGTATGTACGATGGACTACCACTTCACGAATTGATGTTATAAATTTTCCATCACCAACTCTCACCGATGGATATAATGATGGAATTAATTTTAAATATTATATTTATGAAATTATTGTACCTATTAAATTATAATATCATATTTACATTCTTACCTATTAACATATTGTATAACAGTAACATCTATCATGTGTACGACGGACTACTACATCATGAACTACTGTGATGTATTTTTCATTTTTGTTTTAATTGGATGGTAATATGGATAGATTAAATGAATAAATACGATATTTTTAATAAAATTATACTTATATAATTATAATATCACATATTCCTTCTTACCTTCTATTCCATGGGGGATATGATAACATTGTTCATGTATACTGCTGACTACCACCTCATGAAGTGAAGTGATTCATTTCTCATGTATGCTTTACATATAAGGTAATAAGGATATGTTTAAATACAAATATGTGATATATATGACATAAAAATTATTATTTAATGGTAATATATCATTTAAACTTATTTATTTCATTATGTGAAGAAAATAGAGACAATGTTCATATGTACGTACGACTATTATCTCCATTAACAAGATTTAATTTTATATCTCTAAATTTTGTGGATTATGATAAATACATATATACTGAATATATATTATTTTTATATAATGTTAAAATTCATAACATTATTTATACATGATCAAATTAATAGGACAAAAAAAATTAGATATCAAAACATACACAAAAAACAGAGTAGTTATTACCCGAAACATGATTTTTACAAGGAATTGTTGAAAAATGGGTAATAAATGATAATAAGTAAAAAAAATATGGCATGATACATATGATTTTCTTCTGTAATATATGTATAATAAACTTATATTTATTATATATGAGGTTTAAACATGTACGAATGAATTCAAGACTTAAGGTAAGAGATTTTCATCTCACTTTTTACTTCTGTGAGAAACAATCCATATTCAACACATATTTATTTTATTTAGTATATATAATACCTATGAATTTATTTTATGATGATTCATCTAAAAATTATTTGGGTTTACTTACCATTTTAGGATCTATCTTTCATGTGGCTTACTTTTTGAAAGTTACTAAAGCGGTAATATATTTTTGTCTCAATTTGACTTATTTGAGACAAATACTATGCTATGAACCAATATTATTTTATGAGGTGCATATAAATCCAAATTGACATGTAATGTCATAAATTTATTTATTCTCATGATATTTTATTTTTCATTTAATTTTATTCTTTCATTTGGGATTTTGATTAAAAGTTACCAAAGTGGTAAGGGTTTTAAAATACAATCTCATCATTTATTAGGATGTTTTATATTTATTATCATGAACCAGACCAAGTCAACCCTGAACCGGTCACTCGGGCCGCTCTATGACATGTCTTGAAAGGAATTCCTAATCCTCTCGGGATGATAACAAGAACCAAGGGAATTAATAAATTAAACAAGGGAAATATTTCTCCTAAATATAAATAATAAGGAATACAATGGAAAGAATGGACATCCCAATACACATTTATATAAAAATTGAATCGACATCATTTATATGAAAAAACTGAAAGTAAAACTGAATGATATAACTAAAACAACTAGACCTGATTACCAACTAACTTCATGTGACCTCTCTTGTCACTCTCTAACACAACGATCCCATGTTACTCAAGGTAACCGAACTCAAGATGCATCCTGTACAAGGGCTAAAAAATAGAAGAAAACTATTGGCATGAGTATTAAAACTCAGTAGGTAAGTATGATATTCTATTCCCAATTCACTTATATATAAAATAAAATAAAAATCAATTTTGTGTTTGAAATAAAATATATAAAAGTATGTTTTCCAAACAAGGTTCCATACTATGGAAGTTATCAGACAAAAGCTTGCAAGTTATATACACAAGAATGATAGAATAATTTCCAAAGATATGAAACTTCAAAATGAAAACAATTTTCAAGAGGGATTCTTTAAAGAAAGTAAACTTTTAAATAAAACACACACACTGTTGAATTTATGAACCAAACACACCGTATACCGACAGTGAGTACAAAATAGCCAATGTGCATAAGTCATGGGAACACCCCTAGGCACTAGTTCGTTGTGGGCCCTAGGTACCTCATATCTCAGTGTAAAAGTAACCATAAAAAATATTTATTCTCATACACGAGCCACTATTAGGGAACAAATAACCATAACCTAGTGGTCCTCAACATCATCATCATAGTTTAGTTAGTGTTTTCATGGTCAAACTTGCTACAAAAAATAGGGATGAAACCACTCTGGATCACTAGCATACTAGTACATTCCGCCCACCTAGATACCCAAATTTCCATTCAGTGATCCATCAATTTCCACATATTATAAAATACAGTTTTCATATTAAAATTTGATTCCAAAATCACACACACACAAACATCCCAAAAACATGCTTCACATTTCTTTCATAGATCAACAAACCACTTAAAATTTTCATAAAACAATTTCAATAAGTATAATGAGGATTTTCACATAAAATCCATTCAAAACTGATTTTTTAAGGAAAAAAACCCACCATTACCATATAAAACCAGATTTAGAATCCCATAAACCATTTAATAAATCAATTTCATGGATCATAAAATGGATCTAAATGATACAACATGAAGTACACATGAAAACCATTTTTCTAAGAAAAATGCCAAACATGCCCTAAAAATTCATCACAAAAACAAAATTTATCAAAAGAACCAATTCCAATATTCATAATTAGGTGTAAACACACCATTTTTAGAAATAAAAAATTTACTTAAACCCCTCAAAAACTCAGGTAACACATTCAAAATCCATTTATTTCTATAAAGGTGCCAAACGGGCCATTTACAGAGAAAACATGCCAAAAAAACCTAAAAAATGATACTAAATTAATTATAAAACCAAAAACCAGATTCAAACCCACATAAAGAACCCAAAAACAATTATTCACATTCTTCCAACATTTCTTATAAGACAAACCAATCATTTTATAACACCTTGAACACACAAGAGCCAACCCGACACTTTCCAAAAAAACGAGGCATACAACATTTAATAAAACAAACTCTATTTAACATTAAAAAGGGTAAAAGCCAAATTTTCATGCCAAAAACTTATTAAAGTAGTTAAAAAACTTCATAAAAATCACAAACAATATGCGAAAACCAGCAGAACATTTATTTAAACAAGCGGTGTGCATGTTTATACGAAACAACTCCATTTTACACAAAACAAGAAATAAATAACAATTTTTCACAAAAAAAAAGATTATAAAAAGGTTTTATAGAAATAATAAACATTTATATAAAGTGAGAAAATAAATAAAAATATGAAACTTAAATAATAAGGGAATGTTCTTGGGAGAAACTACCTCAAAACCAAGGTGGAATGGAAATGCACACCCGATAACACCTTCTAAGTGTTTATAAAACCTAAACCTATTAATACCATCCAAAAACAAGAAAAAAACCCATAAAAAATCATGGGATAAAATAACCATTGGTTTTTTCATGATTAGTGGAGAAGATAGAGAAAAGAAAAATTGGAAGGATGAGAAAGGAGAAGGAAACTCACCTTGATAACAAGAGAACTCTTCATCTTCCCTTATATCCACACCCTTAGAGGAGAGGTAATGGATTGGAACTCTAGGTATAGTCTCCTTAGGTATTTATAACCAAGTAAAGAATATTTTTTGGGGGAAATAGAAAAAAATTAATGATTCGTGAAAGAAACAAATTACCTTACCAAATCTGGATGATTTGAGGAGCCTGGAGAAATTTCTCCCTAATACATGACAAAGATAAGTTAAAAAGAGGGAAAATGGAACATGTGGGTGTTACTAGGGTACATGGTATCGAGTGAGATGTGTAATAATAGAAAAATATTAAAAAAGGAATAATATATAAAATATTTTTTTTATAAAACTAGAAATGTGAACATGGGTTGGCCCAATACCTGAATAAATAACCCATATACACCATGATTATGAATTCATAACGGGTCCAAATGAATATGGTGGTTTTAATAGGTTAGGGGAGGACAAGTGGGAAGTGGAATGAGTGAAAAATGTTGAAAAACTAAGGATCTATAAAAGAAAAAAAATTTGTTTTTAAATATGGAAATGGGTTCACGGTTGGACCAAATCTTGAAGTAACCATCATTTTCTCCAAAAACTCCCAAAAAAGCTATGGGGAACCCATTGTAGGATGATTATAGATAGATTAAATTTTAAAACTCAACATTCATATCACCCAAAACCCAAGAAAAGGGTTGATATTTTCAACACACCGAATCAAAACTAAGACATGAAAAATTGGGTGTGACAATTCTCCCCACCATTAAAGCTTTCCGCCCCCAAAAAACCATAACACTTTCCAGTTGAAAGATCAACACCTAAGGATTACTTATCAATATGGTACAACCTATCATGATAAGGACATATAACACACTATCAATATAACTTAATCCCTTTTATAAAACAAAAACAACTTAGAATCACTTCCTGAGAATCAATAGAAAGATCAAGCCACCACCTCCACAACCAGGACAAGAACCATATTGTTGGGCCTTATCCCAATTAACCCAACAATAAACCAAAATTAAGTTCACTCATGAAAGAAAAAGACTTGGGGGGGGGAGGCTAGAATGGGATCCCTACCATTAAATTACAACTACAATCTGAAAAATCCTTGAAGAAAAGATCTTAGATACCCATGGTGGGTCTCCCCACCATTAGAGACTAACTAGAAATGAACAAGCAAGAATTCAACATGAACTAGAATCGGGTATCACCCAAATAGTCCCACCAAAAATCTGCCAAAACAACCTAAAAACCCAATTTAATAGGGTTGCAACATGAACATTTAAACCTCCCACTTCCGAACAGAGGGGAAAAGAACTGGGCCAATACTCTTGGAACGAATCAAACCTCATCCCCCACTCGGGGCTGGGAGGGAAGGGGACCCAATCATTGGGACACTAAAACCACAAAATAAATAGTGGAACCACCAAAAACTCTCCCCCTAGGAATAGGTAAAACTAAGACCGCACCCAATTTACATTGGCGGTCTACACATGGATATTGATCGAAAACCCACATTCGAGAAGTCATATCCCAAGAAACTACTTGAGGGGTAAGTCCACCATGCTCTTTGAGAAAAAAGAAAAATCAAAGTGATGGGAAACCACACTAAAAGCATAGAAACTACCTCAACACAATGGTGAAGGTAGAAGCTTAGTCGATCTACCCACACCTATAGCGATTTCCTGACTGCGTGAAAAGCTTCACTCTATAGCTGGAGCCCCGATGTTTGAAGCATCTACTACGCCACAACTAGGAGCTACAGATTACAACACCTCAAAAAAATCACTTTCTCAACAAAACACCTTCATCTAAATAGGAACTCAAAGGTATATAGTACCATTCTCTATCACTCTGAACAAGGAGCTGAATGGACAAGGAATATGAAAAAAACATCAACATCACTAAACACAACTACTATATCCGAAAGAATTATCACAAAATAGAAACACTTTAAATCAATCTCAAACAGCTCTCTATTCCATCAAATGAGTTAAGGCATCATTATAATATGTGTATTTGATGTTTGAAATAAATCCTTAGTTGGATAAACTATAAGTATTGCCTTAACGAAGAACCATCTGTGGCCACATCACAATATCCAACATATCCTTATAAATCCACTGAACATTGCTCAAAACTGATCCACCAACAAGATACCATTTCAAGAAACACCAAGAGTATCACTTCTAGATCATGAGTAATAATACCAAACAAACCATGCTTCTAAAACATGAAAAATAAACCCATATAAACACTAGTTTACAAAAAAACACATTTTTAGATTAAAATACTTTTGAAAAACAAATTAACTTGGTGGATTTTCACAGTCACCAATGGTGTTTCATCAAGTCTCACTCACATTCACATTATCATTCCACCCCGGGCACCCATCCACTATGCCATATCAGGCACCCATCAACATATCTATACAAAATCATGCATGTGAGAACCCATAAAAACACCAAATTCTAGAACAAATATCCTCATTTTACAAGCAAAAAAATTCAACCCATCTTAAAAATCATGTACCATCCATAGGCACACTAACCACCAATTCAAAAACCATTTTCATATTTCCACACAACAAACCATTTTACCAATCTTGAAAAAGAAACCCCATAGGTCTCCATCAAAATCCTCTCCCTTTATTCAAAACATTTTTCCGCATCTCAACAAACCACACTTTTTCAAGAACCATTTGACTTAGAACCCATTTCATTTATTTTAAAAAAACTACCAAAAAAGAATTCCATTCAAACATACCTTTCCAATTTTTAAAAATTCAGAAAGGTCTCTTTTCTTAATTTGACAGACACAAAGGCCAAAAACCTTTTTAGGAAAACAAAAAATGCTCAAAACCAATTCCCAAAAACAATTCATTAGATCCAAACACTCTTAAAGAGCCTAAAACATCCCATTTTAAAAAAAATTTCAGAATCATATTAAAATAATCAATGCCTTTCAACTATTTTATTTCAATAAACCATAAGTTTAGATTAAATAAATTCAATCCCATTAAATCATTCCACTTTCTCCAAAACAATTTGTTTCAAAAAAACCTAAAATTATCAAAAAATTTCTTATATTAATCATTTAAAACCCACTTACACAATTCTTACACAAGTATTTTCAAAACAAAATTCAATATTCAAGAAAAGTCTAAGAGACCCACAAAAGGGAACTAGTGTCAGTGGGTGACTTGACTATATGGTTGATGACCATATTTCAAACACACCACCAACACAAATATCCTTATTAGGACCATGAACCATCTCTAAATGGATTTCCATGCCCTGTGAGCTCATGGAGACAATTATTCCAACTCCCCTTGTTGTATCCCAATCACCAAACAATCCTTAAGAACCAAAGAAACTGATAAAATTGGACTTCCCATGGACACCTGAGGATTAGAATGAGTAAGAGTTCATGATTCTCTTACCAAACCTACCCCTCAAGTTCTTAAAATCTTACTGCATCTACCTTGACATCCCTCAAATAACAAGGGAGCTCTAAAAAGTAAGGTCCTCTAAGATTTGACCTCCCATGATACCATTTTTGTCATGAACCAGCCCGATTCGACCGTGAACCGGTCACTTGGTCCACTTCGCGACAAGTATCGAAAGGTGTTCCTGATCCTCTCGAGATGGTGAAAAGAACTGAGGGCATAAATAGAGTAAACAAGGGAACTATTTCACACAAATATAAATAATAAAGCAAGCAGCGGAAAGAATGGACAACCAAATACACATTTATATAAAAATTGAACTGACATCATTTATATGACAAAAATAAAAGTACAACTAAACGATACAACTAAAACAACCAGACCTAATGACCAACTAACTTCGTGTGACCTCTATGATCAATATCCAACACAACGATCCCATGTCACTCAAGGCGACCGAACTCAAGTTGAAACCTGTACAAGGTCTAAAAAACAGAAGAAAACTATAGGTATGAGTATTAAAACTCAGCAGGTTAGACCGATATTCTATTCCCAATGCACTTACACTGAAAATAAAAGAAACATAAATTTCATGTTTGAAATAAAATATATAAAATAATGTTTTCCAAATAAGGTTCCATTCCATGGAAGTTATTAGATAAAATCTTTCAAGTTTTATACACAAGAATGATAGAACAATTTCCAAAGACATGCAACTTAAAAATGAAAACTATTTTCAAGAGGGCCTATTTAAAGAAAGTATAATTTTAAATAAAACACATACTCTACTCAATTTATGAAAAAAACACACTGTATGCTGATGGTGAGTATGAAATAGCCAATGAGCACAAGTCATAGGAACACCCCTAGGCACTAGTTCATTGTGGTCCCCAGGTACCTCGTATCTTAGTGTAAAAGTAACGATAAAAAAATATCCATTATCATGCATGAGCCACCATTAGGTAAAAAATAACCATAACCTAGTGGTCCCAATCATCATCATCATATTTTAGTTAGTGTTCTAATTGTCAAACTTGCTACGTGAAACAGAGACGAAACCACTTAGGACCACTAGCATACTAGTGCACTTCCACCCACCTAGATACCCGAGTTTCCCTTTAGTGCTCAATAAATTTACACATATTATAAAATACAATTTTCACATGAAAATTTCATTCCCAAATCATACACACACAAACAACCCACAAGCATTCTTCACATTTATTTCACAGATCAACAAACCACTTAAAATGTTCATAAAACAATTTCAAGAAGTATAATGAGGATTTGCACATAAAATCCATTAAAATATGCTCTTTTAAGGCCAAACACCCAAAATTAACATATCAAAATAGATTCTTAATCCCCAAAACCATTTAATAAATCAATTTCTTGGACCATAAAATGGATCTAAATGATACAACATGAAGTGCACATGAAAACCATTTTTACAAGAAAAATACCAAATGGGACTTTAAGTATTCTTCACAAAAATAACATTAATCAAAATAAAAAATAAAAATTTTCATAAATAGGTGTAAAAAAACCTTTGTAAGAAATATAAAATTTACTTAAACCCCTCAAAAACTAAGGTTACACATTCAAAACCCATCCTTTTCTATAAAGGTGCTAAACATGAAATTTACCGAGAAAACATTCCAAAACACCCTAAAAACCAATACTTACTTCATTATAAAACCCAAAATAAGATTGTAACCCACATAAAGAACCCAAAAAAATTTATTGACATGATACCAACATTTATCATAATCCAAACCAATCATTTATAACACCTTGAATACACTGGAGCCAACCGAGCACTTTCCTGAAAATGAGGCATGCGACATTTAATAAAACAAACTCTATTTAACATTAAAAAGGGTATAAAGCCAAAATTTCATGACAAAAACTTATTAAAGTTGTTAAACCAGGTCATAAACATAAAAAAAACATGCAAAAACCAGCAGATCATTTATTTAAACAAGCAGTGTGCACGTTTATATGAAACAACTCCATTTTACACAAAACAAGGCATAAATAACCATTTTTCACACAAAAAAGATTATAAAAAGGTTTTAAAGAAAAAATAAACATGTATATAATGTGATAACAACAATAAAAATATGAAACTTAAATAATAAGGGAATGTTCTTGGGAGAATCTACCAAAAAACTAAGGCAGAATGGAAATGCACACCCGATAACACCTTCCGAGGGTTTATAAACCCTAAAACTACGAATACCAGACACAAACAATAAAAAAACCCATAAAAATCACGGTATAATATAAACCTAGGTTTTTCATGACCAGGGAAAAAGATAGAGATAAGAAAAATTAGAAGGAGGAGGAGGAAGGAGGAGGAAGGAGAAAGAAACTCACCTTGATAACTAGAGAACTCTTCATCTTCACTTAGATCCACACCCTTAGAGGAGAGGGAATGGATTGGTACTCAATGAAGAGTCTCCTTAGGTATATAATAAATAGAGAAAGAATGTTTTAGGGAAAAATAGAAAAAAAACGAAAGATTCATGAAGGAAACAAATTACCTTACCAAATCTAGGCAATTTGAGAATTCTTAAGAAAATTTTCCCTAATACATGACAAAGATGAGTTCCAAAGAGGTAAAATTGAACATGGGGGTGAGACTAGGGTTATTGGTCGTGAGTGATAGTTTGAATCACCGAAACTATTAAAAAACGAATAATATATAAAAAAACATATTATTTTTTTAAATTGGAAATGAGCTCGCATGATGGCCCAATACCTGAATAAATAAAACAAATACACCATGATTATGAATTAATAAGGAGTAAAAATATACATGGTTGTTTTAATAGGTCGCGGGAGGAAAATTGGTAAGCTAAACAAGTGAAATTTTTTAAAAAACTAAGGAGTTATAAAATAAACAAATTTTGTTTTTAAATTTGGAAATGGGCTCACGGTTGGCCCAAATCATGAAGTAACCACCCTTTTCTCCAAATATCCCAACAATCCATGGGTAACCCATGGTAGGATGATTAGACATATATGGAAGTTCAAAACTCAACATTAATATCACCAAAAACCCAAGAAAAGAATTGGGATTTCCAATTCACCGGATAAAAACCAAGACATGAAAAACTGGGTGTGGAAATTCTCCCCACCATTAAAGCTTTTTCCCCCCAAAAATCCATAACACTTTCCAGCTGAAAGATAAACAACTAAGGATTACTTATCAACATGGTCTAGCCTCTAAAGATAAGAACATATCATCTACCATCAAAGAAACTTAACCCTTTTGATCAAACAAAACAACATCTCACAACCACTTCCTAAGAATCAAAGGAAAGATCAAGCCACCACCTCCACAACCAAGCCAAGAACCAGATTTTTTGGCCTTCTACCAATGAAAAAAATGATCACCCAAACCAAAGTACACTCAAGAAATCCAAATAATTGGGGGGGGGAGTCCAAAATGGGACCCCCCATTAAATCACAACTACTATCCAAAAAATCATTAAAGGAAAGATATTAGAGACCCATAGTGGGTCTCCCCACCATTAGAGACCAACTAGAAATGAACAAATGAAAATTAAACATGAACTGGAATCATGCCTCACCCATAAAGACCCACCAAAACTCTCCCACAAGAATCTACAAACCCAATTTAAGAGGGTTGAAACATAAACATTTAAACCACCCACTCCTGAATGGTGGGGACAAGAACTGGGCCAACACTCTTGGCATGGATCAAAACCCCTACCACTTAGGGGGGAAAGGGAAGGTGACCCAATCCTTGGGCCACTAAAACCACAAAATAAATAGAGGAACCACCCAACACACTCCACCTATGAATAGGTAAAACCAAGACTGCACTCGATTCATATTGGCAGTCCACAAAGGGACATTGATCAGAAACCCACATATTAGAAGGCATAAAAATAGACACTGCATGAAGGGTAAGTCCAACACGATCTTTGAAAAAAAATAAAAATCATAGTGATGAGAAACCAAAATAAAAATATAGAAACTACCTTAGCACAATAGTGAATGCAGAAGATCAGTCGAACTCCCCACACCTCTGACGATTTCCTGACTGTGTGAAAAGCTTCACTCCGAGGCCTATGGCTAAAGACCTGAAGTTTGAAGAATTTGTTGCACCGCATCCAGGAGCTACGGATCACAACACCCCAAAAAACTCACTTTCTCAACAACACACCTTCATCTAAATAAGAACTCAAAGATACATAGCACCATTATCTCTCACTCCGAACAAGGAGAAAAATGGACAAGGGATATGATGAAATATATCAACATCACCAAACACAACTGCTATATCCAAAAGAATTATCACAAAAGGGAAACACTTTAAATCAATACCAAACAACTCTATATTCTATCAAAGAAGTTGAGATATCATTCTAATAGGTGGATTTAATGTTTGAAACAAATCCTTAGGCTGATCAACTAGAATTATTTCCAACGGAGAACCATCTATGGCCACATCATAACATCCAACATATCCTTATAAATCCACTGAACATTACTCCAAAACCGAGCCACTAGAAAGATCCCATCTCAAGACACACCAAGATTATCACTTCCAGATCACGAGGAAGCATACCAAACAAACCACACTTCTAAAACATGAAAAATAAACCCACATAAACACCAATTTACAAAAACAAAACACATTTTTAGCTTAAAAAACTTTTGAAAAATAAATTAACTTGGTGGATTTTCACATTCACCAATGGTGTTTCATCAAGTCTCACTCCCATTCACATTCCTGTACCACCCCAAGCACCCAACCATGAAAAAACCAAAGGATAGAATAAACATCCTCATTTTACAAGCCAAAAAATTAAACCCATTTAAAAAAACATACACCTTCAATAGGCACACAAACCACCAAGTAAAAAACCATTTTCATATTTCCACACAATAAACCATTTTACCAAGATTGAAAAAGAAACCCCACAGGTCTCCATCAAAATCCTGTCACTTTATTCATTTTTTTCAGCATCTCAACAAACCACACTTTTTTAAGAACCATTTTACTTAGAACCCATTTCATTTATTTTAAAAAAACTACCAAAACAAGCATTTCATTCAGACATCCCTTTCCCATTTTCTAAAATTCAGCAAGGTATCTTTTCTTAATCTGACAGCCATAAAGGCCAAAACCCTTTTTAGGAAAACTCCAAATGTTCAAAACCAATTCCCAAAACTAATTCATCATATTCAAACACTCTTAAACATCATAAAACCTCCAATTTAAAAAAAAATTAGAATCATATTAAAATAATAAATGCCTTACAACCATTTTATTTCAATATACCATAAGTTTAGATTAAGGAAATTCGATCCTGTTAAATCATTTTACTTTCCCCCCAACATTTTTTTTCACAAAAACCCAACATTATCAAAAACTTTTTTATATTAAGCTTTGAAAACCCACTTCCACAGTTCTTACACAATGATTCTCAAAACCAAATTAAGAATTCATGAAAGGTGTAAGAGACCCAAAAAAGGGAACTAGTGTGGTGGGTGACTTGACCATATGGTTGGTGGCCATATGTAAAACAAAACACCAACACAGAGAGCCTTATTAGGACCATGCCCCATCTCCACATGGATTTACAGGCCTTGAAATCTCATGGAGGACATTATTCCAACTCCCCTTATTGTATCCCAATCACCAAACAATCCTTAAGAACCAAAGAAACTAATAAAAATAGACTTCCCATGGATACCTGAGGATCAAAATGAGTAAGAGTTCCCGATGCTCTTCCCGAACCTACCCCTAAAGTTCCAAAAATCCTACTCCATCTACCTTGACATCCCCCAAATAAGAAGGGTGGTCAAAAAATCAAGGTTCACTAAGAGCTGTCCTCCTCTAATACCATTTTTTCATGAACCTTCCCGAGTCGACCCTAAACCAGTCACTTGGGTCGCTCTGCGACAAGTACCTAAAGGTGTTCCTGATCCTCCCAAGATGGTGAAAAGCACTGAGGGAATCAATAGAGTAAACAAGGGTTCAATTTCTCACAAATATAAACAATAAGGCAAACAACAGAAAAAATGGACAGCCCAACTCACATTTATATAAAAATTGAACTGACATCATTTATAAGACAAAATTGAAAGTACAACTGAATGATACAACTGAATGATACAACTAAACCAACCAAACCTGATGACCAACTAACTCCATGTGACCTCTATGGTTACTATCCAACATAATGATCCCATGTCACTCAAGGTGACCTAACTCATACTGAAACCTACACAAGGGATAAAAAACAAAAGAAAACTATAGGCATGAGTATTAAAACTCAGTAGGTTATCCCAATATTCTATTCCCAATTAACTTCCACTTAAAATAAAAGAAACATCAATTTAATGTTTGAAATAAAATATATAAAAGTATGTTTTACAAACAATGTTCCATGCTATGGAAGTTATCAGACAAAATCTTTCAAGTTTTATACACAAGAATGATAGAACAATTTCCAAAGATATGAAACTTCAAAATGAAAACAATTTTCAAGAGGGATTATTTAAAGAAAGTACAATTTTAAATAAAACATACATGATGATAAATTTATGAACCAGAAACACCATATACCAAAATTGATTATGAAATATCCAATGATCACAAGTCACGAGAACACCCTTAGGCACTAGTTCGTTTTGAGACCCAGGTTCCTCGTATCTCGGTGTAAAAGTAACCATAAAAAAATATTTGTTCTCATGAACGAGACACTAGTAGGGAAACAAATACATAACCTATTGGTCTCCAACATCATTATAATAGTTTAGTTATTGTTGTCATCTTTAAACTTTCCATGTGAAATAGGGACAAAACCACTCCGAATCACTAGCATGATAGTACACATCCACCCACCTAGATACTCAGATTTCCCTTTAGTGATAAATAAAGTTAAAAATATAATAAAATACACTTTTTCACATGAAAATTTCATTCCCAAATCATACATGCACAAAAATCCCACAAACATGCTTCACATTTCTTTAACAGATCAATAAACCACTTAAAATTTTCTTAAAACAATTTCAAGAAGTATAACGAGGCTTTGCACATAAAATCCATTAAAAATGATATTTTAAGGAAAAATAACTACCATTACCATATAAAACCGGATTTTTAATCCCCAACACCATTTAATAAATCAATTTCATGGACCATAAAATGGATCCAAATGATACAACATGAAGTACACATGAAAACCATTTTTACAAGAAAATGCCAAACGGGCCTTTAAGAATTCTTCACAAAAACAAAATTTATCAAAAGAACCAATTACACTATTCATAAATAGGTGTAAAAAAACCATTGGTAGCAATAAAAAATTTACTTAAACACCTAAAAAACTTAGGTTACACATTCAAAACCCATCCATTTCTATACAATTTCCAAACGATCCATTTACCGAGAACACATGACAAAACACCCTCAAAACTAATACTCACTTCATTATAAAACCAAAACTAGATTGGAACTCACATAAAGAACCCAAAAAAATTGATTAACATGCTGCCAAAATTCTTCATAATCCAAACCAATCATTTTATAACACCTTGAACACACAAGATCCAACTGGGAACTTTCCAAAAAATGAGGCATGAAATATTTAATAAAAAAAACTCTATTTAACATTAAAAAGGGTATAAATCAAAATTTTAATTCCAAAAACTTATTAAAGTAGTTAAACTAGGTCATAAACATCAAAAAACATATGTGAAAACCAGCGGAACATTTATTTAAACAAGAAGTGTGCACGTTTTTAAAAAGCAACTCCATTTTACACAAAATAAGGCATAAATAACCATATTTTTCACCAAAAAGATTACCCAAAGGTTTTAAATGAACAATAAACATGTATATAAGGAGTGGCTCCCAAGTCTCTAGGTTCTCTCCCCACTCAATCTAGGGTTTCCCAGTGCCGTCGGTCTCTCCATCTCATCTACCTATCACTGTGAGAATCCTTCAGCGTCCCTCCTCATATTTCCTATCCTCCCACCCCCTTTCTCAGATGCTTCCGGCAAGCTTCCCCCTTTCTCTCCCGGATCTCTCCTCCTCTAAGACCATCGAACTCTGTTCTCCTTCTTCCTACTTTTTCCTACTTTTCCCGCTTGACTTAAGTGGCACTTCAGTTCTATTATATGACGACGACATCTGATTTCAAGATGGTTTCACAGGCCCAACGCTAGTTTTCTACTAAAGAGCTCCTTGTCTACTTAACCTGCTCTGACCCAGAGTGCCTATGCACCACTTCTAGTTGGATCTGGTGCAGAGAAGATTCATTGGTCCCAAAGATGGTTGTGTGATGAAGCTCCTTGGCTGCTCAACCTGCTCTGACAACAAGTTTCTATTCAACTCTCCTAGTTGGATCTGGCGTAGTGGATACTATGCGGTTTTGGGATTTGTGGTTCAACGTTCTAAGTGCTTCAAGATGCTTCCAGAGTTGGTGTGCTTTGATTTGTTGGATTCATTTTTAATTGGATGCTTCCTTAGTGTTCTGTTTTGGTTTTTTCTTGGCGATGATGATGGTTTCTGGTGATTGGTTGTCTCTAGCCTTAATGATTTTTTGGCGTTATGGATGGTATTGGGGTTATTTTTTGTGGATTTTGGTGGTGAATACTGGTGATGATAGTGAGGTGATAGGATGATGGTGACAGAGTTCAGATCATACGTTTCCTTCCTCAATACAGTCGATGCACATCTTTCAGCTCATGGGATTGGCATGATTTGCAGTGATGATGTTTGAATTTTGAAACTGGGTGCGTGACGACAGATGGCACAGTGAATTGGATCTGTTATAATTTTTTGTTTTTTGAATTTTGTAATGTGGGTTTGACTTGATGGGAAGGAATGGTTTTGTAGGGGTTCCCACTTCCCCTAAAATTGGTTTCTCAATAAAATAAAAAAATGGATTGTGGAACATTTATATAAGGCTATAAAATCAATAAAAATATGAAACTTATATAATAAGGGCAAGTTCTTGGGGGAACCTACCTCAAAACGAAGGTAGAATGGAAATGCACACCCGATAACATCTTCCAAGGGTTTATAAACCCTAAACCTATGAATACAAAACCCAAACAAGAAAAAACCCCCTAAAAAATCATGGGATAACAAATACCTAGGTTTTTCAGGACCAGGGGAGAATATAGATCCAAGAAAAATTGGAAGGAGGAGGAGGAAGGGGGAGAAAGGAGAAGGAAACTCACCTTGATAACTAGAGAACTCTTTATCTTCCCTTATATACACACCCTTAGAGGAGAGGTAATGGCTTGGAACTCAATGGATATTCTCATTAGGTATATAAAAACAAAGGAAATAATATTTTGGGGAGAAATATAAAAAATGAATGATACGTGAAAGAAACAAATTACCTTTACAAATCTAGATGATTTGGGAAGCGTTGAGAAATATCACCCTAATCCTAGACTAAGATGAGTTCCAAAGAGTGAAAATGGAACATGGGGGTGTGTACAGTGTTCTTAGGCTCACGTTAGAGGTGGAATCATCTAAAAATATTATTAAATGAATAATAAATAAAAGAAACAAATTATTTTTTTTATAAAACTAGAAACAAGCTCATGGGCTAAACCAATACCTGAATAAATAACCCAAATACACCATGATTCTGAATTTACAAGGGGTACAAATAGATATGGGGGTTTTAATAGGTCAGGGGAGGACAATTGG
Organism: Viscum album; assembly: GCA_963277665.1. Taxonomy (NCBI): domain Eukaryota; kingdom Viridiplantae; phylum Streptophyta; class Magnoliopsida; order Santalales; family Viscaceae; genus Viscum; species Viscum album. The sequence continues at coordinate 629,676,466 of OY728130.1, read as the reverse complement.
GGAGTATAATGAGTGAAAAATGTTAAAAAATGAAGTTTTTATAAAAGAAACAAATTTTGTTTTTAAATCTGGACATGGGCTCACGGTTGGCCCAAATCTTGAAGTAACCACCCTTTTCTCCAAAAACTCCCAAACAAGCTATGGGTAACCCATAGTAGGATGATTAGAAATATACGGATGTTCAAAACTAAACATTCATCACACCCAAAACCCAATAAAATGATTGGGATTTCCAACGCACTAGATCAAAACCAAGACACGAAAAATCGGGTGTGACATTTATGCTTTTAATAATGAAATATTATGAACGATATCACAAGAAACTCATGAATTTTATTATACTTTGGTTATTTATTGATAATATGTATTTTCTATTAATTTTACACTCTTTATGAAGAGTTAAAAATAATATTTTAAAGAAAAAATTGTATTTATTTCTCTCTTCAGTCCAAAACCCATTTTTCTTCTAAAACCATGTTTTCTAAAAATGTTTTAAAAAAAGTTTTTAACATTATTATAATTATTTTTAATGAAATTTTTTCAAATGTTTGAAATTTTTACAATTTTTTTTGAAATTCATCTTCAGTTCATTTTCCAAACAATGATAGTTTGGATTTTACTGAAAATGTGAAAGGAATATTTGTTTTAATATATATGGCATGGATGGTATTTTACGCCATCATGATAAAATAATTATTTTAAAGATTAATTTATATTTTTCAAAGTTTATTTCCAAATAAATAGATTTCCAAAATGTTTTATTATTTTTTAGTTTTAAAAATTTATTTTCTTAGTGGAAAGAATACTTCCCTCAAGAAATATTTTAAATGATTTTAAAGCTTCCTTTATAAGTTTCCAATGTTATTTTAAAATAAAATTATTTTTTGAAAATATTTTATGTTTCAAAAAGTTTTTTTTCAAAGTGGAAAGGCTATTTTAACCAAGAAATGTTCCAAGTAATATTTAAAAATCATTTTCCATCTAAGATGACGTCCTTTGATATATCCTATGATTTATTAGGGATATGATCCAAGGACACCATTTTTATTATTTCTTTGAATGGTTTATGTTTATAATGAAAATATGTTTATGAAACTAGTTTCTCTTCCACGAGTTAAACCATGATAAAATTCATATGAAACCCACTTATTTTTAAATGAGATATGCTTTAATGAAATTATGAAATGATTATGAAACCTATTTATTTTCCCCATGTTATGTTATGATAAAATGTTTATTAAATCCATTTCTTTTCATGGGTTATAATATGATTAATGTTTTATGATATTGTGGTACAAATAAGTATGATTTTCATTATGTGATGATGGTTTTGTTATAACCAAGGATGGTGGTTATGTTATAACCAAGATGGGTAAGACCTATATCTCCCTTAAATGCATTGGGTAAACATTCATATCCCAGGAGATAGATAGGACTAGAATGGGGAGTGAACCTAGTTCAGTAAGGGAATTTTTCTACTATGATGGTATTGGGAGTGAACATTGAATATTATGATGGTTTGAGGAGTGAACCCATTTCAGTATGATATCCTTGGAAGTTAGACTTAACTACTATGGAAATAATTTTCTATGCTTATGTGTATGCCACAAATCTTTGTATTTTGATAATGATATTATATCTTGGATCATGTTATTTGATTTCATTTTGATTCATGTCTTATGAACTAATAATATTTATTCCATGAATCAATATTTTGATCTTTGTTATGAAGGGTATGGTTTTCATATGTTATGATCATGTTCTCATACCCTTTTTATCATGTTATGTTTACATATTTTCCCTTGTTTACCCTTATCGAGTATCATAGATTTACCTTTCCTAAGTTTCCTTTACCTTTGTTATGAAGAATGGTTTTAAGTAGGGTATGTCTACGGAGAGTAAAAAATGGGAAGATATTTGTTGTATAAATTGAAGATATTTCACTAAATAAGAAGATTGTGAACCTAATAACCAAAATCACTAAGCCATTATGATCCTCAGGAATGTGTTTGTGTAATGTAATGAATATTCATCTAAAAATATGTTATATATATATATATGAGAAGTTTGGGTTTCTATAGTTTGTATTAGAGTAAATGTTTAGTTAACCTTTCTAAACCAGGATATAAAAACTTTAGTGATAACTCTAAGGATATGTATGAGGATATGTATAAGGATAAGTCAAAGTATAGGAAAACATCTTGGAATTTTTGTAAAGGAATAGAGTAAGTTGTTTCCAAGTAGTTACATCCCTATCTGTATACGACAAGTGGATACCATTTTAACATAGGGGTACCTAGGGTTAATAAATCTGATATGGGTGCATTGAGATGGACTCAATCATCACCATGTTCATGAAAATGTGAATTTTTGTAAAACTATTTTGACACTCCTGGGGGATATGATTTGGAAATTCAAAAACTATTTATGAACCACCATGAATGATTTAAATAATGACCATGAATAACCTAGGTTAATCCTAAGGTGTCATAGATTAAAAATAAGGTTCCATGATTTAGACATCCTATAGGTTTTTTTGATGATTATGTGGTTTCCCAATATAAATATTGTTCTTCACACTATGATTTTTGGTTTTAGTCAATGAAAGGATTCAAATGGAATTGGATCAATGTTGAATGTGATAGAAAATGTGTTGATGAGCAACTAAATAGGATTATAACTGGAGTTAATGATATTGCGATTATTCCAAATAATTTATCATGATATATGATTAACAAATTACACCTTAACCAACTATCAGACTCACCAAATAAGATAAGGATAGAGTTTGTTAAGAGTTTGGGTGGGGGAGATCATGGAGGAAAGAAGATTTTGTTTACTATATGTTAAGAATGTGTGAAGAAGCACCCAAGTGAATGTATCAGAGGAATATGAATATGTTTTGAGTTTGAAATAGAAGGGAAAAAAATAAAGTAATTGAAGAGGAAAAATGAAAATCTTGATTAATGAAATATATGATAATAATGGTCTCCCTAAGATATCATTGACAGTTGAATGTTTCAAATATGGAAAGTATGGGAATTATGAAAATCAATGTCCTAGTGGGAAATATTAGGAAGGAAATCAGAAGGGTTGTATGAGTAATGGTTATATTTATGATTATGAAGAGACTTCAAATGAAATATGAAAGGAAAAAAGTGTTATGGAATAAGATGATGAAGCCCGATTAATGGTGTATGAATAAAGTAGAATGATTTATTTATTAGGATTAAAAGAATAATATTTTTATCAGTGGTATTTTGGTTATTATAATCATGAAACATCAATGGATTGTTATAAAATAGTTTTTCATTAAGGAGTTTCAAGAATATGTTAAATGGTACCATTGGCCAAGGAAAGTGATTTAATGTAAAGATGATATTTTATGGAAAAAACACGATTAAGGAAAGATAACCATGGATATGCTCCTAATGTTGAGGAAAATGATATTTAGTTTAGTTAAAGAGATGATTAATATGGATAAATTAAATTGGATAGTATTGAAGACCTTGGAACTAATTAATGATTTATAGAAAAAGAGGTTTATTTTATAATTGACGAATTTTAATAAATTATTGTGTTTAAGTAATATATTCAGTAATTTGTGTTTTTATTCAAGGAATGAGAAAGTATTTATTTATTTTATTAAGTTTTTATGTCAATTATGGTTATTACCATGTTTCAAGAAAATATATGACTAACGTATTCACATATTTGGTATATGATAATAAAGAACTAATTTATGATATTTGGGGGAATAATGACAAGTTTATTTGGTAAATTTAGTGACCATATTTATAAATGTTTTGATTTCAATTTTGGACAAACATGGAGGATCATTATGGATAAAAATTCATTGAATGGATTAAGTTAAACTTTGGATGTTATTGTAAAACCTATGATAATAATTGTTTTTATGATAATAACTATAGATATAGGGAATAACATATCATTATTTTATAGATCATATTATCCATTAGTTCTTTAGACAAGAAAATCCTTCTATTAAAGTAATATATAAAGTGTAAATTAATCAAAGCACAACAAAAGGATGAGATTGTTCTTATGAAATGGAATGAAATTAAGTAAGTATATATTCTCATGAAAATTGTTCAAATTTAAGAAAATGATCTTGAAAAAACATTATAAATTTACATTAATTTTTTATGAATGAATGGTATTTTCACGTATCATAAATTTATGGATTTTTAGTATTTAACTTTATCCTAACCATGTTCTCTATCACTCTCCATCAGTATTTGGGTGTTAATTTGCTTTTCTATGTTCATGTTTTTACTTCCCACCATTGTTCTCCTACATGGAAACCAAGTTATGTGTTATTTTAGATAGACTTCCCAAATCCATTTATCTTTTTTGAAGATGAATTATTTGTTAACCCTTTTTACGACGTGGTTCCTCAAAAAGATATTTTCAAATGTTAAACCCTTTTTTCTAAGAACAAGTTCAAATTTTAAGGACATAATTTATTTAAGGGGGGAGAATGTAACACCACGATATTTTATAAATTATTATTTTTTAAAATAAATTTAATCTTTTTGGTATTTTGAGTTACATGAAACACCGAGTTTATCTTTCTTTAAACACAACACTTTGTTTATCTTATGTTACATTTAATACTGAGGGTAGCTTACAATACACACAACATCGAGTTTAAATGAAACATGACATACTATTAAAATATTATTATTTAATATAATAATCATCAAAAAGTAATTGGAATGGGGGATATGATTAGGATTAACTAAATTATGAAAATACATGGTTTAAACATGCATATAAAATGAATTAATTTGTGACTAATTAATTATAAATGAAATTAAAAACTATTTGAAAATAAAGGAAACCTTTTTCTAAAAAACTATTTTTATGTGCACAAGCCTATTTTACCTTAATAAATTAAACAAATCACTTTTAGTGAATTATTTTAATAAAATGTATATATTATATATTCATTAAAAATTTCAAAATTCTTTTTATGTGTTTTATAAAAAATAGATAAGAATAAATCCAATTTTATGATTAAAACTGTATTTTTCTAAAAAGTAGTTTTTTCACCTTTTACTCACTTATTTTAAAATTAATTTTTGACAATTTTAAAATATTTATTAGACAAAATAATTTTTTTTTAAAAAAAATTCAAAATTATCTTAGGTTAAATTTTTGAGAAGATAAATTTTTTGATGAATAGTGAAAAATATTGGGTTTTATTTAGAATTGCGATTTATTTTAAAGAATTTAAAAAAATATTTTTTTAAGATTGATTAAAGGTAAAATTAGTCCAATTATATATATATTAATCCAATTTAATTCATGGAAATCAATTTCATATTGAATTTTGATATAATTTTTTTTAAACTTTTAAACATTTGTCTTTGGAAAACTACTTTCTCGTTACGACTGTGGGATTAATTACAAGTGTTTCACTCACCTAACTTATAAAAGGCCAAACCCTCTCCTCTCATATTCAAAATTAAAAAAATAACTTTTTCCTAATACCTACCCAAATAACTTCCTTAGTTCCCTAATCTCATCCTAGAAGCCTTATTTTGGTTATAAAGCAAACCTAAGAATCCTTTTAGTACAAACCAAAAGAAGTTGTCTGAAGAAGTGGTAATATCCCTAACCGAGTATTTTATTTTATTTATTCATCCACTGAATTCAATTATTATTAAAAAAATATAATATAATAACCTAATTATCTTACATATACTAATATGTTTTAATTTTAAGGACATTACCTATATCCATATCCCCTTTCATCAAATTGGATACAAAAATCATCGTTCATGTGTACGGCGGACTACCGCCTCACTAACTGATATTATTCAATTTTTATTACCACCTCTTACAGATGAGTATAATGATAGGATTAATTTTAATATATGATATTTATTATATTATTATTCTTCTATAATTATAATACTACATATAACTTCTTACCTCCTAACCTATTGGAAAATAATAATTTCTCTCATGTGTATGAAGGACTACCAACCTCGCGAACCGATGTGATCTGTTTTTCATTTTAGTTTTACTTGGATGGTAGTAAGGATAGATTAAATGAATAAATATTATATTTTCAATATAATTATAATTTTATAATTATGATATCGCTTATAAATTTTTTACTTTCCACTATGTAGGGTATACGATAACGTCGTTCGTGTGTACGGCGGACTACCGCCTCATTAAGCAATGTGAGTCATTTTTCATGTATGCTTTACATGGAAGGTAATAAAGATAGGTTTAAATAAATATATGTGATATATATGGAATAAAACTATTATTTAATGATCATATATCATTTACCCTTTTTTTTCTTTCATTCTGTCTATAAAATAGAAACAACGTTCATGTGTACGTAAGACTTACCATCTCCTTGAACAAGGTATTTTATAATCCATATATAACTTTTATGGATTAAGATAAAAATATATATAATAAAAATATATTATATTTATATAATTTTTTACATTATAGAGATTACTTAACCATGATAAAAATAATTGGACTAAAAAAATAAAAAATCAAAACATACACAAAAAACAAAGTGGTTATTACCCGAAACACGATTTTAACAAGGAATTGTTGAAAAAAGGGAAATAAAAGGTAATAATTAAATAAAATATGGTATTATACACATACTTTTAGTTTTTAATATATTTTAAATAAACTTATAATTATTATATAGGAGGTTTAAATGTGTGTGAAGGAAGTCAAGACTTAAGGTAAGAGATTTCTGTCTCACTTTTTACTTATGTGAGACACATTCCATATTCATGAACTATTTAATTTATGTGGTGTATATACTAACCATTAATTTATTTTATGATGATTCAAATAAACATTAATGATATTTACATAACCATTTCAGAATCTCTCTTTCATGGGGTGTATAGTCCAAAAGTTACCAAAGTGGTAAGGGATTTTTGTCTCAATTTTCCTTCTTTGACACATATGTTATGTTATGAACCTATCTTCTTTTATGAAGTATATATAATGGACCATTTACATGTAATATCATTAATTTATTTATTATAATTTTATTTTAAGTTTCATTTAATGTTATTATTTCATTTGGGTGTATGATTCAAAGTTATCAAAGTGGTAAATGTTTTATATTACAATCTCATATTTTATCAGGATTGTTTATGTTTATACTTCCAATGATGAAATATTATGAAATATCTCTAAAAACTCATGAATTTTATTATAATATGGTTATTTATTGAGAATAAATGTTTTCTATTCATTTTCCTCTCTTTATGTTCTCAATAATTCAAAATAATGTTTTTAAGAAAAATCGCCTTTGTTTCTTACTTTAGTCAAAAAACCATTTTCTTCAAAAACCATGATTTTCAAAAAGGTTTTTAACATTAATTTTTTCAAATAAAATTTTACCCATTTTTTATATTTTTTACAATTATTTTTAAAAAAATCATTATGTAGTTTTCTAAACAATTCCAGTTTGGTTTTTACTAAAAATGTGAAAGGAATGTTTGTTTTAATGTGTACAACATGAATGATATTTTCCACTGTAATAAACATATAATTTTCTTAAAGATTCCTTTATAAGTATAAAGGTTTATCTTAAAATAAAAATATTTACAAAATATTTTAGGAATTATTATTTTTAAAAAATTATTTTCAAAATCAAAAGGATACTTTCCTCAAGAAATGTTTTAAATGATTTTTAAAGATTCATTTATTAATTTCCAAATTTATTTTCATGGAATTTATTTTTTTTATTTTTTATGTTTTAATAATTTTTTTAAAAGTGGAAATACTATTTTCATCAATAAATATTCCAAGTAATGTTTCAAAACCATTTTCAATCAAAAATGATACATTTTTAGATAACCTATGCTTTAATGGGGATATGACCCAAAGAAACCATTCTTATTATTTATCTAAATGGTTTATTTTTATGATGAAAATATTTTTATGAAACTGGTTTCTCTTCTGTTATTTATACCATGATAAAATGATTATAAAACCTACTTTTTTTTTCAATAGGTTATGCTTTTATGAAATAATGAAATGATTATGAAACCTATTTATTTTACATAGGTTATATTATGATTAAATATTTATAAAACCCATTTATTTTCATGGGTTATTATATTATGAATTTTTAATGATTCTATAGAACACGTATTTATGATTAAAATTATGTGATGGATATTAATTTATAACCATATATGGTGGTTATGTTATAACTAGGATGGGTGGGACTTATATCTACCTCCAATGCATTTGGTAAAGATTTATATCTCATGATATAGAAAGGACCAGAATGGGGAGTGAAATCCATTAATTAAGGAAATTTATCCTCTCTGATGGTCTTGGTAGTTAACCTTGACTACTTTGATGGTTTGGGGAGTGAAATCATTCCACTATGATAAAATTAGAAGTAATCCTTGACTACTGTTGAAATAATTTTCTATGCTTAAGTGCATGCCACAAATATATGTCTTATGCCAATATTTTTCTCTCATGGATCATGTTATTTGATTTTCTTATGATTCATGTGTTATAAACTTCCAATATTTACGCCATTAATCTAGATTTTTATCTTTTATGTGTAGGATATGATTTTCATATGTTATTCTCATGTTCTTATACCGTTATGCTTTCATTATGTTTATTTATTTTCCCTCATTTACCCTTACTAAGCATATGATCTCACTATTTCTTATGTTTCCTTTCCCTAGGTTATGAATAAAGGTTTTAAGTAGGGTATGTCTATGAATAGTACTAAATGTGAAGATATTATTGGGAAACATTGAAGATCTTTCAATAAATAATAAGATTCTATACCTAGTCTCCAAAGGCACTAAACCATTATGATCCTCAAGTGAGTATTTCTATAATGTAATGAATATTAATCTATAAAGTTGTAATATATATGTATAATAATATTGTTTTTATATAGTTGGTATCATAGTAAAGATTTAGTTAACCTTTAGAAACTTGGATACAAAAAGTTTAGTGATAACTCTAAGGATGTGTTTGAGGTTAAGTATAAGGATGAGTCAAAGTATAGTAAAATGTCATGGAATTTTGGTAAAGGATAGAGAAATTGGTTTATAAGAAATTAAATCCCTATCTGGGTACTACAAATGGATTTGGATCTAGAATATGGGTACCTAGTGTTAATAACTACGAAAAGGGTGTATTGAGTTTGGCTCGATTGGCACCTGGTGCACGACAATGGGCATTTCTGCACACCTAGTTTGATACTCTCGGGGGATATGATTTGGAAATTTAAAAAATCTTTATGAACCATCATGAAGGATTTAAATAATTACCACAAATGACCTATTTTAAGCCTAATGTTTCATATATTGAAAAGAAGGTTCTGTGATTTAGACATCTTATAGGTGTTTTTTCATGATTATATGGTTTCCCACTATGAAAATTGTTACTCACACTATGTTTTTTAGTTTTAGTCAATAGTGGAAATCATAAGGAACTTGATCAATGTTGAATATGGTATAAAATTTTCTGATGTGGATTTAATTGGGATGATAACAAGAGTGAATGATATTGTGATTATTCTTAATACGTTATCATGATATATGATTAAAAAATTGAATCTTAACCAACTCTCGAAATTCCCAAAGAATATGAGGATATATTTAATTGATATTTCAAATGGTGGAGATCATGGGGGAAAGATGATTCTATTTTCTATATATCAAATTTTTTGAAATAAGCTCCCAAGTTAATATCATAGAGGAATAAGAATATGTTTTGAGTGTGGTAAATAAGGACATAAATCAAGTAATTACAATAGAAAAATAAAAAGTTTGATTAATGCAATATATGAGAATAATGGTATCCCTAAGATATCATTGATGGTTGAATGTTTCGAATGCAGAAAGTATGTGAATTATGAAAATAAATGCCATAAAGGGAAATATCATGAAAAAATCAGAAGGGTTATATGGGTAATGGTTATATTACTTAAGATAAAGAGACTATAAATGACCTATGAAAGGAAATAATTGTTAAAGAATATGATGATGAAGCCTGGTTAATGGTGTATTAATAAAGAGTAACGATTTATGTACTTATGTATTGGGATTCAAAGAATTATATTTTTATTAGTGGTATTTTAGTTATTATAATCATGAAACAAAAATGAATTTTTCCACAATATTTTTTCATTAAGGAGTTGTAAGAATATGTTAAATTCTATTGATAGAATAGAAAATTGTTTTAATGGAAAGATGATACTTTATGGAAAACACATGATTAAGGGATGATAACCCTTAATATGTTCTTGATGTTGAGTAAAATTATCTTTAGTTTTGTTAATGAGATTATTGATATGTAAATTCGATAGTATTGATAACCATGGAACTGATTAATGATTTGTGGACAAAGTGGTTTATGTTATCATTTATTAAGTTTATAAAATTATTGGATTTATGGAATATATTAAATAATTTGTGGTTTTATTCAAGTAATGAGGAAGTAATTATGTTTTCATTAAGGTTTTATGGTAATTCTGGTATTTACCATGTTTTAAGAAAATATATGAAGAAGGTATTCACATATTTGGTATGTTACAATAAAGAGATACTTTATGATATTTGGGGGATTAATGTAAATTTTGGAAATTTAGTTAAAATCTTTATAATTTTTTGGATTTTAATTTCATCTATACATGGAGGAGCTATATGGTAAACTATTCATGGAATGGATTAAGTTGAACTTTGGATTTTTTTAGATAAAATATGATAAAAATTTAGTTTTTGATAATAAATAGAGATAGAAGGAATGTACTATCATTATTTTATGCATCATATTATCTTTTAGTTCTTTAGACATGAAAAATTCATCTCTTAAAGTAAGATATGAAGTGAAATTTGACCAAGGCACAACCAAAGGATGAGATTGTTCTTATGAAATGGAATGTAATTAAGTAAGTATATCTTCACATGAAAACTATTCAACTTAAATAAAAGGATATTGAAATAAAATTTTATCATTTACCATCATTTTTTATAAATGAATGTTCTTTTCACCTGTCAAATATTTATGGATTTGTGGTCATTAACTTTATTCTTACCATGTTCTCTATCACTCTTTATCAGTATTTGGATGTTAGTTTTCTCTTATATATTCATGTTTTCACTTCCCACCATTTTTATCCTACATGGAAACCAAGTTATGTGTTATTTTATATTACCTCCACATATCCCTTTCTTTATTTCTAAGGGGAATTTTTTATTAACCCTTTTTATGATGTGGGTTTCCCAAAAAGGGATTTTCAAATGTTAAACCCTTGTTTACAAAGCACAATTTCAAATTACAAGGATGAAATTTAATTAAGGGGGTAGAATTTAACTCCCCAAGATTTTATGAATTATTTTTTTCAAATAAATTTAATCTTTTTAATATTTTTCATTACATGAAACACTAAGTTTATCTTGGATTACACACAACACTTAGTTTATCTTTCATTATACGCAACACTGAGTGTAGCTTATATTACACATATCATTATGTTTAAACGAAATGTAACATACTATTAACATATTATTTTTAATATAATAGTCATCAACTAGTCATTATAATGTTGAGTATGTATATTATTAACTAAATTATGAAAATATATGTTTTACACATGTACATAAAATTAATTCTGATCATCATCCAATTATGGTGAGTCTCAATACTAGAACCAATAAAATTATTCCCCCCTTTAGGTTCAATAAGGTATGGAACACTGTTGAGGATTTTAACAAACATGTTAAGGATACATGTAATTCAATCATATCTAATGATGCCTTTGCCTACATTATAAAACTAAAACTTCTAAAGCAAAGGTTAAAAATATGGTGCAAAGATAGATCTCAACAAAATGATATTGAAATTAATTCCCTTGAAAATTCCATTAATCAAATTCAAACGGATTCAACTCACAGTGATTTTACTACTGAACCAAAATAGGAAATTGACATAAGTAATAAACTCAATTCTCTGATCAACTTAAGAGATAATATAAGGAAAAAAACCCTCAGAATCAATTGGTGTATAGATGGAGACAAAAAAATGAAATTATTTAATACATTAAAAAGGATTATAAAGTATAGTAGACCTATTTCCTTACTTAAATATGGATAAAATATCATTGATAATGAGGAGAGACTTACAAACCATGTTACCTCCTACTTTAGTAACATTTTCAATGGACCTGCACTAAATAAAGTTATCAAAGCTAACATCATTACCTACCTAGTTGGGGATAATGATAATAAACTCTTAAATAGTATTCCGATTGATCATGAAATTAAAAATGTGATCTTTATCTTAAAACTAGATAGTGCTCCTAGTCCTGATGGCTTTCCCAATGCTTTTTTCAACATCATTAGGACATTGCTGACAATGATGTCTACCGTTTTGTAAAATACTTCTTCAATAATGGCTACCTTCCTTATGGTATCAATGCTGAATTTCTTACTCTAATTCATAAAGTGGAGAATTCTTCAAAAATACACCTTTTCATAACTATTGAACTTATCAACACTGTTTATAAAATTATCTCCAAACTATTATCTATGAGATTGGATCCTATCGCCAGAAAAATTATCTCTTGGAACCAATTTGGCTTCCTGAAAGGAAGGAATATCTAGGACTAAATTTTCCTCACCTCTGAAAGTACAAACATTCTAAAAAAACAAATAGGTGGTAGAATTTCCATCAAGCTTGAAATTAGGAAAGCGTTTAATACCATTGACTGGAATTTCATTTTGAATATCCTTTATAGATTTGGTTTTAATGAAAACTTGGTAAGCAAAGTAAAAACACTTTTTAACTCTGCTCACATCTCTGTCCTAATCAATGGATCTCTAAAGGGTTATTTCACATGCACTAAGGGTGTTAGATAGGAAGACCCCATTTTTCAATCCTTTTTGTTATTTCTGAAGAATACTTAAGCAGACTTATCACTGATTCGATTAATAGAGATGAAATTAATCCCATCCTTGTTTCTAGAACTTTGATTGTTCTCTCAAATATTTTATATGCTGATGATATAATTCTTTTCCTACAAGGAGATAAAGAAAAAATAAAAAATCTTAAAGATGTCCTCATCCACTATGAATATGTCTCTAGTCAATCCATAAACTGGATCAAATAATCCATCTATTTTGGTAAACATTTTGCCGTCAACAGAAAGTCTAATATTATGAATGAACTAGGAATTCAAGAGGGATCCTTCCACTTTTAATATCTTGGGGTCCCCATATTTTGGGGAAAACCCAAAAACACATATTTTTCAAACATTTTTGATCATATCAATCGCCAACTATCCTCTTGGAAAGGAAAAACTTTATCAATGGCAGGGAGGATTTGTTTATTCAAATACACCATTGTTTCAAAAATGGTTTACGTTATGATGTTTTATAAATGGCCTACAGAAATTATCAAAAAGATAAATAGAAGAATAAAAATTTTGTTTGGAGTGGAAGTAATCTTGAGAGAAAACTCATGAATGTACCTTAGAAAAATTGTTGCACCCCAATTGAAAATGGAAGTCTTGGTATTAAGAACCTCAATATTTTTAATGAGGCCCATCAAGCCAAGTTTACTTGGAATATTGTGAACAAAAACTCACAAAATTATGATTTCTTGCATGGTAGATTTTATAATAACCTTAAAAAAGTAAAACAATTATATATAGAATCTTCAATATAGCCTTCTATCAAACACACCTTTTCTAAGATCCTATCTTTCTCTAGATGGATAGTTAACATAAAATCATTGCTCAATTTTTGGTTGGAAAACTAGAATTGTATCCCACTTTGTAACATGGTCGATCCTATGAAACTATTCACAAATAAAAATATCTCCATCAATGATTTTTTGAGCTCCACTGATGATAATTTATCTGATGAAATTTTTACTATTATTAAAAACCACACTTTTGTCAGCACCGATGATTTTTTAGTTTGGGAGCCTTCTTATAATGGAGTTCTAACCTCCAAAATCTATTACAATTATAATGGTAATACCAAAAACAATGATTTCACCTAGATAAGTAACTTCCATAAAAGTTGGGTTAGACCCTCCAGATTCACCCTAGTGTTGATAATTTCTCATAATAAAATTACCACATATGATAATCTTTAGGTTTTTGGTATTCAACTTTGTTCTAAATTTCGTATATGCAACCAGTTTAGAGAGGATTCAGATCAAATTTTTCTTACTTGTACCACTACCTCTACTTTATGGAATTTTATATTTGATATTTTTGATCTTATATGGATAGGTTTGATCTATATTATCCTGAAGCTTCATAGATGCACTAATATGGATACCTCTCCTCAAATTACTCATCTATTCATCACCGCTATGGTAGAACTAATACATCTTATCTGCTATGAAATAAACTCTATTATAGATAAAAATAACAATTTAAACTTTTGTGTAGCTCAAATTAAGATATATACTATGATCAAGGAAGCTGGAATCATTCAAACAGGAACCTGTCATAACTCAGTCAAGGATTTCACTACACTATGACGGATTGGGATCAAAGGAAATTACAGCCTACCAAGGGGTTTTTTATAAGTATTCTAGAAACCTCCCATCCCTGGATGGATCAAAATTAATGTGGAAGGTGCCTTAAAAGGAAACCCAAGACCTGTAGGATATGATATTATGATTAGAAATCAAAATGGTGACATTCTTGGATGATGCTTTGGTTCATGTGGTCACGCCTCCTCTTTGGAAGCAGAGATGTATAGTATCATAAATGCAGTTCTTTAGATTCGTTAAAAAGGTTGAAAAAATGTCTAGATTGAAAGTGATTCAAATAATATTGTCCATACTCTTATACATGGAATGATTCAACTTGCGTGGACACTCACTGCTAAATGTATTAACTACCTCATTCACTTATCAGTGCTCAATCATATTATCACTCATGCCTATAGAGAGGAGAACAAGGTGGAATATGGTCTTTATAATAATGGTGTCTACAGTAATAACACGTACGTGGGGCATCTTCTAGCCGAGTTCACCCCCTTGCACCAAAATGATTGTAATAAAATCCCATACTTTAGACTTTTGTAAACTTTTTATCACAATATATTTTAGTGATTTGTTCCTTTGACCAAGGAATCACCTTTAAAAAAATTAGAAATGAAAATAAAACCTATTTGAAAATAAAGGAAATCTTTTTTTTGAAAAACTATTTTTATGCACACAAACATGTTTCACCATAATAAATTAAAAAACTTACTTTTTGTGAATTATTTTAATTAAATTTACATATTATATATTCAATGAAATGTTCAAAATTCATCTTATGTGTTTTATAGGAAAGTGACAAGAATAAATCCAATTTTATGCTTAAAACCGTATTTTTCTAAAAAGTAGTTTTGTTTCCTTTTGTGAACTTATTTTAAAATTAATTTTTTCCTATTTTTTTTAAAATAAATTTATTTTTTAAATCATTATGTCAAAAATATCTTTGGGTTAATTTTTGAGAATTTTTTGAGAAGATAATTTTTTATGAATAGTGAAAATACTGATTTTTATTAAGAATTTCCATTTATTTTAAAGAATTTAAAAAGTTAAAAATTATTTAAATATAGTTTTAAAGGAAATATTAGTTCAATTATATTTCTATTACCCTAATTTTTATCATTTCAATTAGCTTCATATTGAATTTTAATATAAAAACATTTTAAATGTTTGAACATTTTATCTTTGGAAAACCACTTTCTCATTATGACTACAAGAATAATTTTAAATTAAAATTTTCCACTTATGTGAATGCAATTTGGAAAAATTTATTAGAAAATTTTAATAAAAATAATTTATATTATATAATATGTTCAACTTATTTTTTACCGTAATGAAAAGTAAAAATAGTAAAAATTTATTTACCATGGTTAAGGTAAAAATAGGGTTACCAAGGGGTTAAACTAAAAAGATAAGGGTTTAAAATGACCCAATTTTTTTAAACACCAATTAGATGAACCTATTTATACCTTTTATCTTCTAGTATCAATAATGGTCTATTTTGGAGGCTTGTATCATGTGAAAAATGTGGGTATACCCTTTTCCTTTCAAAACATACAGGTGTGCCACTCACCTCACTTATAAAAGGAAAACCCCTATCCTCTTCTATTCACACTTAAAAAACTCATTGGTTTAGAAAATAACTTACCAACTGACTTTATTAATTCCATCCTATCCTCTTATAAGCCTTATTTTGGTAATAAATCTAACCTAATAATCCTTTTGGTGGAAACAAAAAGAATTTGTCCGAAGAAGAGGTAACGTCCCAAACTAAGAATTTTATTTTATTTATTCCTACACATCATTCAATTATTATTAAAACATGATGATATATTAACATAATTATATTCCATATAACAATATTTTATTATGTTAATTTAATTACCTATATACATTTTCTCTTCAATCAAATGGGATACTAAATCATTGTTCGTGTGTACGGTGGATTACCGCCCCACGAACTGATGTTATTCATTTTCCATAAAAACATATTATGGCTTGATAAAATGATGGATTTAATATCTCTACATTATATTATTATTAATATATAATTATAATATCATAACTATATTTTTACCTCATAACCAGTTGGAATACACTAACATCGCTCGTGTGTACGGAAGACTACTGCCTCACGAACCGATGTTATATGTTTTTTATTTTTGTTTTAATTGGATTGTAATAAGGATATATTAAATAAATAAATATGATATTCATAATATAATTATACTTATTTAATTATTATATCACATATACCTTCTTACTTTCCATTCCTCATGGGATACAATAACGTCATTCAAGTGTACGGTAGACTACCGCCTCGCGAAATTATGTGATTCGTTTTTCATGTACAATTGAAATGGAAGGTAATAAGAATTGTTTTAAATAAAAATATGTAATATATATGACATAAAAATGATTCTTTAATGGTTATATATTATTTACCCTTATTTATTTTATTCTTTCAAGAAAATTGAAACAATGTTCATGTATACGTACAGATTACTATCTCCATGAATGAGGTATTTTATTTTCTATATCTAAATTTTATGGATTATGATAAATAAATAAATACTATATATATATGATATTTATATCATGATTAAAATTATTTATATTATGTAACCATGATTAAAGTAAGAGTACAAAAAAAAATAACAAATCAAAACATACATGAAAAAAGTAGTTATTACCCAAAACACTATTTTAACAAGGAATTATTGAAAAAAGGAAATAAAAGGTTATAAGTAAATAATGTATGGAATTATTAATATTATTTTAGTTATATAATATATTTATAATAAAATTATATTTTTTATATAGAATTTTCTAATGTGTATGAAGGAATTCGAGAGTTAAGGTAAGGGATTTTCATCTCACTTTTTTACTTCTATAAGACACAAGCCATATTCAACACCTATTTCTTTTATGTGGTGTATATACTTCCCACGAATGTATTTTATTATTTACATTAAAATTAATGGTATTTACATATAAATTTTATGATCTCTCTTTCATGGGGTTTACAGTTCAAAAGTTACGAAAGCGGTATGTGATTTTTGTCTCAATTTTCCATCTTTGAGACATATGGTATGTTATTGTTTCCCAAGATTTATCCAAGGCACGTACATTTGTCTGTTTTGGAGGACGCACTAATTGTTTCCCCATATTCCCGCTTTCCAAAGGCAGGAAACATCCATTGCTTATTCAGGGACGTTTTCTCCTTGATCGAAACAAGATGATGGGATGTCGGTTCCTCCTTCTGTGGATTCCTACTTAGAACTTGTTACATATTATGGGTCTCCCTTATAGATTAAGACATTGTTCATGAAACTCTTCCCAATTCCATGTCTTCATGGACACTGATTAATTATACTGCTTTAGTTAGGACATTCCAAGGGGTCTGGTCTGGGCATCAACCTTCGGTCGGGGGAGTAGTCACGTTGGACATCACTGGAATGTCTGGACGCTGGAACACTGGTGTGTCTGGGTTTCTTCTCCTAATGATAGGTATTCTTGAGGGTGTGTAAGCTTGATCCATCCCATGTCAAATTCAGGGAATTATATGCCATAGGCATGTCTCTGAGGTTTTCCTTAGCTTCCCAGGTTTAACACAGGGTATGCCGTTAATTTAACTTCTAATGAAGATGGATCAGACTGATCAGAACACTGACTGGAGTGGATCAGATGGGTATAACCCCTGGAGGAAACACTGATGCTGGGAGTATCGAGAAATTGGGTGACATGATTTCACCAGGATGTGGTGGACTGGGTAAAAATCTAGATGGACGTGGATTGTTGAGAATGGATGGAGAGTGAGATGGAGCCGATGTGAGGGTGAAAATGAAGTTGTTCTTGAGACTTGAAGAGATTTCCTACATATCCCTGTGGTAGGGAATCAAAGTCCATGTAGTTCGGTGAGGTGATGGGACACCTAAGGAGGAGACCCGTATGGACGAGACCTAGAGGAATTGGAACCTCCAAGTTGGGGAATGACCTTCCTAAGACAATTGGGTTTGAGGGAAATAATAGGATGAGACATGGGTGATGGGATTGAACCTCATGGAGGATTCCTACATACCTTGACTTGGAAAGGATCAAAGTCCATGTAGTTCAGGATGGAGGGCATAGAATCAGGGTGTGTGCAGAGGAAAACGGCCTGATGACACGCTAAGGCTTACGCATGGTTAGCAGCCCGGGTTGGTCTAATGCTTAGAGGGCGGACCGAAGATGTGGGTCATAATAAAGGGGACTACAACAGCTTACTGTAGAGTAGGAAACAAAATGTCTTACCACTGGTTGGGGATCACAATGGCTTACCACCGATTGGGGATCACAACGGTTTACCGTTGGTTGGGGTACAACAACTTACCATTGGTTGGGATTGGACCTCAGGGAGGCTCCCTACGTACCTTGTCTAGGAGGAAAGGATCAAAGACCACATAGTTTGAACGGGTACAGTTTAACATCTCGTGGGACAAAAAGGGGCGTACAGTTTAACGTCATGCAGGATGAGGGTGGACCAACATAGAGTGGTCGAGAATGATAGGTGTTGGTCTTGAATCTCAGGGAGGATTCCTACGTACCTTTCCGGGGAATGGATCAAATTCCACATAAATTAGGATAGGTTTGGTGAACTGACGTGAAGTGGTCAGTACTAATGGTTGTTTGGATTTAACCTCATAGAGGCTTCCTACGTACCTTACCTTGGTAAAGATCAAAGTCCATGTAGTTCGGAATGGTGTTGGTGTACCGACATGAAGAGGGTTGGAACAACTGGGTTTTGGGCTTGAACCTTATGAAGGATTCCTACGTACCTTGCCTTGACAAGGATCAAAGTCCATGTAGTACCATAGAGTTTGGTGAACCGATGTGATGGGGGTCTGAACCAATAGGTGTTGGGATTGAACCTCAGGGAGACTTCTTGCATACCTTGCCTTAGAAAGAATCAAATTCCATGTAGTTCTGAATGGTTTTGGTGAACCGACGTGAAGGGGGTCGGAACAACTGGGTGTTGGGCTTGAACCTCAGGGAGGATTCCTACACACCTTTCCTTGTAAAGGATAAGTCCATGTAGTTTGGGAGAGTTTGGTGAGCCTATGTGAAGGGGGCCGGGACCGATAGGTGTTGGGATTGAACCTCAGGGAGTATTCCTACGTACCATGACTTGGCAAGGATCAAAGTCCATGTAGTTAGGGATGGTGTTGGTGAGCCGATGTGAAGAGGGTTGGGAACAATAGGTGTTGGTCTTGAACCTTAGGGAGGCTTCTTACATAACTTTCCTTGGAAAGGATCAAAGTCCATGTAATTTGAGATAGTCTGGGGCTTACACTCTAGGGAAGCCCATAGAGGATGTCATGGTCAAAGCTTACTCTAAGCCCACGTGAGTCATGATCGGTGTGAGAAATAAGAGTCAGTAAGGACCTGATGATCACGTTGCGAAAGGTGCATTCATGGGAGGTGTAGTGGGGCTTACACGTGGTTAGCCATCCAAAAAAGAAATAGGGGCTTACACGCGGTTCACATCCCAAATAGGAAACAGGGGCTTACGTGTGGTTAACAACCCAGGGAGATGGAGATTGGGACTTACTGCAGGATGGAGGCTTGAGCAGCTGTAGACACAATGAAATGTGTTCTAGGAACATTTCTGTATATTGAAGATATGATTCTCACATAGACAACAAATTTAAAGTATGAGTAAATATGTTTTCACCATGTAGGAAGAAGATGCAGAAAGTGGATTTCCAAGATCGATGACGAAAAGGTGTCAACAAATTAAATTAAATTTTCGAGTTTCATTCAAAGACTTGGTGAATTTACCATGCCTAGAAGTGTAAATCTCTTCAAGACCTTCGATTTTACTGGTCGTAGAGCCTAAAAAGACTTACGGATCAAAAGTTATGACACTCGGAAGATGGAAAAATTTTATCCTAAAGAGCTACGTGAAAAACCTACGCGAAGGACCAACTCGGAGGACCTACGTGGTAGTATACTTTTTTCACACCTACGCGAAGGATCTATGCTGAGGACCTTCATGGAGGACCTACGTGGACCACTTCCCTTCAACCAGGTCCCCTCCATTCCTATAAATAGGACCCTTGGGCTCCCCATTTCAATGACAAAAAAAGTTGGAAGAAGTCCCAAAGCTCCCATTGCGTAGCTATTTCACCAAGATCTCCCAAATTTTCTAAAGTAGCTCTCTAAAACATGATATAATAGAGAATTAAAGGGTAAAAAAGTGGTTCAAAGTCTCCTCAGGGTCTAGAACATATGGAGCTGCGTGAAGGACCTATGCGGCACACTTGCACGAAGCATCTGTAGGGTGCACTTGCGTGGAGTACCTATGCGGGGGAATTACGTGGGGGAGCTACGCGAAGCACCAATACGAGGCACCTTGGCGGAGCACATATGCGGCCCTTCTGTTTCATACCATATTTGGGCTAGTGAAAGAGTACGCCAAGATCTGGGAGGCATCCTACCCTAGGGAGATGCTGAAGCAGCCAACCGTTCGGGTCAACGATGGGGTGCCTCTCCAACCCTGAGGCCAGGGATGGAAGTTGGCGAGGACATCTAGTGGAGACGAGGACCACACCGGTTAAAAGGGAGGTGGTAGCGGCGGACCCAACGGTCCCAGAGGAGAAGATTCATCTAGAGGGGATGCCGCCTAGGGGGTTCCATAGGATATCCACCCGGGCTCCTGGGAAGCAGCTGCACCATATAGACATTACGGAGAATTCTGTCTTCCCAGAGGCTTGGGGCATATGGGATGTCTACAGGTAGTTCCTCAACCCATACGATATGTGGAAACACTTGAACCATCTTAGGATGGATTTTTCGGGGATCAACCCTGTCAGGTCCAGCTTTGTAGTATCCTAGGTAGAGGCGGAGCAATACCTGACCGAGTTGGAGGACTTCGTGTACTCCCAGGGTGCCCCGCGTCAAATGAAGGATCAGGTAAAGGTGTTGCTGGATCAAACGACCCCTCCGCAGTTGTCATCTATGGAATTGAGGGAGCACTTCCATCTTCTAGAAGAATCGGATGAGTCCTCCTGGGGGGAGGAGGCTGGTAGAGGGAACCCTCTAGAGGAGGGTGAGGTTGGAGATTCAGACCCAGAGTTAGAAGAATTTACAGAGGCCCTTGAGGTAAAATTCTAAATGACTTCCCCAGAGTCTTCATCCAGGTCCTCTTGGACTTCTCAACTGATATTTGAACTATGTTGGAGGGCCTTATATGTAGAACTCGTTCCCTCCCAATAACAGATGCAGCTGTGGGGACTTCAGGATCCACGCCCGTGGCTATGGAGGTTACTGCACATAGCGGGGATAAGACACCCAAGGTGGTTTTTCTATAGTTTTCAGACTTCCCAACAATATACGAAGGGCCATGCCTTGGGGTCCCAAGAACAAAAAACCAGAAGCGAGACCGACTATTTGATCTATGTAATTCTCTTTTATAGAATTCATGATTGCCACCCATTGATCAGGTTAATTGATGTCCGTGCAATTTTTTTTATGCACAATTATTTAAATGGAATGGGCTACCTTGGAAAGGTCGGCTGGTACTCCCAGCGGTGCCTTTCCCAGGGGAACATCTATGGTTGTGTAGGAGTATATCCAAAATGACCAAGCTACGATGCTCTCGATCACTAGTGGGAATGTTAGCAGGATAGATCCTAAGATCATTGAGGTGGGATCTGACAATGAGGATTGATCAGACGAGACAGGTCTTGACATACATGATCAGACACCAGATGCAGACCCTACTAATGAGTTATTAGGGTAATTTCCCATATATAAACATACCGACCTTGCAGATCAGGACAAGACGACCTCTGATGAGAAGGATAGAAAAATCATCCATCGCCGGTCATGGAAGCTGATCAGGCACTTCATCGATGAGACCCATCAAGTATAATGGATAGAACAGATGGGGAGACTTTGGTCCTGGCTGCATAAACTATGTGCAAGGGGAGTGGATGACCAGAATCCTCACATGATCATCTAAGATATCATGGCGAAGAAGATTCGGGAACATGACCATGGCCTTGGTGTGGGTTGGTAGCGGAGAAAATAAGTGAACATCAAGATGCTCCAGGAGGCTGAAAACGAGATTCAATGGCTACAGGTCTAGGAATATGAGAATTCCGCTTTCCTTAACGTGCAATAAGATCTTATATCGTGGATGAAGGACCAGCTAGTAGAGGGTGAATAACGGATGAAGCAAGTCTCTGAGGAGAGGACAATTGTCTGGAGAGACACAGAGCAGGCTTGGATTGCGGCTGACAAACTACACCTCGTTGCTACTGAGGAGGAGTAGGGAATGAATAGGAAAAATCGAATTTTGGACACCATAATCCATAGAGTGGTGGAGCTACAATGTTATTTTGATGGGGTCAACCCATCCATGGGAGGGGTTGATCCTCAGGTGCTGTAATGCATGAAACTTTTGACCATACTTTCATGATTCAATTATTTCTGCTGGGTGCATGCATGAGTTCCGTTATTTGCTTCGGCCTGCTACATGTTTGTCACATTTGTGAAATATCTAGCGATCAATCCCTAATATCACGTGGGTCAGGCCTGATGTGAGAAACAAGGGACAAACACCTTGTTATTCCACCCGAATATGAGAGTGTCGACCATGCTTCGGGCATCCAGGGTTTGAACAACCATTACCGATTTCTGGGAAGAAAGAGGGAGGCCTGACTGGAGAATGAAGTTATCAGATTAGTCAAATTTCCATTTCCCCAATGTGATCTAGTTCACGATTGGGGGTAACACCAGGGGTGTTGGAATTAATTCGAACATAGGGGAGTGGGAAGTGTGAATCACGATACCCATGATTCAGAACACTATAGGGATGGCATGAAAATGAAGGATAACTGTTGACCGTGTTCAAAACACAACATCCTTATTGTGCTAGCCTAAAATAGGGATAAAAAATGAGGGCCAACCACTGACCATGTTCGAAACACGGGTCCTGACTCGAAATGTCATCCATTCATCTTTCGGAACATTAGCCCAAGATAATAGGTGATCCATAGGCCGAGAATCCATACTGTTAGGGGGTTCCTTTAGACATTAAATAGGACAAGGGTCTAAATAAAGGGCATGAAAAATATAGAAGGTGGAGTGATGGGTCATTCGAATAGAGTCCAACACTCTTGAAATTATTCCACCGTGGTGGAAACACATTAGGTGCGTGAATCAGTATGATCATGGATCAAAATTACTGCCGAACATGAACTCTCTAGTAAGAACCTATAATGACATATAGTTTTACGTCATACCAATGAGGACAATAGACACGTAGTTTATCATCATCCGGTGAGGAAAGTGCACATAGTTTTAAGGTCATACTTCCTGGACCAAAATCAGGGCCGAGGGGCCATAAGGGTTAATGAACCTAGGACTGGGCCCAAGTAAAATTTCCTTGGCATCGCTACGTATCCCATGAAGATGGGAATCAATCCAAATGTAGTTCTGGGAACAGCGTGGTCAAAGAGTAATGATAGTAGAGGGAATCCTCTCTAGCGAGGAATCCGATGTGTCCCATAATTGTCATGGGTCATCCTACACTTGTTCAGGGTAGGGGATGTAGTTTAAATTCATGCGTCGAGGACATGGATAACCAGAAAGGAAATGTCTGGTGTGATACATACCATGACATGAATGAGAACCCAAGATGTACTCACCGCACCACATGCTCTCAGGAGAATCCTTAGGTCAAGGGACCGAAGGTGAAAACCAGGTTGGGCCCGAGATAGGTTGTATGATCATTCCTATGTATCCCATGAGAATGGGAATCAAGCCACACGTAGTTCTGAGAATTTAGTTTAACATCATGCGGGATGAAAGGAATGTGTGGAATGGTTATTCCAGCACACGTCCTACCAAAAATACTAAAATCACATGAGCCGTGCTCGATGTGGGAAATGAGGAGTAGTGGTGGGACTTTCCTAGCACAGGGAGGAACACATTAGGGGAAATGGGATGCTAAGTGAATGACATCCAGATAATATTGAAACACCTTCTTAACGCGCATAGATGTGCAGAGGTGTAAAACTGAGTGTGTTGGAATTCCACTTAAATATAAGGGAGTGGGAAAATGTGAATCATGATGCCGAATATCTGGATCATAATGATAGTGACGTAGTGATAGAGGATAACTACTGACCATGTTCGAAACACAATATCTATTTCACATTAGCCTGGAATGGGGATAGACAAATGAGGGTTGACCACTGACTATGTTCAAAACAAAAGACCTGTCTCAAATGTTGTCTGAGGTCTTAAGGGGCGTTGGGCCAAGATGGTAGGTGAGCCAATGTGGCATGGGAACAGGCCGAAAAGGGGGTACCTTTAGGCATGGAATAGGATGAGGATCCAAATAACGGGATCATGAAGCTTGGATATGGAACAAGGGAATGTACGTGTGAAAATTACACACTTTTGGATCTTTGTCACAATGCATCTGAGTGCGATAATAAGACGTATTAGATAAAGGGAGTTGAGTCCCTTTCCAAGGACAAGGGTCTTGGGGTCGAATGCTTCTAGCTTAAGGTCGTAGGGTGGACTATTAAGAGGGTACTTGATTTAATGGACTGTGCACAAGGTAGAGAAGTATCCAAACCCAACACGTAGTTCCCATAGGGAGATCTTAGTTTAGGGTCATAGAACTTAGACCAGATGTGGAAAATACAAGGGAGGCACATGGTGTGGCTGTTTCAAACCCAACGTGAATGAGAACCCAAGAGGTACTCTCCACACCACATGTTCCCAAAAGAGTTCGAGCCAAGGGGTCAAAAAATGGGGGAGTAGGATTTAAGATTCTTGGGGCTGGACCTACAAACAAAATGTCCAGCTATTCCTACATATCCCATGAGGATGGGAATCAATCCATATGTAGTTTTGAGAGTGCAATTTAATTTCATATAGGATGTAACAGTTTAAGGTCATGTAGGACCATATATAGTTTAGCGTCATGTGATATGACATACAGTTTAATGTCTTGCGGGATAGGAGGTAGGAGGGACTAGCTCCTAGAAGGGGAGTGCATGGTGCAACTATTGCAAACCTGAAGTGAATGAGGGAATAATACCATACACGCCACACCACAGAATCCTATAAGAGTTGGGGCCTAAAAGGCTGAACAGAAGTGATAATTAGTGGAACCTGATCTGGACCCAAAGACAAGATGTCTGGACATTCCTACGTATCCCATGAGGATGGGAATCAAGCCATACGTAGTTCTAAAGAGAGGACATATAAGGAGATCATAGTTTAAGGTCTTAGAGCTCGGACCATGGAGCAGAAAAACTCTTCCAAGAAATCACATACCTCGATCCGATCCCTAATCCCATGTGAGTCAAACTCGGTGTGGGAAACAAAGGTGGAATATGTTTTTGCAACACATGGGATACAAGTAAAGGGGAAATTGGTACGGATCCCCGAATGACACCTTACCATGACTTTGTTCTCCTAATGCTCAAATACGCACTGAGGGATAATACCAAGAGTTTCAAAATTCCACTTGGACATGATGGGGTGGAAAATGATGTGAATCATGAGACCGACATCTAAGGCTTGATGGGACTGGCATGGAGATGGAGGATAACTGTTAACTGTGTTTGAAACACAGTATCCATATCGTGTAACCTGGAATGAGAATAAAAAATGAGCATCAAATGTTGAACATATTCATAACACGAGACTTGTATCAATTTTTCATTCGAAACCCTCAAGGACGTTGGCCTGAAATGGTAGGAGATCCCTTTGGCCGAGCATACATGCCATTTGGGGTCATTTAGGATGTGAATGATGATGAAATCCCAAATGACGGGGAGCATGAAGCCTGGAAAATGGGCGAGAGCATGTCTAGGTAGAATTCGACACTCTAGGTCATGAACCAGAGTACTCTTGGGCACATCGGTGAATCCCCGAAGAGAGCCGAGGGGCCCAAATTAAGAGAAACTGATTAAAAAAGATAAGTGTATGACATGGGAGTGAAGGGCTCTCAGGAGAAAGAGGTATGTGGTGTGGTTGTTACAAACCCAATGTGAATGATGACATAAGTCCATACCACACTGTATAAACCTCCCCTAGAAGGACTGTGGCCAAGGGGACATGATGATAAGGAGGTTTCTAATAAATGGGGCTAGACCTAAAGACTAGATGTTTGGGTGGTCCTACATAGCCCATGAGGATGGGAATCATGCCATACATTGTTCTGAAAAGGCCATGTATTTTAACGTCATGCAGTGAGGATGAGGTGGGTGACAACCTCCCAGAAGGGGGGACACATGGTGCAGTTATGATAAACCTACTGTGAAATGAGGACATGATCCCACACTACACCATGCATTTGGGGAGGTATCTGGGCTGAAAGGCTGGACCAAAGGGGGTAATCTTGGATCTTGGTGCTGAGCCTACAAACAAAAATATATGGGCACTCCTACATATCCCATAAGGATGAGAATCAAGCCATAAGTAGTTCTGAAAATGCCATGTAGTTTAACATCATGCGGTGAGGATGAGGGAGAATTGAAGAATGATAGGGGAACATGGGGTGGTCATCGTAAACATGGATCTGAAAGGTCCAAAGGAGTTTACGCTACACCATGCGGGATACTCTGAGAGAACTACACCCAGGGGGGTAGTCAAAGAGAAAAATTGTAGCTAGGATCGTGTCCGAGCGTTCCTATATATCCCATGAGGATGTGAATCAAGCCATACATAGTTCTGAGAGTGAAATTTAACATCATGCATGAAGTAACAGTTTAAGGTCATGTAGGACCGTATGTATTTTAATTTCATGCAGGATGACATACAGTTTAATGTCATGAGGGATAAGAGGTACTTTTTCCACTTATAGTTTAACATCATGCATGACAAGTGCTGAATAGTTTTACATCCTTTAGTTTGGATGTACCACACATTTTAAAATCTTGTGGTATGGACGGAATAGTTTAAAGTCGTGTGGGACCATGTACCATTTAACATCTTGCGAGATGACATATAGTTTAATGTCATGTGGGAAACAACAGTTTAAGTTCATTTTCTTAGGAAAAGTATTGCTTGAGGAACTTGGAATTGGTGGGAGGAGTTATATGCTCACCATCCATGGTAACCAGAGAATATGCACCATTGGGATAAACCTTGTGAATTATGTAAGGTCCTTACCATTTGGGATACAATTTGGGTGGTTTTGGCCAGGTATCATTGGTGTTATCAAGGCCAACACCAAGTCACATTTGAAGAAAGATAAGAGGCTAAATTTCTTGTTAAAAGCTCTAGATATCTTGTTCTGATGCCTCTCCAGATTGTGTAGGGCATTAAACCTATTCTCATTGAGTGCTTCCATTTCATCCAGATGGATTTCAGCTACTTTATCTGGTGCTTTCTGATCATAGACAATTGTGCGTAATGAAGGTAACTGAATCTCGATGGGCGGGATGACCTTTGTTCCATAGACTAAGGAGTATGGGGTCACCTCTGTGGAATTACGAGTCGTCGTATGATAAGCCCATAGGGCATTGGGGATCTTGTACGGACAACCCATCTTGTTCCGACCAACCATTTTCTGTAGAATGTTAGAGAGGGGCTTTTCGAATGCCTCGATCTACCCATTTTCTTGCATGTGGTAGCAGGAGGTATGGTTAGAATGAATGTTGTACTTGGTGTAAAATTTCTTCAACTTTGCTACCCAGATGTTGGTGCCATTATCGGTAAGGATGATGTGAGGGAATTCAAACCGATAGATGA
This sequence comes from Viscum album, assembly GCA_963277665.1. Taxonomy (NCBI): domain Eukaryota; kingdom Viridiplantae; phylum Streptophyta; class Magnoliopsida; order Santalales; family Viscaceae; genus Viscum; species Viscum album. The sequence continues at coordinate 629,648,137 of OY728130.1, read as the reverse complement.
TATTGGAGCTAAAAAATTCAATGATAGAATGATCCTTGACCTCCTCGAGTGGAACCACTTCTTCCCACTTGGAAAATAAATCCGTGGCAGTCTGGATGAACCAAAACTGGTGAACCGTCGCCGGTGGATATGGTCCCATGACATAAAGTCCCCAAACTACAAAGGTCAAGGAGTACTTCATAGTGTGGAGAGGCTCCGGTGGCTGATGCACAAAGTTGGCATGAATTTGGCATGCATGTCACCTCTTAGCAAACTCGATGCAGTCATAGATCATGGAGGGCCAAAAATATCCCAGCCTCTGGATCTGGTGAGATAGTTTTGGCCCAGTCTGATGAGCCCCACAGGAACCGACATGAACCTCCTGCATGACCTGATAAATTTCAATTTTTTGAATGAAATAGAGGAGAACCCCATCAAACCCGTGCTTGTAGAGGATCTTCTCAAGACCAGGGCCACTCTGGAGGGTAAACTACAACATGCGGCATCAGATTCCATCATACTCACCTCGATCTACTGGGAGATTACCGTGATGGAGGTACTCGACAAAGGAGGTTCTCCAGTCGATCATCACTTCAATCACTACATCTGGGGGACCTGAAGGTCCTGACGTGGAGGCACCTATGGATAGTGGCTTACTCGCGGGATTTCATCGTCATATGGAGTGACGGGAGTGATGAATCTCCAGTGTTCCGTATGGATAATCAAATAATCCTATTCAGGCTCTACAAGTGATGCAACTAGGCTATCCAGGGCATCATCTCAACCGTTCTGGGGTCATGGGACATGGGTAACTTCTGGCCGAGATAGGAACTGGGCCATCAGCTGGAGGGTGCATTCCAACAGTGGTACGAGCTCTGAATTCTGATGACATAGTAACCGTTGATCTTCTTGATGACTAGTTTGGAGTCCCCTTTCACATACAAGTAGGTAAAGTTAATCTTGAGGGCCAAATTGAGGCCAGTAATGAGATTCTTATACTCTGCCTCATTGATGGTGCAACCTTCTAATAGCAGGAATGAATACGAAAAAACGGCTTGTGTTGGAGTAATGAAGATGATACCCATGCCTACTCTATTGATCTTGGGGTCATTGAGCCTTCTGTTGGTAGGGATCTGGGAAGCACCATAGAAGTGAATTTTCCAACACGGGATGGCTTGGTCCACTAAGAGAATTGCCTCATTGAGAAAATCAAGGTCCATGGACTGGTCTGTAGGAGATGGATGGGTGGCAAGGAAATTTGCTAATTCTTACCCCTTGATAACCTTATGAGGGAAAAACCCGATGTCAAACTACTGGATAATCACTGACCATCGATCTAGACAACCTGTCATCATGGGGTAGTTCATGATGTACTTTAGTGGATCCACTCGGGACACCATCTATACCTCATGGTGCTGCAAGTAATGTCACAATTTATGTACTACGAATACCAGCGCAAGCTAGATCTTCTCGATAGGAGAGTATCTGGTCTTCGTATCGAGGAGCATGAGACAGAGATAGTAGAGACTATTCTCTATTCCCTCATTGTTCTTCTGGGTGAGAAGGGTGTTAATATATTGTTCCAGGGCATTCACATAAAGGACCAAAAACTTTCCGGAGACAGGTGGCCTTAAGACCGGAGGCTGGATCAGTTACTGTTTGATTTCCTCGAAAGAAGTCTGGTATTCTTCGTCCCACTCGTAGACAATGACTTTCTTCATGAGCCGAGAAAAGGTCTTACACTTGTTGAAAATATTCATGATGAATCGGCATATGTAGGCTAAGTGGCCTTGGAAACCTTCTAGATCTCAGAATTTTCTTGGGGAAGGCATCTAGCTAATGGAATTGAACTTCTCCAAGTTGATCTCAATGCCCTGGTATCTGACAATGAATCCAAGGAACTTTCTAGAGGTGACCCTGAAGGCACACTTCAATGGATTCATTTTCAGGTGGCGGGAATGAAGGAAGCCAACACTTTCTCAAGGTCTTTGAGATGGTCCTGACACTGGTGAGATTTTACCACTATATCTTGCACATAGAATTCCACTAGTGTCTTGAAGATTGGTTAAAAATGTGATGCATAGCCCGCTGATAGGTGGAACCTGCATTATTTAAATAGAAGGGCATGGCTTGGTAACAAAAAGTACCTTATGGTGCCCTTAAGGATGTATAATCCTCATCCTCAGGGTCAATTCAGATCTGATTATACCCAGAATATCCATTCATGAAGGAGATGTTCTGGAACCCAGCTGTAGCGTCAATAAAAAATTCCATCATAGGAAGGGGAAAATCATCCTTCAGTAACTGACAATTGAGATCTCAGAAGTTGATGTAGACTATGATCTGTCTTTTCTTCTTCCTGACTAGCACAATGTTGGATATCCATTTGGGGTACTGAAGCTCCTTAAAAAAATTGGATTTTATGAGCTTATCAACTTAGGCCTCGACCATGGCACCGTGAAAAGGGTGCATCTTTCTGGGAGGCTTCTTAAACCAGTGGTGATTTACTGGGAGACCGAGGCGGTGGATGGATACCTGAGGATCTTGCCCTGACATTTCATTATATCTCCAAGCAAGCACATCATGGTGTTGTTTCAGAAAGTCCATGTACTGTTGTTTCTCCTCAAGAGGCATATCGGCACTGATCAATGTGGGTTTCGGATACGCCTCACTACCGAGGTTCACTCGTACCAATTCATCAACCGTGGTGTATACACCCTCTTCAAAAGAGGGAGGATCATCCTATAAATCATATTCTTCACTTATAGAGGAGGAATACATGGTGGGAGGAGTTTCCTTTGAGTGAACAGATCCCAATTGGAGACTGGTACCAGCCTGAGCGGCAGTGGACATTGAATCAGGGGACTCCTGTGCTGCCGAAACCATAGCAGTGAAGGCTGTCGATCCGATCCCATCTGGTCTTCAGACCAAAGATCCACACTTGATTATATCAAAGAAATAATGGTGAATTGGCTTGAGCCAGTTTATCCCATCTCGGTGAAACAAGTAAGTATGGAATATTGTTGTTTCCATGGGGCGGACATCCCGATACCTTATGGGGGTAGGGAGCTCTAGGATCACCTGAACCTGATTCATGTAGGAGTATGCGGTGATCTTTTGGTGTCGCTTAGACTTGGGAATGTTCTCCCCCCTCATTCAAAAAACAATAAATCATTTTCCCATGTCTAGATTTGTATCCTATAATCGGTGGATTGGAACAATATAGGCATCATCCAGATCTATCCACGGGTCGGTCATAGCTGGAGCATGCTCAACCTCGTTAGCCTGAATATGCTTGTCCTTGCTTTTGTAATAGTTGTCATCCAAGTACCGGGCTTCACAAGAGGCAAAGGGAGATGCATCACATTGGATTATTCCCACTCAATCATTAAGGTAGTACTTGAGGCACTTGTGGTATAATGAAGGAACAGTCACATGTAGGTGGAGCCATGGCCTTCCCATCAATGCATTATAGGAAGTGTCTTGGGAGACAACCATGAACTCAGTGATGGCTACCAGACCACAGAACCGGGCCTTTAGGCGAATTTTGCTGACTGGTGTCAGTTCTATACTATCATAACATTGTATTTTTAGGTTAGAGGGACTCAGATTATCCTCAGACACCCCCAGTTTTCGCACTGTCCAAGTCGGGATTAGGTTGATCCCAGAACCTGTGTCGACAAGACAACAAAAAACCTCTATGCCATTAAACTGGATGGTGATGTACAGTGGGAGAATGTGACCCTATATGGGAGAGACTTCATCTTCTCTAGAGAATGATATGATGTCCTAGCATTCAGCATGCTCGACCACCTCATCATGGAGGGCTTCTGCGGCTGCTACCTCCATATCTAACTGGAGGGGGCTTCTTAAAGCCTCAGTGAGGGATTCATGCATATCTAATGATAGGCGAAGGGCCTCAGGGTTGAAGAGACTTACTATAATTCTGAAAAGATGTTTGAGGACATCATACTTCCATGCCAGGCATGAGATTATACTTATAGAAGGTCACTCTATGACTGGAGGTATGGCGGGCCCTACTGGATGGACTGGTGGTTGACTGGTGCTGGGAATATCCCACTGCTCACTAGTCGAAGCATGTGAAGTGACCACCATATGAGGGCCAGATGACTGAGACCAGTTTGTAGCAGAGCGCGGCTTATCACGATGTGATCGAGGTTGATCCACCTGATTAAGCATCACAAACGGTGGTGAAGGTGAACCTGATGACACTAGATAAGTTGGTTGTGCATGCTGAGCTCTGTGCTGGGCCTCATTTTTGGTTTCGGTGGCATATACACCCTGGCTGAAAGTACCGACTGAGGAACTCCGACGACCCATATTTTCACGGTTCTGTCGATGTTGGGGATGACTGGAAACATTAGAAGGATCCACCTGGTGCTCCTCGCCATCAGAAATCATTTAGGGGTTTACCATCTCTATGGTGTTAACCGAGGAATAACCTTGACTGTCACATAAATAATTATCCACTACTGGGCAAATTCTAGGGAGAATCATCATCTCTGGGGGCATGAAGTCGTCGAGAGTATGAGATAACGGAGGCCTTGGCGGGGGAATTTTTTTTCTCTTGCGCCGCCGATGCTTTCTCTTCTAAGATGAGGACGACTGAGACGACGATGCAGAAGTAGTAGCTATGGATTCTGAAGGTTCTGGTCAATTCAGGCATGCACGGATAATACCATGGGAATGAGCGACTATTTTATGATCCATCCAGTCATCATACTTCTGGGATCCATAGTTATAAAACTGATGCCACACACCTTCGCTATCACTACTGTTATCAGGATTCATGAACACACATTCCACATGTGCCAGAGATGGGCCTAACCTGACTACATTGTTATTGATCTGTTATTAATGCCAGTTCTTAAGCACATAGCATTGTTTGAGGGTATTCCCCAGGATTCGGTGATAGTTCTGGCCTCCTAAATTTAGGTAAACATAGAAGACCTTGTTCCAAGGCATTGTGAAAATAATCGGCTCATTGAATGAGTAGGTATGGTTTCTTCTGTCTGGGAAGGGGGCCATGGGATCTTGGCCCTAGTGAGGGGATGGAGGAGTCCGATGAGTTGGTGGGACCTGATTATCTCGCCTGGGTAGCGGTGGCATGTTACACGGGGGTGCCTGCCGATTCTATGGTGGGCGCTGCTTGGACAGAGGCTGTGCCTGTGGTAAAGGGCCTCTGCATGGCTACAAAGGTAGCTCCATCAGTAATAATTCCATTCATCTGGGGGCCTCTATTTGGGCCACCGTGGCAGGATCGGCCTTGGTGACCCTTCTCGTGGGAATCGTAGGATGCAATAGGAATGCCTGCTTGGCCTACTATAAAGCTTCCTCTAGGCACTCGACCTTATTAGAGAAGTCTCAGAATCCCATGAGGTAATTTTGGGTGATCATAGAGGGGACCAGTTCTGTCTTGACATTACCCACACACATCAATAGTAGTTTCTCCTAAGTCAGTGGCATGTCAAGAGAGTATGTGAGCCCCTTCCACCGGGTGACAAAGTATGTGACACGCTCATCAAACCTCTGTTTTCACTTAAAGAGGTCTACAACACTCATATTTTGAGTGGTGGAATTGAACTAGTAAAGAAATTTCCTATGAAGATCTTCCCAGCTAGTTACTGACCCGATGGGTAGCTGGCTATACCAGAAAAATGCAAGTCCTTCCAATTTCTGCACGAAGCATTGGAGTTTGGAAGCCTCATGCTGCACTGGAGTTCCCAACATGGGTCCACACCTTGAAATGAAGTGGTCCAGATGCTGCAGCGGGTCACCTGTCCCATTAAAGGGGGAGAAGGTGGGACTTCTGAAACCTGGGGGGGGGGCTGGAATATCATCCACCCACACCGTATATGGATTTCCATCAGGTGAAATTCCACCTGTCACATTTCCAATTCATCAAGGCGAGCAATGAGCACCGCCATGGGATCATCTGGGTGGGGGTTCCTATATTGATGGAGATCCCTAACCACCAATGCATTGGCAGGTTCTTCAACATGATAATCAGACCCAGCGGCTCAGGGAGCGACTTGTGGGATGACCTGCGGAGGAGATGGGGGAATCTGAGCCGGGTCCCGGGGATTGTCTCACTGATCTAGTGGATTTGGAGACATAAAACACACCCCCTTACTATAAGTTCTAGCCTCAAACCTATCTGCATGAGTAGGATGGTTAGGGTCACCTAGAGGAAATTCATCCGGGGAAAGTTGTGTCTGCCCCTGCTGCCCCAGCTGAGGATCACCATAGTCTAGTCATCACTCCGCGGAATGCTCAACATGGAGGTCATTGACCATCTTCTTATGCTCCATGAGCTATTGACACAATGTGTATTTCTCAGGATATTCCTCCATCTTTTGTATTGATCCAGATGGGTCGGAGGGTTTGACAGCTCTGAGGTGCTCCTTACCCTTGTTGAGATTTAGGCTAAGGACTAATGCCTTGGTGGGTACAAAAATACCTAGTAGATTTATTTGCTGGCAAGTAACCCTTCCTGATGGGTCCAAAAGTTGTGGCACTCCCCTGGGGGGTAATTTTTCCCCAAGTAGTTCTGTTTCTGTCTCTTCATCTGGTAAATCGGCCATGTTAACCATGAATCTTCCTGGAGGTATATCCTCGATATCGCCTGGAAAGTCGGGCTGGCGCTAGATGGAACTGAAGTGGAGTGAAGCATACTTTCCCCATTCATGGATCTTCACGTGGGGGGAAGCCTCCTTGATAATCCTGCAAAGAACTTTAACTCTCTGGACGCATCGTTGTTGGAGGGTCTTATGGGGACCTAGTGACTCAGGGCACTGGGCCATGAGGAGTGCAGCCAGATCAACCAGACAGTATTGTTGGACAATGTCTTCGAAGTTCTCTTGACTATTGGGGTAGGCCACTCATCAATGACGAAGATGAAAGTTAGTCCCCCAGAGGTTCTAGAGAAAGCATCCAACCTCCTCCTGGGTGAGTGTTTCTAGTGCACTGAAATTCGTTGTTGTAACTGGACAAAACATCTCCGGGAAATGGTCTACTGCAAGAATTTCCCACAAGCTCCTTGGTCCAGACTCTGGGTTTGGACCTTCATTTCCCCACTTTTCAAATAGAGGCGGCTGGGGAACTGGTAGAGGTACTGAAGAAGACCATTGAGATGGTAGGCTGGCCGGTGTAGAATACGGTGAGTGGGATAAAAAACCACCATATATTGGGGTATCCTTCGAAGAGTGTAGTGACTTGGCCACCATATCGTGATAAGATGGGCTGGTGATTGCAATTTATAGCATAGGGACTACGACTGCTGGTGGGGGACCATGCTCTTTCTCGTTCACCATTGTCCCCCAGAATAACGCTCTGTGATCTCTGGTCAAGGTAGAGAGTGCTTCTGGTATTGACGGTGGTGTTTTCATGGCCAAACTCCAGGGAGACCCCAAATCTTTATCCTCCTAGATGTATCTGTGGAGGGAGGAAGTAATCCGATGGACCTATCATTCCAGAAGTATGAGGCTGATGCTCCTTGTTACTTCCCCGAACCTTGACATGAAGGATCTAGGGGAGGATTCCACTGCTGAATCATATTATGCCTCAGAATCTGAGAAGCATACAGGTTTAATCTCGGTCTGAATATTCCTGGCATTATTTTTATGGTGGAGATGACCTGCCTTCCTTCCTTGGGATGGTTCTTCAGGATAGGGTAGATTTTTGGCACGAGGAGGACCTTCGGCCAAACTAGTGCTGGGGCAAAGAGGATTTCCTTCTGAGTGAGCTGGGGTGTGAGGAGAACCTGGACAAATGTCAAAGGGAATACAGGGAGGACCTCTGTGTCCACTGGATGATGTGTGGAGGTAATCTCCACAGGAAGAGCTAGAGTGGGTAGGATCACTGCGAGAGATGGTAGGAGCATGGGTAGGACCTCCATGCTTATTTTCCCTAGCAGCATCAGTGTGAGGAGGGTCCTCGTACTGATCAAGCCGAACACGGGTAGGACCTCTGTGTTGGGTGCCGTTGAAGCGAGGCTAACCTTCACTCCTCTGATTTTTGGGGTGAGGAGGACCTTATCCAGACATTTTAAGGACATGGGGGAGGCCCCCACATTTAATATTGTCCGAGTGTGTAACATCTCTATGTCGGCGGCCTGTGGCAGGAGGAACGACTCCATACCCGATGTCATGAGCGCGAAAGATGCTTCCATACTGAGTGTCACTGCCATGGGGAGGAACCTCATTTGGATAGAAGGTGGCATGAGGTGGACCTCCATGACGATCTTGGAAGAGGGGGGGACCCGTGTTCTCAATGGTGGAAGTACAGGGAGGACCTCCGTACCGGGTGTCACTGCCATGGGTCGGCCCACAGTGGGTGTTACCTTCATCGAAAACTGAGATAGTTGACCCATCCTACCCATGGGGTGGTTGGGGCCTCGATTAGGGTTGGGTATATGAGTTTCCATACTCAGAATAGATAGGGAGAGGATAGTATACATCGGCGATGGAACAATCCACAATAGTTTTTGACGATGACGCCCCTCGGCGGGTGTCCTCCTCAGCCTACGCCCAGCGCTGGCATCGGGTCAACTGTACTGGGGATGGTGGAGCAAGCGCAAAGATTACTTGTTCCTCAACCTGTGGGGCTAGGTGGTGGTGATGGAACGACCTGTTGGGGGATCTCCTTGGGAAGCCCTGGAACGGGATCCCGACCAGGCTGGCCCGAACATCCCCCACCTCATCGGCGTAGGGGAGGGAGTCATCGAATAATTTCAGGGAGAGGCTCCCAAAACGGTTGTGTGTAGAAGTGGAAAGTAGTGGCTCCTTGAACGACCCTTGGGGGAAGCAGCGGTGATGAGGCATAGATGCCTCTAAATCCTGGAGGGCCATATCCCGAGTCAGGATAATTCCCTCCTCCTCATATCGGTGGATGATTTCATTTACCACCCTTTGTTAAATGAACTCATACTGGGAGATGGGGAATGGGAGCCTAGTAGTTGTGGACGTAGAGGCTACCATGGGGTAAATGAGGCCATGCGGGATTGTTGCGATGACGTTTCCCCTGCCCCTGTGTCGGTAGGTGGGTGGTGATCGGTTTCCTAATACGGCATCTTAGGTCTTTGAAGGTAGGGAGATTAAAACATTAGTACTACATAGAGGAAATCGACTTCCAATGCCCCATCGCTATTCCGACTTCCATTGCTGGTAAGAAGGTTCCACAATGACAATGTCATAGATCGGGATGTCCAATGTTCAACTGCCCCAACTTTTGGTGAGTTTCACGGCAAGCCCACTATTTTCTTGGCGGGGCCCGATGTCGGATGCATGGATCAAGTGACACAATATTTCATTGATGTCTCGAATGCTAATAATATCCATATTTAGGAGATAAAATTCTTGTTGGGTTCACCATTTCTGTTTCTGACGCTTTCAACGGGGCACACAGATCTATCTGTTTCGGGGGGCGCGCTGACTGTTGCCCCGCATTCCCACTTTCCAAAGGCAAGCGAGATCCATCCCTTATTCAGGGATGTTTGATCCTTCATCTAAATGAGATGATGGGATGTCGGTTCTTACTTCTGTGGATTTCTCCTCATAACTCGTTACCTAGTCCGAGTCTCCCTTATAGATTAAGACATTGTTCCTAAAACTCTTCCCAGTGACATGTATTCATGGACACCAGTTAATTATACTACTTCTCTCAGGACATTCCAAGGGGTCCGGTCAGGGCAGCAACCTTCGATTGGGGGAGTAGTCACATTGGACATCACTGGTGTGTCTGGGTTTCTTCCCCTTATGACATGGCTTATCGAGGGCGCAGAAGCCTGAGGCATCCCACATTGAAAGTGGGGAATTATATTCCATAGGCATGTCACTGAGGTTTTCCTCAACTTACCATGTTTAAAATAGGGCATGCTACGAGTTTAACGTCTAGCGGAGATGGATTGGATGGATCAGAACACTGACTAGAGTGGATCAGATGGGTGAAAACCCTGGAGGGAACACTAATGCTGGGAGCATCAATAAAGTGGGTGACATGATTTCACTGGGATATGGCGGCTCGAGTAATAATCAGGATGGATGTGGATTGTTGAGAATGGATGGAGAGTGAGATTAAGCCGACATGAGGGTGATGGTGAAGTTGGGATTGAGCCTCAAAGATACTTCCTACATATCCCCATGGTAGGGAATCAAAGTCCATGTAGTTTGGTGAGGTGATGAGATACCTAAGGATGAGACCCATATGGATGGGACCCGGAGGAAGTGGAACCTCCAAGTTGGGGCATGAACTTCCTGAAACACTTAGGCTTGAGGGAAAGACCAAGATGAGACATGGGTGATGGTATTGAACCTCAGGGAGGCTTCCTACGCACCTTTCCCTAGAAAGGATAAAAGTCCATGTAGTTTAGGATGGAGGAAATAAAACTGGGTTGTGTACAGAGGACAGTGACCTGATGACACACTGAGGCTTACACATGGTTAGCAGCCCGGGTTGGTCTGATGCTCGGGGGGCGGACCGAAGATGTGGGACCTAAAAAATGGGACTATAATGACTTACCGTAGAGTGGGAAACACAATGTCTTACCACTGGTTGGAAATCACAATGGCTTACCATAAATTGGGGATTACAACAGCTTGCCATTGGTTGGGGTACAACAGATTACCGTCGATTGGGGTACAATGGATTACCACTGGTTAAGATTGGACCTCAGGGAGGCTTCCTACGTACCTTGTCTAGGAGGCGAGGATGAAATCCCACACAGTTCAAATGGGTACAATTTAACGTCTTGTGGGGAAAAAAGGGACGTACAGTTTAACGTCATGTAGGACGAGGGTGGACCGACAAAGAGACGTACCTTTCCTGAGTAAGGATCAAAGTCCATGTAGTTCAGTATGGGTTTGTTGTACCGACATGAAGTGGTCGGGACTAATGGTTTTTGGGATTGAACCTCAGGGAGGATTCCTACGTGCCTTTCCTTGTAAAGGATCAAAGTCCACATAGTTTGGGATGGTGTTGGTGAACCAAAGTGAAGGGGGTCAGAACAATTGGGTGTTGGGCTTGAACCTCATGGAGGCTTCCTATGTACCTTGCCTTGGCAAGGATCAAAGTCCATGTAGTTCCAGAGAGTTTGGTGAACCGATGTGAAGGGGGTCAAGACTAATAGGTGTTGAGATTGAACCTCAGGGAGTATTCCTACGTACCTTGCCTTGGAAAGGATAAAAGTACACATAGTTCCAAATGGTGTTGGTGAACTGACATGAAGGGGGTCGGAACAACTGGGTGTTGGGCTTGAACTTCAGGGAGGATTTCGACGTACCTTTCCTTGGCAAGGATCAAAGTCCATGTAGTTCAGGAGAGTTTGGTGGGCCGAAGTGAAGGGGGTCAGGACCGATTGGTGTTGGGCTTGAACCTCAGGGAGGCTTTCTACGTACCTTGGCTTATAAAGAATCAAAGTCCACATAGTTCGAGATGGTGTTGGTGAGCCAACATGAAGGGGGTCAGGACCAATAGGTGTTGGGCTTGAACCGCAGGGAGACTTCCTATGTACCTTGCCTTGGAAAGGATCAAAGTCCACGTAGTTTGGGATAGTTTAGAGATTACACTCTTGGGCAGCCCAGAGAGAAAGTCATAGTCAATGCTTACTCTAATCTGACGTGAGTCATGCTCAGTGTGAGAAACAAGAGGCAGCAAAGACCTGACGATCATGTCACGAAAGGTGTGTTCATGGGAATTGGAGTGGGGATTACACGTGGTTAGCTGCCCAAAAAGGAAACAAGGACTTACACGTGGTTCATATCCCAAAGAGGAAACAATGGCTTACATGTGGTTAGTAGCCCAGGGAGATGAAGATGGGGCCTTACTCCAAGATAGAGGCCTGAGTGAAAAATATCCCAAAGGGAGAGGGATGGGGTAATGAAGGTCCCAGTTCCCATATCTCCTATGGTCTTTGGAACAGAATAATAAAGGAGGAGTATAGGTACTACCTCCTACAAGAAAGGCTAGGGGCTTACACCAAGGTGGTTGCCCTTCCCCGCAGACAGGTACTGCTCCAGAAAAGAGGATCTCATTCCATGTGAGGAAGAGCTCACTCTCATGGAGACGAGTGTGCATAGATAATGTCCGAGATGGGGTTCCCTGTGTATGATGCACGAGGTGAGGTCACAGTTTAACGTCATGTGGTGAGGATGATGGTGCTTGGCAGTTTAACATCCCGCATCTCGGACGAGGAAGGTTCACTCCATACCACTAGGACTTACATAATTGATTTGGGAAGAGAAGGCATCAACAATTCCATGGTGAGGGGGTGTCATGGAGTGATCCATTTAGGTTCTCACGTTATTGTGGCAATGTGAAGAATCAATATCCATTAGCGTACCGATGCGAAGAAGAATGAGGTGAAGAAACACAAAAAGAAGCACTACCCAAGGGAATCTGAAATCACTTCATGAAAACCTAGAAGTTCGCATAGGAAAAGGGGTTTCATAGCAAAGGGGTTCATAGGAAGAAGCCTTGTAAAGATCTGGTGCTCCATGTAGTGGAGGGGATTCGCGAAGGGGTATGCTTCGTGAAGTGAAGTGGCCTAGCCTAGGCATTGGGCATAAGTTTATATGGAAGGTGCTTCTTGAAGTTGAAAGGCTTTCGCAGAGTAGTGCTTTGCAAAGATGTGTGCTTGTCGAAACATAGTGACCCTGCCTTAGCATGTGGGTTACCTGTTCATGGAGGTTACTTCACAAAGCATAAGTGCTCCACAAAGACCAAAGTTCCCTTGGGGTTCCCCTTCCTTTGCGATAGACCATGGGATCCGTGAAGGTAATCCCTATTTAAAGAGGGTTGTGTTTAAGCCAAGGGAATGGTCCTTTACGATACCCAAGTACCTTGAAAGGCTCATGTTCCACAGATCAGAAATTTATTTGTGATTTGAGAGCTACGAAGGTGAAAGATCGGAGGATCCATCCTTTGGGCTCGAGGGGAGTCCGATATTTATAGGCAAGAGGTGCCGCAAAGCAGAGATCACTTGGTGAAAAGTAACATGGAACTTTGTAGTAAATGTGGAGCCTCCCACCTCCTTGTTCTGTGGTGGCTTCTCAAATTTCAATCGGATCATGGAGCCTCCGACCTCCTTGCTCCGCGGCGGCTTTATAAATGTCAATCAGATCATGGCACCTCCCACCTCTTTAATCCATAGAAGCTTTGAAAATGTCAATTAGATTGCATAGCCTATGGCATCCTTACTCCATGGTGGATTTGAATAGGGGGTAGCTTTGTGTCGGCCATGGTGTTGCGGGGCTCCACGAACAAGCTTTGCGAGGCAGCCCCAAAGGCTTTGAATTTGCTCTTTCTCTTCCCAAATTTTGGTGCCAACAGTTATGCACCTATATTCTTCTATGATGTGCATTTATAGACCCATTTACTTGTAATATCATGAATTTATTTATTATAATTATATTTTAAGTTTCATTTAATGTTATTCTTTCATTGTCTGTTAATGATTCAAAGTTACCAAAGTGATAATGGTTTTAAAATACAATATCATCATTTATCAGGATTTTTTATTTTTATGCTTCCAATGATGAAATATTATGAAATATATCTCAAGAGCTCATAAATTTTATTATAATATATTAATTTATTTAAATACATGATTTCCATTCATTTTCCTCTCCTTTTGTACTCAAGAGTTCAAAATATGTTTTTTAAGAAAAATCATCTTTATTTCTCTCTTCGATCGAAAACTCATTTTTCTTCTAAAACCATATTTTCTAAAAATATTTTAAAAAATGTTTTTAATCTTATTAAAATGTTTTTAAATTTTTTTACCGATATTTTAATTTTTTAAATTTTTTTTTAAAAGGAATATTCATGTAATTTTCTAAACAATGACCATTTTTATTTTTTCGAAAGTGTGAAAGGAATCATTTTTTAACATGTACAACATGAATGATATTTTCCACTTTCATGAAAAAATAATTATTTTAAATATTCCTTTATAAATTTAAAAGTTTATTTTCAAATTAAAGGATTTCTAAAATGTTATATAATTTTTTAGTTTTAAAAATTTATTTTCAAAATGGAAAGGATATTTTCCTCAAGAAATGTTTTAAATTATTTTTAAAGATTCCTTTATAAGTTTCCAATGTTATTTTCAAATAATTTTTTTTTTGATTTTTTAAGGTTTATAAAGTTTTTTTCAAAGTGTAAAGGCTATTTTCCTCCATAAATGTTCAATGTAATAATTCAAAATAATTTTCTATCTAAGATGACATCCTTTGATGTGACCTATGATTTACAGGGGATATGATACAAGGAAACCATTATTATTATTTCTCTGAATATTTTATGTTTATGATGAAAGTATGTTAATGAAATGTGTTTCTCTTCCATGGGTAATTTCATGATAAAATTCTTATGAAACTCACTCATTTTTCTATGGGTTATTTTTTGATGAAATGATGAAATGATTATGAAACCTATTTCTTTTCCATAGGTTTTGATGAAAAGTTTATAAAACCCATTTTTTATGTGTTTTGATATGATAAATGTTTTATGATATTTTGGAATACATACACATGATTTTAATTATGTGATGGTGGTTATGTTATAACCAAGGATGATGGTTACTTTATAACCAAGATGGTTGGGACCTATATCTCCCTCCAATTCATCGGGTAAAGATTTATATCTCATGAGATAGAAAGGACTAGAATGAGGATTGAACCTAGTTCAGTAAGGGAATTTTTCTGGTATGATGGTCTTGGGAGTGAACCTTGACTACTATGATGGTTTGGGGAGTTAACCCATTTTAGTATGATATCCTTGGCAGTGATCCTTGACTACTATATAAATGATTCTCTATAATTATTTTTACACCAAAAATCTATGTCTTATGACAATGTTATGATCTCATGGATCATGTTCTTTGATTTAATTATGATTCATGTCTTATGAACTGATAATATTTATTCCATGAATCAATATTCTTATCTTTGATATGTAGGGAATAGTTTTCATATGTTATACTCATGTTACCATACCCATATGCTTATGTTTTGTTTATGTATTTTTAATTGTTTATTATTACTAAGCATTTAATCTCACCCTTTATAATGTTTCCTTTCCCAAGGTTATGAAGAAAGGTTTTTAAGTAGGGAATTTTTATGAATATTACTAAATGGTAAGATCTTTGTGGGAAACATTGAACATATTTCACTAAATAATAAGATTGTGTACCTAGTCTCTAAAGGTACTAAACCATTATGATTCTTATGTGTGTGTTTGGGTAATGTAATGAATATTCATCTAAAATGATGTAATATCTATGTATGAGAAGTTTGGGTCGCTACATGGATTCAAGGGAAATAAATAAATCAATGATATTTTTTGTTTTAACTGTTTGGAGATGGGTCACTATTTTAATTAATTCCCCTATAATCAAGGGTATTTACCTCATAAGAGACTAAAAGTTAAAGTCCAAGCTTATACAATTAGTACATCTTAATTGAATTACCTTAAGTAGTGATAAAATGAACTTTGATAATATACATACACTTTATTTGATTTCATATCTACACACACATTTATATTTTTTCATGAATATTGAATCATCCCTCAACAATTTGAGGAAATATTATTCAATTAAGATACCCAATGGAAATATAGTTACAATGATAATGTTTTGGTTAGTTCTTGTTGAAATGAACAACTTTTTCCCCTAGTTAAAAATATGGTAAGTGTATAAAGATCGTAATAATAACTTATCTTTCTTTTATGGATCATATGATCCATTAAAATTTGATTCTCATTCTTAAGGAATGAAAACTCATCATGTTTATTCATCATTTTGAATATAAGATGATGAAAATATGGGAAACTAATTGAAATACTATAAAAGGATGAAATTATATCAAGTAAGTATATTTTATAATATTTTCTATCTTGATGGTAAAATAATCCATCAAACTTAAACAAGTAAAAGATAAAATTATCATGTCTTATGTGGGGAAATATCTCTCAACTATCAAGGCATTCCTTTAGAAACTCATTCACAAGTATGATTCTTATAATGGTACAAATATGGTTTAATAAATATTTTCTTCCTAGTACTAACCTAGGAATTAGTTATGAAGATGAAATCTATATGTAAGATTATAACTATTTAAATGTAAATTTACTGTGGTAAGAAAAAAATAAAATTACAAGGTCATAATTTATTTAGGGGAGTGGGGGGAGAATATAACACCCCAAGGTTTTGGTACATGTTTTCATTTAAATAAATTCTATTTTAAATAGAATGTTATATACACAACACAAAACTAAATTTAATAATACATCATTTAAAATTCAAGGTAAACATCAATAAATTATGAATATTCTTTTTTTAAACAAATAAATTAAAACCAATTGGTAATTAATATGAAATAAGTTTAAGAGTGTCATTTTTCATTAAAAGTGGGTTGGTTTTATATTTTTGTATTTTTGTTTAAAAGATAAATTTAAATTTTTTAGAGTATTAAATTTATTATAAAGTTATTGTTTATTCATTTAAAATACTAAATAATCATTCGTACCTTGATTACTAATTTTATAGAAATGAAGATAAAATCATATGATGATAAAAATACATATTCAAAAAACTATTTTTAAGTGTACACTGAATTTTTATCTTAATAAATAAAATTAATCATTATTGATAAATTATTTTAAAGAAATATAATTATAATACACTAAATTAAATAAAATAACTATCATGAACCGACCCGAATAACCTGCTTAACCAGAACTCAGGCCAGACCTAACACGATCTGAAGGGCATTCTCGATCCCCATAGGTTGGCGACTAGCACCTAGGCATAAAAAAATAGGGGGATATATTTATCCATAAGAAAAACTAAATAATACAAAATAAGTATATAAGAACTGATAAATAGTCAGTATGGAAAAATAGTCATCCAGATAAATATATCACAAGTTAGACAATTATAAAACCCTAAATGGGAAAATAATCCAAACACCACATAGACCACTAGAAAAATCATCACCAAGATCTCCTTATAATAGAGGATCAAATACTCCACTTGTCACCAAAAAATCCCAATGTCTCACTATCAAGAACAACCACCACCTCTAAGAAGCGGTTTTACTTTCCCTGGTCCTGGAGAAAGAAAGTCTACATACACCTAAAGTCATATGTAGTGAGTGAGAAACACTGTCCTAGTAAGATCCCACTAATACATTTTATAATCCATATATAAGAACTCAAATCTTCTTTTTTGGTATGGATCTTGAATTCGGGTTGTTTTTGAGGAAAAATGAAGAAATGTGAATTTTCTAGGTACACACCATGTAATTATGAGTACACACTGTGTACCCGGGTACAATGTACAGCCACGTACTAGCCGTGTAATGGCTGAGTACATGGCTGTGCGGTGACTAGGCATACCACCTAAAGTGGGGGATGGTTGAGGCTAATACATGACATGTAAATTTAATGAACACTCTATGTACTTTTATTTTTATTTGATAAATTGGAGTGGGGTCACATCTCATGTCCAAAACTTATTTCTTCTACCCGTGGTTCATACATGAGAGTGACGAACATACAAATAACTTTGAACCCCTACCGATTCTCCATCTGAACTTCGATTGAGATGTCTTCAGATGCATTGGAACCCCATCAATGAGTTATTTTTTACCTTATATCCTCTCTTCCCGATTCCTCCTCTCTCATGGTTTATTCAATGTTGAACAATTTTCACCTTTTTGTAGATCTAATCCATTTTCGGCCGATTCAAGGGCCGATGTTCAATAGTGTTGATCGTACGACATCAAGGTAGGTGGTTTGTGCCTTTTTTATTTGTATTTAGATTATATACACTTAAATTGAGGCATACCCATGTTTGGGGTAATTATTGATTTGGATTTTAACCTTGTTTATCACCAACTATGGTTTGATTGTTGAATAAAAGGTAGTTTCTTATGCTTAAGGTTGTATACCTTGTTTATGGGACACACCATGGGCATGATCCTTTGTTTGATTATTCATTTCCATTTGGTATAGGATTCCTATAGGTTTGTGTTGTTTCCATAACTTGTTTTTTTAGGATGGAATTTATGATTATTTGAAATGCCTGTGATATTCATTGTGGAAGTGTGACCAAGGGGAATTTGACTGTGAGATCTTCCCAAGGTAGAGTATTTTATGTATGAATTGTTGTTATGTTGACTTAGAGGTATTGAATGTGAGATCTTCCAGGTGGCCATAGACCAGAGGGGTTAGACCTTAAGATCTATCCAAAGGGTTATTATTAAATTAATTGATGTTATGTTGACCTAGGGGTATTGACCGTGTGAGCTTTCCAGGTGGTCATTTGTAAATGATCAGTGATATGTTAGACCAAAGGGGTTGGACCATGATAGCTACCCAGGGGGTCATTATTAAATTAATTATTGTTATGTTAGACCAGAGGGGATAAGACTGTAAGAACTTT
Organism: Viscum album; assembly: GCA_963277665.1. Lineage (NCBI taxonomy): Eukaryota > Viridiplantae > Streptophyta > Magnoliopsida > Santalales > Viscaceae > Viscum > Viscum album. The sequence continues at coordinate 629,629,692 of OY728130.1, read as the reverse complement.
CCCAAAGGGTCATTATTGAATAGTTGAATGTTTGTGATGAGTCTACCAAGCCAAAGCACAAGTTTGAACTCGGTCTTACTTGTTGTTTAGATGGTCTTCTAGGATGTCTGTTTGGTTACTATTGCATAGGGGATACATAGATTAGGCTAGATCCCATGGTTTACATGATTCAATGGATTGATTAATAAATGTAAATGAATGTAATTGAAAACTATAGGATTGTTTACTTTTGAGTACTTCATAGTTTATTACTTAATTTCTACATATTACATGCTATATATATTCACTGATAGTTAGGAACAAATATTTTGGTGGTTTCCTACTAAAATTCATCTCACGCACTATTTGGGTCATGATTTGGGACCCAAATAGATTATATGGTTGCAGGTATAAATAAGGGAAAGTTTCCTTCTTCATCAGGTATTTGATTTTTGTTGGAGTTGTAGAGCATGAGACCAAGTTGAGGCTTGCGATGATACTAGATTTTACATGTTTTATATTGTACTTTTGTTTTAGTATTGTATTTCTAGCATTGTGACTTGTTTGGCTATTTTCCTAGACATATTTGACATGCAACATTTGATATATTCTCCTGTTGTTATATTGCTTAATAGTCTTTCGTTGTTCACTTTTTGTTGTATGGTATTACTGCTTCTTCTATTGTTTATTATCATTTTTAGCTGCGTATAATATTCCAATGAGGGAATAGTTTCCCCATTATCAGATCTTGGCCCTTATTGCTACCTTACAGCCTCTGGCATTTGGAGAAATGTGCTTGAGGTCATGTGACCAACCATGTTCGGAGCACTTTTGGGTGACACCTGGATCTGAGACATTACAAAGTGGTATATGAGGATTTTTATTTTCCGCTTTGACTTACTATTTGGACCCTATATATTGGGATAGGAAGGAACATGTAGTTTGTAATAAGCTATGCCCAGGAGTGGCTAATCCATGTACAAGGAAAAGCTAAGTTACCTTGAATATTGCAATTTTTCTAGTTTTTCAATTGTTATAGTTTATTTGATTTCACCATTGGGTGATTCACTTGTTTTGTGCTATTATGATTTATATCATTGTGGTTCTATTTATGTTGAAACCTAATGAGATGAGGGTATTCCATCTCATGCATCATATAGGCACTTGATAGAGATCACATGTCATGCATTTTGGTTATGGTATTTAGGATGCATTACTGATTTCATGTTGTTGTGATAGATGTTGGGATGAATATATATTATGTTGTGATAGATGGTGTGATAGAATACCTGATATTTTTTTAGGGTATTGGTATATTTAATGATTCATTTGAATGGACACCAAGCTTTGGTCCCTAAGGTGTTATGGGCCCTCTTAAATTAGAATTTGGTGGATCATGTTTGAACTTTAACTGAGCTTTGCCAAGTTATGATGTGAATAAGGATGCCAAACTTTGATTTGTGGGGAGTATGGGCTCTCACATATTATAAATTGTAATTCCTTTTTAAAATTTTAAGTTTTAAGGGTTCCATAGAAGTTTTAGAGGCTTACTGTCTGGAAACCTAGAAAACACGGCGTGTGATGTTATGAACACACGCCATGTGTTCTTCTATTATGGAAGAACTGACTTTTCTTAAGTACATGCCATATATCGTATGTACACATTATGTAGTTGTTGACCATGTGAATGACTATGTAAGTAGAGACATGGGGTTTATAAATGTTTTGTTGAACACACCATGCTGTAAAAGAGCATGTATCCAGCTGTGTGACTAACGACATAGGTGGATGGAATTCGGGTAGTAGACACCATGTCTAGCTTGTACACTCCGTGTTGTAATCGACCATGTATCTGATCGTGTGACTAACGACACAGGTGGATGGAACTTAATTAGTACACTCCATGTCTATGGTGAACTCGCCATGTAGTGTTACATGAGGAGAGAGTTGTGTAGTTCTAGCCTTGTAGAAGAACCTAGGTAAAAGGGAAAATTAAAGTACACACCATGTCACAGGATGAACATGTCGTGTGTATGGGGTGTTACAAGACCAGGTTGGCAGAGGTACACACCCATGTTAAATCTATAACGGAACATGTCATGCAGTGGTTCTACACGCTATGTAACCCTTTTTTTGTAAAACTTGAATGCTTTCTTTCTCCTTTTCCCTTATTGTACTTATAAGTTTCAGTCCTTGATAATCTTAAACTGAGGTGTTCATTTGACTTTGAAGAGTCATTCCAATGAGACGTCCTCTAGTTGTACACCAGGTGCAGGGTGACGATCAGACACCAGAAATGGTAGATTTGAGACTACCAACAGATCCTCCCATCATGCCCGTCTTAGAACCAGCTGTTATACAAGAAGTAGGTGCTGATGCACAGTTCCATGAAGGAGTTTTGAGGATGATGCATACCTTTCAGGGAGCACCACATCCTTCCCTGACTATGGAAGAGTTGACGCAAGTGTTCCAGTAGCAGCATCCTCCCACCTTTTTAGGGGATGGAGGACCACAAGCTATAGAGTCATGGTTGGAGTCCATGCTATCTATCTTTGAGCATCTGGAGATGACTTCTGAGAGGAGGGTGAAGCTCACGATGTACATGATATATGATTCTTCCAAGAGATGGTGGGATGTCGTCTCAGAGGAATAACGTTATTGGGATATGGATTGGGAATATTTTTAGAGGACCTTCTATGATTACTTCTACCCCAAGATGTCGAGGTATGACTGAGCCTAGGAGTCCATGCACTTGGAGCAAGTCACTCTTTCAGTGATGGATTATTACCCTAGCTTTATAGAGCTTCAACACATTGCACCTATTTTGGGAGGTGACAAGTTATATTTGGCTAGGCGGTTTGAGGATTGTCTTAAGTATGACATCTGATCACAAGTGAATGTTTTCAGGTTGACATTAGTGATTTCTATAGTAAAACAGGTGTTGATTACCAAGCGCAATCTAAGGGATTTGGGAGATGCGATTCTGGGTGGTTCAATATCCAGGGCTGGTACTCCTTCGAAAGGTATCAGGAAGTGTCTTAGAGAGCTTTCACATGATGTTTCTTTAGGTATCCAGGTGGTGTGATACCAGTGCGGAACGAGTGGGCACACATGACTGCAATGCTCAAGAGACTCAGTTGAGTTCCTGTTGACACTCCTTTTCTTCACAGAGTCCAACAAATGGAAAAGAGGAATACCATAAGCACAAAGAGGGTCACCCTTTGAAGAACATCAAAAATTGACAAAGGCATAAACTAGGAACCCATTTTAAGGGAGTCGCGCAAGTTTCCTGGGCACCACGCAAGTCACTTACGTGCCTCCTATGGGTCTCACAAGTCACATGCGCACCCTATTCTTTTTTTTCCCAAAGTTCCTGGTGGCCTATAAATAGCCCCTGTGGGCCCCCCATTAAAGAGACAAATTTTTCAAAACTTATATTCAAGCTCTGGTCTCCCAGGTATTCAAATCAACTCTTCCAATATCTTCTAAGGTAATTTTTTTACCTAGAATGGAAGACTTGAAGGAGTAGGATACGACCTAAGTGTTTAGAATTCATCAACACTTGCATGCCTAAGTGTCCAAACCTCCTTAAAAGTGGAAACACTTGCACACCGCCCTACCCTTTCTATGAAACTTGCACTCCTCCCTTTTGGAAACATCTTAGGATAATACTAAAGGCTTGAGTTAAGTCTCACCCAAATATTACCCAATAGATTCTTTGTCACCCAGGTGAACCCATGCCGCGCAAGTACACTTGCATGACCAATACTTGCACAGACAAGACTTGCACAACCATACTTGTGTGCCAACTTTATTTGTGTGCCTCTCTCTCGTTCACCTCTCCTCTTCAAGATATTAGCCCTCGAACACCGTTTCAAAGCCATTTATGTCATGGTTCCTTTATTGGATTCCTTATTTGAAAGGAATTCTGTGAGAACCTCTCTCAAAACCTCATGAATTAAAAGCTTTATGTCACCATGGTTAGAGGTTTCCTATATAACCTCATCCTTTAATATGAGAATATCTTTTGATTCAGGGCATACTCTTCAGGAGTAAGCCCCAAGTTCCCTTAATCTGGGATTCCTTTTCAGGAGTAGGCCCCAAGTCATAATTTATTTTAACATTGGGCCTCCTTATCAGGAGTAATACCCAGGTTATAAGTTCCCTTTAATTGGACATCCTCCTCTGAAGTAATCCCCAATCTTAATTTCTTTTGATTTGGGCCTCCTTCTCAGGAATAATCCCCAATCATAAGTCCCTTTTAATTTAGGCCTCCTTCTCAGGATTAATCCCCAAGTTAAAACTCCAAATCTCCATAAAGTACAAATACCTTTATGGATGCTGCTTTTGTGCTTATTTCTTGAAGTAAGTCCTAATATTTATCTACTTGGGCAGTAATACATACATATGCCCCACATCATTTCTCATGACTGCATCTTTCATGGAACCATCGTCAAGTTTACTGATACCTCTTGTTTCTCACATCGAGCATGACTCACGTGAGCTTAGAGTGTAAAAGTAATCATGACATATCTTTTTGGGACATTAACCATGCATAAACCCCATAGTTCTTTACTCGAACTACATGGGTTCTGATTCCTTTTTAATAGGGATACGTAGGTAGCCCATATGCGGGTATGATCCCAACTCTAAAATAATCTCTGTATTTCTGAATGACAATAAACTTCAAGTGCCCCAATGAGTGGCTTTAAAACTAGTATGGTTATCATAATGACCAAGAGATTTCTATACAATGTATTAAAGGATACCATTGAAAAAGAATCTCTAGTACATACAGATGATTCTCCATCGATGAAGAACCTCAAATACATATAAAAGATTCTCTAAGTCCCATAAATATAAATCATTGATTGCCAAATCAAAAGGAAAAAACATTTTCATGCATGGGGAATTGATAAGGATTCATGAACATAACTTAAATCTATAAGAGAGTCCCAGAGTAGGCAATAATTCCCCCCAAAAAGGTGTAATGAGCCTGACCTCCCATCCTCTCGACCAATGAAAATTCTTAAGCCTCATCAGTCGGCAACTAATTAGAAACTAAATTTGGAAAGTAGGTCCAAATGGATATATAATCATTGGATGTTTCTGGTTCTATGAATAAACTCGTTAGAAACCGATTGGAAAGTTTGAACCTTAAACAAACAAGGTCATCCCCATTTCCAGAAGAAAAAAAAATGGTGAACCCGATGTGAATCCTTAACCAAGTTAAATTATGTTTTACTTATTTTTAGGCCCCTATTAAACTCAATGTAAGGGCCAACAAAGAAATCAATAACATATGTTCTCATCCAAAAGATGTAGTCTGTCCAACCTTATCCTGATTATGTCTGCTATATCAAACAGACACTCTTTTCCAAGATCTCTCTGCAACACAGAATGGCTTCTTTAAAGTACACACCTGTGAATGCCACGACCGCTACTCCTACTGGATCCTCGTCCACTCTGAGGACGATATCACCTAATCAGCTTCTTCAATGTTGGGTCTCTAATGCATTGCTGAGGTAATACCATCAACATGGTACCATTATGACTTTGGAGGCTGCTCGACAAGACCTCCAAGTTAACAAATCACCCTAGTTGTCCGGACAGCGACGAACAGTGGTCCGGAAGCAGGTGGTGCCAACCACCATCTCCAACCGTTTCGGGTCGTTATCACTAGAACGAAACAACCAATCCCTCTCATATTACAGGGATGTGAATGAATAGGTCACTTAAGGACTCAGTTCAAGAATATAAGAGTCCTTCCTGAGGACTCCCATTAACAATTTCCGCCAGATTTGTGTGGTAGTGCACCCTCAAAATGATGAGGGTATCGCCTCTAGGTGTTCGGATCGGGTTCCTCAGACCCGAGCATGCAAGAAGAACTGTCAGAGGCAAAATTCGGCAAATAGGGAGCATGTTCTTACCTCTTCCCCCTCCAGAGAAGTCCATCAACCTAACTTTATGGAAAACAACGAGCGGGCATATACACCCGTCCGTCCTGATTTCACTGCCTAGAAGACTTGTCTGGCAGTAACACACCAATCCCACTAGGAAATTATGGCGGAGTACTATAGGCAGACACATACACCTATTTATAATTCATCATCTAGTCAGAAAGCTTGTCTGACTGCAACCAAAGAATCTCGCCAATCAAATGTGGTGACCACCTGTAAACATGCACATACACCTGCTTACACTCATCAATTCTGTCAGCAGTCTCATCTACCAGTATTGAAGGAAGTTCATCAATCATATTTGGTGAAGAATAATCAGCAGGCATATACACATGAAATTCATCAGGATAACCAACAGTCTTGTTTGGTAGCACCCAGAGATGTCAATTGGAAAGCTCCAATGACAAACAGGAGGCAGACACAACTTTATGCCCCCACACATGAGTACTGTCAGAATTAACGAACAGGAAAATGAGGACAGGAGCAGGAACACACACCTAATCCAAGCACGGAACGGACGTATATTCCCATTCTGGCAACTGAAGTCATGAAGCACATTCTGACAATAGTGAAAGAGAAGAAACAAATCCCAGCCCATATTCTGGATACCTATCAGAATATTATAACAACTTCAGTGACATCACAAGGAAAGAAACATAAATCTGTACCTATTAGTGGAGTGACTCATAAAAATGTTACCCCGGAGCATATACACACCTCTATTACAATCCAGAAGGGTCATGGGGTATACTCCTCCATGTCATACGGACAATCAAGTCAGTCACATACACCCAATTTAAATGGAGATAGTTAGCCTAACCTGACCATTTCTCCTGAGCAGGCACATGCACCTGCCCATAATAACAACTTTCATCAACAAGTGGTTTCCAAAGTGAGTAAGAAGGCGTCTAAGAAAAATACCCATCCATCACAGTTAAAAAATCAAGAGCTAATCTGCAATAAGGCCTTGCTCATTGCTGGAGTTCTTGAAGCCCTCAGACAATTGTCTATTGCAACTCAAGATTATAATATCTCATTTCCAGATTCCAAAAGTAATAATAATAATTCCAAAGGTCTTCATCAGACACTTCCTCAAGAAGGATTGCTTCATGAAAATTCGGTCAATCTCAAAGTATCATCTTCAGATAAGAGCCACGATAACCCTCTGTGTGGCCAAAAGACCAAGGAGCAAGAGGTTTCATATTTTGCTATAACCAACCATGATGGCCCTCCCCATGATGATGAATTTAGCTACGAAATTACTCTCCGCAGTAGTGATTCTAATTTCCTGGAAAATTCTTCAATGGACAATGTAGTAACGAGAAAGATCTCTTATCTTGAGGCACTTGAAAATTCAAATCCAGTCATGTATGATGCCTTACCTCTAGCAGGTGAAATACTTTCTCAATCAGAAGATAACCCGGGGTGTAAGTCATTATCCGAACCACCCCTGTGTCATTTATCTTCTAATTTGAAAATTTAATTCTCTACCAATATTGTTGAATCTGATGAAGTAACAAAGAAGAACCGTCTTTTCTCCAATCAGGTAGAAGAATCTTCATCAAATGACAAAGAGGAAGTGTTGAATATGAGAAAACAATTGAAAAAAGGTGAAATACCATTCATGTTTTTCCCATTGGCTAACTCTCAGTATGATATTCTAGAAATGTTGATAGAAGATTGTATTCACGATATTCATCTCAACATGTGCAAAACTCTTTGTTACTTAAAAGAGAAAATATTACCTTATGATGAATAGAAAAATCATGTTAGGGTAATAAAAGGGTTGAAACGCCAAATTGACTTGGCATCTCTCTCAGTTTCCCAACATCCAAAGGTTGAAAAGTAGCAGAGATCCCTTCAGCGTATATTCCTTGGTGCATTAAAAAGGTTTCACCAGTTAATTAACAATGCCCCATCTGGTATTCATATCAGGGGATGGGGTGTTCATGGAGCATTGCATTTCACTGTGCTCTCCAGTCAACAAAGCCCACCAAAAGTGGTCTCATACAATGTTATTTCCCATGGATGACCACATATAACTAGTTTTGTGCATAATCAAAGGATTGCTCAAGAACATTCTTCAACTAGTTCTTCCCAAAGTCAGGAATATAAAGAACAAGTTGTCGAATTACTCTTGAATCAAGAAAATGAGAATATCTAATAGGCTTCTCATTTAGAGCATTCACATCATCAGGTGACAGAGGTGTCAGAAATAATCCAATAGTAATCTAAGCCAGGTGATTTGAGTGGATGTAGGATGATGCATTCGGCCAATTTCCAGACTAAAATCTGCAAAATCAGGAGAGATTTTAAGAATGTTTCAGATGTAGCAGCTTAAGAGCCACCTCAGCTTACCAGGCTGGGGACTCTTTTAACCCAACCCTTGGGATTAACAGACAAGATTTGAGGAGTTGAGAAGGAAAAATAGGAACAGCCCCAGTCCACCAGACTGGGGACCTTTTCAAATTCTCAATCTCTCCCTCAGTGAAAGTCAATCTTCTCTCGATTAGGGAAGAAGATACAAGATGAACGTAGAGCCGAATTATCAGAAAATTCCCTTCAAATTATGGTTCATCAAGAAGTTCCTGAGGGATCAATCAAACAAAAGGCAATGTCTCATAAAGTACATGAAAGAAGACAGTATCGCAGAAACACTGACAGAAGGACTGCAATGCGTTATGCATTGATAAATGTCATCAATGCCATTGACACTAATCCCCTAGAACATGAGGCTCACTCAGAGGGATCAGATGAAGAAGTTCCTATTCAAGAGGCTGTATGTATCGAAATAAATTAAGAAGGTGTGCGTACCAGAATCTAAAGGGTTTCCCAGAGGCAAGACATTCCTTCAGGTAATGCCCTTCCATAATCCAGAAAGGCACATGCCAAGGAAAAGGGTAAAAGTCAGGTTACATCCCACCCTACCTTTGGAGAAGGCCAATCACTCTCATTAGAAGAAAGGTTCGCACAACAAGAAGAAGAAATAAAAGAGTTAAGGAGGTTAAATGAAGAACTACTTCAAAGTAGTCTTCCTCCTAAGCATGATAGAGTTAATCAATCAATGGAATTTGTTGCAGCTACTGGGATGGATCAAGAATTTCCCCCTTTACAAGTACACCCTCACAGGTCCAATCCTATGGGTAATACGCGTTCGAAACTAGCAATACTACCATCAGTAGCAGTATCGGTTGCCACACCCGTCCAAACTCTAGTTATTTCACCTGATCAGGTCCAAGATCAACCAAATGTTTCTCAAAAATTGATGACTACCACTGAGTCATTAAAAGATCAGTTGGAAGCTATGTATGTAAAACGTGCACAAGTTCAACCAGAAAAGAGAGCTTACCCTAAATGGGTGGATGCAATTCCTCCCCCATCAAATTTTGTGAATACCACATTCCCAATTTTTAATGGTTTGGGAGATCCGGAACAACACCTAAGACATTTTGTTTCTTGTTGTGATACTATGATGATAACTCCTCAACAACAAGAAGTAGTTAAGCTCAGGTGTTTTGTGCAGTCATTACAAGGGCCTGATTTTTTCTGGTATACAAGTTTGCAATCTCGGTCAATTACTAGGTGCGAAGATCTCCGTCAAAGGTTCTTTCTTCAATTTAGCTCAACATTACCAAAGATGGCAGTTTTTGAACTTACCAATTGTAAAAAAAGGGATAATGAAAGAGTTTCAGATTTCATTGCTTGCTGGAAGGGATTAACATATTCATGAAGTTTAGCACTCCCTTAAGAAGAGTTGCTACCAATCTGTGTGGAAAATATGTGTGATGAATTACGCACACCATTGATACCTATGAAATACATAGGAGGGTTTCGAGACCTTACTTAAATCTCTCAGCAGATTGAAGACTCTCTTACAAAGACTAAGGCTAAAACTTGTGTAATTCCATCAGTTCTAGGAAGGAGAATAGGGAAAGCATAGACTGCTACAATTACACTTAAACAAGCACATGTACCTGCTTCCACTTCAAAATCTTCATCATATCAAAGGGCTCCACCTCCTGAGCGTAAAAAAAATGGCCGCCTCGTCAAGATGATCAAAAAGATAAAAGGTGGAAAAAGTTTGAGGATTTAATGAAAAATGTTTATTCTTTCCAGAATGAACAAGTTTCTGGTTACTTCATCTCGGCTCTATAAAACAATCTGGTTTAGTTTCCAAGGCCCAAAAGGCCGAACAAGGAAGGAGATGAAGACCTCCCCAACTATTTCCCATTTCATCAGATGTTGGGGCATCCCATTTAGGAGTGCTTTGTATTCAAATACCTCCTACAAAAGATGGTGGACTCTGGACAAGTAAAACTGAAAGGTTCTTCAACCCAGGTATCATGTGTTACTGTTACAAATCCATAAGAAGAGGGTGAGTGGAACGAAGTCAAAAGTAAAAATGTGTAGAAATATGATGATTGGATGGTCAGGAAAATGATCAACCAAAATCATGCCATTTACGAAAACAATTGAATCAACCAATTATGTCTTCTGCTATTTCTACCACAGCAAAACCCCATTCATCAGAAGGAAAATTTTCAAAGAAGCAGCGTAATTTGAATAAAGAATAGCAGTCATAAGAAGAAGAGCTCGTGTCAAAGCCTAATTTGTCTTTGACTATGGCATATTTTATGCCATCTGCTTCTAAAGCATGGGCACCACCCCACCAAACGACACAACCTAAACTAGTTCATCAGGAAGAATATTCATCAGATGAAGAATTGATCTTTGGTTTTGTTAACATGATTCATTTAATGGATCCCTATGCCAATGAAAATTTTGATCATGATGAGCCTAAGTTCCCAGTATATAATAGAGGAGTTAGAGGAAGAGATAGAGGTCTAGGATATAGGGGAAGTCATGGATATTCCAGAAGCCACTATTTCAATCCTACCCCTGCTAGAACTATATATGTGGCAGAAACTCATGGAAAACCCCTTCAGCAGGCTCAATAGGAACAAGAAAGTTCTTCCACACATGGCGGATTCAGTCCTGACACAGTTATTTTGGAGGACCGGTTAGAGGTAACACATTCTTCCTCTTAGAAAATAGATAGAACTAGTCGGTATAATCTACCAAATCTAGTAGTGTTTCCAACTCCTACCCCGATATGGGATGCATCTATTGCCAAATAATAAACTTCCAAGGCACTTGAAAAACCAAATTTTCATGATGGGAAACATGGACCTTTGGACCAAAAGTATGATGTCTTAAAACATTTAGCCCAAGTATCGGCCAAGTTATCAATTATAGATGTCTTAAATCTATCAAAATATCTTTGGGAGGCGCTTATTGAGGCTTTGTCAATTACTTAAGAATTCGAAACTAAAATTGCTGTGGCTGAGTTCTACCATATAGAGAATAATTCTACAGATTTCCATGCAGTGATATCTTTTACAGATGAAGATGAAGATGATGTTATACATGGACATATCATACCTTTGTATCTATCTAGAAAAGTCAATGATATAGACATCCGACGAGATTTCATTGATAATGGCTCAGGAGTCAATCTCATTCCTATTCGTACACTTTGTTGATTGGGCCTCACCGAATCTAATTTATCTCCTTCTACTTTGATGTTTCAAGGATATGATAAGAATGAACAAGAACCTCTGGGAGAAATTACACTCAGAATTCAATTTGGATACCTTGTGTCTAATTCAGATTTCATGGTTGTTCTTTAGGACACAACCTTCGACATTTTTCTTGGAAGACCTTGGCTACATCAACATGCGGCCATACCTTCATCACACCATCAATGTCTCAAATATTGTTTCAATGGTCAAATTGGGACATTGTATGGTGAAAAGGCCCCATTCAAAACATGTGAATCTCAATACATTGAGGCATAATTCTATCACATGGAAGGAAAGAAAAAATCCATGACAAAGAAGGTTCCCAAAATTAATGCTCTAAATGGTTTGGAAAAGATTCTAGAAAACCCATTCATACATGTGAGTACAGATTATGTGTTGCCTATCAGTCAAATTGATAAGATAGACCTAAATCCAAACACTCTTATGGAAACTTCCAAAATGTAAATTACAACAACCAAGCCAGACAGCATGGGAGAAATTGTTGATTTTCCAAGTAGTGATGGAAGCTTAAATGGAGATATCTTCATTTAATCTGCTGAAATACATCAATTATATAATTCATCAACCAGTCCAGAAGAAGTTATATCAATACCAGAGGAAAATAATTATGTCGATTCTCAATCCATCATCTCCTCTCTATCATCCCAGGAAGACCATTCATTATCAATAGGGTCAGAAATGTCAGCCTCTTCTTCAAGATGTTCAAATTTTAACTACTCCCCTGACCATGGAAATTCTGCTTCATCATATACTATTCAAGTAGAAACAGAAGAAGTAATACATATTGAAGAAGAAGAGGAAGATCTCAGGGATGCTCCTCCATCATTTGAAGAGAGTATCTCGACTACTGTGGATGAACTCAGAGAAATAAACCTGGGTACAAAAGAAGATACATGCACCACTTTAATTAGTGCAACCATGAATCTTTAAGAGAAAGAAATGTATACTTCATTTCTAAAGAAAAATCGAGATTTATTTTCTTGAAATTATATAGAAATTCCAGGTCTTGATCCTGATGTTGCCACTCATCATTTGGGTTTTCCAGAAGAACATCTAGGATTCAAGCAAGCAGTAAGAAGAACACACCCAACTTATGCCTCCAAAATTGATGCTGAAGTTGATAATATTATCAAGGATAACTTCATCAGAGAAGTTCAATATCCCAAATGGATGGCTAATATTGTCCCTGTGAAAAAAAATAATGGACAAATTAGAGTTTTCATTGACTTCAGAGATCTTAATCAGCATTGTCCCAAGGATGATTTTCCAGTTCCAATCACAAAACTATTAATTGATGCAACGACTGGATAATAATCTATTTCCTTCATGGATGGTTATTCTAGGTACAATCAAATACGAATGGCCCCATAATATGAGGAGTCTACAACCTTAAGATCTCATCAAGGTGTGTTTTTCTATCGGGTAATGCCCTTTGTCCTGAAGAATGCAGGTGCAACGTATCAACGTGCCATGCACCATATCTTCAAACCCTTTTTAGGAAAATTTTTTGAATGTTATGTGGATGATTAAGTGGTTAAATACAAACAATGATCTAACCACTTGGTCGATTTGAAAATCATATTCAACAAACTTAGACAACACAATTTGAAGATGAACCCCTTGAAATGTGCATTCGGGGTAACCTCAGGAAAATTTATCAGCTTTGTTGTGTGCCATTGTGGTATCGAAGTTGATCCTGAGAAGAAAAAATCAATATTTGACATGTCACCTCCTAGTAATTTTAAGGAATTAAGAGGACTTTAAGGAAACATGGCCTATATTTAGTGTTTCATTGCCAATTTGGAAGGCAAGTGTTTTCCCTTCACCAGATTAATGAAGAAGGGAGTCACCTACCAGTGGAATGAATAATGTCAAGAAGCATTAGATATACTCAAGAAATATCTCTTGAGTCCACCAGTATTAATGTCACCTGTTGAAGGAAGACTGCTTATTCTCTATGTGAAAGCTTTGGGGTGATCACTAGGTGCCTTCCTCACCCAAAAGAATGATGCTGGGAATGAAAACTGCCTTTAATATCTCAGTCAGACTATGCTTGAGGTAGAAACTCGATATTCAAGTATTGAAAAGTGCTTCCTAGAATTAATCTTTTCAATTCAGAAATTGAGACACTACCTGCAACATCATGAAGTCCAATTGGTATCTCACAATAACCCGCTCAAATTTATCCTTAGTCTTCCAATGATTACAAGATGTCTGAAAAGGTGGGTGGTTATTTTGCAACAGTTTGATATCCAGTATGTGTCTCAAAAGGAAATAAAGGGCCAAGCTCTGATCAATTTCCTTGATGAACACCCATCTGTAGAAGATACATCTTTAAATATTTAACTTCCTGATAAGGAAGTCTTCTTTATTCAAGATAATCATCAAACATGGGAAATGTACTTTGATGGTGCCTCCAAAAGTCCAACAGGAAATAAAATGGAAGATCCTAAATTCAACAAAGTTGGGTTAGGAATTGTGTTTATTTCCCCAGAAAAGGAAGTGATACCTTATTCCTTCTTATTGTTGGAAGGCAGTACAAACAACGAGGCAGAATATCAAGCTCTCATCGCAGGCTTGGAATTGACACTTCAAGCATAGGTGAATCACTTGAAGGTAAAAGGTGATTCAGATTTGGTAATCAAACAAGTCAATGAGGATTATGCCATCAAAAAAGAAGAGTTAATCCATTTGTGTGATTACGTCAGAGAGTTAATGGCAGAATTTCCCTTAGAACCAACATTTTCTTATGTCCCACAGTTACAAAATTCCCAAGATGATGCAGTGGCTAATGTAGCCACAACCCTGGAAGATCCAAATCGGGACGAAACAACCATCATTATTTTCCACCATCGTATAGTTTCACCTTATGTTCAAATCAGAACAGAGGAAATAAATGAAATTAGTCCCATATCTGAACTATATGGTCACACTACAGGATGGATGACACTTATCAGGGAATACCTTCAAAATGGAACACTCCTACATGATAGAGCCGAGAAAGAACAAGTCCGGCAACGTGTGGTCAATTTTACTCTTTATGATAGCTCAGATCACCAAAAATTATCTACAAGCGATGTTTTTATGGAATTCTCTTCAGATTTATTGATGGTGAAGAGACAATGGATGTAATGAATGAAGTACATGCAGGAGTTTGTGGTGCTCACTAGTCTGGACATAGACTGTCTGGTCAAATTCGAAGGCTTGGATACTTCTGGCCTTCAATGATACATGATTGTATTGATTTCACTAAGAAGTTTCATTCTTTACAAGTATGTTCCAAATTCATTCATCAACCCCCAGAGTTGCTTCATACGGATAAATACTCCTAGCCATTTTCTACATGGGGAATGGATGTAGTAGGACCTTATCCTCCGGCTACAGCTAAGCAGTTTAAGTATATTCTTACTGCTACTGACTTCTTTTCCAAATGGGCAGAGGCAATACCTCTCAAAAAAGTCAGTGCTAAAAGCATTTTTAGCTTTTTCAAGTCCAAAATCATTACCATATTTGGTGTTCCTCATACCATATTGACGGACAATGGCACCAAATTTTGTTCAACCGAGGTAAGAAAATTGTATCAAGAATACAATATTAGATCCCACCATTCATCTCGGTATCATGCAGCGGACAATGGTAAAGTAGAGGCTTTCAATAAGACTCTTTCAAACATACTTCAAAAGATGGTGGATAAAGATAAGAATCCATGGCCTAAAAAACCTTTTCATGCTCTATGGGCTTATCGGACTACCACCCGCACTGCTACATGATCAACTCCATATTCCTTGGTATATGGAATGGAAGAAGTCTTGCCTATTGAAGTCCAATTACCTTCACTTAGAGTCACCATTTGTGATTAGTTATCTACAGATGAACAATCTCAAAAGCGATTGGATGAATTGGAATGACTAGATGAAAAAAGATTGTGCACACTGCACCATTTAGAAGTATATCAGAATCAAATAACATGGGATTTCAATAAAGAAGTTCATCTTTATTCATTCATTCAAGGAGAATTGGTATTGGTCCTCAAAACTCCAATGATACTAGGAATGAATCCTCCAAATCTTGATCCAAAGTGGGAAGGACCTTACTCAATACATAAGGTCTACTCCAATGGAGCTTATTCTTTCATCTCAATGGATGTAGAACTCATTACAACTCCATCCAATGCAATATTTTTGAAGAATTATTTTGTGTAACACAAATACAACCATTTTCCTTGCTGTAGGACATTAAACTGCATATCTCCTTCCATCGTCCAACATGACGTTAAACTGTGTCCCACCCTTTCATCCAACATGACATTAAACCGTGCATCATCCGAGCTGCAAGATGTTAAACTTCCAAGCACCCCATGTTTGTGATACAAGACATTAAACTATGATCACCATATGCACAATTGTCTTTTAAAATACGTTTCCATGCATGCCCTGGGCAGCTAATCATGAATATGCCCCACACCATCCTTCGTGGTTGCATGTTTCATGACACGATCGTCAGGTCTATTGCTACTTCTTGTTTCTCACATTGAGCATGACTCACATGATCTTAGAGTAAGCTTCGACACAACATCTTCTCTGGGCCACTAATCACGCTTAAGTCTCAACATCATCTTTGGGTCACTGTCCTTAGGTACACCCCAATCACCAAATACCTCTCAATTGAACTACGCAGAATTTGATCCTTGCCTCCTAGGCTGGGTACGTAGGCAACCTCCTAAGGTTCAAGCCTAAAACCACTTTATTCACATCGATTCACCTTCATCCCATACGATGTTGACATGTGAAGTCCCCATCAACCATCTTATTCATATCAGTTCACTTTCATCCTACATGATGTTAAACTGTGTATATCCCATCATCCTAGCTATATGATGTTAAACTATACAGTTTCCCATTATCCTTGCTGCAAGACATTAAACTATATAGCACTGGTCCATGAATATGACCTTAAACTATTTGTACTTTTGTCCTATATGACAATAAACTGCAACAATACCTGATACCATCACTTGAGAGGAATCATCATCAACATGGTCTCCAACCATGTCATATTTCAAGAACTACGTGTGGCTTGATTCTCATTCTAATGAGATACATAGTGACACCCAACTCTTTAATCTTGGGTCCAGCCATAATTACAATAAAGTCCTCTTTACCGCTCACATGTACGAACCAAATCTGTACAAAGAATATTTCAAGAAATATGTGTGGCTTTATTCCCATCCTCATGGGATACGTAGGAACGTTCGAGCATTCCCCGAGTCTAGCCCCGAGCCTTTAGGCCTAACCCCAAACTCCATTTCCGGTCCCTTGGCTGAAAAGTCCCCCTGGGAGCACATGATATGATATGGAACACCCTGGTATTTATTCACATCATATTTATAACAAATGCATGATGTGTCTCCCTCACTATGGTCTGAGCTCTATGACCCTAAACTAAGATCTTCCATGCTTTCATCCTGCATGACGTTAAACTGTATTTCAAGAACTACATGTGGATTGATTCTCATCCTAATAAGATAAATAGTGACATCTAGAATCTCAATTCATGACCCAGTTGCAACATCATAAAAATAATATCCATGATCTCCATAACCCTTTTCTTGACTTCTAGTCACAAAATGTCTGATACCTAAGAGTTCTTTTTCATGACTATGCAGCAAATGCCCTTAGGTGGCCTTGCATAAGTTGTCTACATAACGGACCTATCAGCCAAAAGATGCTACTATTGGACTATGCAGCTTATGCCCCAATTAGCCCTTCATAATTCAGCCCCCAGAATGGGTTTGTCAAGTAGTGGTAACTTCATTCTTAAGAGAATCCTCTTTTTTCCCTATTGGTCTTAATGACAATATGTAAGGATCTAATTTTTTTCCATACTCTTCCTCATGATCTGAAAATATTATGTCATATAATGTTTCTATCTCTGATTTTAGTCATATTATTTAAAACCACATATACCATTTTTTTCCTATGTTTGGGTTAGACCTTTGTAGAAGTCACATTCCTCCAATTCTTTGACAATTCTTATTGGAAATATCTTCTCCAAATTCAAGTACCTTTCTCCATAAAGCAGACTCTATGCTTTGGAAAATTCGAATCCCCATAAAACTTTCTTCGTATTTTAGCAATAGAAAGTCAATTTTCTGAGAGTTCTTTTGCCTAATTATGCAGCATGCGCCCTTAGGTGGCCTTGTACAAGTTCTCTACATAACAGTCATGTCAACCAAAAGATGCTATTATTTGACTATGCAGCTTATGCCCCAGTTGGCCCTGCATAATTCAGCCCCCATAATGGGTTTTTGAAGTAGTGGTAACTTCATTCTTAGGAAAGACTTCCTCTAATGCCTTTTATCTCTTTTCCCATGTCATTCCTCAGATTCAAAATTTCTCAAGTTACAGTTTACAATTTTCCCCCTCCATACTTGAATATGGTAATATGTTTCCAAAAAAATTATCAAGAATTGAGTCAATATCATCCATTCGGTCAAAGTTATTCGATATAAAATATTATCCTCTTTATAGTCCAACATGAATGACTTTAAACTACCAATAACAAAAGACATGTTACTTATTAAATTGGGAACCTATAAAGGGTACTCTGAACAAAAGTCAAGTCCCAACTCGCTAAATATACATTTTTTATGATTTAGGAAATATTGAGAATTTAAAAGATAAAGTTTTTAGGGTTTATTTATATAACGCTAGTAAAAATCAAACTATAAAGGTACAGATGATTGAAGATGAACTGTTTTTCATTGATGAACAAGATTAGAAGAACATCCACAGACTGGAGTCTCTTCTCTTATTTTTAGAAATTATAGAAGACTTTCAACATGACCTCTCATCCGTTTCACAGCATCCCATGCTTCATCAGAAGCCACTTGAAGTTCATTTACCCAACCAACATCACTCTTTTCAGCTTGACTAAGTGCTTATTTGGAATATTTGATGGCTTTTATACCATCTTCTTGGACTTCTTCCAACGAATTATGAAGCTAGTCAAGCTCCCCAGTAACAACATCTAGCTCTTGCTGAAGGTGAAACTGCTGGACAATCTTCTCCTTGATCTTTTTCTTTAGCGCCTTCAGCTTTGCAGTATGATCAGCCTCAGATCGAGACACTGCAGCCTGAAATTCACTGGTATTGATCAATAATCTAGCTCTGATCAGGTCCTAATGACACCTTTTCTCTTTCTCCCTCCCTTGAATGACCTGTTTCACTACGAAAAGGATTTCTTGATATCCAAAACTGCCAAGTCCCAGCATGATGAACAAGGATGAGAGTATTGGAATTTTCAAAGGAAGATCTTCAAGAGGAACCTCATATATTATCTTCCATATATTTTTCCATGCCTTGCGATGTGAGAATTAGAGCACCTTTTGCACCTCTGGGTCTGATTCAGCATCGCTATCACAGGGAGGAACATAGTCTTGGATTAATGCACTTAAAGAAGTACCCTGTTCTACTCCATCCCTGACTCTGGTTGCTTCATCTTCTGCTACTATTTGGGCTAAGGCTGAGGCTTCACCTCTATATCTATCCATTGAAGTTGACAGCCCTGTTTGGTCAATTGAAAGTATGGTTAGTTTCAAAGGATAGTAAAAGTTGATTGATTGTATTGCAGGTTAAGTAAGCCAAAAATATCATCATATTTTACCTAATAGTAGATCAAAAACTTGTAAGGAATCCTCCCCATCTTTCCTAGCTTCAATACGATTTTTAGGATGGGTTTCAGGAGGGTCTTCCGCGTTATGTTCCACCTGAGCCAGTGTTTCTATAATAATAGGGTTGATATCAATGTCTACACCCCTTTCAATCATTGTTGGTTAAGTAGTTTCTTTAGATGGAACTGTACATTTTTTTAACCAAACATGGTTAGAAGTGTAATCATGACAAGATTAACAGGACAAATGATGAAACTCACATCCAGATGATTCTATAACTAGATGTCAAAAATATTATAAATCACGGGGTAATTTAACATGGTATAAAATTTCTTCAAAGGACATGACAAGTTTCATCATTTTATCCAATGATGTCCCAGATCCTAGGTTAGATTCACCTGTGGGAGCACTCAGCATGTATTCTTTGTGACTTTCATCTAGTAATCTATGAACCTGGATAGCTTATTCAGAGACAATTGTGGGGTCAGCTGCGATGGTTGAAAAATGTTCTGATGCACGTGTTGAACCTAAAACATCATATAATGGAAGTCATTTGTTGTCTCATTTGAGGTTCTATGAAGTTTTGTTAATTTACCAGAATCCTTTTCTCTCCTGGCATCAGAAACAGGAGCGGTGTTGGAAACATATGCTGGCTCATTTGCTCTCAGTATTTCTTTAGGAACGACCATTTGATCAGGAACTTGTGGTCATTCTCCAACATCCTCCATTTTAATCTAAGGATGGTCAGTCCTTTCCATTAAAGGGGAAACTGAATAATCCCCTTCCATCCCGAGAAGTTTGAGAACTTTTTTTCATAAGTTCAGATTTATGACTACTAGAAAGACTTACCACTACTAATAAAGCATTTGAATATGGTCTTCTTTCTTTGATGCTTTTGATTCTTGGCCTTTTTGGGTGGACTGGCTTCATCATCTCCAAAAATAGCTATTAGAGACATTAACACCCTTTCTAACTCCTCATCCATGGCTTACTGTCCTGGAGATACTTTTCCTGGCTCACGAGGAGATTCAGTGGCTCCAAAAGCGGTGCCACCAGGGCTATACCGTGGCAAAGGGATTTCAATGGTTCTTTCCTTTGTAAGCTACATGACGAAGAAGATTATTTCCTTGAATAACAACGCTTTGACTAAATTCAAATTGAAAAGAAAATAGAAATATGAAAAAAAGGAAAACTTACATCTTTAGGAGCCATGTAATCACGCCACTCTTCTTCTAATGAAGGACCAATCCCCTCAGTGGTACCACGGTTCATCATTTCCTTCACCTGTTTGGTGACATAAACTGACTTATCAGTGTCATATATGAGAGTTTCCATATCTTTGATGTAAACCCTCACTTCATTGGGGTTTTCCTCAAAATGGATGTCAGTGGAAGCCCAAATATTCCACACTCTAGGGATATGCAGCCCTTCACATAAGTCCATCCAGGTGGTTTCTGCATCACAATATAAACTCCACCATGTACGGACAGCCTCTGTTTGTTAATATTCAGAATGTTCACTAGAAGGCTGTGAGGAGGGTCCTAAAATCTGGGACTTCAACTTCTTCACAGCTCCTACAATCACAGATAAAGGATAAGAAAATGAAACTTGTTTCTCTTTAAAATAATGACGACTAAATTACCTCAATTATATAACTCATCATGAGTCGATGGAGTAGGTATCTTAACTCTAGAAGGTGGATTATATCTGGCACGAGGCCACTTTGATGCATTTCGTGCCTCATCATCCCTATCCTGGGAATTCAGTGAATCAATCCCAGGTGAGGAACCTGGTGAATCAGCTCCGGGTGAGGAAGAGTCACCTTCCAAATGAAAAGCTTCTTTCCTAACAGTTCTCTTCTTTGTCCCCACCTGAGGGACTGACTGATTCAGTACCCCTTCAGGGTATGATGCTATCCAGCTCTCGGCATATCATGTAGTCAATGGACTTTCCGCTCCAACAGCTGTTAGATCAAATACTACCCCAGTCCTCTCCATAGATGTCAGCAACCATAGTTGACGAGCAACCATCAGATGCTACTCTAACCTGACATGCACCAGAGGGGATACGGTAATTTGATGCAGAAATTTGAATTGACGTGAGAATCTGTATGGAGCATAGGCCTCGCTTATAATTTCTCCTTCAATCCTCATGGCCAGTGTACCGTCTCTACATTCCAGCATATATAAACTGAACTCCAGGATGGCTGTTCCATCATCAAAAAATTACCCTGTTGGCGGATTTCCATAAGGAAATAAGTGAAACTCCTTGAACATGCTCAACCTTATTTTGATATCATAAGCATTGAGGGATAAAGGAGAAATTCCAGAAAAGGCCTAAACAGATGGTCATAAAGAACTTCCAGGAACCTATACCCCACTTTGTATAGCATATGTCTTGAAGTGAGTGGCTATCCATCCCCATAAAACATGGAATGGTCCCACTATTCTTAGAAGAGACTTACCCATATAAACATGAAGTAAGATCCTATGAATCTTTTCCAAAACTGGGGTGGCCAACCCAACAATCTTTCTTTTAGCCAGCTTGGCTTCAATGAAAAAGTTCCCCAGCCTCACACCTCCTTTCGAATCCCAAACTGGTAAAAGGTAAACACTGAACCACAAGGAAAAAAAGCCTGCCATATGGGTCTTCGCTGGAATTTTCTGGTTCACTTCATACCCCCACCTATCAAACTCTCACGCTTCCATAATTGACCAAAATGTGCCCGGATCACCCCTCTTTTCTGCTCTAGGGAAACTAGTAGGATGAGTGCAGGAAGGTACCTCCTCTTTTTTCTTAATAAGAAACATGTCCATCCACTCCTCTGGATGGATATCTTTTCTAGAGTGGGTTTTGGTGGTTTTGGTATTCTTAAGCTTGTGGAAAATTTTCATTAAATCTCGAGCCAAAGCCGGAGTCTTCTCTGAATCATTACAGGTCAGCTTGGGGGGGATGAATTCATCATACATATCTCCCAAAATTGGAGCCCCTGAAATCTTGTAGACATCCCACAAACAGATGCCTACTTCTCCATGATTCAGATGGAAAGAATTTGTTTTCGGGCTCCAACAACTGATTAACTCTGGCACGAAATTTTAATTCCTGTAAACATATGTCTGCCCAGCCCAGAAGACTTCATATATTGCAGATCCTTTCATATCATCGACAAACTCTGCACAGGTTTTCGTACCCAATATGGCCACATCTATGTCGGATTCACACCTCCTCCAGGACAAAAATCCCAACTCTTTTTCCATCCCTTAGATTGGTCCATCTGAGAATTTTGAAAAATAATGGGATAGAAATGCGGCTGCAGCTCAAGCTTGTGAATATTCAGATCTGGAGAACATGGGCTATAATGAATTATGAATGCCTTCTCCACTGTTCCAACATTGAAAAATGATCCTACAACTGAGACATTTTCCAAATAGAAATTGTTTTAAGTCTGAAACTAGGAATGAGGAATATAATTCTTTCCCCCTGTAACATTGACTCCTTGCAGATGACCATGGCCATATAAAGGCAAGTGGATGATTTGTGGGAAATTGGCATGATATTTATTCAAGTACTTATCCAAATCTAGGAGAGTGCTATCACAGATATCATAATAGTCATGGCCAACAACGTTCATCATGCCATCTATTCTCTTGCTGGCCAACTCATCAGCTGATCCAATTCTTTTGGGAGCCATTGAATCTGAACAAAGATCAAACAATCAACTCTTATATAAGTTTGCTTTGTAAAATTTTGATGAATGAAATAAAAAAAGGTAAAAGAATTAAGGCGCACAAGTCAATCGGGTCGCGTAGGTTTTACCACCCTAGTCATGGCACGCAAGTCAAATACCTTCTACAAAAGCACGAAAAAAAATACAGAAGACCGAAGACCAAAAACCGGAGCACCTGTGCAACGAGAGCTCGAGTTTCCGGAAGCTGAATGAGTTCGTGTGGGAGTGATCCTGTATATATAGGCGATCCATACCACCTGCACGCCATACTTGTGCGCCCCAGCATCTACGCGCCAAACTTGCGCACCACAGAACCTTGGTTCTTCGACTTTACCTTAGATCTAGATCCTCTTTTTTTGGATCCAACTCTAAGGGGGGGCTTTTGTTGACTCTCCTTTCGGTCATAGAGTCCAAAAAATGGAAAAGAGGAATACCATAAGCACAAATAGGGCCACCCTTTGAATAACATCAAAATTTGACAAAACTATAGTCTAGGAACCCATTTGGAGGGAGTCATGCAAGTTTCCTACGCCCCGCGCAAGTCACTTGCGCGCCTCCTATGGGTCGTGCAAGTCACTTGCGCGCCCTATTCTCTTTTCACCCAAAGTGCCCGGTGGCCTATAAATAGCCCCTGTGGGCCCCCCATTAAAGAGACAAATTTTCCAAAACTCAGATTCAACCTCTGGTCTCCCAAGTCTTCAACTCAACTCTTCCAACAGCTTCTAAGGTAACTTTTTACCTAGAATTGAAGAATTGAAGGAGTAGGATAAGGCCTAATTGTTTAGAATTCATCAACACTTGCACGCCTAAGTGTCCAGACATCCTTAAAAGTGGAAACACTTGCGCGCTGCCCTACCCTTTCAATGAAACTTGTGCGCCTACCTTTTGGAAACATCTTAAGATAATACTAAAGGCTTTAGTTAAGTCTCTCCCAAATATTACCCTATAGATTCTTCGTTTCCCAGGTGAACCCATACCGCGCAAGTACACTT
This sequence comes from Viscum album, assembly GCA_963277665.1. Lineage (NCBI taxonomy): Eukaryota > Viridiplantae > Streptophyta > Magnoliopsida > Santalales > Viscaceae > Viscum > Viscum album. The sequence goes on along the minus strand of OY728130.1, from coordinate 629,605,759 downwards.
TTGCGGCCAAGACTTGTGCGACCATACTTGTGCACCAACTTTATTTGTGTGCCTCTCTCCCGTTCACCTCTCCTCTTCAATATATTATCCCTCGAACACCTTTTCAAAGCAATTTATGGCATGGTTCCTTTGTTGGATTCCTTATCTGAAAGGAATTATGTGAGAACCTCTCTCAAAACCTTGTGACTTACAAGGTTTATGTCACCATGGTTAGAGGTTTCCTATATAACCTCATCCTTTAAGATGAGAATATCTTTTGATTTAGGGCATCCTCTTCAGGAGTAAGCCCCATGTTCCCTTAATCTGGGCTTCCTTTTCAGGAGTAAGCCCCAATTCACAATTTCCTTTAATATTGGGCCTCCTTCTTAGGAGTAAGCCCCAGGTTATAATTTCTCTTTAATTGGGAATCCTTCTGAGGAGAAAGCCCCAATCTTAATTTCTTTTGATTTGGGCCTCCTTATCAGGAATAAACCCCAATCATAAGTTTCTTTTAATTTTGGCCTCCTTCTCAGGATTAAGCCCCAAGTTAAAACTCTAAATCTTCATAAAGTACAAATACCTTTATGGACCCTGCTCTTGGGCTTCTTTCCTGAAGTAATTCCTAGTCTTTATCTACTTGGGAAGTAATACATACGTAATCCCCACATCATTTCTCATGACTGCATCTTTCATGGCACCATCATCAAGTTTACTGATACCTCTTGTTTCTCACACCGAGTATGACTCATGTGAACTTAGAGTGTAAAAGTAATCACAAAATATCTTTTTGGTCTATTAACTATGCATAAACCGTATAGTTATTTACTCAAACTATGTGGGTTCTGATTCCTTTTTAATAAGGATACATAGGTATCCCATCTATAGGTACGATCCCAACTCTGAAATAATCCATGTCTTTCTGAATGACAATAAACTTCAAGTTCCCATCTGAGTGGCTTTAAAACTAGTATGGTTATCATAATGACCAAGAGATTTCTATAAAATGTATTTAAGGATACCATTGACTAATAATCTCTAATACATATGTCTGATTCTCCATCGATGAAGAACCTCGAATACATATAAAAGATTCTCTAAATCCCATACATATCAATCATTGATTTCCAAATCTAAAGGAAAACTCATTTTCATGCTTGGTGAATTAATAAGGATTCATGAACATAACTTAAATCTATAAGAGAGTCTCAGAGTAGGTAATAATTACCCCCAAAAAGGTGTGATGAGCCTGAACTCCCATCCTCTCAACCAATGAAAATTATTAAGCCTCATCAGTCCACAACTAATGAGCACCTACCTTTAGAAAGTAGGTACAAATGGATATAGAATCATTGGATGTTTCTGGTTCTATGAATAAACCCATTAGAAACCTATTGGAAAGTTTGAACATTAAAAAAACAAGGTCATCCCAATTTTAAGAGGAAATAGTGCCGATATTGCAGCAAGATGGGTCATATCCAGTGTTTATGTAGGAAGTTCTCACCTGCAGAGAGTGATAAGGGATCTGTTATGACTCCACATTCAATTGAAGGACCAAAAGTTTATCATCAGTTAGGGAATTGGAGTTCGTTAGGCCGTTTAGTTCAAGGATGTTGTCATGGACGTAGTATCCAAACAACAAGTTTTTAGTGACCTTAGGGTAGATCAGCTTAGGGTAGTCAGGCAGGGCTGTTGGGCTGCAGTATTGGTCAGACTTTTACGATGGAGCAGACCCAACAGGAGAAAGATCCTAGACCCTCTATAGTTATAGGTATGATTCTAGTTCCTTTGTTTTATCTTCTTCTCTTCTTGATATAGGTTATTCCCATAGTTTTATATCTATTACTATTGTGAAGATCCTTGGGCTCTATATCTTTACTTCTGAGGATATTATGATGATAGACACTTCGTTGGGGATTATGATGGATAGTGTACGTCAGTTCAAGGAGTTCCCTCTTGAAGTTGGTGGGTGTCACTTCTTGTGGGACCTCTATGTCTCAGAGATGAGGGGATTTGATTTCATTATCAGAATGGAATGATTTGCCTCCTTTCATTCCTTTGTTGAATGCTATTGTCGGAGGGTGAGTTTCACATCACCAGAAGGTAGGAACTTTCTATACAAGGGTGAATGTGATGTCCTGGAGAGAAGATCGGGACCTGATCATCATGGGTTGTCATGAATTATAGCCCATATTTCTAGTTTATATTTGGATGAATAGGGGACTTCTCAGATGAAATTTCCTCCAGTGGTGAATCATTTCAGAGATTTATTTCCAAACTACTTTTCGGATTTAACTCCGGAGTGAGAGGTAGATTTTTATATTTAGCTTGTGCCAAGAGTAGCACCCGTGCCCATTCCTCTATATATAATGGCTACACCAGAGTTACAAGAGCTCAAGAAGTAGTTGTAGGAGTTGCAGTCGACGAGTTTCATCTGACCTAGTACTTCTCCTTAGGGTTTACCTTTCCTTTTTGAGAAGAAGTAAAATTATACCCTCATAGTTTGGGTGGATTATTAGAAGATGAAATATTTGATGGTCAAGAATCAATATCCCTTGCCGAGTATTTATGATCTATTTGATCATGTTTGAGGAGACTAAGTATTCTAAAATATTGACTTGAGATTCAGTTATCATTAGTTGCACGTTAGACCATCATATATACCTCTTACAACCTTTAAGAGAAGGTATAGTCTATATGAGTATTTGTTAATGTCGTTCAGTCTCACGAACATACTAGAAGTTTTCATGACTCTGATGAACCGAGTGTTCCATCCTTACTTGGATTCTTTTGTGGCAGTCTTCGTGGACAATATCTTGCTGTACTCTCACACTCGACATGAGCGTTCCATCCATCTTGAGATCATATTGAGTATACTTAGAGAGCATCAATTATATGCTAATCTCTCAAAGTTAAACTTTTGGATGGATCAGATTCACTTTTTGGGTCATGACATCTCAGAGATAGGAGTGTCAATAGACACAGAGAAAGTGAGAGCAGTAGTTTCCTAGGAGCAACTGAAGAACATCTTTGAGGTACAATGTTTTCTGGGACTGGATGGTTACTACATGTGATTTAGACAAGACTTTTTACACTTAGTAGTTCCACCGAAGGTCCTGACTAAGAAGGGTGAAAAGTACTTGGGGACAGATTCCTACGATTCAGCCTTTCAAGATCTAAAAGGGAGATTTACTTCAGCACTGATACTGATTTTTCCAAAGCTAGGAAAGAGATACACTGTTTACTAAAATGCATCAGGTATCAAGATGGGTGCAGATCTTATACAAGGTAAAGGATTTATTGCATACAGGTCTCGACAGTTGAGGCCACATTAGAGTAATTACCCAACACATGATCTCAAGTTGACTGTAGTTGTAAATGCTTTATGATGTCAAAGACATTATATTTTGGGAGAGAATTTTGTGGTATACAATGACAAAAAAGTCTCAAGTATATATTTACTCAGTGAGATATAAATTTGATGCAACGAAGGTGGGATGAGTACCTTCAGTCCTTTGACTTTTAACTTGTCTATACACCTGGAAAAGGCAATACAATGGCAGATGAGTTGATCAGGAGGACTCAAATACAGGCAGTTCAGGAGGCCAGTAGTGAGTGGAAGCTTATGAATCTATTCTATGAGATGCATTTGGAGGTTCATGACATATAAGGGTAAATTTTTCTTTCTTCTATAGATGTTACCTATAATATACTAAATCGAGTGAGAATGAGGTAGCTATCAGATTCTGAAAGCCTAGTCCTATGGGAGATTGTATCAGGAGAGGACCCCACTCCTGGGTGGACTATAGGTGAGAATGAGGTCTTTCATTTTCATGGATGTGTATGGGTTTTAGCAGACATAAGCGAGGAGTTTATGTGAGATTTTCATTCCTTAGTTTTAGTAGTTCATCCTGGTGTCACCAAGATGTATTGATATTTACACCATCAGTATTGGTGGCTGGGTATGAAGAGGGATGTAGCTGGTTTTTTTATGAGATGTTCCACCTGTCGCAAGTGAAGGTCAAGAATCATCAACCAGTAGAGCTTTTATAGAAGTTACCCATTTCCGAGTGGAAGTGGAATGATGTCGATATGGATTTTGTGATAGGTTTACCAAGGTCACATAGAGGGAATGATGTAGTTTGGGTTGTTATCGACAGAATCACGAAGGTCACACATTTCTTGCCGATCAAGGATACTTTCAATGTTGATGAACTTGGAAGGTTGTACATATGAGAGATTGTACATTTTCATGGGGATCCTCAATCTATCATTTCAGATAGGGATGCCCGATTTATTTCTCGTGTCTGGAAGGGACTCCAAAGGTATTTGAGTATATAGGTACTTCTGAGTAAAGCTTACCATCCCTAGACAAATGGCCAGTCTGAGCACACGGTTCAGGTTTTGGAGGATATGCTTCAAGCATACATCCTAGATTTCGGGGGCTCTTGGGAGAGACACATACTCATAGTGGAGTTTTCCTACAATAATAGTTTTCAGGTAATGATTCATATGGAACCTTATGAGGATTTTTATGGTAGGCCATGCCAATCACCCCTATATTGGATGGAGTCTAGAGAAGTAGACATGTTGGGACCTCATCTTGTCTAGGAGACCACTGAGAAGGTGGAGTTGATTCGGAAGAGGATTTCTATAGTACATTCATGGAAGAAATCTTATGCTGATCGAAGGAGACGACCTTTAGAGTTTGAGGTCATAGATCATGTTTCCTTACATGTCACACTGAGGTTGGGAATATGAGGATTAGGAGATAGGGAAAGATTTCACCGAGATACATCGGGCCGTTTGAGGTTTTAGAGAGAGTCAGACCGGTTTTATATCAGTTGTAGTTACCTCATATGTAGCAAGCTATACACAACATTTTTCATGTTTCTCAGCTATGACACTACTTTTCATACCCGTATCATGTTTTTCAACCCGATGAGGTTGAGTTGGAGGTGGATGCATCCTTTGAGGATAACCCTATTCAGATTTTGGAATGCAGCATGAAGGTTATCCGTGGTCGGTATGTTCCTCTATTATGGGTGCTATGGTAGTACGAGTGAGTATGGGATGAGACTTGGGAGAGGGAGGCCGATGTATGATCACAATGTCCAGAGTTGTTTGATGTTTCTTCTTCACCACCCTTGGAAAGGAAATCCAAGGACAAATTTATTTAAGGGAGGAAGTTTGTAAGAACACAAATCTTCTTCTCTGGTATGGATCTTGAATTCGGGTTGTTTTTTAGGAAAAAGGAAGAAATGGGAATTTCATAACTACACTTCATGTACTTATGAGTACACGCCATGTTCCCAGGTATGCGTACAACCGCATACTAGCCGTGCAATGACTGAGTACATGGCCATGTGGTGACCTCACAGACCGCCTAATGTGGGGTTCCGTTGAGGCTAATACACGACATGTACATTTAATAGAAACACCATGTACTTTTTATTTTTATTTGATAAATCAGTGTGGGATCGTTCCTCATGTCTATAACCTATTTCTTTTACCCATGGTTCATACAGGAGAGCTACGAATGGATGAAGAACTTCGAAACCCTCCCAATTCTCTGTCCAACCTCCGATTGAGACACCATCAGGTGTGTTGGAATCCCATAGTTGATATCTATTTTACCCCATATCCTCTCTTCCTGATTACTACTCTCTCATTGATTATTCAAGGTTGAAGAGGTTTCAACTTTTTGTAGATCTATGCCGTTTTAGGCCGATTCAAGGGCCAACATTCAAGAGTGTTGATCGTATGACATTGAGGTAAGTGTTTTGTGCCTTTAATTGTTCATATTATGATTATATACACTTAAAATTACACATACCCATGTTTGGGGTATTGATTGATTTGGGTTTTAACCATGTTTATCACCTTCTATGGTTTGATTATTGAAAAAAAGGTATTTTCTTATGCTTAAGGTTGTATACCTTATTTATGGGACACACCATTGGTGTGATCTATTGTTTGATTATTCATGGCTATTTAGTCAAGGATGCCTGTAGGTTTTCCTTTTTTTCATACCTTGTTTTGTTAGGATGGAGTTTCTGATTATTTGAAATGCCTGTGATATGCATTGTGGAAGTGTGACCAAGGGGAATTTGACAGTGAGAGCTTCCCGAGGTAGGGTATTTTATGTATGAATTGTTTTTATGTTGACCCAGAAGTATTGAATGTGAGAGATTCCAGGTGGTCATAGGCCATAGTTTTTATACCGTGAGAGCTACCCATAGGGTCATTATTAAATTAATTGATTCTACATTAACCAAGGGGTACTGAAAGTGTGAGCTTCTCAGGTGGTTGTTTGTAAATTCTTAGTGCTATGTTAGACCAAATGGGTTGGACTATGAGAGCTTCCTAGAGGCTCGTTATTAAATGAATTATTGTTATGTTACACTAGGGGGATTATACTATGAGAACTTTACCAAAGGGTCATTATTTAATAGTTGAATGTTTGCGACGAGTCTACCAAGCCAAAACACAAGCTTAGACCCAATCTTACTTATTGTTTAGATGGTCTTATAGGATGTCTATTTTGTTACTATTGAATAGGGGATACTGATATTAGACTAGATCCCAAGGTTTACATGATTCAATGGATTGATTAATAAATGTAAATGAATGTAATTGAAAATTTTAGGATTGTTTAATTTTGAGTAATTCCTAGTTTATTAATTAATTTATGCATATTACCTGCTATATATATTCACTGATAGCGAGGCACAGATCTTTTGGTGGTTGTATACTGGGATTCATCTCACACCCTATTTGGGTCATGTTTTTGGACCCAAAAAAATTATATGGTTTTATGTATAGATAAGGGCTTGCACACTTCTTCATCAGTCACTTGATTCCTGTTGGAGTTGGAGAGCATGAGACCAGGCTGAGACTTGCAATGATGCTAGAGTTTACTTGTTTTATGTTGTACTTTGGTTTCATTATTGTATTTACAACATTACAAATTTTTTGGATATTTCCATAGACACATGTGACATGCATCATTTGATATATTCTCCAGTTGTTATATTACTAATAGTCTTCTATTGTTCAATTTTTATGTTATTTCTACTTCCTCTATTGTTTATTATCATTTTCTACTATGTATACTCTACCAATGAGGGTATAGTTTCCCCATTATCAGACATTGGCCCCCGCTTCTAGTCTTCAACCTCTAAAGTTTGGGGAAATGTGCTTGAGGTCATGTGACCAACTAGTTTCAAGGCACTTTTGGGTGGCACCCATATCCGGGAAGTTACACCATCAACATCAAATAAACCAAATATAACTACTTGAAAATGAACCTATACCAATGATTATGGAAAAAACCATGGGTATAGGTCACCCCTATACCCAAGGTTTTCCAAAAACCGTGGGTATAGGGATTATATGGGAACCTATATGCATGGTTTTGGAAAACCATGGGGATAGGTTGAAAATTTTCACCTATACCCACAGATTTTGAAAAACTGTGGGTATAAGGTTTTTTTCAAGACATATACCCATGGTTTTGCAAAATCGTGGGGACAAGGTTTTATTTCAAGACATATACCCACAGTTCTCTAAAATCCATGGGTATAGTTCATTCCTATACCCACGGTTTTCCAAAATTGTGGGTATATCTTTCCCGCATTAAGGCAGGAAAACATTTCCACGGGAAAAAAAATAAATTCCATGAGAACACCTATTGAAAAAGTTTTCCAACTATAGCCATAGTTTAGATAAATATATATATTTATATATATATTTATATACCCAAAATCCAATTTAGTGAATTGGTTAGGTGCATGAATTGTATACATGTATTTCGGGGATCGAAACTCGCAACCAGTGATTTTTTGAAACCTATACCCATGGTTTTGAAACCGTGGGTACATGGTTAATGACATAGTGGCATACACCTATTACCATGATTTTAAAATTGTGGGTATAGAATTTGAAAACCGTGAGTATATTTGAGAGATATATCAAAGCCTTAACTGGACATAGTTTCCAAAACCATGTGTATAACCTATAGCCATGGTTTCGGGGGCTATACCCACGGTTCAAAATTGTGGGTATAGGTGATTTTTCTAGTAGTGATAAGATCTATTTTAAATAAAACATGGAATGATAATCATTTATAAAATATATAACAAAATATTCTATTCTAATCATTTTAGTGGAATTTATGAAACATGCATAAATAAGTATTTCAATGAAATAGGGATGAATAAAACATTTCATATCAATTGGAATGTATAATTAATTTTCTCAAAAGTTTAGTTTCAATCCTAGCAACATGGTTATGAGCCCTAGAGTTAGTTATTTCAAGTATCAAGGGTTCTCTAACCATTAGTGAAATAAGGATTTTGGTGTGCACACTTCCCAAGATCTTAGCCCTTGAGGGAATAAGTGTCCACCCTAATGAATGAACTCCCTACCCTCATCAAAGTTTACTTAACATTTTAATTATTAATATATTGAAAGTTAGGTCTAATACATTCCTATTATTATTTTCCATGACTACCCACATAACTAGACATTCTACTATGTGTTTAAAATAAATAAATCAAGGGGAAAATTATTCATATCAAATTAGTTTCATAAATCCTCATTCAAGAAGCCCCAAATCATAATTTTCAACATGTCATTTCACTTAAAAAAAGGTTCAATTGTTTTTTCTCAAAATTAATGCCTTTAAAAACTATTCATTTCATTAAAAATATATAAATCATTTCATTCCTTAATTCTCAAGAATAAATATCAATCTATTCTTAAATTCATCAATTTCAATTGAAAACCAGTTTCCAAGAATTAACACTTTATTTTAAAATTGATTTTCAAAGAGGATTTCATCACACACCATGCCATTTGAAGTAAATTATCTAGAATCTAAAATCACTACTTGAAAATAAATTTTGGAATACATTTAAAATCAAACAAGAAAAAAAAGTTCCAATTTATTTGGAAAACTTATGAAACCACCCACGTAAATCATAGTATTGTAAACCACCCAATATGGGATCCACAAAGGGAGAGAGATGAAGGGATATAATCAAATGAGATAAGGGTACTTTTAATAGAATTCATAAATCAAGATGTAGATCTATAAAAGGAAATATGATCCATAACCCTTGAATAAGGAGAGACATGAGGAGAGAAGAATTCACAATCGAATCAATGTTAAATTTACCAAAATTTATTCAATGCTACAATCAGAACTTCAATCCATGACTGTTCAAGGTTAGAAGGGTAAAATACTCCTAAATAGATCCTCCAAGGTCATATGGGTAAAATTTGGCTTGATTGAAAAGATGGTGAACTACCTATAAGAATGCCTCAACTAATAGAATCACCACTAAATGGATTGTGGAGTTTCTATAAGAACTACCTACTTATATCATGCCACCAGCTAGCCGATGGGTCTCATTGGATAGATGGTGAACTACTTGTAGCTATTATAGATATACAACCATGTCCACTCTTGAACCAAAACCCTAAGACACACCCCGAACTCAAAAAAAAGAATCAAAACCAGTCCCCAACCCTTAAAAATATAGAATAAACAAGAAAAAAAATCAATAATCACCGTTAAAAACAAGAGGAAAAAAATAAAAACAAGGATCATACCTAAAATAAGGATCCATGATATTACAATTATCCCCACCATAATGCTTTCTATCCCAAGAAATCCTCATCAAGAAGAGTAATCCATAAAGATATGATGACACTTATCTCTCATCATTTCCACATGCTCCCATGTCTCATTATCTTTCAAACCATGCTTCAATAAGACCCATACTAAAGGAAAAGACTTATTTCACAATAACTTCTCATAGGAATCAACAATATGGGATGGCTTCCCAAACATGGTCATGTCAGGTTATATATCAATGTATTCCCAATTCCAAACTTGATATAGGTCTGAAATAAATTTCTTAAGCTGAAATACATGAAGGATGTTATTTATCAAATTTATCTATGGTGGAAAGGCTAAACTGTGCCCCACCTTCCCAATATGCATAACGACCTCAAAAAGTCCCACATATCTCAGTGAAAATTTCACTTATTTTCTAAGATGTTAGTGACCTGGTTGAGGCGAGACTCTCCAAAACACCTAGTCACAAACCAAGAACTCCAAAGGGTGCCAATGATGATCCATATAAGAATTATACCATCTCTAAGCTATTACCAACCTCTGAGAAATCATCTGGATCATCTCTTATATATCCTAGTCCAAGCTAGGTCCCACAAGGGAAGATTCACCAATATAAAACCAAAAAATAATATACTTACAAGTATGGGCATACAAATAATCAAAGGGTACCATTTTAATGGATGAATAATAGCTATTATTTTAGGAAAAATCAACCATACCCAAGTGGAAATAGCATTCTTTTATAAAGTCAATAATGCAAGCATATAACATTTCTTAAAGAATTATTATAGCATATTCTTCCCAACCACCTATATGAGGATGGTATGTTGTGCTTAAATTAACATGGGATACCATAAGCTTTTAGATTCCTCCCCTAAAATGATATGAAAACTGGGGATCTCTATCACAGACAATGGAAGATAGAACTTCACGAAATCTGAAAATCTTCTGCACATATAGATTTCTAAAGTCCTCAACTTTGGTGGTATCAAAAATATGAATAAGGTGAGATGATTTGGTCAATCGGCTAGTCACTACCCAAATTTCATTATTCCCATGAGGAGTATGTGGAAAACAACAAAAAAATCCATAAAGATCTCTTCCACTTCCAAGTCGTTACATAAAGGGGTTGAATCAGACCCAAAGTAATCTAATCCTCTTCCTTAATATATTGATAGGTATAACAGTAAGAAAAAAAATTAGATATATCCCATTTCATACCTAGCCATAGGATTCAAAACCTCATATCATAAAACATATTAGTCATGTCTAGATGAACCACCCACTAGTAATGATGAAAATTCCCCATCACAAGCTTCTATATAGGTAATATAATAACATAATAGTTCCAAAAGAAAAGAATTCCCTATCGAGATAATGACCATTCACCAATGGTATCCCTACCATAAATAGAATCATTGATACCTAAAAACTCATCATGAATATATTGATCCTAGAAGATCATATCATGAAGATAGGCCATCAACCATACACTTTCCATAACAAATACAGTCTCATCCTCCTGGACTCCAAAATTCATGCGAGAAAAGAGTGCCATGACATTTCACTCATCTAATTATTCCTTCATATCCTAGGATGGAAATTCCTACTATGTGTGACAAAATAATGTTCCCCTCCATAAGGGGTATAAGTAATGACAGATTTTAAATATTTTAGGTAATCCACCCATCACCTCTGATGAATAATCAAGTATTTTTTTTGAAAATATATAACTCATGCTTTTTTGATTATAGTAAACAACAACCCTTTATCTAAAAAGGTAGTTCTACTAACCCTTAAGAGCATGAATCATAGCTGTGAGTTATATATAATGTTTAGGAGAGTCCTCATGTTTTCAGAGCTGATTATAACCATAATACACAACATCATCACCATGAATGAGAACACAACCCAAAATTAAACCTGACGCACCAAAAAAACCATGTAGAACTATCCAGCCTTTAGAAGAGTCAAAAATGGAAACAAAGTAAAAAAATTCAAATAATCAAAGGAAGTATGAAGTTTATAATCCCAAATAAATTTCACTCTTTTTTGAGTGATTATATTTGATGTAGGACCCAGCTTGGATAAATCCTTTATGAACCATCGGTAATACCTTGCCAAACCCAAAAAGATCATAATCTCAAAGGTATCATGTGGTTCCTCCCATGACATAAAAACTTTTACCTTTTTAGGATAAATTAATATTCCATGTTCTAAGACCACACACCCCAATAAATCCACATCCTAAATCAATAATTGGAACTTTTATATCCTAGTATAAGATTAGTGAAAAGATGTCAAAAACTACTCCAAAATAAAGCACATGATCCTCCTCAGTTTTTGAATAAACCAAGATGTAATACAGTAATACCATAAAAATAGTTGAGATACTGGTATAAACACCAATTAATCATATCCATAAACATTGTAGGAGCATTGGTCAGGCCAAAAATAATAATAATATTCTCAAAACGACCATACCTACTCTAACAAGTGTTTTTTGGAATATCAGACTTCTTGATCATGATCTCCTAGTAAACAGAATGAAGATTAATCATAGAGAACCAATTTTACCCTTTTAACTGATCAAATAAATCATCAATGTGGGTCAAAAAATACTCTTTGTTGACCATAACATGATTTATCATCTGGTAATCAACACACAAGTAAAGGGTTAAATTTTCCTTATGGAAAAAATCACTGGTGTAGCCCAAGGTGACACATTGGGTTGAATGAATCATTTGGATATCAAGTCATCCAAATTATTATTAAACTCCTTCAATTAAACTAGAACCATATGGTAGGAAGTAATATATATTTGTTGAGTACATGGCACCAAGTCAATAGAGAACTCCACCTCTTACTCTGTGGGTATACTAGAAAATTTTGGAAGAAGAACTTATAAGAACTAAAAAAACTATTGGTGGAAGTTCACCATAAGAGGATTCCTACTTTAGTTAAAAAAAATACAAGTATATCATCATACCCATATCTAAAAGAAGAGGTCCTACTTGACTAGAACTCATTTCCCACTCCCTAAAAATCACAGAACTCTCAGTCAAGGTTAGTAATGAACACTCGCTGATGAAAAATTCAATCCAAGATTTGTGAGAAATCAACCAGTTTATTTTGAGAATAACATTAATGAACCAAATAGTCCTAAGTGAGCTCGATATCTCATTAAGGATAAATCAAAATAAGTATATCAGATACCCTTATTAATCTTCATCCTAAGAGGTGTTTTGATCTCTATCACATAAGGCATGATCCCTATAAGAATACTCAACAGGTCCATAGTGCAGGTTGATACAAAAAAATGAGAGGAATCACTATCAAATAAAATAGTCACTAAATATGAATTAATAGTAATGGTACCTCTTACTGTCATAGTACCCACATAAATTCCTATTGGAGAATCATCCACTATGTTAATTAGCTTTATTTATAATTCCCATAGATGAAACCCCATTATTCTTGAAGCATCTGACTATGCTGTAGATCCTATCATTACTGAAGAGCCTGGGCCACTATGTGGGGTAGTCAAAACATGAAAAAACTCAAAAATTCGAATGGATATCCAGATGAGTTGAAAATTTTTGGTTCCTCCATGCAAGAATGGTTTGAGTTCCCAATATTTCCACTTAAGAAAAAAATAATTGGGCCTTGAGTAGATGATGCAGATAACCTGAAGAAAGTTTTCTATCATTTTGAACCACCACCATTTCAACTAAGAGGCTCAATTTTATTTCTCTTCCCATTAAAAGAATCTCTAATTCTACCACTACGAGTAGGGTGAACTACAGTCAACCCCAATTTACTATATATGTCAATTTCCACCATCATATCCTTATCTATAACATCAAGGTAAGCTTCAAAATAAATTACTAAGATCATATATCTGATTAGATACCCATCTAAAACCTTTGGTCCTTAAACTTCTCATTTGGAACCATCTCAAATGAAAATTTAGTACATTCATAAAAATTATTAGTGTACTAATTCATTGACCAAACACATTAGTGAAGGTTGATATGTAAAAAGGATCTTGTAGTCTTTCCACTTAAATACATCATTTCTCTTCTCCATAACTATAGCATCTCTCCATATCCTGTTATCCCCTAAATATTGAAGATATAAAAATTCACTTTAATGGAATCCAACATCATAAAGAACTTGAAGAATTATTCAATATTTCCTATCCAATAATTTTCCTCCTAGGTATCATTCATTCCTTATAATTATGGTGTTTCTAAAGAAGAAACTCATGGGTCCTATCTTTTTTATCACCCCTTTGAGGTTCCACCTATATAGCCCAAATAGGAATAGGTATGAACCCTTGGACCAGATCTTAGACCACATGAACTACTACCTTTATGAGGTTCTGTTAAACTGGAGAGTTTTCATACTTTGGTTCATTAATGACACCCTCCTGAAGCTTAATTGGATGAATTATTGGGGGTATAATACTATACAGCATCAACCAATAATAATAAAACATTAGTCAAGAGATGAAATAACATCAAATAAATTAGTCATAACTCAAATCGGGAAAAAAAATATCAGTTAAATTTTGGGGAAATGTCTAGAACAAATTTCTCAAATACATTTTTCCCTATATAAACATGGTAAGTTAATACTCACTATGATGATAGTTTGATATGAACCCAGTCTTAACATACCCCTTATGTTTTTATAATACTATCTACTATCTACTAATATGTACCAAATTACATATCAATATATAAGAAGAGACAAACTCATTTGATACCAATTTTTCATAGACCAAATCGGATAACCCACTAAACCGTAACCTGAGCCATCCTTGACATGGACTGAAGGGCCTTTCTGATCCCCACACACTAGATACTAGCACCTAGTCATCAAAAAAATCAATGGAGAATGATTTCACTACAAGAAAAAATAAATAATGAAAAATTAGAGGATAAGAACCCACAAGTATTCAATATTCCAAAACATCCATCAAGAGAATAGTATCACAAGGTAGACAAGTATAAACCCCCAAATAGAAAAATAATCCAAAAACCACATAGACCAATGTAAAAATAATCCCCAATATCTAATCATAACATATGGATCACATAATGTGCCTATCACTACCAACTACCAGGGTCTCTCTATCAAGAACAACCATTTCCTCCAAGTCATGGTTTCACTTTTTTGTGTCTTGAAAAAATAAAGTCTATATATGCCCAAACTCATATGTATTGTGTGAGAAACACTAGTATAATAGGATCTGACCAATACACTTCATAAGCAGTCCATATCAAATAAAATAAATACGATCAATTTTAAATAAAACATTTCATGGTAATAATTTTTATAATCTATAATAAAATATTATTTTCTAATCATTTCAATGGTTAGTATAAATAACGAATGAATAATTATTTCAATCATACATGCACTAATACAACATTTTATATCAACTGGCATGTTTAAATCATTTTCTTAGGAGTTTAGTTTCAATCCTAATACCATGTTTATGAGACCAAGGGTTAGTTAGTTTAAGGATCTAGGATCGTCACACCTATGGTGAAATATGGATCATAATGTGCATAGTTCCCCAGATTTCATGACTAGGGGGAATATGAGTCCACCCTAATGAATGTAATCTTTTCCATAATCAATGTTTATTTAGTATTATCATCATCAATTCTTTACTAGGTAGAACTAATACAAACCTAAAATATTTATCTTGGACCACCCACCTCACCACCCAACCACATATGTACATTAAATAAATCAATTAAGCGGTAAATCATTCATCGCAAATCAGTTTCAAAAATCATAATTTAAGCATCCCAAAATCATAGTTTTCAACAAGTATTTCATTTCAAAACCCAACATCAAACGGTTTTAATCAAAATTCATGCCTTTGAAAATAAATATTTTTATTCAAAATTCATAAAGGATTCCATGCCTTCATTTCTCAAGAATCAACATAAATTTGTTTTTGGAATCATAAATTTCAATTGAAAACCATTTTCAAAGAATAATAAATTTATTTAAAAATCCATTGTCAAAGAGGGTTTTATCACATACCATTCCATTTGAAATTTTTTTACAAGAATCTCAAATCATGCCTTGAAAACCAGTTTATGAATTAATTACAAATCAAAAAAGCAACAAAGGTTCCAATTGATAGGGATAAATTATTAAACCACCAACCAAAATAATGGTATTGTCAACCACCCAACATGGGATTCACAAACAGAGAGAGATAATGGGATTGAATCTATTATGTGGTGGATCCCAGAAAGAAAAATATCAAATTAAGATCCAAATCCATAAAAAACACAATGATCCATATTCCTTAAAGATGAAGAGACATGGGGAGAGAATAATTCACAATTAAATTAAGGTTACACATACAGTAATAGATTCAACACTTATATCCTCACATTTATCCATGAAGGTTTAGGGTTGGAAGGTCCAAAATCACCTCAAGAGATCCCCTAAGGTTGTAGGGGTTGAATTAGGTTTTAGGGGGGAGAGATTAGATTTAAAATGGGTTTTAAAAAAAAATCATGATACTACACTAGAATTCCTCACCCAGATTGACATCACTGGCTAGTCACTAGATTCCATCAGCTTACCGGTGGTACCGGGAAGAATTATTGTTTCATTGGTATCCCCATCAATTATCCAATGGAGTTCTTATAGGAACTCCAAACTACAACATAAAACTGGATGAACATTGGTTTCCAAAATACATCTAGTGTAATTCCTGTATATATCTAGCTATAAGACCATTTCCAATCTTGAGAGAAACTACCGAGACACCTCCTGACCCCTCAATCAAGAATCAAAACCACTCTCTCGATCCATCGAAGCTAGAAATAAGTAGGAACAACCAAGAGGCACCATGAAAAATAAGAGTATAAAAGAAAAATTGGATCATACCCAAAGGAAAAAAGTTGAGATGTTACATTATAAATCATTTTAATGGTTTTTACTAGGAAATAAATGAGAATAAACACATTTTATTCTTCAAATATACATTTTTTCTAAAAATGGTTTTTAAAAAATTTATCTATAGATATAAAAATTATTTTTTGTCACTTTTTGAATTTTTATTTGTTGAAATTTACTTCATTTTTTTACCAGAATATAAAAATTATATTAGGGGTAATGTTTTAGGTTTTTTTTACGAAATATATGATTTTTTCAATGAATAGTGAAAAATATTGATTTTACAAATACTGCTATTTTTATTAGGGGTGTCTAAACTTGACCTAGTCTAATCAACCAGAACGAACCAAACTGGGTTTTTTCAGGTTGGTTTGGGTTATACATGGGATATATATGGGTTAGGTTACATTGAGTATGGTTAAGATTAGGTTGGGCCAGGTTACAAGTTGGAAAAAAAATGACCCAACTTGACCCAACTATCCCAAAAAACCCATAATTTATTTCCCATAGATTGGGTCTTCCATGGAATAATTTATTCAATGGTATTTAAAAAAATATTATATAATTTTGAATTAATTTAAATTGGTATTATTTGTCTATTTTTATGTGGAAAATTTTAAATGTTTTAATTTTTTAGTTTTAATTTAATTGATAGTTTTATAGTTTTTATTATTTATTCATATAATTTTTATTTAACTAACACCATATACCCAACCCAAAGCAACCTGAACCACCACAGGTAAGGTCAAGTTGGGTCATTTAAAATAAATTTCTATGACCCCAACCAACCCAACTCAAACATTTTTGATTGGTTTGAGCGTAAAATTTTACTAAACCTGACCCAAACCAACCCATAGACACCCTGATTTTTTGGACATTACTACGATATAAGAATAACTTGAAATTTTATGAAACAATTTTTCTACAAAATTTTTATTTAAGAAGTAATATAATTCACTTAAAAATATAATTTTGACCATATAAATATATGTTTGAAATTTAGAAAATCTATGTGATGTTTTTATTCAAATAAAAACTATTTTTTTATTATCTATTAATTAAGTACTTGTAAGGTTTATATCAGTTCTGGTTTGATTTTAAATTAAAATAAATCTCCAATAATTTAATATAATGAAATAAATTCCATGGTAATAAACATAATACTCTATTTTGGTGTAAAATCTATTTTATGCTTAAAAATAACATTTTTCTATAAAGTATTTTTATTATGTTTTGAGAAATTATGTAAAATGTAATTTTTACCACTTATGTAAGTTAAATATCAGAAAATGGATTCAATATTTTGGATCTTCATATTCTAATTTTTTAAATATTTAAATTTCATTTTTTTCATAATGAATATTAACCATGGTAAAAAATTAATCACCATAGTTAATGGTAAAATAAGTTAAAAGGGTTAAAATAAAGTGATAAGGTTTAAAGATAACACAAAAAACATTCTTAAATATCGTTTGTTGATTTATTTAGAACTTAAAATTCTCAAATTTGAAAATATGAAAATTTTTAGAAACATTAATTGATTAATACATATATAATATAAAAATGTTTCATATATTTATAAGTTTTCCATCTACCTCATTTATAAAAGGGCACCTCCTCTCATATCTTCTCTATACTTCTTGTACCACTTATTTCAACCAAAAAATACCAAAATACCATTTCAAATTTATTTTTCTCAACCAATAGGACTTGGTCGCACCAAAATACCACTTCAAGAAGGATTTAGATGTAAGACAAATGAGATTAACAAAGGAAGAGTTATATGATCTTTCCAATATTTTCCAAGATTATATATTCTTAAAACTTATATAAATATTAAATAAATATTTTAACATAATTAAATAAGTAGATTTATTATACTTATATGTTTTTTTTGTTAATTATACATCCATTTTCTATCTCCTTTATATTATATGGAAAATAAAAACATCGCTCGTGCGTATATATGGATTATTGTCTCCATGCAGCGGTGTAATTTAGTTTTCATAAATGCGTCAATTTTAAGGTTATAGATATGTAATTAATGAATATATATGATATTTATTACATAAATATGATTCTTAAAATATAATATCCCACCTAATTTCTTGCCCCACCATCCGTTTGAAGATAACAATGTTGCTCGTGCATACGTATGGACTACCACCTCCACAAAGCAAAGTGTTTTTTTTCATTTTCACTTTACATAGATAACCATATGAATAGAATTAATTAATATATATTATATTTATGATATAAATATTACTATGGAAATATTAATCATTATATAAATTCTTTCCTTTTTATCCATAAAAAAAAGAAAATGTCATAATGCGTATGTGTGAACTATCACCACCAAGAACGATGTATTTCATATTTTTATTCCACATTATATGGATGGTTTAAAATTTTCATATAATGAATAAAAATTATATTCATAAAATTATTTAAATTATATAGTTTAATTACCCATTTTTTAACCGTTGACCTTAATTAACATATCATAGTTATTTAAAAAAATTGACTGAATAACCAAAAGTGGCTGATTTAAGCAAGAAATATATAATGAATTTATGTAAAAGGATTATAAAAAGATCTTGAAAAATGAAAAATAGTTTTTAAAAATTTTTCTTAATAAATTATTTTACAAATTTAAATTTATTATTAAGGATGATATAATGCATTCAACTAACCGGGTATCCAAGATAAGAACTTTTCATCTCAATTCCACTCCATTGAGATATATTATATATCATGAAACTAATATCTTTAATATGGTTTATATACCAACCCTTTGATATATTATATCATTAATTACTCTTTATTCATGGTATTTAAAGTTTTAATTTATTTTTTCTTTTAAATGATTTTGATTCAAAAATTATCAAATCCTTAAAGGTTTATTTTATAATCTGACTCTTATTTATAATTTTTCTTGTTGAAATTTAAATTGGAAGAATTATATTATTTGTATCTTATTAAAACCAATTTCGTTTATGTTACTATAGTTATTTATGTGGTTTCTATTTTTTTGTCTAACTTTTCCTCTCTTTTTTACTCAAATACTGAAATACGGTTTTTAAGAAAAACTAATCTAATTTACTTTTTTAGGTCCGGATTTTTTATTTCATATCCATATTTTTTCAAATTATTTCATGGATGTTTTAATCCACTTTTAAATGACTTATAAAGATATTTTTCTTGTAACTTTTAATTTATTTAAAAAGTTTTAAATGGAAACTTTTTAAAGTTTTCTGAATTATTTGTTTTTGAATATTTATAAAAGTGTGAAAGGAATGTTCTTTTTAACATATGCAGTGTAAATGGATTTTTCCACCTCAATTAAAAGTGGATTAAAACATCCATGAAAATGTATCAATGGAAAATATAATTTTCTATAACACCAGTAGTATCCCCTTAAGCTTTCACTTTCAATATGTTAGTGAGTTTTTTAAATAAACTCTTCTTACTATCCATTCATCTTCCATCCTTTATTTAACCTTTTTAGTGGGTTTCAAAATCTAAACTCACATAAATTTTCTATTATCATAAGAACACATAATTTATGACTACTTAATCCTAAAAATATATATTTTTGATTTTAAAATGCACTAAATTGGAAAAAATAGATTTATCATCACTTGAGAAAACTGAACAATTTTTTAGGTATTTCTTAGGGATGGTATTTTCAGAATCTTTGTATGATTTAGATTGAATTTATAAAGATTTATCACAATCCTATCTCATGGAATTCAAGTATTTTTTTGTTTTAAGTAACCTATATTTCACATGATTTATATCTTCCTATTTTATAATTTTTTTCATTTAGATCTTCCAATATATTATATATATATATTTTTTAAATTTTCACCTTATAAATTTTGATCTCTTTTATGAGATCATAAAATTTCACATATTATCTTCATTTACCATTATATATCATCTTTAAACTATTTCTGAACTTTAATTTTTTTCTTAAGGTATTAAACATGTTCAAATATTAGCATGTATTCATTATATATTTCTCTTTCTTTACCCCCTTCACTCATTGAAGAAGTATCATGATTTTTGATATAAGCTATGAATGTTTTATGATTTGATAAGTCCCCTCATTATTTAAATCACTTATTTATAATGGTGTTTCTTCAATTTATTATTTTTTAATAAAATTCCTTAATATTTTTTATGAAGGATTTTAGTTTCTTCTAAAATCACATTTGTTGACGTTTATAGGACTACCTTAAAAAAGTATTATTTATCATCATCAATTTCAATTTCATCATATTTCCTCTTTATACATTCAATAGAAAAATTCCCAATTCCTCTACAATTAAATCATATAATATAAAGAATACATGTATATATTACTTTTTCTATTCTGATGTTCTTGGAGAAAAAGGCCATGGATTTATTATTGTCTACACTACTTCCATCATCAATTTCAAAACCTGATTCAAATTCATAATTCTTCTCCTTGTGATTATATTACACCATGGATTTGAATGTAGTCACCTCCTTTATTTTCTTTTTGAAATTAGGTGCTTTCTTAATTTCATAGACAAGGAGGGATTTGTGCATTTCATCAAGGTAGAAGTCACCTATCTCCTCTAGAGACGATATTTTTGAGTCAAATATATCAAGGAAATTTCTCATTAGCTTCTTTATAGTTGTTGAATCTTCTGGATTGTCTCAAAATCATCTAATGTGGCTAAAAATATCATCAAAACTTATAAATTTGTCATCCACATTCTCATCACTAACCATCCATTTTTTTTCAAAATCAGCTCTCCAAATATGATTTTTCGTCTCCTTAATCATCAAATTTCCTTGATATATATTTTCCAGCTTCTCCCATATCCCCTTTGTATTTAAAGTTCCATTATATTAGTGTATAATTTACCAGATAGATATTATATAATGGACTTTCTATTTTTCCCATCCACTTCAAGATTCCTCATTTCAGTCAAAATAATGGGGTCCAATATTCTAATTGGAGTAAATCCAAATGTTATAGAATCACTCACATAATGACCTTTTGATAGAAAATTTGGAAGAATTTAGTTCTTCTAACTATAGAAATTATTTCCACAAAAAAGTTACTCCTCCACTGTTTTCATAATTAAAATTATCTATGTTACAATTTGGATCTTTTATAGGAAACCTTACTCAGATACCACTTGAAATACCCATGTCTAATGAGAACACTATAAGGGATATGGGTGAATCAATGATACATTTTTCTTTTTATGAATTCCTATTTTACTTCAACCATTGTGTATTTTTATGGCCTTGATCCACCCTTCTTATGTCTCACTACCTTATTTGAATAATGCAGTAATTAAAAGGAATAAATATATGGATTTAGAAGGTTTATACTCGAAATACTACTCCTTGCTAGGTTTGGATTGAGTTTTGAGATATGGTTCCTCCACAATAAATCATCTTGGGCATCAAAATAAAATATCTCTTGAAAAGTATATTAGGAGGTCTACCAAAGTGCCTGGTCCTAAGCGATCAAGTGGTCACCTCCTGATGGGTTATTTATATTGACTCTCACTAATCGAAGTTCTCTATGAAAATATTTTCATTAAATGGTATCCCAAATGTTTCTTTACACAAAATCTCACCAATGTGTATATGGTCCTCCACACTATTACGAATATGTCATCAAATTTCTCTGACTACTATTGCAGTTGTGGGTTAGCCTTATTCTCATTAAAGTCTATGTGTATTGGTCTTCTAAGGGATCTATTAGCCTTTCTCACCTATTCCCCCGATTCTATAATGCAACACCTCAAACATTCACTCCCATGATTTGATACTCATAAAAACCTTCTTTAAATAAAAAATTTGAAATGAACTGAAGTGACCCAATTTTAACCATCAATAATTATAATACCACTAGAAATTTTGAGTTACTTATATTCAAATTTCATTTTAGGTTTAGAGTTATATAGAGTTATGAAATTTTTTAACTAATAAAGCCAGTGTATTTCTCATCAAATGGATATTTTTTACACTATATAAGAAAATAATTAATCCATAACAATTCTTCAATATATCCCAAAAACATTCTACAGACATGCTAATCTTATAGATATATAATGTTTAAATATTTTCTTCATAGCCCAGGGAAATATAAACATGAGAAGAGTGAGATCAAATTCTTAGTAAAGGAAAACATATATTAGAAGCTGTCATGGGATGACCAATATGGTAGAAAAAATAAGAATAAAATAATGATATATAATTTAACACATGAGATTGAATAAATCTATGTACGAAATAACAATATAAATAATCACATGAATAATAATATTGAATTCATGGTGAAAGAGTGTATTATTTTGGACATATTGATATTTCCCATCAAGGCATCTTCTATGAAATTATTCTTGTTATTAAGGCTGAATCAATGACATCATTATTATTATCAAGGTCACAACTAAGACTCCATTCTTGCATTGGGTAGGTAAAGAAAAAATAACCAATCCAGTTCTCTTTTGAGACCTATAGATGCATTAAAGAGCTATATAATACCAAGCCCCACCCGTTACTTATTTAAGTCTAATTCATTCACCGTATAGAAGATATGAATATAAATAAAATGAATGATCAAATTCCCTTATTAATCCATAAACATCCATATTGAGATATAAACCTATAGATTTTAAATGATTTTAAAATCAATAAATGAACATAAACTATTCATAGAAAGAATGCAGATGGTTAAGAAAATACAGAATCAACTTTCTTGAGTAGCCAATAAACATCCGTATCGAAAAAACAAGTATATCGATTGGTAATATTTCCCCAATAAATAAGTGAAATATATTTCTATATAAGAATCCAAAAACTAACACCATATAGAGTAATTTAATATGGTTAATTAATTAATTTTTCCAAAAAATTGATGTATGACTATCTAGGTGAATTCACTTCAAACAATGTAATGGAAAAATAGGGTATTTATGTAGGAATGTCATTGGAAGAAAAATAATGCCTATAATAGAGGATGATTTTGAAATAAAAATACAGTGATAAATTTTTGTGAGTTTAATCACAAAAATTAAAATAGTATGAGATGATTTAGAAACTAATCCATGTCCTATATATACACCACAAAAAGGAAACAAGTGTTGAAAATGAATCATTTCTCAATGAAGAAAAATTGAGATGCAAACACCCTTACAGTAATGGAAACGTAATAATAAAAATAACATGAGAGGGATACCAAGAAATTAAAAATATAATTTAATTAAATATATTCATTATAATTAACATAAATAGGTCAGTGAATACACCATATAAAATAAAATAAGGTTCATAATATCAAACATGTCTCATGGAATTGAAAATAGAGACAAATAACACAAATTTTTTTAGAAAATTTCAAATCAAAATCCCTTAAAGGATATAATTAGAAATGAAACATTAAATATAATTAATAATTAGAGGATTAGTGTAAATAATTATAATGGGGTAAGTAAATACACCATACAAAATAAAACACGGTGTATAATAAGAAATATGTATCAGGGGGTGAAAATTGGGACAAGAAACCCTTTCTTTAATTTATGAATTACACTAAAGTGATTGAATATAGTTTATAACAAAAATAAATATCTTAATAAACTATTTAATAACCTTATTAATATATATAAACTTTTATACACTTATTTTATAATCATCTATTACAATTATACTACTCATTTATAGTTTATTTCCATCATTGGGTTTTATGAAATTTGTATTATTTGTTTCAAATAAGCACCATGATTATGTGGTTGAATATTACTTATTGATTCATATTTAATAATTTATAGATAATATAAGATTATATAATAATTTTATTTCAATTATTTATCATATCCCATTTTTGATCGGAAAATGATAAAGTTATGGTTTATGTGGTGGTAGTCCAAACATTCACATGATGACATCTTCACTTTTTGAATGGGTTTAGAAGAAGTTAGATGAGTGATGTTACATTAGTATAATTTTTTTTAGTATATGAATAATAATTTATTAGATATAAGATATTTGGAAACTGTATATTAGTAAAAAAAGTTTAAGGAGTAAGTATTACTTAAGTCAAGGGCTTAAATATTCTCTTTAAAGTATTCTTGGAAATGGATACCTTAGGCTATCAAATCAAGAAGAAATGATTAAGAAATTGAGAGAGAGTTATATCATGTTAAAACATTTAGAGTTTTAGGATGAAATTGTAATAGATATGTATATCATGAGGTGGTATAAGTGACCCCATTTTATAAGTGGAGAGAATGGTAACTTTGGAAGTACCCATTACATTTCAATAATGTTATTCCACTATTCAGGGTCAAAGGATCCAAAAGTGACAAATAATGGAATTTAGGTAGGGATAATCTCTATAAATACTATACAACTCATTTTAACATGCTTTTTAAACATGTTTCAATTATTTTAGACTAGATTTTTACACTAGAATTTTGGTTTTTAAATTGGTAACTAATTTTGACCCAAGTAATTTATATATATATTTTAAAATATAAGCTAACCCGTATTAATTTTTTTTGATTTTAAGAAACTAAATATATTATCCCTATAATATAATTCAATTTATAAATGAGATAAAACTAGCTTTTAAATTAAAACATTTAATATATAGAAAAACTATTTTGTAGAAAACATTTGTTTTCACCGTTAGTGTTCTTAATCCTATTTATTGTTTAGTAATAATTGAATTAGTGTTAATATATTTATTTATAGTTTCAAAGATTTTATTAGAGTAATTTTTTTATAAAATATTAATTTATTTTAAGATATAAAAAATAGACAATGTCAATAAAATAATTCTTTGAAACTAATAGTTTTACTATCATCACAATAATTTACTTTAATCCCAATAATCATGTTTTTATACCTAAAAATGAAATTATTTTTTATAAAATTTTTTCCTACTAATTCCAAATATAAATTAAAAATTTTTGAATAAAATTTATAAATTTAATAAAAACTAATTTTAATATAAGTGTAAGTAACACATAAAACCCGTATTTAAAAAATTCATTTTTAAGCATAAAATTTATATATAGGATAAAATTAACAATGTATAATTTTTTTATAATATAAATTTTTATATCATAAAAAAATTAAATTTATGTTTATTTTAAGAAAACCTAAAAATGAATTTGACAAAAATAATATTAAATTAAAATAAAAGACAAAAAACAATCTATTTTGTTGGGAAATATTACTTATGTTTATAAAATGATAAACATAGGATTTTTAAATATGTAATAGTATTTTAAAATGATTTTTTACTCCTTAAATACATATTTTATAATGTAAAATATTTTATAAATATTTCTGTTATACTTACATCATGGTATATCAATAAACAATATGATTTTATTAAAAACGGTATTCTTCAATATTAAACTAAAAATCAATTATTTCATAAAAATAATATAAATTTATATTAATATAATATTTTTATTATAAATACAAAAATAAAGTCAATTTGGTCAAATTAAAATTATAAAATTTTAGAATTTAACTTTTAAATAAAAATAAAAATATATAATGAAACCCATTTTCATAAGAAAATAAATTTATAAAATATCAATTAGACTTATTCATATTTCCTATAAACTACTAATCAATTTTTTTTAACATATTATTCATATCAATAATGTATTTTATCAAAAATATATTTAATATCTTAAAATTAAGTACATAAAGAGAATTGTTTTAGAAAGGTTACATTTTAAAGAATAAATCATTCTTCTTAGTTAATTTTCTACACTAATTGAATTTTATCAATGAAATAATATTACTAATTAAATTTATTTTTTTGTACATATATTTCATAATTCAATTACCGCTATTTTTACTCTCTAAATCCATGACTGCAGTTCATTGTGGTTTGATGTTGTATATGAATCAAGCTATCAAACATGTTAGGTTTCAAAGAAAAATATATTTTAACATATTAGGGGTTATATGTAATATGATAAGTATTAAAAAATTATTCATGATTCTCACTTTCTCCTTAACTTCAACACTATATTTGGAGTGTTGGATTTCTTCTACTTCTTCGACACACACACATTCTGTTGGTCGGAGTAGGACACTCAAGGGGGGGGGGTGAATTGATTTCCTATAAAAATTTCCATTATAAAGTTTACTTAAAAAATATTCACCCAATTTAAAATTAAAATAGGCTAGTTAATCAATGTAATAAGATTACAATAGTTTGAATGTTCAAATAGCTTCTCATAAGATTGATTAATTCTTAGTAGTATCAATATGATATATTGATACAACTTTTGAAACTACTCTAATAAGGACAAACAATTATAACTACTATCCAAGTCTAACTATCAAAGTAAAATTTAGTTTTATGTAATATAAATTAAAACAAAGAAATACTAGATAGAAACACACATTGGATAATACAAGTGGTTCAGTCTCAAGCCGAGACCTAATCCACTCCACTTTGTGATCACCTGCCACCAAGCAGTTTATATTAATAAACTTGATCCACACTCTAGATTGGGGTTAACAATAGTACACAAGACTGTCTAGGTCACAAGACAACTTCTGCCGTTCTATGTGGTAAAATAAATAACCAGGTCACACAAGACCTCTTCCATAGTTATACGTGGGTGAAGAATAGTGTAGAAAGATATTTGAGTGAAGATTTCTTGTATCCTATAGTTTAATGTAGGATAAAGTGTGTGTTTTAATACAGACACACACACTGCTCTAAAAGTAATAAAAATTGTACACAACAGAGCAGAGATGATGATAAAGGGTTAGAAATGCTCTGAGTGTTGTTATATTTAGCTCTGGACTTGTAGGATGTGGACGATGTGATTTTTGAATCCTCTTGTGAAAACAGAGTATCGCAAGTCTCGTTCTCTAGTTTCTAGTTATATGATATTTTCTTTGTATCTATTATTCTTCTTAGGGTTTCTACTGAAAGAATTTTTGAGGCTCTGATATATAGTATTTCAACCTTTAGTAATCAATAGTTATTCATGCATTCTTTAGTGTATGGATGTTCTTTTATCTTGCATACAGTTCAATTCAAGAACTCTCTCAATATCTTGCTCTAATTCCAAACTTTTTTTTATTTCAGGTGCATTTGGTGGAGCTGATAGAAAGCATGATTTTTATACCTCGTACCTCAAAATTTCAGGTAAAGTGTCTACAAAGAAACATTAATTATGTTAGTGTCATTAAATGTCTCAAATATGATTGTTAAAAATAACTTTTAAATTAAATTAAAAAGGACAAAAAAGTGATTAAGGAATGGTGTCATAGTTTGTCTTGAAATAGTGTCACTTGGATAAAATGTCTTCTCCTTTTCCTTTTAGTGGTGAGATAGTCACAGTGCCACTGTCATGGCGAGATCTGAAACTGGTATCATAGATGTGGTGTTAGGATCACGACATCTCAATCACTTGGGCTAATTCCATCTCTTCTATTTTGGAAGGTTTAGGCACTTCTTTAGCTAACTGAATAGCTTTCTCCATCCTTTCCATAGCAGAAAGAATAACTTTAGGTTCATCTTGTTCTTCTGACTGTTCCACAGTAGTAGGTCCTTCCTCAATAAAAAGTTCTTCCTCAACAGCAGGCTCTTATAAATGTTCCTTAGGAACAACTTGTTCCTCTACACCAACAATATGTCCTTTTTTCAGAAACAATTTGTCTAGAAACTATCTCTTCAGCAACTTGTGGGCTATGTAGGATAAATTCTTCTTCCCCTAAGATAGTTTAGTCCTCAGGTGCAGCTATTGCATCTCTTACTTATTCACTTTAGTTTTCAACAATCTCATCAGGTTCTAGACGAGGGCCAGATTTGGTCTTAGATCTCATGAGATTATCAATTGGATTAAAATTATCATAAAATCTTTCATTGTCTTCCATCCAAGATCCAATAATTCCAATTAATTTTCATTATTCTAAGTGTATCCTTAGAGATAGAAAACTCATAATCCTCAATAACTTCTTCATTTTAGCCAACTACTCCTTTGGAAGATAACATTGTAGAAATAAATCATGAATAAAATAGGGAGGTTGATTTTGAAGTAGTCTTGATCATATCACTGATGTGCAGAATTATGTACTTACTCAAGTTGATCTTTTGTCCATTTTTCATAAGATGTATCAGAAATACATCTTGATACTTTAGGGTTGTGAAATCTCTATTCCTTGGATAAATAAGATTTTGAAGGAATTTGAACAACAACCTGGTCTCTCCATCTAACTCTACTGAAATTAGCCTTCTTCTCTTCTTATTTCTAGTTAGGCTTCCCAACACATCTTATTAGTTAAAAACATCACTAGGAGGAGGAGGTCCTCTTTGATGATCCTCATAAATCCCCTCATGCGGTATTTCAAGATAGGAAGCCCACAACCTAGATGAAAAGGTACACCTTTGTCCATTTATCCAACTCCTAACAATGAAATCATACATCGACTCACAAGAGATCTGAATATACTGATAAAACTAATAAACAAGCTTCAGATATATGAGTCTCTTCTCTTTAGTGAACCATTTCAACCAGCCTTGTTCATCCAAAACTTTCAAAATTAGAGACTTAATTGTCAGCATCCACTTTAGAAAAACTTCTTTCTCTAGGACTATAGTTCAATCAGTAAGGCCTGGATTCAGTGGTCCTTCAGGAATTATTTTCAAAGCCCTTCTTACTTTATTCTAAGACCTTAACTTCTCAGGATTCAATGAAGAAGGTATCTTCATTATGGGTATCTAACATAGGTTTGAGAAGGAGAAAGAGTTGAATGAGGGTAGGAGGTTTAAGAGAAAAGGGTTTCAGTTTCAAAAGAAAAGATATCGAGTAAAGATAGAAGTGAAAAAATATCAGGTTTTTATCATTTAGGGAGTCCAAACATTGTAAAAACACATTTCATAAAAACTATAAAATAATTGATACAATAATATGGTAAATAAAAAAAATCAACATGGTGATACCGGAACAAGTCTTCACGGTGTTATCATTACAGTGTGACTCCAAACGGTGTGACCATATCATTGAGATAGTAAGTGTAAGATAGTAACTGTGAGACCGTAAACACGAGATAGTGATTCTAGGACTATAACTTGTGAAGCCGTGAATCATGAAACCATAAACTGTGAAATAGTAAGTGTGATAGAGTAACTTCAAAACCATAATCCTTTCACTTAAGACTTATCATCCCTAATTCATGTATGGTGTAATTTATCCTTTTAGAAGTTTTTGGTTTAGTGAATATAACAGAAAGATGATGTTCAGTTCCAATGAATTCCAAAGTGATATCAACTTTTTTATAATGATCTCTCAAAAAGTGATTCCATACATCAATATTATTTGTTCTAGAATGTGAAACATGATTCTTTGAAATGTTAATAGCACTTGTATTTTCACAATTTATAGGTATATGTCTGAATTGATGTTTGTAGTCTAGTAATGTGTGTTTCATCCACAAAATTTGTGCACAACAACAACCAACAACTATGTATTCAGATTCGGCAATAGATAATGAACACAATTTTGTTTCTTACTGCACTATAATACTAGAGACTTTCCTAAAAGGTGACATGTTCTTGAGGTTTTATTTCAATCTAACTTACAACCTCCAAAATCAGTATATTAATATCTAACTAAGTCAAATGATTTCCCTCTAGGATAGAACAATCCTAAATTGGTTTTATGTTGAGGTATTTGAAATTCCTTTTAACAACATTTAAAAGAGACTCTTTGTGGTTTGCTTGAAAATGTGAACACATGAAAACACTAAACATAATATTAGGCTGACTAGAAGTTAAGTAGAGTAAACTTCCAATCATTCCTATATAAGTGGTTTGATCAACATATTTACCATTTTCATCAAGATCCAACTTACAGGTAGTACTCATTATATTAGCACTACTTTTAGTGCTATCCAACCCAAAACGTTTTATAAGATCTTTGGTATATTTTCTATGATTTAAAATAATACCGTACTTACTTTGAAATATTTTAAATCCAAGAAATAATTTTATCTCACCCATTAATCTCATTTCAAATTCATTTTTTATCATCTTTGAAAAATCAATACATAAATAATTTCTTGAAGATCCAAAAATAATATCACCAACATATATTTGAACAACTAAAACATCTTTAAAAATTTGTTTTATAAAAATATTAGGATCATCTATACCTTTTGTAAAACTTTTAGAAATAAGTAAACTACTTAATCTATCATACCAAGCTCTTGGAGCTTTCTTTAAACCAGATATAGTTTTTTTAATTTAAAAACATGATTTGGAATGTTAGGGTCTATAAAAAAAGGGGTTGTTCAACAAAAACATCCTCAACTATGTAACCATTTAGGAATGCACTATTGAAATCCATTTGATAAAGTTTAAAATTTAGATGTGATGCATATGAATGATAAATTCTAATAACACCAATTCTAGCTATTGGTGAAAAGTTTTATTCGTAGTCAATTACTTCTTCTTGATTATAATCTTGTATAACCAATATAGCTTTGTTTCTAACTATGTTACCAGCTTCATCTACTTTGTTCCCAAACACTGATTTAGTGCCTATGGTTAGATGTCTTTGGGTCTATCCACAAGTTTCAAAACTTTATTACTTTCATACCTATTTAGATCCTATTGCATAGCCATCACCCAAAATTCATCATTGATAGCATCATTGATGTTTTTAGGTTCAAGTTGTGAGAATAAATCTTGATGTTCAACCTGATTTCTAATAGAGTCTCTAGTCTATGTTACTTTATCTAAATCTCTAAAAAAAGCATCAAAAGGATAGTTCTTAAGAGTTCTAAAAACTCTAGAAAAATAAGGGCTGGTAATTTCAGGTTATTCAATAGGTTTGGGTTCATTATGGATTGAATATGAAGAATTTCCAAAACTAGAAGTTTTAACAAATTCCATTATAATATGGTCAGAAGATTTTTCATTTATGTTTAGATCTGACATATCATCCTCAAGATTCTCTTGGGAGTTATTAGGTTCATATGGATCTATTTCATAAAATTTGACATGCAAAGATTCTTCCACACATTTGTTTTTTTGTTAAAGACTCTATAGGCATTACTAGAGATTTAATATCCTATAAAAATCCATCAATCACTTTTGGATGAAAACTTTTCAAAATTATCCTTAGTATTAAGAATATATACTTTACAACCAAAAAATTTGAAGTAATTGACCTTGGGTTTTCTATTGTTCCAAAACTCATAGGGATTTCTTTTAAGAATTGGTCTAATTGAGAATCTATTGCAAATGTATCATTCTATGTTGGAAGATTCTTCCCAAAAGTAAATAGGTAAGTCATAATCACTAATCATGGTTCTAGAAATTTCTTGTAAGGTTCTATTTCTTCTTTCTACAACACTATTTTTTTGGGGTGTCCTAGGGGTAGAGAAGTTATGACTATAGCAATTTAGTGAGCAGAATGACTCAAACTCTTGATTTTTAAACTCACGACCATGGTCAATTCCTAGAGATTTTATCATAAGTCGACTAACATTTTCTACAGTCCTAGCATACTTGGTGAAATGAGAGCAGGCTCTACTTTTTTGATCCAAGAAAAAGGTCCAAGTATATCTATAATATTCATCTACAAGAATATAAACATAGTGCTTCCCATTTAAACTAGAAACACTTGATGGTCCAAAAAAATCCTTGCGAACCAACTCGAGAGGTTGAGAAGTTGAAACTTATTTGTTTAGTTTGAAAGATGTTTTGTGTTTTTTACCCTTTTGGTAAGTATTATAGACTTTATCATCTAGAAACTCAAGTTTGGTTAGGTTCTTGAATAAACCTTTTCTGGTAAGATTTCTAAGGGAGTATATATTGCAATGTCCTATTATTTTATACCAAATCTAAGACTCTTTTTGAAATGAATTTAAACAAGAAAAATTTTGAGAAACTAAGGAATCTAAGTTGATAACATAAATATTTTCATTTCTAAAAGAAGAAAATATTAGTTAATTTTTATATTTGAAAAAATTAGAAGCATCATTCTCAAATTTAACATCAAAACCATCATCACATTATTATGAAATACTAAGAAAATTATATTTCAATCCATAAAAAAAGTACTTTAGAAATTAAAACTGAGTTAGATTTACCAATCTATCATAATCAAATTATTTTTCCTCTAGAATTGTCAGCAAAGGTGACATGCCCACCATTTATATTTGTTAAACTCTTTAATCATGAGTAATCTCCTATCATGTGTCTTAAACATCCACTATCCAAGTACCATAAGCTTTTACAGGAGCTCTTCAAATATTTTTCCTACAAAATAATCAAACAAAAATATATTCTAGTACCCATGCTTATTTGGGTCTAGTGACATTAGTAATTAGTGATTTAGGAACCCAAATATTTTTCATAGGTTTCGTATAAGCATTATTTAACATAATTGAAAAATATAATCTATTTGGTCCAAAAAAACTAATGGTAGTAAAAGATTTTCCAGAACTATAACTAGAAACATAATTTTCACTTTTAAGTAGAAAAATAGATTTTCCAGATTTAGTAAGAAACTTGTTTTTGGAAAGATTTCTTTTCCCAGGACGGTATCCTATACCAGTAGTGTATATACACTACTGGAAAAACACCCTATACCAACGATTTGGAACCATTAGTATAGGCCTCCAAACCGTTGGTATAGCCTATAACAATGGTTTGGAGAACTATGGCTAGTAAACCATGGGGATAGTTCTATACCAACGGGTTTTAAAACCATTGGTATAAGTAATATGAAAATCTATACCAACAGTTCCATAAAACTGTTGGTATATGTAATTCAAAAAAGAATCATTCATTTGGTTTTGATCCCATCACCTCTGATTTGTGATTGAATAACCTAACCACTAACCTAACTTACTTTTGTGAACCTAATTTCATAAATATATATATGTATTATCATAATTATTTTAATGTTTGATTTATTTAATTTCCTTGATAAGAATATTCCATTAAAAATACATGTACCTATACCAACGGTTTTGAGAACCATTGGTAAAGATTCTTTGATTTTTGGACCTATGCCAATGGTTTTGGAAAAACTTTTGGTATAGGGGGGGACTTATACCAACAGTTTGAGGTCAAACTATTGGTATAGGGTCTCTATAATGGACCTATACCAACGGTTTTCCCAAAACCGTTGGTATAGGTCCAAATTAATGAACTATTCCAATGGTTTTCCCAAAACCATTCGTATAGCTCCAAATTAGTGACCTATACCAACGGTTTTGGAAAAACCATTGGTATAGGTCCAGATAAGTGACCTATACCAACGGTTTTGGCCAAACCGTTGGTATAGGTCCAAATTAGTGAACTATACCAACGGTTTGACCAAAATCGTTGGTATAGATCTTATTTCTAGTAGTGACAGGGGAAATTTGTTTACCAAGAATTTGAGTAAGAGTATTTTTTCCATTGGTAAATTTCTCTTGGTCCTTTTCAATTTCTCATTAGATATGTTAAGTTCATTGTTCTCCTTGAGTAATTGACCATTTTTCTATTTCTATATAGAAAGTTCATATTTGATAGAATTAGTTAAGGCCTGTTGTTTATTTAAATATTTGTATTTATCCTTTAGTTAATTACAAGTGTCATGAAGAATATTATTGTATTAAAATAATTCTTCACTAGTCATATTTTTAGAATCACTTTCATCTCTAGAATAATAGGAATTTTGTACAGGAGACACAAGGGTTACCTCAGATGAATTTGTCATAAAACACATGTTGGCCTTGTCAGAATTCTCATCATTTGAAGACAATGAGTCACTTGAACTATCCTTAGAATCACTCCATGTTTTCTTCATGTCCTTTTTATACTTTCTATCTTTGTCCTCATATCTCTTATTATATTTTAACTTAGGAAAATTAGCCTTTACATGTCCTTTTCTTTTGCATTCATAATAGACTATTTCATCATATTTGTCACTTCTTTTCCAATCCTTCTTCTAGTTTCCCTTGTGATCATATCTTCCTTTGAGGTTAGGCTTTCTGAAAAATTTCTTTCTTCTATAAAATTTCTTAAATCATCTAGCTAACTGATCCATTTTCTCATCACTGTATGATGATGATTGTTCACTACTAAAAATTTCTTTAGGGGCTTTTAATTTCTCCTTTTCCTTGGGTTTAGAGGTATTAGAATTAAACGCCACAGACTTACTTTTGAGTTCATCCTCCTATTCTTTGTTGACTTTTAATTGTTCCTCATACATCATTAACTTTTTTATCAGCTCCTTTACTGTAAGATTTCTAATATCACAAGATTCTCTAATTGAGATAGAAATCCCTCTCCATCTATCTAGTAAGAATGTGAGTATTCTCCTAATTTTCTCCTTGGCTATAACATCTCTTCCCAAAGAGATCATTGTGTTCACTATTTCATTAAACTAGAGATACATGTCAGAAATAGGATCTCCAGGCTTCATTTTAAAGTTATCATATTTAATAGTATATTTTGTAAGTATCATTTCCTTAACACTAGAAATTCCTTTATGAGAAAAAGACAAAGTATCCCAAATTTCTTGGGATGTTTTACATGTATAAATTCTGTTAAACTCTTCATCTCCTAAAAAACAGTATAATAATTTCATCTCATTACAATTATTATTATAATCAACCTTATTTAGGTAATCTGAAGTGTTCCTATAAGTATCTGGAATCTTATATTCATCTATAATTGAATACCAAATCTCAAAACCCATACTCTAAGTACATTTTTATTTTAATTTTCCACTGTGCATAATTTATTCCATTAAATAATGGAGGTATGTTGGTAGAAGCACCATCTAATATATTATCCATACTAAATAAAAAAGTGAAGATATTTAAAGAACATAAAATTTAGAATTAATATAAATTTTGTGATCTTTAAAAAACAACTAAAATCACAATTGAAAAATGTTTTGGATAGATTGATAATTTAAAATTTTGAAAATAGGGATGTTAAAACCTCCCTCTGATACCAAATGTTAGTTTGAGTAGGACACTCAAGAGGGGGGTGAATTGAGTTCCTATAAAAATTCCTATTAAAAAGTTTACTTAAAAGATTCACCCAATTTAAAATTAAAATAGGCCAGTTAATCAAGGTAATAATATTATAATAGTTTAACTTTTCAGATATATTTTCAAAATATTGATTAATTCTCAGAAGTATCAATATGAGATATTGATAAATTTTTTGAAACTACTCTAATAAGGAAAAACAGTTATAACTACTATCCAAGACTAATTATCAAAGTAAAATTTAGTTTTCTGAAATATAAATTAAAACAGATAAATACTAAATAGAAACACACAGTGGATAAAACAAGTGGTTTAGTCTCAAGGCAATAACTAATCCACTCCACTTGGTCATCACCTACCACCAAGTAGTTTATATTAATAAAATTGATTCAAAACATAGATCAGGGTTAATGACAATACATAGGACTATCAAGGTCACAAGACCTCATCTACTATTCTATATGGGAAAATAAACAACCAAGTCACAAAATACCCCTTCCACAGTTATATGTGGGTAAAGAAAAGTGTAGAAAGATATTTGAGTGAACATATCTTGTATCCTATATTTTTATTCAGGATACAATGTGTGTTTTAATATAGATACACACACTTCCTTAAAAGTAATAAATATAGTACACAATAGATGAAAGATGACGAGAAAGTGTTAAAAATTCTCTAAGTGTTGTTCTATGCATCTCTGGACTTGTATGATGTGGCATATGTGATTTTTAAATCCTCTTGTGAAAAAAGAGTATCATGGGTCTTGTGCTCTAGTTTCTAGTTAGATGAGATGTGATTTGTAGATCTTGTTCTTATTAGGGTTTCTATTGTGAGAATATTTGAGGCTATGATCTACAACAGTTCACCCTTCAGGAATCAAGAGTTCTTTATGTGTTCTTTAGTGTATGGATGTTCTTTTATCTTTCTTATAGTTCAGTTCACGAACTCTCTCAATATCTTACTCCAGTTAAACACTTTTATTTTTATTTTGGGTACATGTATTGTAGTTGATATAAGGAATGATTTCTATACCTCTTACCTTGTACTATCAGGTAACATGTCTAAAAAGAAACATTAATTATGTCAGTGTCATTAAGTGTATCAAATATGACTATTAGAAATAACTTTTAAATTAAATTGAAAAAGACAGAAATGTGATTGAGGAACAGTGTTATAGTTTGTCTTGAAATGGTGTCACTAGGAAACAATGTCTTCTATTTTTCGTTTGAGTAGTGAGACAGTCACAGTGCCATTGTTACGGTGAGATATAAAACTAGTAGCACAGATGCGGGGTCAAGATCACGATGTCTTAGGTAGTAGTGTCTTATCCTTTATCAAAATATTTAATGGTGTCTTGGAGATGGTAGAAAGGAACTAGTGTCACAACATTTATGAAATATGAAACTAGTTACGGTGTTAGATTCACAGTTTCTAGATTATGGCATCTAAGCTACAGTGTCAGGGTTACTGTTTCTGAGTCACGATGTCATAGTTACGGTGCTTGGGACTTTTCCAAAATCCGGAACTGGTGGAAGACTTAGCATTTCTCAAACTTAGCCAAATATCCATAAAATTTCTTAAGAAATAATCTTCATATAATAGTTTAGAATTAAGAATTAATATAATAAAACATTATAGAACAAGATCAAATATAGTTTACAAGATTCAAACATGATTTTTGAAATTATGAATCAGGATATTGGGAATGTTTAGACCATGAGTTGTGAGCATTAAATCCTAAAGAATCCAACAATCTCCAAACATGATTTGTGATATGGTAAAAATGATTAACATGATTTGTGAGCATTAAAACATGATTAAACATGAGGAGTCCAACACATCCCCTAATAAGGTTCTTCTTATTCTGTCTCTTTAAGAGATCGCATTTACTCTTCTCAATCCTTTTTAATCTATTTACAATACCCATTTTATTTGTAGGAAACACATTAAATTCAAGTTTAATTTCAATATACAAAAAATAAATATATTAAAATATGTCATGAAATTTCCTACATAAATTATAATGATAAAATATATATTTTTATTATGCATGATATTTCATGCACTGATGAACAACCTCTTAATATGGGTCAGATGCCCACATCCTCTCATACAGTGTTCCAGAGGTACCCATTTCCTTTAAGCATCTAATTTTTTTTTATTTTAACTATTTTTCTCTATATCTCGATCAAATAAACATTCCCTTAATATAATATAACATGATAAGAATTATTCTAAATATATACACCAAA
The DNA here is from genome assembly GCA_963277665.1 of Viscum album. Classification (NCBI taxonomy): domain Eukaryota; kingdom Viridiplantae; phylum Streptophyta; class Magnoliopsida; order Santalales; family Viscaceae; genus Viscum; species Viscum album. Next base: position 629,567,905 of record OY728130.1, on the reverse strand, counting down.
AAATATCTATATTTAAATATTCTCCATTTCTATAAAAATACATAGCAATAGTAACTTACAATGTGGAGCTATTACTCATGGTATGGATGTCTCTAAAAATAAAATCTCAAGCATCAATTTTCCATATCAAATAAATTCTCATATTTGTTCAATAATTATGATTTTCAAATATTCTAATTTGAAAATCTCAAATAAATAGACTAGTGATCTATTACTCATTCATCTCATTTAATATTTGTCAAATCAGTCTTGTATCCTAGCTTAATAAAGCTTTATGATGTTTTGGATATGATAAAAATACTCTTACATCATCACAAATTATTTTGTTCCTTCATATATTTAATCTAGAAACTTTAGTTTTTAAAAAAAATACTATGTATTGAAGTCATATGCTTGGGTAAGTTAGATGAATAGACTAAAATCCTTATGACTTGGATTCTAAGTGAGACGCATTTCTCAAAAGTCACATGAACTATTTTTAGAGCCTTATACAAGCTAAAAGTCTTCTGAGGTTACTGATATTTCATAAGACTTTTACGTCTTATGCAATTCTTAGAATTATTATGCTTAAAGTCATATGATGAAAAAGACTTTTGAAATTTCATAAAAGTCATATAATCGGTACATAATGTCATAAAACGGATTTAACAAAGTCTTATGTGGGATTAGAAAAAGTTATATTATTGTGAGAAGACAAATCCATATGTTCTATGGAAATTCATTTTTGTAACACATTCATCATTTTTTTGTTCTAGCTCCAAATTAAAGGCTTATTCAAATGGACTTTAGTGTATTCTTAATGCAACACTAGACTTATTAAACCCTAAAATCCCCATGGATTAACTCCAATTATTTCTAAGTATTAACAAAATAATCAAAAAAATTATAGTTTTTTCCTAGTAATGTTATAGTATATAAATACTCAAGATTGAGTATTTAAATATATCTTTAATTCCTTAATGATCCTACTTTATTCTCAACATATAAAACCATCATCTAAGTGTAATTTTCCATTTATTTTATCATCCTTCATGAAATATAACCCGAGGATTATTTCTTTAACTTCAATTATATATTTATTCAATATTTTAACCTAACTTATTCATTTTAAATATAGATTTTCAAGTAGGTTTATGTATCCAACCTATATCATAATGTTCTCCACTTCATATAAGATGTTATAGAAAATAAAACTCACACTTTAGAATTTGTATTTAACTTTAGGACCAAATATATGAGCATCTCATGTAATGGATTGTACTTAAATATATCTATCCAAGTTCTACAAATAACAACTAAGTTATATTTTGCATTTATAATGGAAGCACCAACTCATTTACTTTACACATCAATGACGCATATTGATAGATCAAATAATCCTAACATTTATTATTATTGAAAATAAATGTTATAAAATACATGGTCACTTCAATTTATGTTTGTGTTTGGTTTCTCAGGAGGTTCTTAAGGGTGTTAGGTATGGGTTTGAGGGGTTTTGAGGATGTTTCCTTATTCAAAAGACCCACCAAGTACCCGATAGCGGTGCACCAGGTACCCTATGAGACCTAAAATTTCCATGATCCCTTAGAGAGACACTGAGTACCTATTAGACTCCAGTCGGATACCCAGTGGATATTTTTTGAAATATTTGTTTTTTTTGTTTTTAAATGGGAACCCCTCCCCCTTTGGTAGCTGTTTGAACCAGAACCCATTTCATCCTCCCATATTATCCTTCCCCATCTCTTATTCCTAGAGAATTAATATACCCTTCTCTTACCTAAATTATAAATCATCTCAAATAAGAGGCATCCCTTGGTAAGGATAATGTAAGCCTTAAGTTATCTATTTTCTATCATGCATTTCATAGTTGTTTTGGTGTAAACCATGTTTCAAGGCTTGTGTGTCCAATTTATCAATTCATGGTAAAAAAGATAAAAAAAATATGATATTAGGAAAGGAAGCTCCTATAATATTAAGGTTGGAATTTCCTTTCATATTTTACAATATTTATATTATTTACATGTGGCGTTAATGTATGTGAACTGGGTTCTAGGTTTAGGATTTTTTGGATTGTGGTTGAGTGAGTCTTGAAGAATCTGTTAGTGTAGGGAAGATCATCTTTGGTATGAATGAAGTGCATCAGGTATGGTTAGTTAATTTTAAAGTGGCCTGATGGCTATTCCACCAAGTAGAGTGATATCTAGTTGGGTTTGAAGGACCCTGTAGTGGTTAAGAATCATGTATTTGATTATGAATGGCCAACGTTAATGTTATATGAGAGGTTTTTTGGTCTCTCATGTGATGGGGGCCTTGGGTAATTTTTTTAGTAAGTTAAGTGCTTAAGGTTTGAATATAAAGTGATTTAGATTTATTATATATACCCTAAAACCCATTGTTGGAGGATTAAGTGATGGTTTTATAGTTACCTTGGGTCAAATTCTCTCTTTTGAGAGGGGATTTGGTTGTATAAGGTATTAATCCTTAAGGGGATTATCATGTATGTTTTGGTAGGTGAATAATTTATGGGTATTAGTTAGCGCATTACCCTAGGGTGGGTTAATGGCCGAGATATGTCAAAAGACTCCTTATAATTAGGTAATTATGAATGCTTGACTTGGATCAAGTAGCCTTCATAAGGTGCCCCTATTGATAGTAAAATAATGGAAACCCCTTAGAACCTTGAGGGAATAGTGTATATAAATTATGGGAAGTGATTGGAGGGATTGATTACACCTGGGTGTGGTGTCATGGACCTAGTAAGTTAAATAGGAATGATGATGTGAATTCCGTACAACCTTAGGGTTCAGGTAATTTTCTAGGGGGATGTTGTAAATTGGTATGGATGAGTGTGATCAAGGATATTCATTGTAGACGAATTTTATACATAAGGACTTAAGGGAATTTGTAGGATGTTGTGGATCTATGGGTATGTACCTAATGGTTTATTATAATGTGATAGGTTAGGGATTTGGAGGATAAGTTATTTTGTGGGATATTCCCTATGGTAATACTGAGTGTATATTAGTGGATAGTCAGGGGATAGGATCAAGGGTAGGTTATTATTCTTGTTTTACATTGTTCCCTAATTGTGACTTGATTGATGACTACAAGACTGGATGTGAGGCCTTAACCTAAGTGAGAGGATGCTTTAATGGGTCACTATATGTGAGAAGGTACAAATATAGGTTGTGGTTATGAGGTCTAACCCTGAGTGAGAGTTTTTTGTCTAGGTTACCCTAAGTTAGATATTGTTGATGCATGATGTGGTTATAAGACATCACCCTGAGTGATAGGGTAGATGTATATGGAATGTAATGTGTGAGGGTATGTGATTTAATTATAGTAAAATATCATATGCAATAGAATGATCTCCTATGATGTATTTTATTGAGATTGTGGGTACTGAGGAGACCCTAATTAAGAGGGCTAGGCATTGGAATGATGATGTGTAACCTCCCCTGAGTGAAAGGGTGTGGTTTGGGACTTTATGCAAGACTTTATTTGATACTTGATGCAAGACCATTCCTATAGAGAAAAGGTATCAATCATGTTTTGGGAAGTATTTGTGGTATTAGACTAATCTTTCCACTACAAATGGAAAAAAAATAAGGATTGGTGTCATAATATCTTGGTTAGAAAATGATGACCTAGACCATATGACTATGTATTTTTTGTGTATTTTACATTCATACGCACACTATATATTCAGGTATTTCAAAGTAACCCCAATGGTGGTCCCCCACTTAAATTCATCTCTCACACCCTTCATGGGAATCCTGGTATGTATGCAAATAATTATATTTCAATTTTAGGTGACAGGTTGCATCAAAGATCTGGAAAGGATTGTTGGATAAAGATTTATGAGACTAGTTTGAGGAAGGGAAATAGGTTTTATCATTATGTATTCCTTATAGTTTTGTTTATTTTACTTTTTTTATTATATTATCCCATTAGGAGATATTTTTTTATGTTGTTTTTATACTTATTATGGATATAATATATTATATCATGTTGATATGGTATATTATTGATGGTTGACTATTCACTATAAATTCTTGTACTTACTTTGATGATATTTTTATATTTATTTATATATTATTTTATGTGATGACACTGAGATTATAGTCTCCACATTTTTTTTGTAATTAACTCTTTCTACTATTCAGAAACCTCTAGAAGACAAGGAGGTGTTCCTGAGGTCACACAGACCACCATCTCGGTTCTTTGGTCAGTTACATGGGTTAAAGAATTATAAATTTATATCAAAGGATTTTTTTAGTTTTCATCCTATTTGGGGTCTTAATATATGGTGAAAATAATTTTCCATAGCTTGAATGGAACACTAGACTAGTGAATTGTGAACGCTTTTCCCTAAAGAAAACCCAAGTCATTAGGGGTATGATATTGTTTTCCATTGTTTTGATTGAGATGTCTATTAAATTAGAAGGATATGGGTTGTTGTTTTTATTTATGTTTTTAGTCTTTTCCTAAGAAGGAAAGAGTGCGTGTTCTTGCATCATATCTGGAAATTTGGTTTATTTAAAAATGTACATGACTACTTATCTTTGAAAAATGGGTTTCAAAAAGGGAGAAACGTTTTGGGAAAATGGTTTTCAATAAAGAACCTTTTTTTGAAACAATTTGATAAAAGAGATTCAATTCATTAAAACACTAATAATAACTTATTAGGTGTTTTCCCAAATAACTTATTATTTATATATGAATTAATTGAAATTAATATGGTGTCTTTGTATAATTTTCCTTAACATGAGATTATAATTGTGTTGGTATAGTGAATTATCACCCTTCCATGGGTCAAGTCGAGTAGTGGATACCTGGTATGGGTAGCAAAAGAGGTATGATCCTAGGATGTGGGTTATTTATATTGATAGGTTTAGGTTTGTGATAGACCCTTAAGAGGGTCTTTTTAGCATGAGAAATTTCCTTAGAATAATAATGAAGTTCTATCTTGAGTGCCTAGAGAGAGTGACCTTGGTAAGGTGATAACAATTGTCCCTATTGGGCAGTTGGTTATGGGGTGTTGGGATTCGAGTGAGGGGGTTCTCATTATTTGGAAGCTAGTGAGTGAGTTAACTAATTAAGTGGTTATTTTTATGGGTTATGAATAGATTGATATTAATTGATGAGTTACATGAGAACCCTCTAGTGGTTCGGTTAGTATGGTGGCATATTAGGTAGATAACCATGACTGAGATGGGTTATTGTGTTGTTCTTCCCTAGAATATTGAGTTGAGAATCCAATTGTGGGATTAAATTTGGAAATAGGGTTGGGCTTGTGGGTATGAATTTTGGTATATGGTTTTGAGTTGGTTGTTAAGTGGGATATTTGAGCCACAGATTCGTTATGGGACAGTGTGTTGGTTGTTCCTCATTTCCTTAGGGGGAAGTGAGTGGGTTCTTGATGGTGCTAGGTGTATAGGGGATGTGGAATATGTTTAGAGAAGGGTCAGTAGGTGCTTCAGATGTGAGAATGTCACTTATACAATTTCAAATCATGGTTTTAAAATTATTTAGGCATTTCCTTATCCATGTTTGTGATGAAATCAAAATTGGTGCTTTATTATGGATGTGTTGGCATTTTAGGAATATGTAATGTAAAGGGTTTGGATTGTGGTTTTGGATTATAAACTAATGTTGATCCTTAGAATAGGGTGGTTCTAGTTATTATTCCCCAAATTAGTGAAGACCATGTGAATCATGGTGGTCCTAGGATGTGGGATGATGTTCCAATGTTAGAGAAGCATGTTTTGAAATGCCATTCAGATTGTGGATGTAAGTTTTGAGGTGACTTTGATTTTTTGTATGGGTTATTGAGGTATGACCACAATGTGTGTATCTTAGCACATGTAAGTGATGTTTGATGGGAAGTTTCTAACATATTCCTATCATGGGGTGTTTAAAAAAAATATTTTACTAAGTTAAAATGTAGTATAATAATTAACTTAGGTTGTCTCTAGAGAGGAGTGCAAAATAATCAAGTTGTCACTTAAAATAAGAGAAGGAAGTGGTGGTTGTTTTTTTGAAATTGTTTGATTTTGAAAAGACAAGAATGAAACTAAATAAAGGAAAGAAATTAAGATTAAATTTATAAAATAATTGATTGAAAACTCTTATATGAGGTGGTGATCAGGTTAAGGTCGGTTTTCCAATTTTAATTCCACCATAGTCCAACTTATCCAATTATCTTCTACTAAGTCAACCTGGTCTATTTAATATTTTTACAATGTTCATGACTTGCCTCTAGAGGGAATAAACCTTGTGAGAGGGGATGATATCGGCCTCCATTATTTCAGACCTCCTTAATCTTTTTATTTACTGTCCCAACTTTTCCTTTTTCCTGTGTTTAGTTTTCTGTTGTACTTTTTTGGAAAACTAAATAAATATAATGATGATGATTTTTTATTATCACTCCCTTGTTCAAATAGTAATGTTGAGAATAAACCTTACTAAAAAATAATATTAGTATATTATACTTAAATTGGGTGAAAGAGTTGTAGATAATACCCTCAATTGACTTGGCCAATTCCCAATCGGGTCTTGTTTATCCCAAACAATCAAGAACTTTCACTACTCCTCACACACATACCAACGATCACTGAGTACTTCACTAATAAGATCGGATATATTCTATCGTATATACACCAGAGCCTAGTGGAGGGAGAAATTGACCATTTAACAAAGAAATAAACATAACATAAACTAAAATCAAATACACTTTTATATGATAGTAAAAACTATTATAACAAATTAAAATCGATTTCTTAGAAGAGAGAAAATGATCTTAAAACATTAAGTGAAAGAAATCAAGAATTAAAAATGAAAAAACCTATCCATAATCAATCAAACATAACTTTACCCCACCATGGTAAGGTTAATTGTGAATAATGAGGAAGAAGAACTCATTACAAAACTAACAACAATAAAAGAGAGAAAATAAAGAATAGAAAATTTGATCCTCCATAATCTATCCTCCAGAAGTTTACTTCTGTTCTGCCCACCACCAACTAAAACTCATAAAGGTCTCTTATTATAAGATGTTTTTAATGAAGTTTTAAATTTACCCAAAAAATTTCAAAGTAATTGGACATTTTTAAATAAATATATGGCCATATCAATGAACATGACTTTTCCTGGATGCCAAAAAATGTTTCATGCACTCCACTTGGACTCAGTCAAAAGATGAATTAGTGAGTTCCTTAATTTATGAAATTTAATGTGATCCATCCCATTGAAGTACTATGTCTAAAAAAATTATAATAACATAATTTTATGGTTGGTATAATTATATATGGCTAATTTAATATAGTGGAGTCCATTCTACCAGCCCAAATGATTTCTCCACTTGTTTGTTTTATCTAGGCCATTGTGTGTAAAATTAGTTCTAGGTATAGAATAAAGAAAATGAATACCACGTGAAAGTAAAACCTAAAAAAATAATCACTCAAATTGGATCCAAATTGTAAAAGTTATGGTAGAAAAAAGCTCTAGAAAACTGTGATTTTTGCAGAATTAATGAATTCTCACAATTTAGCCCATAATTCACCAAAAACACTAAAATGATGAAAATATACACAAATATACTAATTATGATGGATTAAATCTTTGAAACACATATGAAAAATAATTAAAATATTAACTCTATCAATTCCCCCACACTTAGCACTTGAAATCTTGGACAAGTAAACATCAAAAGCAAACCAAAGAAAATTTAAAACACATATCCATGAGATCCACCGATTTGACAACAAGAATCAAAATATATCATTACACCTAAAAAAATATTATTTCATGTTATTAATTTCAGATAATTTAATATATTTCCTCTTCATTTATCCTCCCATTAACCCAAAACACTTTCCTAACATTCATTTTTTCTCATAACATAAATGTCAGTTTTCAACAATGTCTTTCTCATCCAAAATCATACAAGGGTCACCATAGTCTTGATAAATTTCTACATCTACACTAAATGTGAGTCAAGGACATTTTTTTATCATGAGGGGTTTTTAGGGTTTTTCTGTGGCTTTCATTTGGTTGGATTTAGATGTGAAAATTTTTTGAGGCTGAATGGGGAGGGCTTGGCTCTTTTTGGAGCAAAATTGCATTATTATAATTTTCACTCAAGTATGGTCTCCTCATAACTCACCTTAGTATAGAATCTACCCCATCATCATTAAAACTCAAGGAATTTTCACCCATTTCACAATCAAACATTTAAATCCTATCAAACATAATTTTTCTTAAAAGCTCCAAAAAAGGCACAACTTTCTTCCTCTATTATAAGCTCTAGAAAGTATAACTTCTCTTATCATTAAAGCTCTATAAAAGGAATAGCTTTCAATAGAATGGTTTTTTTCAGAAAAAAACATCATACATTCGATTTTCCACAAAAAAAATTCACCAAATGAGGTCACAAAACAAAATACATCTTCCCCCCACACTTAAGTTCAACTAGATAATGCAATTTCACTTCAAGAGTAGGTTGGATTGGGAAAATTGGATTGTAATATAGAAAACCTATTAGAATGTTCATGGATTCTAATGGTTACATTGATTAAATGTACAAGGTAGGTTAGAATGAAATGGATTATTTTGAAAAGGGGGCTTTAAAAGAAAATAAATTCCTCAATCATTTAAAACACAAGTAACCCAAAACCTTAAGTTTTTATAGAAATAAATCAAATTATGGTTAAATCAATCATGATTTGGTTATATTAGGAAGTGAGGTGAATGTAAAAAATGTGAAAAAATGTTTTAGAAGCCTCATATGAAAGTTATTTCAAAGATATAGATAGTGATATGTGTCATGAGATTTAAAAATCAGATTACTTTTCATGAAATTCCTAATGATTTGAACTTGAAACAAAGTCATTTTTAGCATTCACTTAAGCTAAATTTCATGGAATAAATTGTTTCACTCATGTAAATGGGTTTAAAACATTTAAAATATAATAATTTATACTCAAAATTTTACAAAATACACAAAAATTGAAAAATAAACCCTTAAAATTTGAAAAAAACACACTTTTTTTTGAAAATAGGAAAACAAGCAACGAATAAAAATGATAAATTACAAAGGTTACCTACCCCAAACTTAAATGATGAAATTTCATCAATGCATTAAAATTTATTTAATTGGTAATAAGTTTTGAAAAATGAATCATAGAAAGAAATAAAGTGTAAAGGATAGGTATGACCTAGTGTATTTTATAAATAAATAGGTTAGAGGAGTGTGATCTCCTCCACTGGATCTAATTGAATGGTCCCATGGAATTTCTATAGACAATTTCCAATAACATTGAATGAATCCAACGATCCATCCTTTAAAATCTTCAAAACACCAAAAGGATACACATGAGTAACTATAAATGGACCTTTCCACCTGGAACAAAGTTTACCTTGCATCAACTTGAGTCTTGAGTTGAATCACAACACTGTGTCTCTAGTATGTAAGTATTTTGGTTGGTTCAACTTGTCATGAGACACTCTTGTTATTTCTTTTAAAATCCTAGAATTTTTAAAAGATTCCTTTCTAATTTATCTTATCTCCTCCAACTACAATCTTCTCTCTTTTCCAGAACTTTCTAGATCCAAATTAATCTTTCTCACAACCTAATATGCCTTATGCTCCAATTCCACTGGCAGATGGAAAATTTTCCCATAAATCAACCTATATGGACTCATTCTAATTGGGGGTTTGTAAGCTATCCTATAAGACCATAATGTGTCTTCCAAGATTTGCCTCTTATCTTTCCTGTTTGGATTCACAGTCTTTTCCAAAATTCCTTTGATTTAACTATTATACACTTCAGCTTTCCCATTGGTCTGTGGATGATATGGAGTTGATATTTTATGATGCACCCCATACTTCTTAAGTAAAGCCTCCATTATCCTATTAAAAAAGTGAGTAACTTGATCACTGATGATGAATCTGGGTACTCCAAACCTAAAAAATATGTTAGACCTGACAAAATCACAAACAAATTTTGCATCATCAGTTTTGGTGGCTTTTTCTTCCACCCATTTGGAAACATAATCAACTACAACCAAGATATAAGAATTAACAAATTAAATTGGTAAAGGTCTCATAAAATCTATCCCAAAACATAAAAAATTTAACCAAAATTCAGTGGATTTTGGGGAATTTCATGTCTCCTTGAAATATTTCTAGAAAACTGACATTTTTCAAACCTTTTTCAATATTAATGAGCTACTTTAAAAAGGGTGTTCCAATAAAGTCGAGATTATAAAACCTTCCTTGCTTTCCTTTGAGGTCCAAAGTGGCCTCTAAAAGCTAAAGTGTGACAAAACGTAAATACAAAATCAATTTAACTATTTGGAAAACATCTTTTTATCACTTGGTCATTTTAAATCTTCCAAATAAATGGATCATCCCATATGTAATATCTAGATTCAGATTTAATATTTTGAATTTTGTGGGAATTTAAATGAAATGGGACTTAATATTTTACTATATAATTTAACATATCAGCATACCAAGTCACTTCACCATCAATCAGGTACAATTTATCCCTTATAAGGTGGTTATTCAGTGGTTTTGTGTCGGGAATTTCAGCATCAATGATGTTGGGTAGTCTGCTTAAGTGATCAATAACGTGGTTCTCAGATCCCTTATTGTCTTTGATTTCTATTTTGAACTACTATAGTAATAACACCCATATTACTAACCTCATTTTAGATTATGCCTTCTTCATAAAGTACCTAAGAGCTGCATGATCAGAAAACACCATGACTTTAGTTCCAAGTAGATATGATCTAAATCTTTATAAAGCAAAGACAAGTGCTAAAAACTATTTTTCTGTTGTTGTGTAATTTAATTGGGATGCATCTAAGGTTCTTGAGGTATAGGAAATGACTTGTGGACAACCCTCAATTTACTGAGAAAAGAATGCTCTAACCGCTTGGTTTGAAGCATCACAAAGTAGCTCATATGGTTCTTCCCAATTTGGTAGCTGCATCACTGGTGGTGTAATAAATATCCACTTCAACTCATCAAATGATTACCTACATGCACTATTTAAAACAAAATTAGCATAAATAAAAAGTAATCTAGATAGAGGGAGATAAATATTACTGAAATTTTTGATAAACCTCTAGTAGAATCCTACATGTCCTAAAAATGATCTAAAATGATTCACACAAGTTGGGTAAGGAAAATAATTTATCACTTTAATTTTTGATTTATCAACTTCTATGTACTTTTTTGAAATGACATTCCCAAGGAAAATTCCTCTCTCAACCATGAAATGACACTTTTCAAAATTCAAAACAAGATTCTTTTCAATTCATGTTTTCAAAACTTTTTCCATATTTTTCAAACAATGGTCAAAAGAATTTCCAAAAACTCTAAAATCATCCAAGAAAAACTCAAAACAATCTTCAATATGACCAGAGAAAATACTTACCATACACCTATGAAATGTACCCAAAGCATTAAACAAACCAAATGGAATCATTTTGTATGAAAAATTGCTAAAGGGACAAGTAAAAGTAGTCTTCTCCTGATCCTTGGGAGAAATTGGTACCTGAAAATAACCTAAAAATCCATCAAAAAAGAAATAATTAGTTCTCCCTACCAATATTTCTAACATTTTGTTAATTAAGGGGATCGGAAAATGATATTTTCTAGTGACCTGATTCAACTTCCTAAAATCTATGCACACTCTCTAGCTATTCTGAATTCTTATAGGGATTAATTCATTCTTCTCATTCATCACAATGGTTAGGCCAGTTTTTTGGAACTACATGGATTGGGATAACCCATTGTGAATCTCAGATGGGATAGATGATCCCAGCTTCCAATACCTTCTCAATCTCTTTATTCACAACCTCCATCAGGTCAGGGTTCATCCTCCTTTGGGGTTTTCTAATAGGTTTGGAATCTACCTCAAGATGAATTCTATGTGACCATATTTTTGGGTTTAATCCTAGGATATCACCAAAGCTACACCCTATTTCATGTAAATTCTCTCTCAAAATCTCAATCAAAAAATTTCTTGGGTTTTAGAAAAATTATTAGCAATTATCACTGATAATTTCTATCCCTCCATAAGTTAAGCATATTTTAAATCCGTGGGGATTGGTTTTAATTCCAAACTGGGGGACTGGTTAAGGGATGAAATTAAGTTGAGGCTCCACACATGAAAAGGGTGGACATCCTGCACATAACAAATAATATTATCATCTTCATCATTTAACAAATCATAAAAGAAATTATATTTTACCTCTTCCTCTCACATGAAATTAGAATCTCCAGAAGTCTGGGAATCCTTATGTTCAATGATAGTTTCAATGGAAAAATTCTATCCTAAGAATAATTTCATGGCACATACCTGATTCTTCAATGGGTTCAGTACCAACTTCATATGAGAGTGCAAAGAGGGAGTGATCATCTGATGGGTGCCTCATGGATTCAAAAATATTTAAGTGGACAGTGCTATTTACAAACTCTATGGTGAGGGTCCCTTTGTGTACATTGATGATGGTTTTGGCTGTTTTCAAGAAAGTTCTCCCCAAAATAATTGGTGAGTGTGATAGGCTCCTATCATCTTCCATATTCATCACATATAAAGCATATGTGAATAAAATATCTTTGACTTTCACCAATACATCCTCTATAACTCCTAATGGGAAAATTTTAGATCTTTTTTGAAAGCTGGACCACCACTCTTGAGGGCTTCAAGTCTCCCATCTGCAAAGAAGTGTATACTGAGTGAGGCAATACATTAATGAAAGCACCTAGATTGTAACAACTCTAGATTTTATTGAATAGATTCTTTTTAATTTATTTTATGACTTGTGTTGTATGATACACCAAGATTATATTGCACTATACACACCACCATATTGACGAAACATAGAGAAAGATGGCTCAAGGGTAACCGGGTGAAAACCGTACGCCTGATGAAGAATTTTATCCCTCAAATCCTACCCTGGGGATGTGCGCAGATCATGCTGGTGGTGAGAGACCCTATGTTGAGCTGATCACTCACATGGAGATGTTCTCAATTACAAAAAAAGGGTGAGGCTATCAAGGTGGTCTCCTCGAATGAGCCTACTGGGATTAGGAGGAATTTTTTGGCAGTGGTGAGAAATGCGGCAGACCATCCTTCTCATAATTTGAAGAAACCCCGCCTGGGAGAGTGATAAGGAAGAGGAGGATTTCCCATGTGTAATCCAATCAAGAAGCGGTTGAGGAATGGGTAAATCTCTTTCGGTATTCGATTATTTCAAGAGTCATCATTCTGAAGGGTGAGCGTCTATGGAAATTTCAGGATCTGACTAAGAGGGTTGCAGAGGTTTGGGGATTTGATGATTGGAGAATGATTGCGATGAGAAGGGGATAATATCATGTGGTCTTCCCCACAGATGAGGGTAAGAGGAAAGCATGGAGCAAGGGAAGTGTATCCTTGAGACATGGTTTTCTTAATGTGAAAGAATGGGATCATAATTTTGATCCCATGAATGTTTGGAACACTCACACTCAATTATGGATCCGAATATACAAGTTAAATTGGCTGTATTGCCACCCAAGGATCCTATAAGACATTGATTTTTTTTTGTAGGAAACCCCATTCGTATGGACTGACAGACAGACAATCTGAGGCTTGGGAACTATGCAAGAATCTTAGTGGAAGTCGACATGTCGAGTACGCTTGTTGAGGAGGTGGTTCTTACAACAAGGGATGAAATAATGAAGCTTGATATTTTATATGAGAGGAAACCAAAGTTCTTCTTGAGATGCTTATTTTTCAGGCATATGACTACGGAGTGTAAACGGGACAAAGAATGCAATGTTTCTAAGATGAAGGTCCATGATGAGAGTATGTGTAGAAGAATGAAGGGGAAGGAGAAAAGCTCTCTGGAGCCCCTTGATAACAAGGGATATGGTCAAGGAATTGGTCCTAGGAAGTATAAAACTCTGAATACAGGGGGCTCTTTATCTGCAGCCAATGTGAATGATCTGCCTCACAATGGGGAACAGATTGGGTCTGCATTAGATGTGGAGGGCAGGGATGAGGAGAATCAGGTGTCACCTCCTTCCTGTAGTGTTCCTGTGGTGGTTAAGCCGGTTGTCCCACCCCAATGTGTCATTGAAGATATGGTTACACCTAACCGGACGGGGGATGATAATGATGACACATGGTGTGGATCACCTATTTTAGCAGAATCTAAAGGAAGTGGTAGAGGTTTGGATCGCCATCCATCTTCTGACCTAGGAGGGAACTTCATTCAAATTTCCCCCTCCAAGGCTGCCCAAAGGAGACTTGCAGTGTGCAGTAACCCCCTATAAAATCTAATAATACCTTCCTGCCCTTGAGTGGAAGGCTATGGGATGATGAGGTGAAAGTGGCTCAATTCAATAAGTCTATTACGCCCATTACAGGGGGTGACATTGCTGCCTCCAGTGGTGGGTCGAATGGAAGGCTGGTTGATGATATTGGTGATAGGCATACTGAAGCAGACACAACCTTCCCAAGGGAGATTGATATTGTACATAGTGGTTGTGTCAGTGATGGACTGATTGGGCTGGTGAGTGATGGAAGTAAGGACAAGTTGGTGAAGGGGAAATAAGCTACAGAGCGTGTTTTAGTCAGCCCAGATGGGGCTGCTGCTGTTCCCAATGATAGATTGGAGCCAAATGCTGCTACTGACACACAAATTCCATACACTGGTCAAGAGAAAGGAGACAGTGGGGCACACCAGGTGACCAAGGAACCTCATAGCATCATTTCCCCTGGACATGTGAAGCCAGGGTAGGGTGATCAGGGGAAGAAAGGGAAAACATGTCTCGATGGAGAGGAAAGGTGGGCCTATGACAAGAGGCATGGCCAATAAAAAATGAATATATTTTATTGGAATTTTCAAGGGCTAGTAAATTCCTGCATTTTCAGGGCCCTTTGACATTATCTTATGGACTACAAGCTGATGTTTGTTAGTATTGTTGAGCCAAAAGTCCTCTTTGAAAACTGTAAAGGATTCAAATGGGGATCCCTAGGATACAGCTTTGACTCCAATAATCAACATGAATATCCTATTGAACACTTATGGGTGTTAATTCATGATGACATTAAGATCAATTCCTGTGATAGTATGCCTCAAAGTGTCATGGTTAATTGTAACTTTGCTGGGCAGGGCATCTCAATATCTTTTGTTTATGCCTCCAACTCTTATATCAGGACGAGGGAGTTATGGGAGGAACTAAAAGGTACCTCTAGGAGGATGGATCAAAAATGGATGCTTATTGGTGACTTCAACATAGTGCCGAATCCTAAGGAGAAAACTTGAACAAATTTCAATAGGGCTGATACTGCTGAATTTTTTAGGTGCATTGATTATTGCAACCTGGACCAGGTTCCCATAGCTGGTTCAGATTTCACATGGGGAAAATACATGTGGGAGGGGAAACAGACTATTAAGATTTATAGATGCTTTATCCATATTGATGACCATGCTACTGCTCATGGAGTTTTTGGATTCACGATTCCTATGAACCACTCTGACCACAACCCACTGATCATTGATGTCAATACCCAGCTTACAAGTTTAGCCCTTATTCCCTTCAGTTTCAATAATGGATGGCTTGTGACTCCAGGATGCATGGAGATTGTCTTGGAGGCATGGAATTCTGAAGTCAATGGGAGTCCTCTCCAGAGACTTGCTATGAAACTCAAACACCTTAAGGGGCTGCTAAGGGAATGGAGTAAAAAAATCTTTTTCAAAAATTGATGAGGATATCAGGAAGTCAGAGGAGGAGCTGGCCAAGATTCAGATCTGTCATGAGTAACACCCTACCCTATCCAGAGAGGAAGTAGTAGCCCATAAGAGGCTTGATTATCTTTTAATGGTGAAGTAAATATTGGTTAGAAATCAACTGAATATGAAATGGCTAAAGGATGGGGACAAGAACTCCAAGCTCTTCAATAGATTGCATAAGGAAAAGAGGGCACGTGCAGGGAATAGGGTGATCAGCATTGATGGGCACCTATATAGCGAAGAAAGTGATATTTATCTGGCTGTTGTTGAACACTTTAAGGGAATATACTCTGATAATGGGCAGTCCAGCGGACACTTCATGGTCGATAACATCATCCCTTGTATTGATGATCACTCGAATCAACTTCTAATTGCTCCCCCATGTAAAGAAGAGATCAGATATGCTCTCCTATCTCTCAATCTTGAGAGTGCCCCAGGTCCTGATGGATTCACTAAAAAAATTTTCATGTTCTATTGGGAAATTTTGCAGAATGATATTGTGCAGGGCATTAAGGATTTATTTTTTGCACTCATATATGCCCCATGGTATGAATTCCTATTTCATTTCTCTCATCCCCAAGAAAGAGAATGATATTGACATCAAGGATTTCAAGCCAGTTGCACTTGGGAACACAATACCCAAACTTATTAGCAAAGTTTTGGTGAGCAAGGTGAGTGGGTTGGTTAATGAAATAATTACTGCTAATCAATTTGGATTTTTCCCTGGGAGGAGGATCCAAAAGTTCCTCTTTATGGCCTCTGAGATTGTCAATATTATGAGAATAAAGACAAAGTATGGGAATTTTGCCCTCAAAATTGATATTTCCAAGGATTTTGACACTCTTAAATGGAGATTCCTTCTTGATTCCCTTAGAAGGTATGGCTTCACGAGGGGTTTCATGAATCTAATTCGTAACATACTTGGTTCTTCTAGGTTGTCAATTCTTGTTAACGGTGCCCCAAGGGGTTTTTTCCCTTACACCAAGGGGAAAGTCAAGGTGACCCACTTTCTGGTATTATTTTTTCCATTGTAGAGGATTACCTTAGTAGGTGTATCAATTACCTTGCTCAAATGGGACTCTATAAGAATATTAGGGCTGGTGTGGGTGAACACGCCCCGTATCATCTATTGTATGTAGATGAAATATTGCTTCTTAGTCAAGCTTCAAGGAAAAATATTTCCTATATTAAATCTCTTTTTAGTCATTATGAGGAGGTCGCTGGCTAGGCCATCCATTGGGACAAGTCTTACATTGTTTTTGGGAATGAAATTTCTGTTGGGAAAAGGAACAGAATTGTCAAGAATCTTGGGGTGAGGAGGTGATCCCTGCCTTTTCAGTACCTTGGGGTCCCACTATTTTTGGGAAAAGTGAAAATACAGTACTTAAAAAGAATTTATCCTGGTATTTTACATCAGATGGCCAGCTGGAAAGGGAAATCTATGTCCCTAGCAGGGAGGGTCTTCCTTGTGAACTTAGTGATCACATCAAAGTTTGTCTATTCCTTATCTCTCTATAGATGGCCGAGAGGACTTCTCAAGGAGCTTCAGAGAATGGTACAAAATTTCATATGGACAAGGTCACCACATGAGAGGAAGTTGATTAAAATTTCATGGAAGGATTGCATCAATCCTGTGGAGATGAGGGGCCTTAGACTCAGGGATCTTCATAACTTTAATGGTGGCTTGATTGAGAAATTCACTTGGATCCTTCTTTCTCAGGAGGCTGATGATGAATTTATTTCTAACAGAATTACAAGGAGGATTTTAAATGGGTTCAAGTATTATCTTTCCTTATTGGTTTGGGACTCTCTCAAGAAGGCATATGTGATAATTATGTAGGATACCAAATGGATGGTTTGTAGGGACTCCACACTGAATTGTTGGAACAAAAACTGGATCACACAACCCCTTTGTGATCTAAATATGACACATGAAGCATCCCCTTGTTCTATTTCGGGTTTACTCTCACAGATTCATTCTCCTGATTTTAGTGTTCATGTGCAGGTGGAGATTGAAATCAATAATTATGTCTTTGTGGAGCATGAAATTTTGATCTGGACCCATAGCAGAACTAGGAAATTCAATTGCAAGGATTTCTATAGGAACCTATGTGGGGGTCAAGCTTCTCCACCTGCTTGGCTAATAAAATTCATTGCTCGATTTATTAGACCCTCCTGATTCTCTTTAATATGGAGAATCTAGAAAAATTGACTTCCCACAACTGATGTTATTAAGAGATATGGTATTCAGATGGATTCCATGTGCTCCATATGCAAAAATAATTAGTATTTTATTCATCAAGTTTTCATGGGCTTTTGTCATGCCAAGAAATTGTGGGCATACACTGGGTCTTTGTTCGGAGTTGTATTTGAAACTGGCGGGTCAATTTTGCAGTTTCTATCCGGACTATTTCACAACATCTTCAGTGAAAAGATATATAACCGGCTATTAGCTTCTATTTCTACTGATATTGTATCCATTTGGGAGGCCCGGAATGCAGCAGTGTTCACTGGTGCACACTCCACAATTTAGCAGGGAATGGTGGCAATACATAGAGATGTTTATGCTACTTCCCTTATGCAGAATGGCGCCATGTCTAACATAGTTTCTGACCTCCAAATTCTAAGAGTGCTTGGTGCTTCGGGTTGGTCACGCAAGCCTCGGATGTTGAAGTATATTCTATGGATCCCACCCATTGTGCCTTGCCTCAAGGTAAATGTTGATGTGGCCGGGTTGGGTGCACCAGGTCCGTCAGGTTGTGGGAGAGTGTTTCACACTTATCGTGGGTTCGTAAAGGGATGTTTACACCACACCATTGGAATTAGCACTGCCTTTGAAGCTGAACTATGGGAAATGATCTATGCCATCAGGTACACTGTCTAGTTATTTGTAAATCTATATGGATTTAATCTGACTCTCAGACCGCGGTTCATTCCTTGAGCACCAAGACACGCCAGGCCCCCTAGTGCTTGCTGCCTCAGTGGGTTGGCTGTCTTAGCGATATTTCTCATATGCAAGTATATGTTTCATATGTCTACCGGGAGGATAATTAGGTGACAGATGCACTGGAAAACTTGGCACTCACTGATCCTGGAGAGATGTGGTCTTTCATGGCCCCTGACTACTCTACCCCACTAGTGGAGGCAGATAGATGTGGTGTGATGCACACTCGTTTATGTAATAACCCCTTGTATGCTTGACTCATTTTTCTTTTTATTTAATTTTATTTATACCAGATTCCACCTTTTCCCAGTCTTTCTGGTATACTCACCACCATATTATCTTGCAGTATACGCAACACTATTCTTGTCTTGTGTTACACACAATTTCAAGTTATTTTGATAGAATTAATTTCACACAACACTGATTATATTTTTTTTTTCAATTTATAAAATAAATATGTTTGGATTATGTTATACACAACACTAAAGGAAGATTGAACTAAATTTAATAATGACTTGGCTTTCATTACATGAAATAAAGACCTTCTTCGATAGCTTGTGTTGTACGCAATACCGAGTTTCACTAAACAACAATATATCATTAAAATATTGTCATTTAATGGGATATAAACTAGACATTTTGAATATTATTAACCCAATTTTTAATTTTATATAACATAAAAATTCATTTTATATATTTTCTAGAACATGATATAAGAACAAAATCAATTTTTCGGATAAAAGAAGTACCTTTCAAAAAAAATACTGCTTTGCCACCTTTTGATGGAAAACCCATTTTAAATCTAGTTTTTCACACTTTTTATTTTCAATTTGACAAAATAAACTCATTATTTTAGGGGAAAATGTAAAAAATTACTTTGGTTGAATTTTTGGTATTTTTCTGATAAGTTTCATTCTTTGATGAATAGTGTATATAACGATTTTTTAAAGTCATTAAATAGTAAAATTATGTTTTGGATTAGTTTTAAATTTTAATTAGATATTTTTTATCCAATTGTGGTTTTTTAAAATTATTTTATACATGAATTTATTGTAAAAACATTTTCCATTTAAAAAGAGGCATTTTTCGAAAAAACTATTTTTCGTGACATTTTAACTATTTTATTTTAAATTTAATTATACAACTTTTATGTATTGAATTTTGAGAAATGGATGTAAAATTTGGATTCAGGATGTCCAAATTTGGTATATAGGTTCCTTTTAGTTTTGAACAATATGAATAGTAACTGTGGTAAATTTTATTACCCGGTAAAAGGTAAATTAGGTAATTTATGTTAAAAATAAAATTATAATAACTATAAAATGACCAAAAAAATGAAAAAAATTCATTTTATGAATGTAATTGGACCCTTAACACTAAATTATTGAAATTATGTCATTTAATGGACTCTTGTACATAAACATGACATAAATAATATTTAAATAAATGAAAGACACAAAATGTCATTTTCTTTGTCTTTAATATCTATCATGTATCAACATATGAAAAAATGGGTGGTATCAATAAATATAAATTGTAATTTTTAACTCAATAAACATATTCCCCTGATATAAATTTATTTTTTACATTATGGGGCTGTTTGGGAGATATTATGGTATTTATAATATTTTATTTAATGAAAATTTAAAGATGTCACATTCATGTTATAAATAATATATCATTTTTAAAATTAGGTTATATAGAAGCTAAATATAACTATAAATAATTATTTTAAATATAAAATTTTTATATTTATCATGGAAATATATTTCTAATTTTTATGAAATAAAAAATTACCTTAATGTTTTAGGTATGGATGATGCAGAAATTAATTAATTGATGAAAAATCAATAAACTGGTTTTTATTAAAATGATAATAACCATTAAAGGGACAAAAACCTTTACCAAATTTTATTGGTAGATTATATATCAAACATAATAATCTAAATGTCGATTTATGGATCATTTGTATCCATATGGAATATATTAGAACAATAATATTATTTTATTTAAAGTAATGTTAAAATTGTCACATTCATACTTTAATAAGTATAAAATTTTTAATGTTGGATTTTCAAGCATATAAATTCTAATAGATATATTATTTTGAAATATAGTAAATTTATATTCATAATATAATTTTACTTTTAATTTTTATTCCTCAAATAAGTATATTAAAGTATTACAAAATATCGATGTAGTAATTATTTTACTAAGGGAAATATCAAATCAATGTTATTAAAAATATTAAAATAAATATAATTTGTGATAATTAATTTTTCCAATGAATTTTATATATTCCCTTGAACCCATAGAGATATGATAAAATATTTGGTTTCGAGGATGAAATCTTATCTTGATATGTTTAAAAATCCATGAAATGGAGAGTGTCAAAATTGACACAATTGGTATTTTTTTAAAAATAATGATTCATTAAATTATTTAAAAATCATAAAACATTTTAAAAAATATAGAATAATTATTATATTCTAAAATATTAATTTATGATCTAATTTAAATCAACTAATTAAATATTTCACCCTTTTAATATTGAAATATTTGTTACCCTTGTAAAAAATTAAATATAATAACTAAGTGTTAATTAAAATGATAATGCTGAAATTGAAATAAACACTTGTACAAAATTTATTGGTTGATGAGATTAAAACCATATATAATCTCATATTCAAAATTGGTACATTTTGGATGTTTTTTGGTGGGGTTTTATTTTATTATAAATTAATATTTTTTAGGTTTCCAAAAGTACCCATCACCTCAATTATAAAAGGGTACTTCCTCCCTCAAATCTTAACTTCATTTTGATCCTTCAAGATTGACCATAACCTAACCATTTCCCCTATAAACTTCCCTATAAACATTATATATGTCCTGGTATTCTTCAAATACCATCTCTAGTGCTCTAAGAGGATATTTAGAGGAGGCACATCGAAGAAGAGGTAATATAATTTACTGATTCTTTCAAACTTCTTTCTTCTTCTACTTCCACATCATGAGTTGTTTCATTATAAAGTAATAAATTCAGTAGTAATTATATATTGATATGTTATTATGATTATAAAATTACCAAAGTCCACCTTCTACCCATCCTATGAAAAATGAAATAACCATGCGCGTGTAAGTACATCTTACCATCTCTACGCCTTGGTATAATCCATTTTTTACCACCACCTTACATGGATGGGTATAATTATGTAATTACTATATATATATTATTAATATAAAATTATATTGATTATGAGATACTATACACCACCCACTTCAATACCATTCAAAAATCATGGGAACGATATCGTCGGTCGTGCGTACGTACGACTTACCGTCTCCACAATGTGATGTGATTCGTTTTACATAATCTTTATTAAAGTATGATTATATAAATGAATTGAATGAATAAATATGATATATATTATACTAATAACATACTGTAAATTACATAACTATAACATAAAAAGGGTAATAAGAACTTATCCGACAAAACAAGCATAAGAACATAAAGCAGTTAATACCCGAATAACGAGTAACAATGAAATGTTATATGAAACAGATGAAAATATGAACATAAATGTTATCATAAAAATTATTATGATTATGGAATAAATTAGTAACATTATTTAAATAATTATACAGGAGATTAAGATACATAAAAATCATATCAAACCCAAGGTAAGGGATAATTTTTCAAATCTCATTTTTATCCTAGATTTTTTATATGTAAGTATTTACTAGAGATATATTTATCATCAATGTCCATGTTTTATAAAAATGTTTTCATAAAATATTTACTATTCTTTTATGTATGTTTAAATTCATTTTTTCCCATTTTGAATTTTACTACATGGTATGGAAGGAATATTTTTTTTTACCATATGAGGTACTTTTTGAATTCTCTGGTAAAAGTACGAGGAGAATGTGCTTTTAACTTATACGGCATGAAATGTTTTTTTACATATTCATAACACCTCATTTCCATGAAGCTTACTCTACATAGTTTTAAGTTTATTTTCAACTAAATTATTTTCTTTTAAAATTGTACATCATTTTGAGAAAAGAAAACTTTTTTGAAGAAGAAAGGATATTTTCCACAGAAATTAAGTTCAAGTGTTTTATCAAATTTATTTTCCATCAAAGATGACACTATTTCAATAGAGTTATATTTATATCCCTATTATGAATATGATTTGATTTTTTTTAATTATGGAATGATATTTTATATGGATTATGTTATGATAGAATGATGTTTAAGAAACCCATTTTATTTCATTGGTTATGATATGATGAATGATTTATGTTTTTGTGGAAAATGTAAGAATGATTTCACTATGAGATGGGTGGGCTCTATATCCCCCTCAAATATATTGGGTAAAGATTTATATCACATGATATAGAAATGACAGGAATGAAAAGTAAATCTGGTTCAGTAATACAGGGATGGAACTACAAGTAAATCCAGTTCAGTAATACATGGCTGGAATGACAAGTAAACACGGTTTATTAATGGAATTTTTCCACTATGATGGTATTGGAAGAAATTAATTAGATACTATAGAAATAATATTATGTGAATATTTGTTTTCACAATTTCATGTTTTATTACAATGCTATTCTATCATGGTTATTGTTCCTTTAGGATCTATTCCTTACGTACTGCCAAGATTTATTTTATGACTCAATATTTTGATGTTTGAACTTTATGTTCATGTTTTTTACGTTCAAAAGTTTATGGTTTGATTTATGTTCTCCATGTTTACCCCTAATGATAATTTTAGATCACCCTTTTTATGTTTTATTTTCCCTATGATATAAAGAAAGGTTTTAGATAGTAAAACAAAAGGGTAAGATCTTTATGGGAGATGTTGGAGATATTTCACCAAGTTAGAAGATTATGTTCTGAGTTTCCAATGACTAAAATAATATGGAATTTGGGAATATATTTGTTTAATGTATTATGTATTTCATAAAATAAATTTAATGTCCATTTATGTCAATCCTGGGTTTTTATAGTTGGTATCAGAGTGAAGGTTTATTTAATCATTGGAAAATAGGGTGTGAAAACTTTAGTGATATCCCTAGAGGTATTTCTAAGGTATGTATAGGGATGTACCTAAGGTTAAGTATAACTGTAGGTTACAGTCCTATAATTATGGTAATTATATTGAATAAATTATGATTAAACCTACGATGTTATAGATTTAAAGTACTCCCCCTTGATTATGCTGTTTTCCTAGTATGATTTTTGCCTCTCACACTATTCTGTTTGGGTTTTATACAACTACTGTAACTTGAAGAAACCATGTTAATGATCAATGAATTGGGTAATTCAATGATTGTATTCATGATCAAACAAATATTATGGGAGATGGAACACAAAATATTATTGATATACTTACACAAGCTATGAATAATTTTGTACATCCAAATAAGCAGAGAAGGGAACAATATTTTGTTGAGTATTTCATGAGGCAACATCCACATTCTTTTAGTGGGCCTTCTGAACCACATGTTTCTAAACAATAGATCAGTACCGTTGAAAAAATATTTTCCATCCTTTTCTATTTGGAACACGAAAAAGTCATTTTGGCTATTTATCATTTAGAAGGTGAAGCAAACTAGTGGTGGAATCGAATTAAGAATAAAATATAGCAAGATGAAATTGAGTCCATGGAATGAGATGAGTTAAAGAAATTATTTTTCAACAAGTTATTACCTTACATTCTTAGAACAAAGATAGAAAAGGAGTTCCTTGATCTTAAGCAAAAGGATGATGAATCCGTTGGTACATACGGGGAAAATTTTACAAGACTTTCAAGGTATGCTTCTGGATTTATCATCTAACCTGAAAGTAAAGTTGATCGATTCTTTAGTGGCTTAAAACCACGTTTTCAAATGAAATTAACTATAAGAGACTTCAGTAGTTATGAAGAGATTGTGCGTCATTCTATCAAGGTAGAAATGGAAGTTGGTGTTACATATCAATATCATGGTTTTGACAAGAAAAAAAATATGGAGTTCAAAGGAAAATACCAAAAAAATGGTGAAAAGAAGATGAATGTTTCCTTATGCTCAAAGTGTGGAAAGAAGCATGGTGGAGATTTTATTAAAGGGACTAAAAATGTTTCAAGTGTGGAAAAGAAGTTCATCAAGTGGTTGTGTTCTGAAGTAATGGGAACAAGGTTGCTAATTATGTGAATAGAGAAAAGACTACAGAGAACACACCACCAACACTTCAATTCTAAACGTTCAAGGAAATGGGGCATTATTCTAACCAATGCCCTAATCCAAGGTTTAATGATGATCAACATTAGAAACCTCTTAAGGAAAAAAGAAAAAGGGAAGTCACATGCAATCACTATTGGTGATGTTGAGTATGATAATGAAGTGGTGGAATTATTAAGTGTTTATGTATTGGGATTCCAAAAATAGTGTTGTAGAATCTCATCTATAGTATTATAGCATATTGGAATATCTATGTATTGGTCCATTGTGGTTTTTCAAAAGTATATGGGAACAGTAACCATGAAATATGATTGAAATATTTTTGGATAGCACATGATATGTGCATAATCAAGGGATAAGGAGATAATGAGATGTTTGATAGTATTAATGACCTCATGAATGATTTAAGGACAAAGTGATATCATGGTTTGAGTGTGTATAATTTTTGGTATTTTTGGTGCATGGAACGAGTTAATTTTGATAGAATTCATGTTTTCACTAAGGTTTTATGGTAATTTATGTCATTACCATTTTTTAAAAGAATACATGTATAAGGTATTCACATGTTTGGAATGTGACAACCAAGAACTACCTTATGAGATTTGAGAGACAAATGTTAAGTCGATTTAGTTCAACTATTTATAAAGTTTTATATTTTTAGTTTTTGTAAGGATTTTAATGTTATCCATTGATGGATAGTATAAGTTATATTCAGGTTTAAGTTTGTTAGATTAATATATTATCTCACTATAGGTTGAATCTTTCATATTTGATAGCCTATTATAACCTTTTTGTTGAGACAAATGGAAGGAAATATAATTCTATCGCATGATATACTAACATTTCAAGAATAAAAAATTCAAATTTATTTCTTTAAATAAGATATGATGTAAAAATTATTTAGGGAATGACCAATGGTGAGATTGTACTAAAATCAAGTAAGTATTTCTTCTCATGAAAAAATTCATCAAATTTAGGAAAATGATCTTGAAACCAAAAATGTTATCCTAGTACCTTTTTATCTAATGAATAATATGGTCCCTAAAATCATCGTATATTTATGGATTTATGGTAGTTAAATTTCTCTAAACCTTATTCTCTAGCACTATCCATTAGAACTTGATGATTAGATTTCTCTTCTATATCCATGTTTTCAATTTCCACCTATGTTCTCTTATGGGGAACCCAGTGATGAGTTACTTTGGATAATCATTATGTTTCCAACATTCCTTTTTAAAATGAACTTTTAGTATTACTTTTTATAATGTGGGTTTCCATGAAGGAAACATTCAAGTAGTAAACCATTTATAACCCCGACCAATTTTGAGGGTGAAATTCATTTTAAGGGGTGTAAAATGTAACACCCCTAGATTTTATGAGATTGACTCCTTTTAATTAATTTTATATATTATGTTGTACAATACACCGATATTATCTTGTGCTATACACAACACTGTATTAGCTTGCAGTATACACAACACTATTCTTGGCTTGTGTTACACACAATTTCAAGTTCTTTTGATAGAATTAATTTCACGCAACAATAAGTATATATTTTGTTCAATTTATACAAGAACTATGATTGGATTATGTTATACGCAACCCAAAAGGAGGCTTGCACTAAACTTAACACTGACTTGACTTGAATTACATGTAAGAGAGACCTTCCTCGATAGCTTGCGTTGTACGCAATACCGAGTTTCAATAAACAATTATATATTATTAAAATGTTATTATTTAATAGGATATAAACTAGCTTTTATGAATAGTATTAAAAATATTTTTAATTTTATATAACATTAAAATTCATCTTATATATTTTCTATAACATGATCTAAGAACCAAATCAATTTTTCAGTTAAAAGAAGTACTTTTCAAAAAAATGTTGGTTTGCCACCTTTTAATGGGACACTCATTTTAAATATAGTTTTTGAAAAATTTTAATATTTAATTTGACAAAATAAAATTCTTCTTTTAGTGTGTAATATAAAAATTTACTTTAGTTAAATTTTTGGTATTTTTCTGATAAGTTTCATTTTTTTGATAAATAGTGAGAATACTGATTTTTTTAAAGTCATTAAATAGTAATTTTTTTGGATTATTTTTAAATTTAAAATTATTCATTTTAAACCAATTATGGTTTTTAAAAATTATTTTATAAATGAAATTATTATAAAACATTTTCCATTTAACAAGGGTCATTTTTCGAAAAACTATTTTTCATGACATTTTAATGGTTTTATTTTAAATTAAATTCTACAACTTCTGTGTATTTAATTTTGAAAAATGGACATCAAATTTGGATTCAAGAGGTCTATATTTTGTAATTATTTCCCTTTTAGTTGTGACCAATATCAATAGTAACCATGGTAAATTTTATTACCATGCTAAAGGGTAAATTAGGTAATTTAGGTTAAAAATATAATTATAATGACTATAGAATGAAAAAAAATGATTTTTTTATGACTGTAATTCGACCATTAACACTTAAGGATCGAAATTATTTCATTTAATTGACACTTTTCCATGAAAATGACTTAAATGATATTTAAATCAATGAAAGACACAATGTGTCATTTTTTTGTCTTTAATATCTATTATGCATCTGCATATGAAAAAATGGGTGGTATTAACAAGTATAAATTGTAACTTTTAACTTAATAAATATATTTCCCTGATATAAATTTATTTTGGACATTTTGGGCCCATTTGGAAGATATTATGGTATTTATAATATTTTATTTAATGAAAATTTAAAGATGTCACATTCATGTTTTAAATAATATATTATTTTTAAAATAAGGTTATACAGAAGATAAATTCTACTATAAATACCTATTTGAAATATAAAATGTTTATCTTTATCATGGTAATTTATTTTTAATTTTTAGGAAAGAAATAATTACCTTAATTTTTTATATATGGATGATTCAAAAGTTATTTAATTGATGAAAAATAAATTAACTAATTTTTATTAAAATTATAATAACCATTAAATGGACAAATAACTTTACCAAATGTTATTGGTTGAGTATATATCGACCATAATCATACAATGGTCGAGTTATGGACCATTTAAAGCCATATGTAATAGAGTAGGACAATTATATTATTTTATTTGAAGTAATGTTAAAATTTTCACATTCATTATTTAATAAGTATAAAACTTTTAATGCTAGATTTTCATGAAGATAAATTAGACTACATATATTATTTTTAAATATAGTAAATATATCTTCATAATAGTATTATATTTTTAATTTTTATTTATCATTTAAGTATATTAAGTAATTACAAAATATTTGTGTAGTAACTATTTTAGTAAGGGAAATATAAAATAAATATTATGAAAAATATTAAAATAAATATAATTTAGGAAAATTAATTTGTCCAATAAATTTTCTAGACTCCATTAACCCCATATGGATATTATAAAATATTTTTTTTGAGGATAAAATATTATCTTTATATTCTTAAAAATCCATGAGATGAATTGTTTCAAAATTAACACAATTGATATTTTTTTTCAAAATAACAATTTATTAAATTATTTAAAAATCATAAAACATTTTTAAAAATATATAATAACTATTCCGTTGTAAAATATTCATTTATGGTATAATTTTCATCAACTAAGTAAATATCTCACCCTTTAAATTTTGAAATATTTGTTACCCTTGTTAAAAATTAAATAAAATAACTAAGTGTCAATTAAAATGATAATGCTTAATTTGACATAGAGGAGGCACGTCGAAGAAGAGGTAATATCATTTACTAATTCTTTCAAACTTATTTCTTCTTATACTTCCACATCAGGAGTTGTTTCATTTTAAAGTAATAACTATAGTAGTAATTATATACTTAGAGGTTATTATGATTATGAAACAAACAGATTCCACCTTCTACCCATCCTATGAAAAATGAAATCACCACACGTGCATACGTACGACTTACCATCTCCACACCGTGGTGTAATCCGTTTTTCACCACCACGTTACATGGATGTGTATAATTATGGAATTAATAAATATATGTATTATTAATATAAAATGATATTTATTATGATATACCATACACCATCCACTTCAATACCATTCAATAATTATGGGAATGATATCGTTGCTCGTGCGTACGTATGAGTTACCATCTCTATGGTGCGATGTGATTTGTTCTACATAATCTTCATTATAGCATGATTATATAAATGAATTGAATGAATAAATATGATATATATTATATTAATACCATGATGTGTTAAGTGAAAAGTTCTCTTTTGAATTTTATGTCTTTTGTTTTGGAAATAACAAATCTATTTATACTCATTTCTCAAATAAAGGACTTACTTTGAATACATTTTTTATATTTATTAAACTGAATATGAAAATCATACAGACTCTGTCAATCATACTGACTCTGTCAATTGTACTAACTCTATCAATCGTACGGACTCTGTTTATCATACTGACTCCGTCAATCTTATTGACTCTTTCTATCGTACTGAATATTTTGCATCATACTTACTTTGTATCATATCAATACATTACACTAAGTAATATTAACAGTACACATGTTTTACTTTTATCACATGCATGTTTTATTCTTTTATCAAAACATATGTTTTATATCAATTGTAATCATGATTATAATTTTCATATATCTTTTTTTAACCAAAACAATGTTGTGGAGTTAGTTATAAACTAATCAAAATGATGTGATGTTTTTTATTTCAATATGACCGTTATAATGCCATGTCTTCAAGTCCCTCCGGGTTTTCTGGAGAAATATGACCGTTGGAGGAAATATGATTGTTATAACCTAAGAACTATAAATAGGAGGTCATTTGAAACGCATACTTACCGTGAAGGCAACAAAATTGTCGATGGTCTTGCCAACATGGGTTTTGCTAATTATATTACTTGGAGGGATGAGCTTCCCCCTGAGTTATTCCCACTTTATGTTCAGGATGTAAACAAAATGCCTTCTTTTAGACTTGTGTAACTTCTTGAATTTTAATAATAATTTTTGTGTTTTGGTCTTTGACTAGAACACTACCATTAAAAAAAATAGGAGGTCATTTGAAGGTGAGAAAACAACTTATAGGATTTGATCATCTTTTTCTTCTATCAAGTTCTAGATAGAGAAGTTGTGACTTCTCTCTTGATTCGTGCGAAATCCTTGGAATTACAAAACTTGAACAGATATTCTTAGATTTTGTATTTCAATAAGTGCTTTGTTATTATTCGTGCATCCGATCAGGTGATAACGATCTAGGGCTACCAAGGATAGGCAGACGATGCAACCAATCTTCGTATCGAGGGATTTTAGGTGTTTGAAAGACAGAGGTACTGATTACCTGTAAAATCAAGGGCTTGTGGGGATAGCAATATGGACGTGTTGATCATCATATCGAGGTCTTACCAAGGTGGTGGTAAGACATACCTTTTATCCTATGTGAAAGGATAACCTTCTCTTTGGGACAAAATAATTTTAATACTTTTATTTTTCACTGTTTTTTGTATTAGAAATGGAATTGTATTATTTCCTCTTTATTTTAATATTCATTTCAATTGTAATTGTTTCAATTATGATTCTATCATTTTACATTGTATTAATAGATTCTATATACCGTATGGTAGAATCTTTCCCATTTGTATTACTCTGATTATTATATTCAATTTGAATATAATTATTTTACATTACTTATATAACTACATCATATCATATCATATCTATTAGATTCAAGACAATTGTGTTCCACTATATTGGTTGTGAATTGTTTTACTTTAAGATCTCTTAAACTAAGTACTTTTTTAAGCATTTAAATACAAAGTTTTTTAAACTTACAATTCTCCCCTCTTGTATTGTGTCGTCAAATATACACATACTTCTATATCACGATCCAAAAATTGGTATCATAGGAGGTTTCCACTGATTTGTATTACTTGATTTATTTCTTTTGAGAATATAATTTCATTTATATTAAAAATTTATGTTACTATACTAACGTGTGGAGTAGAAAAGTATTGTTTTTTTAGATGGAAGGAATGAATATTGGATCAATTGACAATATGAATCCTAATAGACCGCCTATTTTGGATGGTAATGATTTTAAGTACTGGAGATATAAAATAAATACATTTGTTATTAATACAGGTTTTGACAATTTTATTATGCTTACTAGAGGTTACAAAATCCCAGACAAAGAAGTTAGTACCGTCACCAATCAAGATAACCAAGAATATCAAATGAATTACAATTTACACAATACTCTATTGTGTTTTATGACCAGGTCTATATATAGACAGATATCATCATGTGAATCAGCAAATTGTATATAGAAGAAATTATAAGTCACACATTTTGGTACATCTAAAGTTATAGAAACACGAAGAGAAATTTTCTGAGTAGAATATCATGGATTTATTTTTCCTTATGGAGAACTAGTATGTAAGGTGCAACAAAAATTTATGACAATTGTCAGCAGTTTACAATATATGGGTGAAAAAGGTCTTCATGAAGAATCTCTTGTAGAAAAGATTATTAATATAATCCCAAATGAATGGGAATAAAAAAGGTCAACTATTGATGAAAACAGAAAAGTTTCTCAGATTACTTTTGATGATTTTTTTGAAGTCTTCTATAGCATGAGATAATAATGGAAAGAGATGATGAATTCAATAGTAAGAAAATGGTAATGGAGGTGTATCCTTTACTACTACCAAATCCATGAATCGTAAAAGGATTATAAGATCTAGGTAAAAAAAAGTCACTAATTTATTTTAATCCAGTGAAAGTGAAATTTCTGAGAATTAATTAGCTAATCTTGCTCGCAGTATGAACAAGATAGTTGGAAAGAAAGACTTTTAGTATATATTTAAGTAGAAGGAAAGAAAAGACAAGAAATACTCATAATTAACTTATTATGAATGAAAGAGAGTAGGGCATTTAAGACCAGAT
This sequence comes from Viscum album, assembly GCA_963277665.1. Taxonomy (NCBI): domain Eukaryota; kingdom Viridiplantae; phylum Streptophyta; class Magnoliopsida; order Santalales; family Viscaceae; genus Viscum; species Viscum album. The sequence goes on along the minus strand of OY728130.1, from coordinate 629,535,972 downwards.
TTTCCAATGCTTAAGAAAAAGGATAGAAAGGAAAAGAATTCTGAGAGGAATAGAACAAATTATTACAAGACTAAAGGGAAGAATGTCTTGAAAGCCAATGACACATGGAGTGAAAGTGGTGGTGACTCTTCGGATGAATCCACAGAGTATGAATCTTCTCGTCAGAAAAATCTTGGTCTTCTAGCAAAGATACCTATTGAAGACCTTTTTCTAATGGACAAGGTACACAATGCTGAATCCATTACAAATGTCTCCTTGAATGAAAATTATACTGATGATAAATATTATGAATCTTCAGATGATGAGTCTTTTTCATCAGAAGAGAATATATTACCTTCTTATGAAGAAGTTTCTAGGTTTGCTAAACTCCTTGAGAATAAAAATTCTAAACTCAAGAAAAATCTTGGTAAGGAATATTATAGGATTTATATTTTAAACAATGAAGTATCAGATCTTTCTAAATATCATGATATGAAAATTTCAGATTTTGAAAGTATTTTAAAGAACCTTGAGAAAGTTAATTCTGAGAAGGATAAAATTTCTAAGGATCTTAAAAATGTAATTTCTATGAAAAATATTTTGGATATTAACTCTAGTTCTAAAAACAATGACATTAATGATAAAAACTTAGTTTTAAAACTAAAGTCAGAAATATTTGACTTGAGGAAGTGTTTATCAAACATTACGTCTGGTAAGGAAAACTTTGATAAAATGTATTTTGAAATCTGACCTATAAGGAATAATTCTGGATTTGGTTATACTAATCCTAAATCGGTTTTTAGCAATAACTATTTTTCCCCAAAGTTCCCTATTCTGTATTAAATGTCAATGTGGTGGACACTGGGAACGTAATTGTTCACTTAACAGAACTCAATTATTAGGTTTTAATAAAGCTCATTTTGCAAAATAAATGTGGATTCCCAAAATTCTTTTATCTAATCCTTCTGGATCTAAACAAGTTTGGGTTCTGAAAAACTAATTGTTCTTTTTCAGGTAAGGAATAAATGTACCAACAACAAGAATATTTGGTACATGGATAGTGGTTATTCTCAACTCATGGCCAAAAACAAATATTTCTTTGAAAAGATTATTGAAACAAAAGGAGGAAAAGTTACATTTAGAGACAATTCTCAATGACATATTGTTGGTATAGGTAATATTGTTTTCCTTGTAAAAGTTTTAATTTCAAATTTTTTGTTTGTCAAAAGTCTTATGAACAACTTCATCAGCATAAGTTAATTATGTGATGAAGGTTATCTTTTGAATTTTAAGAATGATAAGTGTTTAGATCACAATTCTATGGATGAATTCATTCTAAGTGCCCATAGGCAAGATAATGTATACACCATTAACTTAGAAGACCTTAGGAGTCAAGACTTACCTTTTTTAAGTGCAATATAATACCAATCTTGGTTAAGGAATAGAAGGCTAGGACACTGTAACCTTAGAAAACTTTGTAAACTTTCAAATAAAAGACATCAGGTTATATATATGATTCTTCAAAGGTTTTTGATCCTTGTTAATATGGAAAGAAACATAAAACTATCTTTAAATCAATCAATGAAGTTTCAACTTCTAATACATTACAGCTAGTGCACATGGATCTTTTTACTCCTACACAAACTAGAAGTATTAGAGGCAAATATTATGTATTTGTTTTATTTGATGACTATACTAGATTTACATGGGTTTATTTTCTAACAAAGAAATCTAAAGCCTTTTTCTATTTCAAAATTTTCCAATCCCAAGTTAAAAATTACAAAAACCTTCCATTGATAACTATTCATAATGATAATGGTGGTGAATTTCAAAATTCAAATTTTGAAATTTTTTGTAGTAAGAAAGGTATTACTTACAAATTTTCAGCTCCAAGAACCCCTTAGAAAAATGGTTTCATTTAGAGAAGAAATCGTATTCTTCTGGAAATGACAAGAACCAGGTTTAGTGAATACTCAATTGCTAAGAAGTTTTGGGATGAAGCTGTTAGTACTACTTGTTATACTGTAAATTGTCTTTTAATAAGACCTTTTCTTAATAAAAAAACCTTATGAATTGTGGATTGGCCGAAAGCGAAAAGTTTCATACTTAAAAGTATTTGGATTCAAAGTATTTATATTGAATACAAAAGATAATTTACTTAAATTCTCACCCAAATCCGTTGAAGAAATATTTCTACTATTATTATACAAATTCTAAGGCTTATATAGTTTTTAACAAAAACTCATGTACTGTTGAAGAAAAGGTGCATGTTAAATTTGATGAAACTATTCCATCTGTTTTTAAACAACCAAAACCTATATCTTCGGATGTGTTTTAAAAAACTGATTATGAACCCTTAATAGAAAAACCTTTTGATAAGGAAAATGTTCAAGAAAGTATTTCTGAATCATTTACCCCAGAAGATTTCCTAAAATATTTTGATGAACAGGTTTTACAAAACCCAAATCAATTGTTCCTTAGGAGTCATCCCAGTGATAATATCATTGGTGATGGAAATCAACCTCTAAGAAGTAGAAACTCCTTGAGAAATGGAATATAACACCTTTCTTTTTTTCCCAATTTGAACCTAAAAAATCCAAGTGAGGCCTTAGGTGATGAAGATTGGATTAAAGAAATGCAAGATGAACTAAATGAATTTGAAAGGAATCAAGTCTAGGATTTAGTTGGAAGACCTAAAGAAACAACTATAATTAGCATAAAATGGGTCTTCAAAAATAAATTTGATGAAAATGGAGTCATTGTAAGAAATAAATCAAGACTTGTTGCTAAAGGATATAATCAACAAGAGGGAATAGACTCTGAAGAAACATACGATCCGGTAGCTAGAATTGAATCTATTCGTATTCTATTAGCCTTTGCAGTATACTTTAATTTCAAATTATTTCAAATGGATGTTAAATGTTCTTTTCTTAATGTTTTTTTTAAAATAAGAAGTTTTTGTTGAACAACCACCTGGTTTTATAGATTCAAAATATCCTAATCATGTTTTTAAACTTACTAAATCTTTATATGGACTTAAACAAGCCCCTAGAGCTTGGTATGATAGACTTACATGATTTATTTTACAAAAAAATTACACAAAAGGTAGAACGAATACAACCCTTTTTATAAAAATGGAAAATAAAAACGTTTTTATTGTTAAAATTTATGTTGATGACATTATATTCAGATCATCTCACCAATATCTAACTGATTCCTTTTCGAATCTAATGAAATCTGAGTTTGAAATGAGTATAATGGGTGAGTTAACATTCTTTTTAGGCTCTAAAATCTCTCAAAAATTAGAAGGAACCTATATATCGCAACATAAGTATATCAAATACTTAATCAAAAAGTATGGACATGATAATACTAAAAGTATTATCACTCTAATTGGTACCTCAAAAACACTTGATCTCAAGGAAACTGGGAAACTGGTGGATCAAAAATAATTTAGAGGTATGATAGGAAGTTTGTTATACTTGACAGTTAGTCATCCAGACTTAATGTTTTCTGTATGATTATGTGCAAGATATCAATCATATCCAAAATAATCCCATTTAAAGGTTGTGAAAATGATTTTCTGGTATTTGAAAGGAACCCTGGATTTAGGTCTTTTTATTCTTTTGGAAATGATTTTGTTTTGAAAAGTTTTTTAGATACTGACTTTGGTGGTTTTAGAATGGATTGATAGAGTACATCTGGAACATGTCATTTATTATAATATTCTTTAGTTTCTTGGTCATGAAAGAAACAACACTCAGTAGCACTTTCCATTGCTGAAGCTGAATATGTAGTAGCTGGAAGTTGTTATGCTCATGTGTCGTGGATGCAACACACACTCACTGACTATGGATTGAGTTTTTCTAAAACTCAAATACTATGTGATAATACTAGTTCCATATCTCTTATTAAAAACCCAACAAATCACTCACGTGCAAAACATATAGATATTAGGCATCAATTTATTAGGGATCACACACAAAAAGGGGATATTATTTTACAATTCATCGGAACACAAGAACAACTTGCTGACATTTTTAAAAAACCATTACATTCTGATAGAATTGAATTTATTAAACAGAAGCTAGGAATTATTACACTAAAATAATCATTCACATCTACATCATGTTTTACAATTCCCCTTACAATAAAAAACTCCTCTTCAAAGGGGGAGAACATTATATTTTTATTTTCATGTTTATTTTATTTCAACAATTTGTTTATTCTTTTGATATTCTATTTTGACTTTCTGTTTATCACCTTGTCTATTTGGTCATCATTTTGACTTTCTGATAATCCATCTAATGACTTTGTTTTCCATTGGCTTGAAAACCTATGGTAATGACTTTGTTTTCCATCGGCTTGATACCCTATGGTAATGAATTTTTTCCATCGGCTTAACAACCTATGGTAAGGAATTTGTTTTCCAACGCCTTGAAAACCTATGATAATGACTTTGTTTTCCATTAGCTTAATAACCTATGGTAATGACTTTGTTTTACATCGACTTGAAAACCTATGGAAATGACTTTATTTTCCATCAGCCTGAAAACCTATAGTAATGATTTTTTTTCCATCGGCTTGAAAACCAATGTTAATGACTTTGTTTTCCATCGGCTTAAAAACCTATGGTAATGAATTTGTTTTTCATTGGCTTGAAAACCTAAGGTAATGAAATTTTTTCCCATCATCTTAACAACCTATGGTAATAACTTTTTATTCCATCAGCCTGACAACCGATCGTATTCAATTTTTTTATTGGTTTCTTGTTCGTTTGTATTTTCTTTTCATTATTGTATTATATCTAATTTCATAATACTATGAAACCAACAACTTACTTGAAATCTTTGACAGGTACATTCTTTCTTTATTTTGTACTGTCTTTCTTATGTTTTATTATTTCTTATTAAAAAAATAAAATAAAATAAAAACCCTTTTAAATATCCATATTTGGATTATTTATCTTCTTATATCAACCATAGAAGACCAAAAATCATCTTTTTTCACCTATAAATAGAGGACCCCATCCTCAAACCCACACCAGTTTTTCAGTTTTCTTGGAGAATCCATGCCTCTAAGTTTTAAGACTCTGTATGATTTTTTTCCCTGTTCCTCTTGTCTTTATGTCTCAGTCTTTTGCCAACACTCCTATTGAAATGTATTCAAATAATTTCTTAGAGAAAGATTTATTCAGATAAAGGTTAGTCTCTCGGGATTTCTTGGACAATTATGATTCAAAAATCTAGAGAATTATTTTATTTCAAGTTTGGGAACACCTTTGTGCTGAGAAACCCATATCTCCAGACCTGGTTATTGTGTAAGAGGTTAATTTTTTTTACAATATGGTGTCTTTTGATTAGAATATGATGATTAATTTTGCTGTGTATGATAGAAAATTCTCAATGTCTATAAAACAAGTAGCCCATTTCCATAATGTTTCAATAGAAGGTGAATCCTTTTATCTATCTCATAAACTGCCTAAGGACGTTGGTACATTTAATAAGGGAAAAGATGAAAATTGTTATTATTTATAAATTAAGAGAAGAGAAAAGTAGATCATTTATCTCCAGAAAACTGGTTTGTTGTTATTTGGATACATGGTTTTCTTATCCCAAGGAAAAGGGATAGAGAAACCCTTAAGGTTTTTAACATCTTCATGTTGTATTATCTTGTAAACATGAGAAAGGTCAATCTCTTGCGAAATATTTTCGAAACCATCAAGAATGTGAAGTCAGGAGCGATTAAGTCTCATCTTATCATGTATCTATCTATTCTTACAAAGTTCATTCTGAAAAGTTTTATGTTTTGAAATATTCCTCTTAAAGTATATTTTTAAGAACTAAATCCTTTTTAGATAAGTAAGAATATGCTGAAGAAGTTGTTTGTTTGTTTTGATAAATATTGAAAACTTTTTTTTCAAAGATATGGAAGCAGATTTGGCACCAAATCAATTGGAACCTATGCTAATTGAATCAATTCCAACATTTTTTGTTTCTCAGAAGTCAAGTACTCAAGTCAATACTAAGTCAAAGAAGAAAACAAATACATCAAGGAGGTCGTGTCCAAGTAGAGAAAGGAAAAAGAACAAAGAAAATAAGGTGATACTATGTTTGGTCTTAATCCAGCTGAAGCTCTAGCTGAAAAGATAAGGGTAGAGGATTATCTACAAGATGAGAATAAAAAGAAGACTCTTTTGAAAAGAAAATCTCAAGATTTTGATGTTTCTAAAATCCTAAAAGGTGTCGAGTTGGAAAGTGATCAATTAATAGAAGAAGTGCAACAAGAACCAATTATACAGAGTTTTATAGAAAAAGAGAAAGGGAAAAAATACTAAAAGAAGTTCAAGAAGTTGAAAAAGAGAAAAAAGAATTTCTTTTGGAATTTATTTAGAGTTTTAAAAATATTAGAGAAGAATATTCTCTTCAAAATCAAAGTGAAGGAATACAAAAAAATCCTCAAGCCGATCAAGCCCCAGCTCAATCTTTATAAACCCTTTCATAAAAAATTCCTTATCCATTAAAGCAAGGTGCTCAATATTTTCATAACAAAAAATTAATTGTCATTAGTGAAAATGTGGAAGAAGAAATAAATGAAAAATATAAAGTAAAAGGAAAATAGGATATTGAAGACTCAATCTAATCAAATGAACTGGAATCGTAAAATGATGATACTGATTTAGAACACACAATTTCTTTGAAGAAAAGTGATTACATTGTTCATTTGTTGAGAAGAATTGAAATACTATTCCTTATTTTCCTAGAATTGAAGGAAAAATTGATTTCATCACAGAAAACCAAAGGAAGAAATTTGGTTCATTAAGATATCTTAGAAAGAGATTATTGTCGATAAAAGATGATTTAAAAGTTCTGACTGATAGTTCTTCTGCTCATAAGAAGGCTTGAAATAAGATGACTAAATGGTCATACAAAACAGAAAGTTCAGTGAATGAACATGAGGAATCAATTGAATACTTAAGGAGGCTTTCAAATGATCTAGTTATTGCTTTTAATAATATTTACAAAGAAACTATTGAAAGGCTGAATTAGATCTCAAAAACCCATGCAGCCGATACTCCTTCAGTAAAGGAGTTTCAAGAAAGGATGAATTCTTTTCAGTCAGATTTTTCTAAGGTTTCATCTTTTAGAGATGAAATAGTTTTGTTGGAGAAGAAAAATACTATTTTGACTCAAGAGAATAAGAATTTTTAAGATATAATTGATACCCTTGAAGAAGTGATCAAACTTCAAGAAGAGACTATCAAAAATCAAGATCAACTTTTTTCCAATAAACAAGAGATTCTCAAATCCGAGGGTGATTCTATCTCAGAAGAAAAGAAATAGATAAATAAGATGAAGGCTGTTCTTTATGAGTTGATCAAGAAATAGAAATAAAGGGAAAAAATGAATGTTTTTGTGTCTTTCATCATTTTTTCTAAACAGTTGTTAATTTTATTAAATTCAATGAATCATGTCTATTTCAATTGCCCTAAATTTTGTTTCTCTCTAACCTTTTCAGGAAACTCTAGACTACCCCATTATTTTTGTAAATCACAAAGTGGGAGAATGTGTTATTAAAAGGGATAGTTTTTTAAAGAAGGAAAATTGGTAATTGACTTACTCAATTGTAATACATCTGAATCAAGAAATTTTTTTTGAATACAATCCTTAGGGTAGTCCATACCTATGGGGGATTTAGTTGTATTCAATTTCATATTCAGGAGAGTTTTAATAACTTAGAGGGAGATAAATATTTCGTTCTTATGTTTTAATTTGTGTTTTCTGCTTTCCAAAAAGGGGTAGATTGTTAAGTTAAAAGTTATCTTTTGAATTTTATGTCTTTTGTTTTGGAAATAATAAATCTATTTATACTCATTTCTCAAATAAAGGACTTACTTTGAATAAATTTTTTATGTTTATATTACTGAATATGAAAAACGTACTGACTTTGTCAATCGTATTGACTCTGTCAATCGTATTGACTCTGTCAATCGTACTGACTCCGTCAATCATACTGACTCTGTCTATCGTGCTGACTCTGTCTATCGTACTGACTATTTTGCATCATACTTACTTTTTATCATATCAAGACATTGCACTAAGTAATATTAATAGTACTCATGTTTTACTTTTACCACATGCATGTTTTATTCTTTTATCAAAACACATGTTTTATATCAATCGTACTCATTAGTATCATTTTCATATATCTATTATTTTAACCAAAACAATATTGTGGAGTTGGTTATAAAATAATCAAAACGATGTCGTGTTTTCTATTTCAACATGACTGTTATAATGCCAGGTGTCCAAGTCCCTCCGATTTTTCTAGAGAAATATGACCATTGGAGGAAATATAACCATTGGAACCTGATGCCTATAAATAGGAGGTCATTTGAAGCTAAGAGAACAACTTATAGACTTTGATCATATTTTACTTCTATCAAGTTCTAGATAGAGACGTTGTGACTTCTCTCTTGCTTTGTGTGAATGACTTAGAATTACAAAACATGAACAGATCATTATTAGATTTTGTATTTCGACAAGTGCTTTGCTATGCTTCATGCGTCTGATCAGGTGATAACAATCGATGGATGTTGGGGATAGGCAGATGGTGCAACCGATCTTCGTATCGAGGGATTTCAAGTATTTGAAAGATAGAGGTACCGATTACCTATAAAATCAGGGGCTTGTGGGGATAGCAAGACGGATGTGTTGATCATCGTATCGTGGGATTACCAAGGTGGTGGTAAGACATACCTTTTATCCTATGTGAAAGAATACCCTTCTCTTTGGGAAAAAATAATCACAATAATTTTACTTTCTTCTATTTTTTGTATTAGAAAGTGAATTTTATTGTTTCCTATTTATTTTCATATTAATTTCAATTGTATGTTTTTTAATTGTGATTCTTTTATTTTACATTGTATTAATAGATTCTATACGTTGTATGGTAGAATCTTTCTCATTTGTATTATTCTGATTATTGTATTTAATATGAATACAATTATTTTACATTACTTGTATAACTACATCATATCATATCATATCTATTAGATTCAAGACCATTGTGGTCAATTGTATTCGTTTTGAATTATATCAGTTTAAGATCCCTTAAACTAAGTACTTTCTTAAGCATTTAAATACAAAGTTTTTTAAACTTACAATTCACCCCCTCTTGTATTGTGCCATCAAATATACACATACTTCTATATTATGATCCAACATGATGTAAATTATATAACTATAACCTAAAAATAGGAATAAGAACTTATCTGAAAAAACATACATAAGAACATAAAGCCGTTAATACCTGAATAACGAGTAATAATGAAATGTTATTAAAAAACATAAGAAAATATGAACATAAATGTTATCATAAAAAATATTATGATTATAGAATAAATAAGTAAAATTATTTAAATCATTATACTGGAGGTTTGGATACATACAAAGTATATCAGGCCTAAGGTAATGGATATTTTTTCAAATCTCATTTTTATTTGAGATTTTTTATATGTAAGTATTTTCTAGGGATATATTTTTCATCTATGTCCATGTTTTATAAAAATGTTTTCATAAATGTTTACTATTATTATATGTATGTTTAAAGTAATTTTTACCCACTTTTTTACTTTTACTACATGGTATGGAAGGAATCATTCTTTTGTTTACCATACAAGGCACTTTTGGAATTTTCTAGTAAAAGTATGAGGGGAATTTTTTTAACTTATACGTCATAAACAGATTTTTACATCTTCATAACATCTTACTTCCATGAAGCTTACTCTACATGGTTTTAAGTTTATTTTTAACTAAATTATTTTCTTTTAAAATTGTGTGGCATTTTGAGAAAAGAAAATATTTTTTCAGAAAAAAGGATATTTTCCTCATGAATTAAGTTCGAGTTTTTTATAAACACTACTAAAAATATAGATTTTATCAGCGCTAAAATTGGCCTTTAACAGTGCTAGAAAAGCGATGTTAATGCCGGCGAATATAAAGGGGGGGGGGTCCCCTTTATCAGCGCTCCAAAAAGCGCTGATAAAGACCTCTTTTATCAGTGCTAAAAAAAGTGCTGATAAAAGGGGTATTTTATCAGCGCTAAAACGTAGCACTGATAAAAGGGTCTTTTATGAGCGCTTTCTTTTTAGCGCTGATAAAAGACACCTTTTATCAGCGCTTTCTTTTTAGAACTGATAAAACTAAAAAAAATTAAAAAAAATTAAAAAAATACTGCCAATCTCGGGGGGGGGGGGCTTTTTACAGTGCTTGAGCTCCCATTTATCAGCGCTTTGCCGCTAATCCAGCACCGCACGCATCACCTACACCCTTTATCAGTTCTAGCCCCTCTAAATCACCCCTGTGTGCGCGCCCCTGCCTCCACCTGGATTTGATCTCGAGACCTCCCCCCTGCACACCTAAAGCCTTTGCCACTCCCCTATATTGATTTGTTCTCTTATTTATGATATATATATATATTTATATATATATATATATATTTATATATATTTATTCATATAGTGATATATATTTATATTAATATATATAGTTATATTAATATATATATTTATAGTTATATTAATCTAAAAATTTATAGTTATATTAATATATATACATATAGTTATATAAATATATAGTTATATAAATATTCATATATTGGTATTTTAAATAAAATGGATATTAGTTATTATTTAGATAAAGCTAATATATTTTATATGTAAATATGTTTAATTATTTATTTAAAAAATTAAATTTTTAGGTGTGAATATATAAAAAATATGTACATATAGTTATATATTTGATTATAAATAGAAATGAATTATAAAAAATGATAAAATTTCAAAGATATAATATCAATATGAATATAGTACCTTGGAATAAATTCAGTCCCCACCAAAAAAATCCAATAATACACCCCTTAAATGAGGCTGAAAATCCACAAATGTTAAAAAATCGGGGTATCCTGACTAAAAACTCAGTTTTGGAGGCCTTCTGGGCCTTTTTTGGCCTTGAAAAAACCTTTAACAAAGTTACCTGGGTCACAACGATGTAGAGCTCGTCGCAGGCTTCGATTTGATATGTGGTAGAGCTCAAACGGACACCTGGATCAAAGTTATGGCCATTTGAAGTTCGAGTTGTGTTTTCAAGGTAAATTGGATCTTTTTTTTATTTTTTTTATTTTTTATTCTTCAATTTGTTATTAAATTACTATTAATCCATAATAATTAGAAAATTATTTATTAAAAATATTTTTTTAATTTTTTTATAAGCCATTTTCACTTAATATCTTATATATTAAGTGTAAATGTATATTTATACTTATCTAAAATATATTTAAAAATTATATATTATATTTATATCAGTATAACTATATTGATATATTGATATATTGATATATTATTTTTAATTAATTTTTTTTTGAAGTCGAGCTCTTTATCAGCGCTACTAAAAAAAGCGCCGATAAAGGGTGTCCCTTTATCAGCGCTAAAAAAAGCGCTGATAAAGGGGGTACCTTTATCAGCACTTAAAAAAGCGCTGATAAAGGGGTGGCGTTGGCCTTTCCCAGTTTTGTGGTAGTGAAAAATTATTTTCCATCTAATATGATACTCTTTAAATAGGGTTATATTTCTATACCTATTATTATTATGATTTTATTGTGATTATGATGGAATGATATTTTATATGGATTATGTTATGATAAAATGATGTTTAAGAAAACCATTTTATTTCATGGGTTATGCTATGATGAATGATTTATGTTTTTGTGGAACATGTAAGAATGATTTCACTATGAGATGGGTGGGACCTATATCTCCCTCTAATGAATTAGGTAATGATTTATATCTCATGAGATAAACATGACTGGAATGTCAAGTAAATTTTCTTCTATAATATAGGGATAGAATGACAAGTAAATACAGTTCAATAATACATTGTTGGAATAAAAAGTAAACCCGATTCAATAATGGACGTTTTCAACTATAATGGTCTTGGCAGCAATGCCGTGGATATTTTGGAAATCATATTATGTTCATATTTATTTTCTAAAATTCCATGTTTTATGCCAATGATATTGTATCATGGTCAATGTTCCTTTATGATCTATGCCTTACGTACTTCCAAGATTTATTTTATGACTCAAGATTTTGATGTTTAAACTTTATGTTCATGTTTTTACGTTCAAATGTTTATGGTTTTTTTTAATGTTCCCCATGTTTACTATTAATGAGAATTTGAGCTCACCCTTTTTATGTTTTATTTTCCCCAATATATAAATAATGGTTTTATGTAAGAAAACCAAAGTGGGAGATCTTTATGGGTGATGTTGAAGATCTTTCACCAAGTTAGAAGATTAGGTTCTGAGTTTCCAAAGACACTAAACTAATACAGCCTTTGGGAATATATTTGTGTAATTTATTAATTATTCTGAAAAATAAATTTAATGTCCATGTACATCATGGATAGGTCATTATATAGATTACATAAATCACTAGATAAATTTAAAGAACCAATGGTGTATAGAATGGAAAGCGTACCTAGATCTTGACATTTGGTTGGAAAATATGGTGTGATAAGTGCTAAGACACTCCTTCCCAAGTTGATCCTTTCCTTACCTTGAATTCCCATCTTCTTGGTAAAATTATCCTTAAACAATTTAGCCTACTTTGGAATTTATTTGAGGGATTCAAGTAGGGGGATATTATTTCCACTTTCTGGAAGGTGTCCAATTTTTTTTTGAATTGCTTCTTCCTACAACATATTTGATTCAATAATCTTTGATAGAAATGGTGGGGGTAAGCCTTTATTCTCTCATTATTTCCTTTTCAATGGTGTTTATTGTCTCCTCTTCCTTGTCCTATTCTTCTACTCCTCTTCTTTCTTATCTTCTTCTTGGTGCATTTTCACAGAATTTTCAGACTTTATAACTTCATTATCCCTTAACTCAAGAAGTCTTGTTTCAGGATAAATGGTGGCTTATGGAGGGAGTTATTTTCGACTTATTATTGTTATTATTCTGAAATTATATTTTTTGTTTGGGATTGTATGAGATGATATTTTTCCTAGGTTTTTGGTCAATAAGTCCATGATACTTTCGAACTTGTTGGAAAAATATTTTATGGTGTCTTTTAGCAGAACAATATTATATTTTTGTTGTTGGTTTTGAATTGGAGGTTGTGCATTGGTGGATGGATGCTCATAGGGTCTTTGGAAATTGGGTGGTTATTGGTAAGAAGGTTAGTTATAAGATGTATTTTTCTGAAATGGTGGTGGGTTCTGAAAATAATATGGAATGGGGGTTGGTTTTGGAACTGATTTTGGAATGGGGTTCTAGATTGATTATGTTGATTTACAAATACCTATTGGAATTGTTTAGGATCTCTCTGTCCTTGATTTTTCTAAATTTACCTTGGTTGAAAGGCTGCTGCACAAATTTCCATTCCCTGTATTTCAGCACAATAGTTAGTGAAATGATCAGGTGATGAGCATAAACCACATACCTTAGCCGGTGGTTGTTAGTCACAAAATTGTTTCAAGGCCATATGTCTCATCAAACTAGTTATCTCTTAAATATTAGTTTATAATAATTTTTATGGATGGGATGTTCTTACATCCTTAATACCTCTTGTTCCAATACCTATTGTACCAAATTGTCGTGATTTTTGATAAATTTTCTCAATCAATCTCTTGGCTTCTTCTGGTGACTTTTCAATCAATGCACCTCCAAATGATGCAAGTAGAATGTTTCTATAATTTTCCAGTAAGCCTTGATAAAATAAGACAAGAAAGTGATGCTCCTAAATTTCATGATGTGGGTAGCTGACACAAAGCTTCTTAAATATCTCCTAGTACTTGTAAAGAGTTTCTCCAAATGACTGTCTAATTGCATATATTTTATTTCTAATGGACATGGTTCTGGAGGTAGGGAAGAATCTTTGCATTAATAATATTACCAAGTCATTCCAACCATTCAAATCTCATGGTTGTAATCCATACAACCATTCTTTGGCAGCTCCTTCCAGTGAAAATGGGAACTCCGTCTACTTTACCTGCTTCTCAGCTACTACTTGGGGTCTGAAAGTAATTAAGACATGCATGAAATCTTTAATATGTTTTTTTGGGTCTTCACCTACCAAGACATGAAATATTTGGAGAAATGTAATCACGTTAGGTTTCATCTAAAAATGATTTTCTAACACTGTCATGCCAAGTTGATAGTTTTGATTAATTAATTATGGTGCCCAAAGGTATATAAGTGCTTGGTACTGATTTTCATCCATGATGACAAGCTCAGAGTGAACACTTGAAATTTCACTTGAATATACAAGAGAAATTTCCTCAAATTTAGATTAAAAATTAATGTTTATATGTATATTCAAAAAGTTTCATTCAATTTCAGGACCTATGGGGGAAGGGTTAAGGTTTGTACTTCTATTCATGCAATATAAGAAAAACACTATTGGAACTACCTCCCCATAAAAGGTCCCAAGTTTTGAAATATTCATATCATGGGGTGTGGAAAAAAATATTTTACAAATTTAAAATGTAATATAGTAATTAACATAGGTTTTCTCTAGAGATTAATGCACAACAATCTAGCTGCCACTTAAAATAAGAGAATGAAGTGGTGGTTGTTTATGAAGTTGTTTGATTTTGAAAAGACAAGAATGAAAATAAATAAAGGAAAGAAATTAAGAAAAAATTTATAAAACAAGTGAATGAAAACTATTATATGATATGTAGATCAGTTCAAGGTCAGTTTTCTAATTTTAATTCTATCATAGTCCAACTTATCCAATTCTCTTATGCTAAGTCGATAAAAGTGAGAATCCATAATTTCTTCTTCTCACTCCCTTGGTAAAATAGTAATGTTGAGAATAAACCTTACTAAAATCTCAAAATTTTCTAATCTCCTTCTATAATGTGATATATTTGTATATAATATCCTCAATTGACTTAGTCAATTCCCAATCTGATCTTGTTTATCCCAACCAATCAAGAATGTTCACTACTCCTCACACACATACCAGCGATCACTAAGTATTTCACCAATAAGCCCTGATATATTCCATTATATATAGACTAGAACCTACTGGAGGGAGAAATTTATCATTAACCAAATCAATAAACATAACAGAAACTAAAATCAAATAAAATCGTATATGATAATAAAAACAGTTATAAGAAATTGAAACTGATTTCACGGAAGAGAGAAAAGGATACTAAAACATTAAGTGAATGAACTCACGAATTAAAAAAGAAAAAACCTATCTTTACCCAATCACAGATAATTTTACGCCACCATGGTGAGGGTAATTGTGAATAAGGGGCAAGAATAACTCATTACAAAATTAATAAGAATAAAAGAGAGAAAACAAAGAACAAAAAATTTGCTCCTCCAGAATCTGTCCTCTAGATGTTTGCTTCTATTATGCCAACCAACTATCAAAACCTATAGATTTATATTCTTATAAGATGTTTGTAATGAAGTTTTCTATCTACTAAAAAAATTTCAAAGATATTATAAAGGTTTAAATATATTTCCAAATTAATGAACATGAATTTTCCTGGACACCAAAAACTATTTCACCCACTCCACTTGGACTCACTCAAAATTTGCCTTGATTAGATCCTTAATTTATGAAATTAATTGTGAATCGTTAATTTTAAGTCCTCTATATAAATCATCTTGAATAAAATTATTTAAAGTTTGTTATAATGATATATGGTTAATTTAATATGGTGGGGTCTATTCTGCCAGCTAGAAAGATTTCTCCACTTGATTGATTTTTTGGTCCATTGTGTGTCGAATTGGGTATAGTTCAAAAAGAAAAAAAATAATCCCATGATAAAGGAAAAACTAAAAAAAGGAATCACTTAAATTTTATTCTAATTGTAAAATTTATGTTTGAAAAAAGAATCTCTAGAAAATAGTGAATTTTTCAGAATTAATAAATTTTACCAATTAAGCCCATAATTCACCAAAAACACTAAAACGATGAAAATATACACAAATTGACTAATTGGGAGGGATAAAATCATTGAAACACATGTAAAAAATAATTAAAATATTAACTCTATCAGTTTCTTAGAGAATGTCTCTAATGGGTTGTGACCTTGTGAAACAACTCATGGAGTGGGTTTGTTGTGAATCCTGGGAACTCTTGATAGTGAGGTCATAGTGGGATGGAGGGTGGTGGATTATTTTAGATCCCATATAATTCATACCAATTTCTATGATGATTATGAAATTTTTTTGATGGTTCATGTATTTCTTTTCAGTTACATGTGTTGGTTCTATGGTTGTCCCATGGGCTTAATTAAATTAAGGATATGAATTATATGTAGTGATGTTTTCTAGATTTTGGTTGTTGGGAATGTCTCAATCAGAGTGGGTTGGAAATTTTTTAGAGCTCAGTGGGCATTTAGGGGATAAATATGGAATGGAAATAAGAATTATTGTGGAGAATGAGATAGAAGCCTGAGGCTACTAAGAAAAACTTTGTTTGGTTATGTGGGTTGAGTTAACATACCCCGAGGGCCTGGAGTGTGTTGATGGTTGGTGATTTTTACTAGAGTTCGACTAGATCTAGTGAGGTATATTCCAAATATCCTAACCTTGTGGGACCTAAATATAGATCTTTTAGATGAGGTTGTTGAGTCTTAATGAGAAAAAAATGTGAGGAAATCATTAGGAAATGTCAGTTTTTTGCAGGATGGTTATTATCCACTAGAAGAGGCTAATATTAATTGATTAATTTTTTAATATTAATGTGTTTCAATGTCTATAAAAACCAATTTTAGTGCAATTTATAAATTGAAATTAATTTCACATCATAGTGAAATTCGTGTTTAAAGTGTCAATTTTACACAATTAATAATATACTTGTGGAATTAATTATTTTGATTATATGAATTTTATATTTTAGATTATTATTGATCACATTGTTTGGAAAATTTTATCTTTTAGTATCAATGGATTAATTATAAAGGAAGATAGAGATTTTTGGAAATGAATGTAGAAATTTTGGGGCAAATCAGAATGAGCATTCAGCCCATCAAATAAATGTGGAGCCCATAATTCAAGCCCAATAAAGCCCAAATTGTTACTGTAAAAAGATAAAATTTTGGAAATAATTACATTAAAATATTTCTATATATAATTCTTATGTTTTCAAGGAGATACAGAGATCCCAATTTGATATTTAATTTGTGGACTGGATTTGAAGGCCTATAAAACCAGACCACTATTTAGAGCATAAATGCTGAATTAATGATCCAATTGGAATGGCATTTCAAAAGCTATTAGAAAACATCTGATTTAAGAAATTTCTCTTATATGACCACTCCATACTATATGATATTCAGTTTCCAATTCACACATCAAAAAGTAATATGAATCTGGCTCAATTTTTTGGACAACTTTGAAAAGTCAAGATTCTTTTTATTTCTCACCCTCCTTTTGACTCTCCTAATTAATGTGGAAGGAATTTATTTAAAGGGGATCTCACATAGGACCCAAAATTTCTTATTTAATGATATGGTGGTGAATGGATTTTATATTTCATGTTTTATTCTTTTAATTATAATTTAATGCTTTAATTTTGTAATCACTTCTTCAATTTCTTTCTTGTAAGTTATTCGAATAAATTTTGTTTCTTAATAAATGTTCTTCTTATTAACATTTTATGTTATTATTTATATCAAATTGATACCATTTATTTAGTGAGTGAATCTATTCACATAATATTTTGTGAAATCCTTCACACAATGGTGGAGTGATCATTATTTCAATGTTTTTCTTCTTCAATTTCCCCTCATGAGTTCACTTCTCGCTACCATTGATAGAATAACATCAATGGTGGGATAACCCTATTATAGGTTGATACATAGGATTATAAATGGTATGTATTGGATACTATTTCAGGTTATTTAATATTTTAAATTAGTTCATTATATTAAGATTTCCAATCAATAATTTATTTTCTTCTTCATCTTCAAAAACTTTAACGATGACACATTTTGAGTGCTAGTATGATCCAATTACTTAGAGTGATCATTAAATTTATCCTTTAAGTGAATTGGTGATTATACTTGGAATTGTGTAAGGACTAAATTGGTGAATTATTTTTTGGAATTACCCTGTTGTTTGGATACATCCTGAATTAGTGATCTAAAATTTTCTAAGAAAACAAATACATCCAATATTGCCCTAGAGACAACCAAGGATTGATTCATATTAATACCTTATTTCCATTAAAAAATAGGTTTTTCATTATTAAATTTAAAAATTTATCTTATTCACTTTAGTATTTTAGTTAAATAATTAAAATCAAGAACACAGTTGGCCTCTTCATAGCCAAATCCTCCAACATCTTTGAGTGTTTGAAGGTTACTTCTTTGGTCCCTTTGGATTCAACCCCTATATGTACTATAATGACCAGTTATACTAGTAGGTTAAATTTGGGTATCAATAAATTTTTTCACCATTTATGGGGACCCAAGTAAGTTATCTTTAACACTATCATCATTTTTCTCACCACAACTTCTCTTTTCCTACCCCTTTTCTCTTATTTGCTTTACCTTTCTATTTTTGTGTGTCTAAAGAATCTCAAATCCTAATTTTCACCAAATATAATAGAGTTTCTTTAAAATTACCCCATCATAAACCAAAGTTGGAATCAAATTAGAAACTAATATTTGGATGACCCTAACATAGAGAATTTCTCTGATCAATCCATTAATGATTACTCCTCATACGATGAAATGTACAATCAATGGGATGATGAATTCTTAATAGATAAATTTCCAACCATCTCAAAGATGGTTAAAGATATAAAACTTAATGAATCCCATGATTTGAAATATATTATCCAGTATAATCCCCAACAAGTTCTTGAACAAATGTGTGAAAAAATGGATAAAATGAATTCATAAATTTCAACATTGTGATTATAAGTACAAATCATTGAAACTGTTATGGAACTCATTCCCACTCATGTTGTCCCTTCCTCATCATTTATAGAAGAATATTTTATCCCACAAACCTCTCATGAATTTATTGATGAACTAAACTTTGGATTTGGGATAGATGAATAATATCAAGGAATTGTTTAAGGGTCTTCAAATCAAGAGGAAATTGATTTTATGTATTCACAAGAGGGTAATTTAACATCATGGATTGATTTTCCCAAACATTTCTCCATTATTGATTTTTTTGGTCCGCCTATCATTAAACCATTATCAGAAATTACAAAAATTGATTTCATACCCATTCTATAAATTCAAATGGAAAATTTTGGGGATGGATCATTTTTTCAAATGGAACCAATTCTTTCTAAAATATTTAGAGAATATAATTATTCGGATTCAAATTTAAAATATTCTTCAGGAAATTTCAATGATGCCAAAATTATTTCCTTTCCTTCACCACTCAATTATTCCTTTATAGGTGATAAAAAATACCATGCAGTATTATTTTATTCTTATCTTGAAAATAATAAGTTATGAATGATCCTTGATGTGTTAGGAAAGGAAAAAAAGAAACTGGATCAAACATTTCAGAAATTACATATATTTTCCAACTCATTATAGAACAAATGATTATACATGACACAAATTATAAACAAATAATCAATATAAATCTATTAAAAGTGTAGAAAAATGATGTACTTAAATTATTTAAATTTTCTATTGGATAATTTGGGGGGTCCACGTCGAGTTGGTGACTTTAAACTAAGTGATTTTTGGGAGGCAACCTAGCTTATTCATTTTTTTTATTTTTTTATTTTCTGGGTTTTTATGTTATTTTTGTTAAGGGAAGCCCCTTTATAATTAAAATGTGATCTAATGTCTCTTGTGTGTTATATTTAGTAGCCAAATCATTTTAATATTTTTAAATAAAACCCATGCATTCCAATGTTCAAACCCAACCTTCATTCACCCTAAGGAGTCTACAAGTGATGTGAAGCCAAAGTGATCCATTTCTTATTGGTGGGTTATCAACTAAAAACCATGTGATTTTATTCCATGATTTCATTTAAAATCACATCTCCCCCTATTTCTTCCCAAATCTAATATTTCTCTTCTATTCTCTTTCAAAATTGATGGTAGTTTTATTCTAAGTTAGGGGGAGTGAAAATATGGGATTTTGAACAAAACAAATTAGGATTTTATGATAAAAATTCAAATTAATAAAAAAATTCAATTCATTATCCATTCATGAATTAGTGAACTTTTTTAAACATGGAAACTAAATGTAAAATTATTTTGAATGCCTTGATTATGATTTTAGTACATGTTTACGATGACAAGCATAGTTTTTTGGAAAGTGCGGTTGTCCAATTTTATTTTTCAATGTTTAAATTTTCATCCCCTTAATAAAAATGAAACAACTAATTTAATTTGGATTTTGGAAGTATGTTTGAGTTCTTGGGTCAATTTCATCATATCATAGGCTTTGGGGTAACTTTTAGTTTAATTTGAGCATCTAAAAAACACTAAAAATAATGGCCGCATAGGGATATGTTTTTTCCAAATGCATAACATTCAGAACTTGGAGATTATGACTCCATAGTTTTCTTGACCAGATTTAGGATTTACATCTATATTGTAGATCCCAAAATAGACAATATTTATGGTGTTCCACACTTGGGTATCACAATTACATAGTTGTCTTTCCTAGAGTTAGTTTTTTCATCTCTATTATGGTTAAAAAATGATAAAATTGGATACTCATATTATGTTTTAATGTTATTACCACGTAGTGATTTCATTTTTTCCCCTTGAACAATAAAATAGGCCCCATATCTATTGGGACACACAACACATCATCATGATTAATTGAAATTGGATGAAATGTGATGATGAATTTAAACAAAGGAATGGGCTTGGACTTTGTAAATTTATGTGAAAATAGATTTTGTGCAATTATTTTGATCTGTTTCATGATTTTTTGACCTGACGAATTTTGGTGATAATTTTATGTTAAAATATTTTTGAAAAATGGAATTCAATTTCATATTTTTGAGATAATTTTTCCTCATGACTAGAAAAAATAAAGATGGGGGAATGATTATCCACTGAAAGATGCTAATATTCATTGATTATATTTTAATATTCATATGTTTTAATGTTCATAAACACCAATTTTAGTGCATTTCATAAATTTAACTTCATTTCACATCATTGTGAAATTCATGTTTAAATTGTTAATTTGGTCTCAATTAATCATCTTCTTTTGGAATTAATTATTTTTCTTATATGAATTTGATATTTTTTAATTTTATTTACCACTTTTTTTGTAACATTTTATCTTTTAGGATCAATGGATGAATCATAAGGGAAGATGTAGATTTTTGGAAATGAATGCAAAAATTGGTAGATAAAGCCCAATGGGCCTTAGGCCCATCAAATAAATGTGGAGCCCATAATTAAATCCCTATGATGCTAAAATTTTAATTTTATAAAGAGTAAATTATAAGGATCATTTAATTAAACTATTGATAGATCTAATTATGAAGTTTTTAAGGAGATCCAGGGATCCCAAGTTGACATTTAATCTGTGGGACAAATTTAAAGGCCCATAAAACCATCCCACTATTTTGATCATAAATTCCTAATGGTGGATCCAATTGGAATGATAGATTTACAGATATTATAGGAAACCTGTAAAAATATATTTTAATTCTGTTACCCATTAACATTATTCAATATTTAGTTTCAAAGTTACACCTCAAAATGGGGGATGAATCTGGCTGAATGTTTTGGTCAACTTTGAAAATCCAAAATTCATTTTTTTATCACCCTAATTTTGACTATCCTAATTAATGGGGAAGGAATTTATTGATAGGGGATAAACCATAAGACCAAAAATTCCCAATTTAAGGATATGGTGGTTAAGGTATTTGGTAATTCATGTTTTATTCTTTCAATTGTAATTTAAAACTTTCATTTTGTGATTGCTTCTTCAATTTATTTCATGTAAGTTGTTCAAATAAATTTTGTTTCTTAATAAATGTTCTTCTAATTCACATTTTATATTATTATTCATATCATATTGATATCATTTCATTATTGAGTGAATCTATTCACATAATATTTTGTGAATTTTTTCATAGAATGCTGGAGTGAACGTTATTTCAATGTTTTTATTCTTCAATTCCCCCTCATAAGTCTACTTACCACTACCATTGATAGAATAGAATAAATGGAGGGATAAACCTATTATGGGTTGATCCAATGGAGTATCAATGGTATTTATTGGATTTTATTTCATTTTATTTAATATTTTAAATCAGTTCATTATTTTAAGATTTCCATTCAATAAGTTATTTTATTCTTCATCTTCACCAAATTTAACAAAGACACATTTTGGGTGCTAGTACGATCCAATTACTTGGTGTTCTCATTAAATTAATCATCTAAGTGAATTTTTTATTATCATTATAGTTTTGTAAGGACTAAATTGGTGAGAGATGTTTTGGAATTACCTTTTTGTTTGGATACAGCATGAAATAGTGATCTAATTTTTTTAAGAAAACAAATACATCCAATCTAGACGTAGAAAAAACCTAGGATCAACTCATCTTAATTAATTGTTTACATTAAAAACATCAGTTTTGTAATTATTAAATAAAAACAATTATATTAGTTACTTTAGTATTTTAGTTTCAAAATTAAGATAAAAAACAATGTTTTCCACTTCATAGCCAAATCCTCCAACATCTTTGAGTGTCTAAAGGTTACTTCTTTGGTCCCTCCAGATTTGACCCCTACATGTACTATAATGACCTCTTATACATGTTGTGTAAATTTGGGTTTCACCAAATTTATTCACCATTTTTTGGGACCCAAGTAAGTTATCTTAGAAACTATCATCGTTTTTTCAACTCAAATTCAATTTTCTCACCCCCATGTCTCTTATATTTTTCAATTTCTATTTCCATGTGTCCAAAGAATCTCAAATCCTCATTTTCACCTACTAAAATAGAGTATCTTCAAAATTACACCATCATAAACCAAACCTAGAATAAAATGAGAAACCAATATTTGGATGACCCAAATATAGGGAATTTCATTGATCAATCCATGAATAATTGATTACCCCACAAATGGTGAAATGTAGAATAAATGGGATGATGAATGCTTAATGGATAAATTTTCATCCCTCATAAGGATAGTTGAGGAGAGAAAATTTAATGAAGTCCATGATGTTAAAACGTCTATCCAGGAAAATCCCAAACAAATTCTTGTAAAATTTGTGAAAAAATGGATAAAATGAATTCAAAAGTTTAATCATTGAGATTAGAAGTAAAAATCATTGAAATAGTTATAGAACCCATTCCCGGTCATGTTGTCGCTTCCTCATCACTAATAGAAGAATTTTTTCTACTGAAAACCTCTCATGAATTTACCGAAGAACCAACCTTTTTTTGGGATAGATAAATAAGATCAAGGAATTGTTGAAGGGTCTTAAAATAAAGAGGAAATTTATGTTAAGTATTCTGAAGAGGGTAATTTGACATCAGGGATTTATTTTCCTGAACATTTCCCCATTATTGATTTTTAGGACCACTGATCAATGAACCATTGGGAGAAATCACAAAATTTGAGTCCTTACTAAATATAGATAATCAAATGTTCAATTTTGAGGATAAATGATATCTTAAAAAGGAACCAATTATTTCTATTTTTTTGGGACAAGAAATTGATTTTGATTCAAATTTCCAATCTTCTTTTGGAAATTTCAATAAAGCCAAAATTATTTTCCTTCCTTACCCACTCAAGTTTTTCTTAATAGGTGATAAAAAATACTTTATAGTATTATTTAATTCTTAAATTGAAACTAATAATGTAGGAATGATCCTTACTTTTTTAGGAAAGAAAAAGAAAAGAAACTGGATCAACCATTTCTGATATTAGATGGATTTTCCCACTCATTATAGAATAAAGAATTGTACATGACAAAAATTACAAACAAATAATCAATATAAATCTTGTAGAAGTGGAGAAAAATAGTGTTTATAAAATTTTAAAAGTCGGTACTGAATAAGTTGGGGGATCCACGTTGAGATAACAACTTTAAACTAAGTGATTTCTGGGAGGCAACCTGGTTTTTTCATTTATTTATTTATTATTATGTGTTTTTGTGTTATTTTTGTTAAGGGAACCCCCTTAGGGTTTACAATGTGATATAATGTATCTTGTGTGTGAGATTTAGAAACCTAAGAATTTTAATATTTTCAAATAAAAACCATTCATTATAATGTTCAAACTCAACCTTGAATCACCCTAGAGAGTCTACATGTGATGTGAAGGCCAAGTGATCAATTTATTATTGATGGGTCATTAGCTGCAATGTCACTCCCCGACCATGAACACCCATTTTTTTATTCTTTTCTCGGTCCCATGACTATGGGTAGAGTCGAGTTTGGGTCTGGGTTTTTTTTTGAAGCTATGATGTTTTCGGTGGACCTCAGGCTAGTGCGCAGTCACCACACTGCAAGCAGTCACCGCGCATTCGGTCCGGGTGGGTGCGCGGTCACCGCGCATTCGGTTCGATTATGCGTTCAGAACAGGTGAGTGCGTGGTTGTCCAAATTTTTAGATAAATAATAAAATTAAAAGAGTAAATTAAATTAAAAGAAATTTTATAAAATCTTTAATAATAATAATAACAATAATTTATATTATTATTATTATTATTATTGTTATTATTATTATTATTAATACTATTATTGTTTTTTTAACATTGATATTATTATATATATGTATATATATATATTTAAGAACCTAAAGCTACCCTTTTCCCGCACCCCCTCCTAACCCTAGCCGCCTCCCCTCTTTATTTTCCACTACACCCCTCCTCATTGGGTTTTCCTCAGGTCTCCCCTCCGCTCCCCTCCGCCTGCTGACCTCGCCTGCAGCCTACTCACCGCCAACCGCATCACCCTCCTCCTGTAGCCCGATCGGCCCTCCTGCTTCACTTTCTGACGCCCAGCAGCCCCGCGCAGCAGTTCCGCACCACGGACCTCCTACTTCCTCTTCCTCTAGACACACTCCGGCATGACCTGATTTGCCACACCAATCTGCGGACGATCCCTGGGTGGTCTCCCTCCCTGCTCGCTCCCAGTGACCCCGCATTCCAGTACCCTACGCAGATCCACCCCGTCTCCCAACACCTCTCTGCCAGGCCTCCTGCCTTCTCCCATGTAGCCCGCGTTCCCCATGGCCCGCACGACCCCTATGACTCCTCCTTCCCCGTAGCGTCACCCGGGCGACCCTGCCACCTCCTGCCGCTCCACCTCGTCTGACACGACCTCCACCCGACACAGTCTCCCCCTCCTGGTCCAGTCTTTGCCTTCCACTGCTCTGTCTAGTGCCGCCCTTGTCCAGAATGACCCTCTCCTGGTCCTACATGGCACCCCCCGTCCGGTCAGCTTTCGACCTCCCTCCCCTCACTGTCCCGTATATCCGGCCTCCTCCTGCCACCTGCAAACAACACCTCCAGCCTCTTGCTTGCTATCCGGCCACCCGCAGACTACCTTCCATGCCTTTCTCCTTGCCGGCACGAATCCACCAGAACCTTAACCATCGTTTCTCTAGCCAGCCCTACTGGTACGATGTGCTTGCCTTTCCGGCTGCCCGCCTTCATCGGAAGCGGCCTACTCCGGTGTGCGCGACCTCACGGGTGCCCTCTTCAGCACGAAACTCTCATTTGAGTAGGTTAAGCCCTCCTTGGGTCTTGTTCTTTCTTTTTACAATGTCTTCCATCTAAGACGAGGTGATTTGGCTTCGATTTGATTCACCACCCCTTTCCGACGGTCACGCAACACCGCTGGTCAACCGCGTCTCCGCACCAAAGTAAGGTTTGCGCTGTTTTTGTTCGAGTGGTAAATAAATTTTTTAGCGTGTGTTGTGTTTATTTATTTTGGTGCAATTTTAATTTTAAAATAATTGAGTTTTGCTGTATAATGTTATGAGTTACTTTTTGGGGATGGTTTCATAAATCTTAAAGTGGTTTACGGATAGTGCAGGCGATATGAGCTTTGTTTTAAAAACACGTCGAGCTGGTTATTTTACTTTTTTTATTCGTTGGGATTATTTTAGGTTCGCATTTGTGTGTTTTTAAATTTTTTTTTGTTGTTTCAGCGCATTGGCGAGGCTTTCCTTGAAGTTGCAGTCGTTAGCAGGTTGGACGTACTTGTGCGTGAGTGTGAGACGTGCATCGTCGTCGTAGCTAGGCTACAAGTTGAAGGAGGTCCCCCACTGCACTCACCTTTAAATTTAGAATTTATTAATTGATTGATATTTTATTAATTTTAATAAATATGAAATAATATAAGATAATTGAATTTTAAATGATTATTTGGTGTAAAAAGAGCCGTTTATTTTATACACTATGCCTGGAATATTTTCCTGACGAACGGACACCCGGTAATGAAAGAATTCCCATTTGGATTTTAAACATAATTCACAGAATTTAAAATATAGTTTTGGTTTAAAAGATAAATGATTTCTTATGAATAAGTGTTTGGTGTTTTCTTGAGAAATGAGGATTTTGTTTAAAGTTGGTGAAGGCCCGTTTGGCACTTTAATAAAATAAATTATTTTGGAAAAACTAAATTTGGGGTTAGTAAGGGGAGATCTTTGGTGTGCGTTGATTGCGTGAGTGGTGTGTGATATTTGTGCATCGTGACTGATTGATTTACATTGTGGGAACACCCCTTTTTACTGTATGTGTTGACATGAGAACCTAGCATAGTGAGTGAATCTTCTGAGAATGATTACTGCCCTAGTTTAGATTACACACTGTCTAGTGGCCCCATAGTAGGGGAATACTGAGTTATTGCTGCTATGGGGATTGGGCCCCTCGGTTAGGCCATGTTTGGCTATGCTGACCGTTAGAGAGTAATGATGTCATCGAGTTAGGGCATGCCTTCAGGATGAGTCACATGTATGGTATGTTCTGGATTGTTCACGAGATCTTAGGTTCGACCCATGTTCTCTTTAGTTTTTATTTTTATGTGGCAGATGATTGAGAGGTCTAGTTCGGTTGCTGGCCCTTGTGTGCCACTTTTTTTCATTTCCCTTAGTGTGTGTTGTGTGTTGTGTGTGGTTTTCCCTTTTGAATAACAATTAAGAGTTGGATTTCTAAAATTTTCGCAAAAATGTTTTAAAATAAAATGCATCTATTTATTTCAAACATTAAACTTGTTTTTAGACTAAAAAGGTCAATGGACTGTTACTTGTTTTAGAAATGAAAGTGTGTGTGGAAAGTAATATTTTATATCATTTAGTTCAAACCTGGAATTAGTAAATTTCTTTATTTAGAGGTAGTGTATTGGGAATAGTTTGTTGGGCATTCCTACTGAGTTTTAATACTCACGCCTATAGTTATTTTCTATTTTTAGTGTTTGTGCAGGATAAAACTTGGGTGTGTTATCCTTGGGCGAAGTTTGGCCATGAGTTGGAGAGTGACCTACGAGGTCACACAGAGATGGTGGTTGTCTCTTTAGGTTAGTTTTATTCTCTTTTGTTCTTGTTTAGTTACTTTACTCTGTTTATTTATTTTTTGATCCTATGTTTTATTTCAGCTGCTTTATTTATTTATTTATACTGGGTGAAATCATTCCCACAGCCCCTGTTGATGCGCTGATGCTTTTTGCCAGCCCGGGAGGATCAGAAACGCCTCTCGGGCCATGTCGCGGACCGGCTCAGGTGACCATTTCAGGGTCGACCCAGGTTGTTTCATGACAAAATGGTATCATATGGAGGTTGGATCTTAGTGGACCATGCTTTTCAGAGCACCCTTTGTTATTTGGGATGTCTGGTAGATAGAGACTAGGACTGTCAAGGCTCAGGAGGTAGGTTACGGGTCTGTGCCTGATCACCACCGCTCATGACGAGACCTGAGTTACCATGGTTAGTCCAGGATTTAAATCTTTTATCTTTGGTTGTTTTGGATTGAGGGATGACAATAGAGGTGAATCGGTTCACGTTGCATCCTCACATGGGGTAGTGACCCATGTGGAGTCCATGTGCCTGGTTTAAGGTCCTCTTAGTGTTATGCCATACTTGGGGCATGACTCACCACCATGTCGTCGGGTTAGGCACATACACTACTTCCTCATTCTGATGGTTTATAGTTGGTTATGTTTCATTTTGAACATGGTTGATGTGTGTGTGTTGAAAATGAAAGTGATTGGGAAATGGAAAAAAGGGGGGGCACTCTTTATGGAGGGTCACACATGCGTGGGTGTGTATGGAAAGTGTGTGGGGGGAACTTGTTCACATATGATGTGAGAGGGATTTAATAAACGCACATGTTACGGTTCATAAGGTTCCATAGGTGAGTTTTTAAAATTTTAAAGAGATAATGGTTTTAGAAAAGTGATTTCTCCTTGTGTTGTATATGTTTGGATTATGGGACTATTGTCCTTGGCTTGTGTTGTTTCTTTGATTTAGTTTTGGCTTGATGCCGGTTTCGATGGTGTTTCTCGTGTTGTCATGAGTATGCCACCCAGAAAGCCTCTAAAGTTGTTAATGAGTTATGCTCAGTTCTCAGTTCCTTTTGGTGTGTTTCTTGCTTTTTGAGATAATCAAAGTCTGTTAGAGGTAGTTGTATTGTTCTGAGAGATAATGTGTCTTTGGGTTGTTGGGAACTCCTAGGATAGTTAAGGTTTGCACCGCCCAAGAGTTATTTGAGGGTTCAGTTCTGGACTAGTAAAGATGAAATGTCCCATCGCCGTTAGAGTATTGGTTGTGATTAATGGTGTTCGACTTCTATAAAGGTTCCCCATCTAGCAAGGAGTGCGGGCCGGTGGAACCTATCTCCAAGAAACCATCCTTGTCGGTAGCGACTCCTAGTTTGTTGGACCGCTCTCTTGTGCGCCACTAGTATAGCCTATCCAAACATTCTGAGTCATCATGTTACATCCCTTTGAAAATTTATGACCATCTTAGTTGTTGGAATCATCAAAAAGAAGAAGGAGTTAGAGACCAAAAGATGAAAATGCCTGACTGTGAGGCAGGAGATGCTTCAACCATCAGGGCCCCAACCACAGGTCTCGGGGTGAAGCTCGTGCACAGTCAGGAGTTTCCGAGGGTGTGTGGAATTTCGGTCTGGATAATTTTTTCAGCGTTGGAATGGAAATATCCAAAATTTATGTGTTCTATTCTCATCACTGTCGTAATCTTATCCTTGTTGTGGGGGCGTGGGGAGCGTGTTCTCCCATAATCCAAGTAGTCTTATCTGCTCTCAGCGTGGTTTTTAAATTGTTTGGTCTCTTTAAATGGTGTGGAACATGAATGAATGGACCTGTTCTGATTTTATGTTGGTCTCAGTTGTGCTTGTAAGGGGTATGTTCATTTCATGAACTTGATGGGAGGGTTTGAGTTAATTTTTCGTCCTTAATTTGCTGGGTTGTTTCGTAGCAAGTTTTCCGACAAAGGCTCAGGTGTGTTATTTGGTCCATGTTGGGAAAATTAATGAGTTTGGTTTTGGAGTTCTCATGTTGGCCCCCCTTGGAGGTGGTGTGTTTGGATTTCAAGGGTTTTTTTATTAGTGAATTCTTGTGGTGGGGAGAACGATGTCATGTTATCCCCTCAATCTCAGGTAGTGGTTTTTCTTGAATTGGTCGGGTGTGACGTTTTTTGGGAATGGTTACCTTGAAGCGCTCGGTTCTCTATGATTCTGTCTGGGAATGAACTCAAGTTGTGTCAACTGTTGGCTTGGTGACTTTCTGGGGGCAGAAGGTGTCTGTGGTGGGGAGAATTGTCACACCCTAACCATGAATTCCAATGTTTTTATTCTTTTCTCAGTCCCGTGACTCTGGGTAGAGTTGGCTTTGGGTCCGGGTTTTTTTTGAAGCTGTGATGTTTTTGGTGGACCTCGGTCCAGTGCGCAGTCACCGAACTGTTAGCAGTCACCGCACATTCGGTCCGGGTGGGTGCGCGGTCACCGCACATTCGGTTCGATCGTGCGTTCGGACCTAGTGAGTGCACGATTTCCCAACTTTTTAGATAAATAATAAGATTAAAAGATTAAATTAAATTAAAAGTAATTATATAAAATGTTTAATAATAATAATAACAGTAATTTATATTATTATTATTATTATTGTTGTTGTTGTTATTATTATTATTAATACTATTTTTGTTTTTGTAACATTGATATTATTATATATATGTATATATATATATTTAAGACCCTAAAGCTACCGTTTTCCCGCACCCCCTCCTAACCCTAGCTGCCTCCCCTCTTTCTTATCCACTACACCCCTCCTCCCTGGGTTTTCCTCGGGTCTCCCCTGCGCTCCCCTCCGCCTGCCGACCTCGCCTGTAGCCTGCTCACCGCTAAGAACATCACCCTCCTCCTGTAGCCCGATCGGTCCTCCTGCTTCACTTTCCAACGCCCAGCAGCCCCGCGCAACAGCGCCGCACCGTGACCCTCCTACTTCCTTTACCTCCAGACATACTCCCACATGACCTGCTCCGCCACACCAGTCCACAGACGGTCCCTACACGGTCGCCCTCCCTGCTCACTCCCAGCGACCCCGTGTTCCAGTGCCCTGTGTAGAGCCACCTCGTCGCCCCGCACCTCTCTGCCAGGCCTTCGGCCTTCTCCCCTATAGCTCGTGTTCCCCTCATCCCACACGACCCCTGTGGCTCCTCCTTCCCCGTAGCGTCACCCGGGCGACCCCGCCACCTCCCGCCACTTCACCTCGTCCAACACAGCCTCCACCCGGCACAGTCTCCCCCTCCTGGTCTGGTCCTTGCCTTCCACCGTTCTGTCTGTTGCCTCCCTTTTCCAGCATGACCCTCTCCTGGTCCTGCGCGGCATCCCCCATCTGGTCAGCTTTTGAGCGCCCTCCCCTCATTGTCCCGTATATCCGAAAACCTCTAGCCACCTGAAAACCTCACCTCCAGCCTCTTAGTTTCTATCCGGACACCCGCAGACTGCCTTCCATGCCTTTCTCCTTGCTGGCACGCACCCACCAGAATCGTAACCATCACTTCTCTGGCCAGCCCTGCCGGTACGATGTGCTTGCCTTTTCGGCCTCCCGCCTTTACTGGCAGCAGCCTGCTCTGGCGTGCGTGACCTCTCAGGTGCCCTCTTCAGTGCGCAACTCTCATTTGAGTAGGCGAAGTCCTCCTTGGGTCTTGTTCTTTATTTTTACAACATCTTCCATTGAATAAGAGGCGATTTTTCTTCAATTTGGTTCGCCTCCCCTTTCTGACGGTCGCGCAACACCACTGGTCGAGCACGTCTCCGTGCCAAAGTAAGGTTTGTGCTGTTTTTGCTCGAGTGGTAAATAATTTTTTTAGTGTGTGTTGTGTTTATTTATTTTGGGGCAATTTTAATTTTAAAATAATTGAGTTTTGCTGTATAATGTTATGAGTTACTTTTTGGGGATGGTTTCATAAATCTTAAAGTGGTTTAGTGATAGTGTAGGCGATACGAGCTTTGTTTTGAAAACATGTAGAGCTGGTTATTTTATGTTGTTTATTTGTTAGGATTATTTTATGTTCGCATTTGTGTGTTTTTAGATGTTTTGTGTTGTTGCATCGCATTGGCGAGGCTTTCTGTGAAGTTGTGGTCGTCAGCAGGTTGCATGTACTTGTGCACGAGTGTGAGACGTGCATTGTCGTCATAACCAGGCTGCGACTCGAGGTAGGTCCCCCACTGCACTCACCTTTAAATTTAGAATTTATTAATTGCTTGATATTTTGTTAATTTTAATAAATAGAAAATAATATAATATAATTAAATTTTAAATGATTATTTGATGTAAAAAGAGCAGTTTATTTTATACACGACGCCTATAATATTTTCTTGACGAATGGACACTAATAATGAAAGAATGACCATTTGGATTTTAAATACAATTCATAGAATTTAAAATGTAGTTTTGGTTTAAAAGATAAATGATTTCTTATGAACAAGTGTTTCGGGTTTTCTTGAGAAATGAGGATTTTCTTTAAAGTTGGTGAAGGCCCGTTTGGCACTTTAATAAAATAAATTATTTTGGAAAAACTCACTTTGGGTTTAGTAATGGGTGATCTTTGGTGTGAATTGATTGCATGAGTGGTGTGTGATATTTTTTCATCATGACTGATTGATTTACATTTTGTACACACCCCTTTTTATTGTATGTGTTGACATGGGAACCTGTAATAGTGAGTGAATCTTCTGAGAATGATTACTGCATTAGTTTAGATTACGCACTGGCTAGTGTCCCCATAGCAAGGGAATACTGAGTTATTTCTGCTATGGGGATTGGGCCCCTCGGTTAGGTCATGTAGGGCTATGACGAGCGTTTGGGCATTATGACGTCATCGAGTTTGGGAATGCCTTCAAGATGAGTCACATGTATGGTATGTTCTGGATTGTTCACGAGCTCCTAGGTTAGACCTATGTTTTCTTTAGTTTTTATTTTTATGTGGTGGACGATTGAGAGGTCAAGTTTGGTTGCTGGCCCCTGTGTTCCACTTTTTTTCCATTTCTCATAGTGTGTGTTATGTGTTGTGTGTGGTTTTCCCTTTTGACTAATGACTAAGGGTTGAATTTCTAAATTGTTCCCAATTTTTTTTTAAATGCAATGCATCTGTTTCTTTAAAACATTAAACTTGTTTTTAAACTAAAAAGGGAAATGGACTGTTACTTGTTTTAGAAATGAAAGTGTGTGTGGAAACTAATATTTTATATCATTTAGTTCAAACCTGGAATTAGTAAATTTCTTTATTTAGAGGTAGTGTATTGGGAATAGTTTTTTGGGCACACCTACTTAGTTTTAATACTCATGCCTATAGTTCTTTTTTGTTTTTAGTGTTTGTGAAGGATACATCTTGGGTGCGTTCTCCTTACGAGACATTTGGTTGTGAGTTGGAGAGTGACCCGCGAGGTCACACGAAGATGGTGGTTGTCTCTTTAGGTTAGTTTTATTTTCTTTTGTTCTTGTTTAGTTAGTTTACTCTGTTTATTTATTTTGTTCTGCTCTGTTTTATTTCATCTACTTTATTTATTTATTTATATTGGGTGAAATCGTTCCCACAGCCTCTGCTGATGCCCTATCACTTGTCGCCAGCCCAGGAGGATCAGGAACACATCTCGGGCCATGTCGCGGACCAACTCAGGTGACCGGTTCAGGGTCGACCCAGGTTGGTTCGTGACATGCAAACCAGGTGATTTTGTTTCATGACTTCATTTCAAATCACATATCCCCATCATTATACCCAATTTTAATATCTCTCTTCTATTATATTTCAAAACTAAGGGTAGTTTCATTCTAAGTTAGAGGGAAGTTAAAATCTATGAATTTGAAGAAAATAAAATTGGGCATTCCTTATAAAAATTCAAATCAATGAAAAAATTAAATTCATTATCCATTCATGAATTAATGTACATTTTTATACATGTAAACTAAATATCAAATGATTATTAATGACTTGATTATGATTTTAATACACATTTATGTTCACAAACATAGTTTTTAGAAGGTGCGGTTGTCCTATGTGACTTTTCAATAGTTAAATTTTGATCCTCTTAATCAAAATAAAACAATATAGGTACTTTGGATTTTGTATGTATGTTTTGGTTCTTGGGACCCTTTGATCGTAGCATAGGGTTTGGGGTCAATTTTAGTTTAATTTTAGTATAAAAAAACTAAAAATGATTACAACATAGAGAAATGTTTTTTCCAGATGTGTGGCGTCTAACACTTGGAGATCCTGAATCCTTAGTTTTCTAGCCCAAAGTTAGGATTTACATCTCTATTTAAAGCATGGAATTGAAAATATTATAAGATTTGAACACTTGGGGATCATGACTCCATAGTTATCTTAAACAAATTTAGTTTTTTTATCTCTATTGTGTTTAAAAAACAAAAAATAAAAAAAAACAAAAAAAAAACAAGAAAATAAGAAGATAAAATTGGACAGTCATATTATTGTTTAATGTGATTCTCATCGAAAGATTCCATCTGTTTCTCCTTGATTTAGAAAATAGGCCCCATATTTATTATGATTTATAACACATCATTATGATTAATTGAAATTAGATGAATGTGATAATGAATTTAAACAAAGTAAATTGATTAGGATTGGTAAATTATTGTGAAAATAAATTGTGTGAAATTATTTTGATAGGTTTCAATATTTTTTCATGATGTAATTTGGTGATAATTGTTTGTTAAAATATTTTTGAAAAAAGGGAATTCAATTTCATATTTTTGAGATACTTTTTTCTCAGGACTAGAAAAACTGAAGTTGGAGGGTGTGATTAACCACTTAAAGAGGTTGATATTAATTTATTATATTTTAATATTCATGTGTTTAAATGTTCACAAATACTAATTTTAGTGCATTTCATACATTGAACTTCATTTCACATTATTTTACAATTCATGTTTAAAGTGTCAATTTGGGAATAATTAATAATTTTATTTTGGAATTTTTTTATTATATGAATTTAATATTTTGGAATATTATTGATTATTTTTTGGAAAATTTTATATTTTATAATAAATTGATGAATCACAAGAAAAGATGGATATTTTTTAAATTGAACACAGAAATTTCTAGAGAAATAATAATGGGACTTAGGCCCATCAAATAAATGTGTAGACCATATTTAAAGACTAATGAAGCTCATATTTTAACTATAGAAACAGAAAATTATCTGGATCATTTCACTAAACTATGTCCAGATCTAATTCTAATGTTTTCAAGGAGATACAGGGAGCCCATGTTGACATTTAATTTTTGGGCCAGATTTGAAGGTCCACAAAACCAGCCTACTATTTCGATAATAAATTAAAATGAATGATCTAATTGGAATTAAGTTTCTTAAAAATATTATAGGACACCTGGATGAATATATTTCTCTTATACGACCCCTTTATATTTAAACATCTTCAGTGTGAAATTCACATGTCAAAAAGGGGGATGAATCTGTCCAATTTTTTTTGTCAACTTTGAAAAGTCAAAATTCCTTTTATTTCTCACCATCCTTTTGACTATCCTAATTAATGGGGAAAGAATTTATTGATAGGTTATTGATCACAGGACCCAAAATTTTCTATTTAATTATATTTTAGCGAATGTATTTTGGAATTCATGTTTTATTCTTTCAATTGTAATTTCATGCTTTTATTTTGTAATCACTACTTCAATTTATTTCATGTAAGTTGTTGGAATCAATTTTATTTCTTAATAAATGTTATAATTATTCACCTTTTCTATTCCAATTCATACCACATTGATACCATTTCCATAGGGAGTGAATCTATTCACATAATCTATTGTGATATTATTCACACAATGGTGGAGTGATCATTATTTCAATGTTTTTCTTCTTTAATTCTCCCTCATGAGTCTACTTCCCATTACCATTGATAGAATAACATAAATGGAGGGCTAAAACTGTTATGTATTTATCCAATGTAGTAGAAATGGTTTGGATTATATTTTATTTCATGTTATTTAATATTTTAAATCCGTTCGTTATTTTAATATTTCCATTCAATAAGTTATTTTCTTCTTCGCCTTTTCCAAATTTAATAACAACACATTTTGAGTGCTAGTACGATCAATTACTTCGAGTACTAATTAAATTTATACTCTAAGTGAGTTGATGATTATACTGTGAATTTTTTAAGGACTAAATTGGTGAATGATTTTATGGAATTACCTCATTGTTTGGATACATCTTGAATTAGTAATCTAAAATTTTATAAGAAAACAAATACATCCAATGTAGCCCTAGGAAAAACCTAGGATCGACTCTTATTAATTAATTATTTCCATTAAAAACATTAGGTTTTTCATTATTAAATACCAAATATTCTATTAGACAATTTATTATTTTACTTTCACAATTAGAATCATTAATAATTTTTTTCCACTTTATACCAAAATCTTATAACATCTTTCAGTGTCTAAAGGTTACATATTTAGTCCCTATGGATTTGACCCCTATATGTACTAAAACAACTTATTCTACCAGTAGGGTATATTTGTGCATCACTAGATGGTATTAGTGGTATGATAGTATAGATAATTGCATGGTGTGTAACATCCTACCAGTCATGTATTTGGTGACCCAAAATCTTGGAGGGTAGTAGTTGGTATCATGTTATGCAATGTTAAAATTACTGGGTAGGTTGACGGGTGATAATACTATTAGGGATGTAATTGGACGATTCATATTTAGTTTTAAGGACATATAAAATTTAATTATTCCTTTATTATGGTTGGTGTCTTTAGTGAATTAAACAACTGATATGTTTTGGGATTGGAAGATCAAGGTTGGTGTAGCCATGGTGCTCAACATGTCTATACTCGATGGATAATATGTCATAGATATTAGGGAATAAAAAAATGTGCAAGTCTTAGGATTGAGTGTCTAGAATTTATTGTTTTGGGATAATGTGGGTATACATAGAGAGCTAAGGTTGTCGATCAATATCATGATGAATCCATTAGGTGGATCTTTTTTGGTTTCATAATGTTTCTCTGTTTGAGGCATCAAGTTCGATATAGGAGTTGATTTCATGGATGGTCAACATAGTTAATGAAATTTGACACATGTGCAAGCCAAATGTAATTCCTTAGATGTATTGTGTGTGACAAGATAGGTTTTTTCTCAAATGTTTCATTCATTAAATGATTGATATGTATGGAGTATTAGACTATGATTTTTTAGGGAAAATCCCATGTGATTTAATTAGAAGTTGAAAAATTTGATGGAATCTATCCTGTAATGATAAACGAGAAGTGTAGTCACGTTTTGATGGATTTATCAAGTGATAAAAGATCATATTGGATTCTTCTTTGGGATAAGAATCTCCATAGTGAGGATTTTTTAATGAACCAAATTATTACAGTTTAGATATTTTAGAGGGAATTTGAATTTTGAGCTCTAAAGTTGGGGCCGTTTTGAGAATTGGGTTTTAGAAATAAAAGTTGAGGGTTAAGAAATACAAATTGGATATTTTTATGTGTTTGGGAGTTCATATGGAACTAGTAGGTTCCAGGAAGGGGTCAGAGTGGTAATAGGAATACTACTTTATACATTAGATCCATCAGGTACCAAGTAGTGGTGCATCATGTACCTAATGATACACCCAATCGTAATGTACCAACCTTAGTGCCACCCACCGGTACCCTGAGATAGTCAGTCACATGATCTCAAGAAAACCTCCCCATATTCCATAGGATGTTGACTGGAAATGAAGGTCTAATATCGATCATGCAGAGACTATACCCTCTTTTTTCAGAATAATACACTAGTGTAAAATAAGAAACAATAACTAAATAATATATAACTATAAATAAAATAGTACCAAGAACACAAGCTGACCAAAAATGGAATTATAATATCAAATCCAAATAGTAGATATTCTATTCTAGAGTACATGCTAAGTGTTAAAATGAAAACTCAAAATTAAAGACACTAACAACTCCCAAGTGGGTCCCAAACCATGTCCAGTTCCCTCATCCATGCTCCATCCCGACTCAACCACCTAACATAGGGCCTTTTCCCTTATCCTGTCCTACAACCATGAAATATATTTAAGTACTTATCTGGAAGACTGAGTAGGGTGTGAGTAAAACTCAATAGGCCACCAATTATAGTGTCAAAAATAAATTCATCCAATAAGAGTGTATGTAGTTGTATAAAGAATAAAATAAAAATATAGTAAACAATTTATATTTTTTAAATCACTATTTATTTAACCACATAACCCCCAAGTTCCCATGGAAACATGAACCTCAATACCTACTTCGTCCCACACCGAAGTCTGAATAATGTTACATAGTCAATTCATAAATCCATTATAACACACGGGCTTTCATTTTCCATTTCAAATAAATTCATAATATGACTAATTGGAACCATGGTCCAATGCCAACATTTTGGGTCTAGGTCTCCATGCCTAGGACACCATGGGATTTTGATGCATCCCACCATGTCCCACACACAAATATAAATTTATCACTATAGGCTTTTGACGCAGTAGGCCTTGTCCCTCACACCAACATCAATTTATCATTATGTGCTTTTTATGAAACATGCCTTATCCCACACACAAATATCACATAATCACATGTATCACAAATTCACATGTATCATAATATTTCATAAAAAAATTAATCAACATCAATCCTCTTATCCCATTTCCCATCACAATTTCCCTTAATTAATTCACAAATTAATTAACCCAATTCACCATTAAATATTCTAATAATTAATTCAATAATTAATTGTCCTGATTTCATAATCACAATATCTTAATAATTAATTCAAAAATTAATTATCCCAATTAAATAATTTCACATCTCAATAATTATCATAAATTAATTCAATAGTTAATTTATACAGTTAAATAATCTCAATATGCCATAATTAATTCAATAATTAATAATTCTTTAAATCCCACAATTTCTATATTCAAATAATCAATTCAATAATTAATTATTGAATCCAAAATTCCACAATCTCAATAATTCTCATAAATTAATTCAATAATTAATTATTCAATTCATAATCATAATGTCTAATTAATTAATTCTCAATTAATTATCCCAAATTCACCATTTTCATGATCGCAAATATTCATTAATTAATTCAACAATTAATTAATCTAAATCAAAAATCAAAACATTACACCCATCAAATAATTTACTAATTATTTTTTCACATCAATTACACTAATTAATTCGACTATTAATTAATCATATTCAATCACTTCAATTAATTAAACAACTAATTATTCATATAAATTCAATTAATTAATTCCAAAATTAATTAATCCTATTTAGTATATTCAATTAATTCACCAATTAATTATTCACCTCAATTTCATTAATTAATTCCACAATTAATTAATGAAATTCAATCCTTTCAATTAATTTCCCAATTAATTGTTCACACCAACTCCATTAATTAAGTCCACAATTAATTAATCACATTCAATCCCTTTAATTAATCACCAATTAATTTTTCACATAAATTGCATTAATTAATTCCATAATTAATTAATCACATTCAACCCTTTCCAATAATTCACTAATTAATTGCTCACACTAACTCCATTAATTAATTCCACAATTATTTAATCACATTCAATTCATTCAATTAATTCACCAATTAATTTTTTACAAAAATTAAATTAATTAATTCAATAATTAATTAATCACTTCAATCTCATTAATTAATTGAATAATTAATTAATCTTGATAATTTCATTAATTAATTCAACAATTAATTAATCCCATCAATTACATTAATTAATTCAATGAATTAATTATTCCAATATGATAAATTTCATAAATACAACAATTCCTATTAATAGATTCACTAATTAATTAATCAAACTCAATAATTACATCATTACAACAACCCCCACTAATTAATTCTCCAATTAATTAATCTAATTCATTAATTTGAATAAACAAAACATTCCATTAATTAATTCACCAATTAATCAATCCATTTAAACAATTTCATAATCACACAAATATCCTTTAATTAATTCACCAATTAATTAATCCATCATTTCCATTAATTAATTCCACAATTAATTAATCCAATTCACAATATCAAAACACTAATAATTAATTCAACAATTAATTATTCACAATTCACAATTTCAATATTCCAACAATTAACACAATAATTAATTATTCATTAAATCCCACAATTCCAATATTCTGATAATTAATTAAAAAATTAATTATTCCAAATTCATAATCTATTAATTAATTAATTCAATTTGGAAAACCAATTACTAAACAAACCCTAGAAATTAAAAAGTTAAATATATGTAATTGAAATCATGACTATGGGATTTGAATAATAGACAACCTACCTTGAAGTGGGGAGGAACTCTCTCTAATGAATATCCCTAATTTCAAATGGAACGATCAAGAACGTGATGAAGAACACAATCTGGATCCAAAACCTAAATCAATAGTTAAATGAATCATGATCTAAAAAACCCAGATCTATATTTAGAAACAATAAGAGATAAATATCCCTCTATTATATAGAAATAGGAGAGTGAGAGAAAGAAAGATCTAAATGGGAAGAAACCACTTATTCGGGAAGGTGTAGATCATCAATATGCTCTTTGATTCGCCAAGAACATAGGTTGTATGGATTTGAAATCCATTTGGGAGCCTTTAAAATCATGATAAATTTGTTATGGATGAGTTGTGGTCAATTTAGGGTTAATATAGGGGGCTATAGAATTTAAAAACTAATTTTCAGATTAAATTAAATCCCACACATGGTTTGCTGGGCAGGGGTGAACGGTTTCCCATATCAGTTCACCTTAACTATGTGACTCTTATAGGGGTGAATAGTCTCTCCTTTAAGGGTACACAATTTGAAAAACCATGCACTAGCTGTGAAACCCCTCTCTATCCAGGGTTGTGCAGTTTTCAGGGCCAGGGTGCATGGTTTGGGAAAACTATCCACCAACTGTACACTGTCCTGTTTCTACATAAATATCTTAAATTTCACCCAAAACTACCCAACTAACATCCCAAACAAAAGTACTCAAAACTAGGAAAAAGAGTACCTGAAAACAATCCTGAGACATATCCAGAAAAGGTCGAGGTTTTATAATCACCCTACCTTATAACAGCTTATCCTCGATCTATTCTCCAAAACAGCTCTAAAATTCCAAGTAAAAAGGATCGGGCATCTATTCTCTCTTATCCTCTTGTCTCTCCTAATTTTCTGACTGAACCCATCTATTTTTTTGCAATACATGAACTATCGACACAGTCTTTCCCCGTAACACTTTTTCACTATGATCGAAAACACAAATCTGATACTCTTTAAAGGATGCATCGATGTCAATATAAAATCCCACAACATTCCTGACGTGTTATCTCAAATCACTATTCCCAAAAACCACAAGAACACCATCCATTATTGGAAATCATCCTTTCTATCAAAACCACCTATAAAGGACTTACATACACCACCTATAAGGCCCGCCTGGCCTTTCCCTGAGGAATTTAAACATGCACCTTATAGGTTTCTCATTTGAATTCTGATTCCACCACTTCCAACCAATGGTATTTCTCAACACACCTACTACAGACACATCTCTCGCTATATTTGGAGAATCGTTAACACCGCTCAGTCGATGGTGTTTCTCCCACCATCCAGCTTCACATGTACCACTTCATAAGAGCAACCCCAAAGAGGCCCTATATCCAACCAAAATACATTCAGGTAGCTAGGTGTATAACTAATTCTCTCTTGATATACCCATGACGATGTCAAGTTATTGGTAATGATCATCTCATGTCTGTAAGTACACCAAGATTTTCACTGATGAACACCAGCCTTTTGCACATCAATCCCAACCAAGCGACCACCCCTCACCTTGGGTGTCGCTTCCCCCAAACCCTGACACACGATCAAAACCATGGATCTATCACAACCCTTAACCATCCTATATCTAGGTCATAGTTAGAAAAGGTTTGAAACATTCTCATCGTTAAAGTTTCTCTTTTAGACACCCTATTATTCACATTTTACATAATTTTACCAATTTAAATTTCATATTAGGCACCATTTCCCATTTAATTCACATAATAAAGGAAAAATAGTTCAAGTTCAATAACTTACCCAAAACCCATTTTTTGTACATGCCTAAGATGATTCATGTCACAAAATAATCTCAAGTACCTAGAATGATGGGTGTATACTCAAACCTCATGCCATAATAGGCTACAAGTTTATTCTCAACAAAACCTCAAAAAAATTATCACATCACACCATAAGTGGGTCACCCAAGGTGAAATAATATTCAACCATAACAAAAAACAACAATAATAGAAATCCCACCTTGGGTGCTTGGGTTCTCCCCCATACATGGGTTAGCTACTCCCATGCATGATCTCATTACCAAGGCCCTAATCTTCCTAGTCTCTTGTCTACCATTCCAAAACATTAATAAAAAAATAAAAAAAATTAGTCTCTGATATGACTTTATAATGTCCCGACCTAGGTGACACCCACTGGTGCCCCTTTCTAGTTTATCACATGACCTAAAGAACGCGTCCCCATATGCCAGAGGCTATCGAATACTAGAAAGGGTCTAATATCAATCATGGGGAAACTATACCATTTTTTATAAGAGTAATACACTGGTGTAAAATAAGAAAAAATAACTGAATGACATATAAAAAAACAGTACTTAGAACACAAGATGACCAAATCTGGAAACACAATATCAAATAAAAATAGAAGATATGCCTTTATAGAGTACGTTTCGAGTATCAAAATGAAAACTTAAAAGTAAATACATAGACAACTCTCAAGTGGGTCTGGAACCATGCTCGGTTACCTCATCCATGATCCATCCTGACTCAGCCACCTAACATAGGGCCTTTTACCTTATCCTGTCCTAAAACCATGAAATATATTTAGGTACTAATAAGGAAGCCTTATTAAGGTGTGAGTACAACTCTATAGGACACCACCAATGACATAAAAAACCAATCCAGTCAATAAAATTGTATGTTATTTCATAAAGAATAAAATAAAAGAAATAAAGTAAACAATTTACATTTTTTCAATTACTATTTATTTAACCACATAACTCCCAAGTCCCCAAGGAAACTCGAACCACAATACATGATTCAGACCATGATAG
This sequence comes from Viscum album, assembly GCA_963277665.1. Taxonomy (NCBI): domain Eukaryota; kingdom Viridiplantae; phylum Streptophyta; class Magnoliopsida; order Santalales; family Viscaceae; genus Viscum; species Viscum album. The sequence goes on along the minus strand of OY728130.1, from coordinate 629,493,309 downwards.
AGTTTGAATCATGTCACATATTTAGTTCATAAATTCATTATAAGTCATGGTCTTTTATTATCCATTTCAAATCAATTCATAATATGGATAATTTTAACCATGGTCTAATGCCAACATTTTGGGTTTAGGTCACCATGCTTAGGACCCCGTGGGATTTTAATGCACCAGAGCATGTACCACACATGAATATTAATTTATCACTATGGGATTTTGATGTAGCAAGACTTTTCCCACATAAAAATATCAATTTATAAATATGGGATTTTGATGTAGTAGGCCTTGACCCACACAAGAATATCACATAATCACATGTATCAAAAATTCACATGTATCATAACATTAAATTAAGAAAAATTAATTGACATCAATCCTCTTACCACATTTACCATCACAATTTCCATAAATTAATTCACAAATTAATTAATCCCATTTACCATTCAATATTATAACAATTAATTCAATAATTAATTGTCCTGATTTTATAATCATAATATCTCAATAATTAATTCAACAATTAATTATCCCAATTCAATAATTACACATCTCAAAAATTCTCATAAATTAATTCAATAATTAATTTATAAAATTAAATAATCTCAATATTATATAATTAATTCAACAATTAATTATTCTTCAAATCCCACAATTTCTGTATTCTAATAATCAATTCAATAATTGATTACTCAATCAATAATTTCACATTCTAAATAATTATCATAAATTAATTAAATAATTAATTATAAAATTCAAAATCATAATAAATCAATAATTAATTCTCAATTAGTTATGCCAAATTCATCATTTCCATGATCAGAAAGATTAATTAATTAATTCAAAAATTAATTAATCTAAATCAACAATCAAAACATTACATTCATCAATTAATTCACAAATTAATTCACAAATTAATTATTCAAATCAAATTCAACAATTAATTAATCACATTCAATACCTTCAATTAATTCACCAATTAATTTTTCACATCAATTCCATTAATTAATTCAATAATTAATTATTGATATTCAATATCTTCAATTAATTCACCCATTAATTATTCACCTCAATTACATTTATTAATTCAACAATTAGGTAATCATATTTAATCCTTCCAATTAATTCACTAATTAATTGTTCACGCAAACTCCATTAATTTATTCCACAATTAAATAATCACATTCAATCCCTTAAATTAATTCACCAAGTAATTATTCACCTCAATTTCAATAATTAATTCCACAATTAATTAATCACATTCAATCCTTTCAATTAATTAAATAATTAATTGTTCACACAAACTCTATTAATTAACTTCAAAATTAATTAATCACATTAAATTCTTTAAATTAATTAACCAATTAATTTTTCACGCCAATTACATCAATTAATTCAACAATTAATTAATGAAATAAATCTCATTAATTAATTCAAAATTTAATAAATCCCTCCAATTACATTAATTAATTCAATAATTAATTAATTATATCAATTCTATTAATTAATTAAATAATTAATTAATCCCAAAAATTCTATTGATTAATTAAAATAATAATTAATCTCATCAATTCCATTAATTAATTCAACATATTAATTATTCTAATTTGATAAATTTCATAAACACAACAATTAACATTAATTAATTCACCAATTAATTAATCAAACTTAATAATTTCATCACCTTAATAACCCCCATTAATTAATTTACCAATTAATCAATCCAATTCAATCATTTTCATAACCAAAAAATTCCATTAATTAAGTAAAAAAAATATTAATCCATTTCAAAAATATACATAGTCACACAAATCACCATTAATTAATTTAATAATTAATTAATTAGTCATTTCCATTAATTAATTCTATAATTAATTAATCAAATTCAAAAATCTTAAAACTCCAATAATTAATTAAAAAAATAATTATTCCCAATTCAAAGCTTTAATATTCCAACAATTAACTCAACAATTAATTATTCCTCAAATCCCACAATACCAATATTCTGATAATTAATTCAATAATTATTCTTTTGTTGATTCAAAATCCTTTAATTAATCTACCAAATTAATTAATTCAATTTGGAAACCCAATTTCTAAACAAAACCTAGAAATTCTACAATTATATACACATAATTGAAATCATGACTGTGGGATTTGAATAATATACCACCTACCTCAAAACGGTGATGAATACTGACCAAAATATATCCCAAATTTCAAATGAAATGATCAAAAAGACGTCTAAGAACACAATCTAGATATGAAAACTTGATCGAAGATTAAATGAATCAACATCTAACAAACCTATTTCTATATATAGAACTAATAGAAGATAAACATCCCTTTTTTATCTGGGAAGAGGAGAAGGATAGAAAGAGATATCTAAACGAGAAGAAAACATTTACTTGGGATGGTAAAGATCTTAAATCTTTCCTTTAATTCACCAAGAAAGGAGGTTAAGAGGGCTTAGAATCCATCCAGGAGCCTCCAAAAAATGTGAAAAATAGGTTATGGATTAGTTGGGGTTGATTTTGGGTTAATATAGTGGGTTTAAGAATTTAAAAACCAATTTTTGGATTAATTTAAATCCCATGAACGGTTTGATGTGCATGGGCGCATAGTTTCCCCAAACTTTATGACTTAACAATTTACCTCTTATAGGGGGTTTATGGTCTCTCCTTTTAGGGCACATAGTTTGAAAAACCATGTGCCAGTAATTAAAACCCTCTCTATCCAAGGTTGTGCAGTTTATTGGGCCAACACACATGGTTTAGGAAAACCATGTGCCAACTGTGCACTAACCTCTTTGAAATTAAATTTCTAAAATTTCACCCCAAAACTAACCAAATAATAATCCAAAAAAATTTAATCAAAACTAGTAAAAAGAGTACCTAAAAATGGTCCTGAGGCATCTCCAGAAAAGGTCAGGGATTTACACCAATAGATAGGATCCTCTAGTGGGCCAATGAGTACCCAACAAACTTCAACCAAGTACTTAGTGGATTATTATTTTTTAAAAATTTGTTTTAAAATTTAGTTTTGTTTTAAATTGGGAATCCCTTCACCCTTTGTTTGATGATTGAACTAGGTCCCCAGATCCCCCTCTCTCCCATTTCCATCCTCACCCTATCATCTTCGAATGAAACCTAAAGTCTCATATCTTACTAGAATGAGGAGCCATTTAAAACCGAAGGTCTCTCTCGGAGAGGCTAAGGTGATATATAAGATCTCTCTAACTACATCATGTGTTTTAATATCACTTTGTAATAAACCCTATTTTAGTTCATGTTAGTCTGATTTCTCTATTTTAGGTGAACAATGATGAAATGAGCCATGATATCAGATGAGTGGGATCCTATAGTTTCAAGGTAGGTGTGGATCCTTATATATTTCACCTATTTTATGTGTTTTTATATCATTTGAATGTGTCTGACTTGGGTTTTTTGTTCAAGATTATTGGAAATTGGTTATGAGAGTCTCGAGGAATGTGGTGGGCTAGGGAAGAGCCTCCTTGGTGTGAATTAAGTGCACCAAAAATGGTTAGGTAATTATAGAGTGGCCCAATGTCTATGCCGCAATGGGGTGAAATCTCTTTTTGGGTCTAAATGACCCAAAAGTGGCATGTAATCATGTATTTTATTAAAAATGGCCTTGATTGAGGTCATTTGAGAGGTTTTATATTCTCATGTGATGAGGACCTTGGGAAGAGGATTCAGAAAGTGAATCATTTCATGTATCATAAAGAAAATGAGTTGGGTGTGCCTTATAGACCCCAAAAATCCTCATTTTGGGTTGACTTATTGTGGTATGGTTTCCTTGGGTTAAGGTGTAACACCCTGAGATGTTGTTGATTTGTTTTTCAAATTAATTTATCTTTCTGATATTTTTCATTTCACATGAAACTGAGAATAGTTATATATATATATATAAATATATATATTCAAAAATTAAGTGAAAAATTACTTTCACATGACACTGACTTGGATTTTTCTACACATAATATCCACTTGGATTGCGTTACCCGTAACATAGACTTGGCGTACGTTACACACAACACAAAGTTTCTTTGAAGAATCATTTTTTAAATTATATTATTATAATCTATCCATTAAAATTTGTGATATGAGAATTAATAAGTACTTTTAAAATAGTTTTTATACTATTTTTATATAAATAAAACACATTTATAATGAATGATATAATTTTTAGTAAAGTCCTTATATGTTTAAAAATAATATGAACTACACTTTTTTCCCTTCTATAAAAAACAATAAAATTAATTTTAAACAAATATAAAAATTTAATTTGTTAAAATAAAATTAATTTTTTAATTTACAATGCCTAAATTATCTTAGGGTAAATTTTTGATATTTTTTTTGAGAAACATCAATTTTTTGATGAATAGCAAAAACACAGTTTTTTAATTAAAAACGACCTTTTTGGTAAAATAATTATTAATGTTAAATTATATTTCAAATTTATTTTAAGGTCACATTATATCAATTATAAATCTATTAATATAATTCAGGTCATTATAATCAATTTCACTTTTAAATTGAATATAAAAACATAATAAACTTTTGAACTTCTTTATACTTTAAAACCCCATAATTTCGTCCCATCTGTGGGATTAGCATTAATCTTAATTTTCCCACTTCTGTGAATTGAATTTTGAAAAATAAACATAAAATATTTTAATTAGTTTAATATTTAGAGTCTAATAATAGAAAATTAATCATTGACCAAAAATATTAGTAAAAGTGATTAAAATTAATCACAGTGATTATGATCAAATTATGATTAATTAAAGACTAAACCTTAATCTTAGGGAACCAAATGACCTAAAACTTGTCCAAAACCCATTTCATGGACATATTTAGGCCGTAAACCTTACATTATTGATTTATGTTGGTTTGGTATGACTTTTTTTAGGTAAGATCATTTGTATACCTAACTTGTTTTAAAAAACTTCCAAGTGAGTCATTTTCCCTCCCTATAAAAGGACACCACTTATTCAACATCCTCAAACCTCTAAAACCTATTATGTTAATAAAAGATCATACTAGTACACTTAAAAAAATCCCTTACTTCCTACTGAGGCTTTATCTTGGGTAGAAGACAATCCAAGGGAGCCTTTTGGCACAAACAAAAATGAGTTACCCGATTAAGAGATAACATCTTCTCTCAAGTCCTTTATTTTTATTTTCCTTATCCACCCCCTCCAATATATATATTACATGATTTTATAAAAAAAAATATCAAATATACTAAGATTTTTTTTATGATAATTTTTTTACCTACAATTACACACACCTCCATCTAATGGGTAACCAATATACTATTTACGTGTACGGTGAACCACCACCTCACTAAATGGTGATTGTTCAATTTTCATTAACACCTTTGATGGTGGAAATTATGATAGAAACTATGGTTATATATGTAATATATTATATTTATTATTTATTTAAGCTTATTTATTCATTTTACAATACATATCTTTTGTACTTTCCATTTGGTGTTAATATGATAATTTTGTTTGAGGAAGTGGGGACTACCACCCCCTCAAAGAGATGTGATTCATTCACACACTACATAGAATATATTAAGGATGAGTTTAGTGAAATTATATGATGTATGTGATATAATAATTATACTATAATAATTATATATATATACATATATATATTTATATATATATACATATTCCATTTACCATCTTTCTTTCAATGTGATAATAAAAACGAAACAACGTTCATGCGTACATACGGCTTACGGTCTCCATGAATGGTGTATTAAATTTCATAATTATATATTCTATAGATTATTTTTATACAAATATAATATATATAAATTATATTTATATCATTTTTTACATTTTTTTATCATTATATAAGTATGAGGACCAATAATATAACAAATTAAGACACATACGAAGAACAATGTGAATATTACCCGAAGGGAAACCTTAACATAGGATGGTTAACAAGAGAGTAATTTATGGTCATAATAAAATCATATATGGTATTACATATAATAATATCATTATGTAACATTTTTATAATCAATTTATAATTATTATATAGGTGGTTTGAACGAGTACAACGTGAGTCAAGACACAAGGTAAGGGGATTTCATCTCACTTTTTATTTCCGTGAGATACATGCTTTATTCACCACCCATTCCTTTTGTGTGGCATGTATTATATCCATTTATGTATTATCTGATTATTATAACTAATTTTATGGGTATCTACATATCCATTTTATGATCTTTATTTCATGGGTTTTATGTTTCAAAAGTTACCAAATCTATATAATAGTTTTGTTTCAATTTTCCTTCTTTGAGACTCATGTTTTCTTATGCACCTAAATTATTTTTAAAGGTGTATATACTTCCATTTTAGATTTTATTTCATGAATATAAATCTCTTTATGATATTTTGAGCTTTATTTACTTTAATTTTCTTATATGTAGTGTATGATCTCAAGTTAACAAGTGATAAGATTTTATTGAAACAATCACATATTTTTTGAGATTGTTATTGATTAAGCTTTTTTGATGAAATCTTATGATTCATATCTCAATAAAACTCTATAGTTTCATTATATTCTACTTATTCAAGATATATCCATGTATTAGTACCATGTTTCCACTCTTTGGTACTTAAGATAATTAAGAGAATGTTTTTTAAGAAAATTTGACCATATTTCTCTCTTCGGTCGAAAATCTATTTTATTTCAAAAACCAGGTTTTTAAAAATGTATTAATTTTTTTTCAAATGACAATTGAAGAACATTTTCAAGGAAAAATAATTTTGAAAATGTTTTATTATTTTCAAATCTTCTTTTATAAGTTTTAAAAGTTATTTTCAAATAAAAAGGATTTCAAAAATGTTTTAAATATTCTTTTATAAGTTTTCAAGGAAAATGGTTTTGAAAATGATTTTTAAGCTTTATTTATAAGTTTTCAAAGAATTTTAAAAGTAATTATTTTGAAAACGTTTTCAATAATTATTTATATGTTTTCAAATATTTTCATAGAAATCAAAACCTTTTGAAGCTTCTTTTATACATTTTTAAGGAAAATGGTTGTCAAAAGGTTTCATATTTCTAAAAATAAATTTTCAAGAATAAAAGGATATTTCTCTCAAGAAATGTTTCAAAAGATATTTCAAAATTATATTCTATATATTATGTAATATTTTGATGTTATTCATGACTTTATATTAAATTATTCAAAGGTTTTATACATATTATTTCTTGAATGGTTTATGTTTTGAAGGAATAATTCTTATGACACCTATTTCCCTTCCTTGAGTTATATTCTTTTGAACCCCACATATTTTCACATGTTATGATTTAATGAAATGGTTATGAAACCTATATATTTTCCTTAGGTTATGATGTGATTTCATTGGTTATGATTTTATGTTCATAAAACCTATATCTTTTTATGGGTAATGATCTGATGAAATTTATATTTTGTAGCACATCTCTAAATGATGTTATTATGAGATGGGTGGGACCTATATATACCTCCAATGAATTAGGTAATTATTAATGTTTTATGATCTCAAAGCATACATTGAAGGGTATCCCAATCCCGAAACAAGTGGGTATACAGGAGTACATCCCAAGCCCAAAATAGAGGGTAAACAAGAGTACATCCCAATCCCGAAGCATGAGGCAAAATGAGAGGAAATCCCAATACCAAAATAAGAGGGTATACATGAGGACATCCCATGTCCGAAATAAGAGGGTACATAGAAGGACATCCCAAGCTCATAACAAGCGGGTAAATGGGAGGACATCCCAAGATTGAAACAAGAGGGTACATGGGAGGACATCCCAGTTCTGAAACAAGAGGTAATAGAGGCGGTAATCCCAAGTTTGAAGCATGTATATGAGTGATTAACCCAAGACTAACATGTTAAAATGTCTTTGGTATTCCACCTTGACATAGTGTATTTAATATATGTTTCCATAATTACATATTTTATTCTTATTTTATGCTTTCATGGCTTATTCTATTTATTTTATTATGATTCTTCTCTTATGAACTTTAAATCTTAATTATGATCTCCAATATAAAGGGTATTATCTTCAAATGTTATGCTCAAGTTCCATAACCTTTTTCATTTTATTCTTATGCATTTCCTTTATTTTGACTTACTGACCATATGATATCACCCCTTTCCTATGTTTCATTTACCCAGGTTATAGAGAATATTTTTAGTTAGAAATAATAAAGGTGGAAATATTTATTATAGATGTTGAAGATCTTTCACCACAATAGAAGATTTTGTTTCCATGTTTCAAAACACACTAAACTATTATGGTCCTCAGTCATGTATTTTTGTAATGTACTGAATATTTATATAAAATGATGTAATATCCATGTATGTTAAGCCTGGTTCGTTATAGTTTGTATAAAAGGAAAGGTTTAGTAAAAATTTGGAAACTAGGATGAATATTTTTTAGTGATATACCTAGGTATATTTATATAGATATGTATATGGATGTCTCTAAGGACAAGTATAAGGATGAGTTAAGTTTTAGGAAAATTCCCTATAATTTTGGTAAAGGATAGAGTGAGTGGTTTACTAGAAATACATCCATGTCTAGATAATACAAGGGGACGTGGCTCTAGCACATATATAACTAGGAGTAATAACTCTAACAAGATGTTTGGAGCCCAACTCAGGGTAATCTGGTACATGAAAATGTACCTTGATGCACACCTTGTTTGAAACTCCTGGGGATATGCTTTGGGAATTCCTAAACTATTCATGAACCATCATCAAGGATTTTAAAGTAATATAGATATGAATAACCTAGAATGAACCTATGGTGTCATATATTAAGGAAGGTTTCACGAATTAGACTTCATATAAGTAATTATTTTCATGACTATGTGGTTTTATGCAATGAAAAGTAATTCTCACACTATGCTTTTGGTTTTAGTCAATGGAATGAACTGGAAAGAAATAAATTAATTTTGAATGGTATGGATGATTTATTGTTGAGAATTCAATTGGGACGATCACTGGAGTGGAAGATGTTATGATCATGACTAATATGTTTTCACAGAACATGGTTAACAACATGCACCTTAACCAACTCCCAAACTCACCAAGAAGAGAGAGAAGGAGTTTTATGAGCATTTGGGTAATGGAGACCATGGATTAAATAATATTCATTTTCCTTTGTGTCTATAATGTGGAAATTATCATCTAAGTGAATGTATTATAAGAACAACAAGATGTTTTGAATGTGGAAAATAAGGACACAAAGAAAGTGACATCAAGGGAAAAATTAAGAGTTTGGTTAACGAAATGGATGAGAATGTTGGACTCCCTATGACATCATTGAAGTATAAGTGTTTTAAGTGTGGAGTAAAAGTTAATTATGAAACTCAATGTCCCAAGATGAAATCTTCTGAAGGGAACTAGCAAGGTGGTGTAAGTAATGGTTACATTGATGATGATGAAGAGACTACAAAATGAAATGTGAAAGGAAAGAGGTATTGTGTAATAGGATGAGGTAGAATTGTTAATGTTATAAGGATGAAGTGGAATAGTAAAAGTTTGTATGTATTTGGAATAAAAAATTATGTTATATAAATGATGAAATATACAAGGATTGTTCTACTTATATTTTTCTCTCAGTATTTAAAATTTCATGTTGAATGATCCTGATGGATAAGTGATGTGATTTAATGACAATGTCATATTTTTAATAAGGTAAGGTAACCCTTAATATGTTCTTTATGATAAGATAATGATGTTATGAGTAAGTAAATTGGACAGTACTGATTACCTTGGAACTAATTAAGGACATTTTTACAAGTAGTTCATGCTATCATGGATGAATATTAAAACTTATTGGATTTGTGGAATATATCCAGTAATATATAGATTAAGTAAGAATGCATGTTTTACAAAAGGATTTATGGTAATTCATGTTGTTACCATGTTTCAAGAGAATTTACCATGAGGGTATTAACATGTTTGGAATGTGACAACCAAGAGATACTCTGTGATATATGGGGGGATCAATGTTAAGATGGTTTCATGACTTTCATTTAATGGTTTTGGATTTTAATCTTTTATAATGGTTATAAGGTTATCGATTCATGAAAATTTTAAGTTAAAATTGGAGGTAGTATTTATCTATTTATATTGTATGGAAAACCTTGGTTAAAATGATATTTAGTGATTGACATTATTTCATGGATGTCCATCATATTTTTTAAATTATATTAGTATGGTTTTATAAAAGTAAACCTTGTATGTCGAGTGAAAACCCATCAAGTTCGACAAGGCTGTGGGTCTTGAACCCATGTCTGAAGGACGATAAGGGTTTCAATCCTACCACTAGCCCACATGATGTCCTGGTTAATGTATAGTTATTTTTGATGAATAATTATTTATGATGAACTAGTAGTGTTAATTTTTATTCTTATAGATTAATGTATTAACCAAATTTATTTTTAATAATATTTATAGATAAATATTTATACATTTTATTCTTTTATGATCCTTAAGATCTGCTAAAGGTGTATTTTATTACTCCAGGCATAAAAGTAAACTTCTGGACGTCCATTATATGATGTAGTGGATGAATTAGAAATTAATAAAATCATGACTAAAGAATGAAATTTGTTTTATAGAAATATGTGAAGTAATTATATTTTTCTTATGTTCTTGTTCAATAAAATAATTACTCATTATTTGGATAATGATCAAAAGAAAATGCGTTGTCCTAATACCTTAATTTTTTTTAACCAATGGCCTTTTAAATCTTCAGAGATTTATGAATTTGAGGCCCTAAAATTTAATTTCATTATTTAATTATTTGTGATTGATGACCTTGATTACTCCCTATAAATATTTACACTTTTCCTTCATTTCCAATATTCACTCCCAACCTTTGTTCTCCTATGTGGAAACCTAGTTATATGTTACATTGGGTAATCATTATGGTCACAAAATTCCCTTTTTAAGGGAGGTTTTAGTATTCATTTTTAAGATGAGGACTTATATGAATGAAAATTTCAAGTATTAAACCTTTGATAACCCATACGAATTTCGAGGGTGAAATTCATTTTAAGGGGGTAGAATGTAATACCCTGATATTTTGTGAAATATATTTTTTGAATTAATTTATCTTTCTGATATTTTTCATTTAAAATTATATTAAAAATAATATTATATATATATATAGATATATTAAAACACTAAGTCTAAAATTCCTTTCACATGAGACCGAATTGGCTTGTGATACATGCAACACCAACTTGGCTTGTGCTACCCGCAACACCGACATGGCGTATGTTACACACAAAACTGAGTTTCTGAGAAGGATCATTTTTAAGTGATATAATTATAACCTATCCATTAAACATAGTGATATAAATATTATTAACTAATTATTAAATATCTTCTATAATGTTTTTATAGAAATACAACATATTGATAACAAAAGATATAATTTTTGGTAAATTCCTTATATGTTTAAAAATAATATGAACTACACTTCATGTCCTTATATTAAAAAAAAAAATTTAGACACATCTAGAAATTTAATTTGTTAAAATAAACTTAATTTTTTTATTCATAAATCCAAAATTAGTTTAGGGTGAATTTTTGGGATTTCTTTGAGAAAATTTATTTTCTTGACGAATAGTGAAAATTTCTATTTTTTTAGTTAAAAACAATATTTTTGTTTAAATAATTATTAATGTTAAATTATATTTTAACTTTTTAAGGTAAAATTAGATAAATTATACATATATTAATAAAATTTAGGTTCTTCAAATAAATTTCAATTTTAAATATAATATAAGAACTAAATAAACTTTTTAACTTATTTCTATTTTAAAAACCTGTAACTTCATCCCGTCTATGGGATTAGCATTAATATTAATTTTCCTGCTTATGTGAATTGAATTTAGAAAAACTGACATAAAAATTATAATCAGTATAATATTTTTAATCTAGTGATATCAACTTATTTTTTGACTAAATGGATTAGTAAAAGTGATTAAAATTAATCACAACGATTAAGGTCAAATTAAGCTTAATTAGGGACTAAACCGTAATCTTAGGGGCCCAAATGGCCTATCAATTTTTCTAAAACCCATAGGATGGAAATATTTCAGCAATGAGACTTCCATTAATTATTTATGTTGGTTTTTATGTCTTTTTTTAGGTAATATAATGTTTACACCTTACGTTTTTTTTAAAATTCAAGTGAGTCCTTTTCCATCCCTATAAAAGGCCACCACCTCTCCTGAATCCTAACACCTCTCAAACCTATTAGGTTTAAAAAATATATACCCAATAAAATTCCCAACATCACTCCATTACTTATCGAAGCCTTTCCTTGGGTATAAGGAAATCCAAGGAAGACTCTTGGCATAAACCAAAAGGAGTTACCCGATTAAGAGGTAACATCTTCTATCAAGTCCTTTATTCTAGTTTCATTATCCACCCACTACACTCTATTTATTACATGTTTTTATAAAAAAACAATTATAATAAATATACAAGGATGTTTTTATTCTAATCGTTTTTCATACACTTACACACACCTTCATCTAATGGGTAAAGAACCTACTGTTTATGTGTACGACGAACTATCGCCTCACTAAACCATGATTGTTCAATTTTCCTTACCACATCTCATAGTAGAAATTGTGATAGAAAATATATTTATATACATTATATATTATATTTATTATTTATTTAGGCTTATTTATTCCTTTTACAACACATATCCTTTTTTACTTTCCATTTGGTGCTAATACAGCAATTTCATTTGAGGATATATGGACTACCACCGCCTCAAAGAAATGTAATTCATTCACACACTACATAAAATGTATTAAGGATGGTTTTAGTGAAATTATATGATATATATGATATAATAATTATACTATAATAATGATATATATACATATATATATATATATTTCATTTATATTATTTCATTCAATATGATAATAAAAATGGAAACAGCATTCATGCGTACGTAGGGCTTACCATCTCTATGAATGGTGTTTTCTATTTCATACTTAAAAATTATATAGATTATTATAATACACATATACTAGATATAAATTATATTTATATCATGGTTTAAATCATAGAATCATGATACAAGTATAAGGACCAACAATATAACAAATTAAGACACATATGAAGAACAAAGCGAATATTACCCAAAGTGAAACCTTAACATAGGATGGTAATAAGTAGGTAATTTAAGTCCATAATAAAAATATATATGGTATTAAATATAATAATATTTTTATATAAAATATTTATAATAAAATTATATTTATTATATAGGTTATTTGAATGAGTACGACAAGAGTCAAGACACAAGGTAAGGGGATTTCATCTCACTTTTTATCTCTGTGAGATACATGCTTTATTCACCACCCATTCCTTTTATGTGGAATGTATAATATACATGGATTTATTATATGATTATTATTATTAGTTTTATAATAATTTACATTTCCATTTTATTCTCTTTATTTCATAAGATTTTTGTTTCAAAAGTTACCAGATCAGTAAAATAGTTTTGTCTCAATTTCCCTTCTTTGAGACTCGTGTTTTGTTTTTCACCTAAATTATTTTTTGCGGTATATATAATTACATTTTACATGTTATGTCATGAATATACTTATTTTAATTATATTTTAAGATTTATTTGATTTAGTTTTCTTACATGGAGAGTATGATCCCATGTTACCAAGTGATAAGATTTTATTAAAACAATATCATCTCCTTTCAAGATTATTAATGATTATGCTTATTTGATGAAATATTATGATCCATATCTCAAAAAAACTCATGGGTTTAATTATAATCTTCTCATTCAATATATATCCATGTATTAGTACCATTTTACCTCTATTTGGTACTTAAGATAATTAAGAGAATGTTTTTAAGAAAATTTGACCGTATTTCTCTCTTCGGTCAGAAATCTGTTTAATTTCAAAAACCATGCTTTCAAAACTGTTTTAAAAAATGTTTTAAAATTATTCTTGAAGACCATTTTCAAGGAAAAATGATTTTAAAAAGGTTTTATTATTTTAAAATATTCCATTATAAGTTTTTAAATCTATTTTCAAATAAATGTTTTTTCAAAATCTTTTTCAATATTCTTTTATAAGTTTTCAAGAAAAATGGTATTCAAAATGATTTTTGATCTTTATTTATAAGATTTCAAATAATTTTAAATGTAATGGTTTTCAAAAAGTTTTCTATATTTAGTTATATGTTTTCAATGTATTTTCATAGAAATAAAAAAAAATCTTATTTTATAATTTTTCAAGTTAAATGGTTTTAAATTGTTTCATGTTTTTAAAAATCAATTTTTAAGGAGAAAAGATATTTTCCTCCAGAAATGTTTCAAAAGATATTTCAAAATTATTTTTCATATATGGTGGAATATTTTTATGTTACTCATTATTTATAGCAAATTATCTAGTGGTTCTATTCATATTATTTCTAGAATGGTCTATTTTTTGAAGGAATAATGCTTCTGACACCTGTTTCTCTTCCATGAGTTATACATTTTTGAAACTCACTTATTTTCATAGGTTATGCATGGATTAAATGTTTATAAAATCTATGTCTTTTCCATAGGTTATTATGTGATTTAATGGGTTATTATTTGATGTTCATAATACCTATGTCTTTTTATGGGTCATGATATGATGAAAGTTTTATTTTGTGGCACATGTATAAATGATGTTATTATGATATGGGTGGGACCTATATCTCCATCCAATTCAATAAGTAAGGATAAATATTTTATGAGATAAAACGGTACACAAGAGGGAATCCCAAGACTGAATTAAGAGGGTATACAAGAGTACATCCCAAGCCCGAAACAGAGGGTATACAAGAGTACATCCCAATCCCAAAGAAAGAGGGTAAATAGGAGGACATCCCAAACTCGAAATAAGAGGGTAAACATGAGGATATCCCTAGCCCAAAATAAGAGTGTACATGGGAGGACATACCAATCCCACAACAAGAGGGTAAACGGAAGGACATCCCAAGGTTGAAATAAGTGGGTACATGGGAGTACATCCCAGGTCCGAAACAAGAGGGTACACAGGAGGGAATCACAAGTTTTATTAGGTATACAGGTGATTAACCCAAGCCTAAAATGTTACAATGGCCTTGTGGGCCACATTGACCTATGATTTTTTTATATTTTTCACACAATTCCAGGTTTTATTCTAATTTTATGCTTTTATGGATAATGTTCTTTATTTTCGTATGATTCATGTCTTATGAACTACCAATATTTACTATGATCTCTAATATTTAGGGTATGATCTTCAAATGTTATGCTCAAGTTACATACCCTTTTGTTCATGTTATTCTTAAATATATCCTTTATTTTTACTTACTGAACATATGAGCTCATCCCTTTCTTATGCTTCCTTTCCCCAAGTTGTGAAGAAATGTTTTAGGTAGAATTAATAAAGGTAGATATATTTATGGGAGATGTTGAATATCTTTCACTAGTGTCACGACCCGACCCATACCGAGGCTCGAGATGCAAATACCCCAAGCCCGCCTCCATAGGCTAGGGGCCGGCGCCTAGCACTGAAGTCACAACAAACTAGGGGAGGCCTTTTCCAAGGAAACTGTACACACACACATGCGACCAACACAATGCAAGAGTGCAGAGAAAGGAAAGAAAGATACAACACTGCTACAAAAGGGAAACCAACATACATGCATCGACCTCTAACCAGTACAAGTAAAGTGATGAAAAGTACAGACAAGTAAAATGAATAGTAAAAGTGGAAAAACAAACGCCCAACCAGAAAGGTGCCACAACCTGGAAATAGGTAAAACGAAAGTAAACCACTGGTGAGTCTCACACCCAGAAATCCTCCTACAACCACTGAATGCAGCCCAAGCTCCTGTATCCTCTACGGTCCTCTGTGGTCTCGATCGACCTGTCTGTCATCTGCAAGGGAAAACTATGTGTGGGTAAAGCCCAAACAAGGGTGAGTATAAAGATACTCAGAAGGATGCCCCGAAATCTCGAGGGAAAAACAAAAGAGATACTAAAATGGTGAGGAGTAGATAGAACAAAATCAGTTCAAGAATACAAAAGAAAGAGTGCAGCTCAACCCAACAAGAGAAAGGAAGCAGACTCATCCAGATGCAAGGAGCTAGAAACGGTGAGAAGACGAACTTCTCATCGAGTCTTCCCTGCCTATAGCAGGAGAGTAGACTTGTCCAACCAAGAGGAGCTAGACACAGAAAGCACATGTCATACCCCGCACATCTTTGCCCCTCCTAGAAGGAGAGTAACTGAACCCAAGGGGTTGGAACAACAGTATGGTGTATATATATGCTCAATGAGAAACCAAAATGAGTGTCTAAGGGGATCTCTATCTCCAAGATCAGCCCAAAAGGAGTCTCCAACTGTTCAAAGGATATCCATCACTGATGCCCAATAAACCCGCACATCAAGTGGCATCACCGCTACACCGTACCACCAAGGGTCCCACTTAGGTAATCACAGAGAAAAGTCACTAACTAGCCTCATAGAAGGGACCGAGTCTGAAATAAGTCATCGGGTAACCCACTGCACAGCCCCACTAGAGGGTAAACCCCAATAAGTCAACGGTGACACACTGCCCAGTCCCGTTAGAGGGTAAACCATAATAAATCATCGGGTGACCCACTGCTCAGCCCTACTGGAGGGTAAACACTAAATAAGTCATCGGGTAACCCACTGCCCAGCCCTTATAGAGGGTAAACCCTAAATAAGTCAATGGTGACCCACTGCCCAGTCCCACTAGAGGGTAAATCGTAACAAGTCAACAATGACTCACTACCCAGCCCCACTGGAGGTTAGACCATAATAAACCATTGGGTGACCCACTGCCCAGCCCTACTGGAGGGTAAACCCTAAATAAGTCGATGGTGAACCACTGCCCAACCCCACTAGAGGGTAAACCGTAAGGTCAATGGGTATCCCACTGCCCAGCCTCGCTGGAGGGTAAACTAGGAACTGGTCTGATATCTCAGCACTACCCATGACATCACTAGGTGTCACAAACACCGCAACTGTGTGTAGGTTTAGAGTACGTCAAAGGAACCTCCGACCAACACCCTTTCATGTTTCCACATTTAATAAGATTTTGAAAGATCCTCTGCTTTCCCAAACCGGTTACACCTTTATAATCCTCATGAAAAAACACACGAGATAGACTACTTACTCGCTGAAAACGGGCTCCCGGTGGAAAAGTCATTCAACAGTACTTTATGCATATACGATGTCTCGTGGGGCCCTCACCTCAGTCCCAAAAGAGGTCAGAAGAACTACGCCATTACGATGCTCTTAGAAAAACATGCCGAATTTACTATTCATATGCCCCAAATGGATGCCTAATGAAAAATTTGCAGTACGGTACACACAACTCCAAAGACGGCCCATGGGGCCCATGCCTCAACTCTGGCTTCATCGCCTGAAACCACCCTGGTCAACCTCATATCAGTGGCCGGGTCACAACGCCGTTTATGGGGCCTAAAATGGACGGATGCAGAAGCTGCAACTCCCCGCGTTATATGCAAACGGGGCCCTCTGGGGCCCACACCTCGACCCCGAAACACGTCATGTAGATCGTACCATCGCATTCTTTGCCGATAACCACACGACGTAGGCTATTCATTTTCCCTGAACAGATTTATGAAGTATAAGTCATAGAATGTAGCATAGGTCTGAAATTTGCCTCATGGGACCCATGCCTTAGGTCCGAATTTTGGTGGGCGGATTGCGGCATAGCAATCCCCTCAGAAAAACACTCAGAAACGAGTACCCACACACCCCAAATGGATGACGGGTGAAAAAGTGGCGTTTCACCGTGAAACGCACGAACGAGGACCTGTGGGTCCCGCACCTTGTCTTTAACCTGAATGCTTTGGAAATCATCTCAAAAAGTCCGCACAAGTATTGGGGTCACGCTACCGCTGACGGCGCATCAATCGGACATCCCAAGCAGGAGTTAGGTCCGACACAACAATTAAATAATTAATTATTCACATTTAGCATGTCGTGCCACTGGGCAACCAAACCAACCCACAAAGCCTCCGAACCAACCTTGGAAGAACCCTCTCAGCTCCGGGGCCACCGCGCCTCTGACGACATGTCAAACGGACGTCCGGATCGCGAGCCACGTCCATCGCAACTTTAATAATAATTTATTATTAATAAATAAAAGATGTTCGGGTCACCCGTCTTCGGGTGTAGAACCCAAAAATCCCGGAACCCACTTTAAAAGGTCCATCTCATCGATACGGACCTGCAACCACAGACAACGCGTCAAATGGACGCACTGTTTAGAAATTACGCCCCCCTGAACGCAAGGGGGCCTAACCGGGCCGGTTCACCCCGGTCGGCCCGGTCCGAACCGCCGGCCCGTGGCCCAGCCGTGGGTCCGGTCCGGTCCGTCGTGGCCTGCTGGCTGTAGCCTGCCTCAAGCCACTGGAACCACCTCAGGTCAGGTTTTTTTTTTCAAACATACCTGCCATCATGGCCGGTCTCCCCCCTCACGCCGCGTCAAGGAAGACCCGCAACACGTAGATCTTGTTCCCCAGTAGACCTA
This sequence comes from Viscum album, assembly GCA_963277665.1. Taxonomy (NCBI): domain Eukaryota; kingdom Viridiplantae; phylum Streptophyta; class Magnoliopsida; order Santalales; family Viscaceae; genus Viscum; species Viscum album. The sequence goes on along the minus strand of OY728130.1, from coordinate 629,474,655 downwards.
CTTTGTCTGGTCTTCTCCGTCACGCCAGCAGGACTCGTAAGGCACGGGTCCTTGCTTCTTCGGCACACCTGATATCAAGCCTTGGGTTACTCTTGCCATGCGCGACCGGCCAGCACCCCTCGGTGCCTCCACCTCCCGCAGCGCTGGCCAGCACCGCCCGACGTCGCCCGACGCTGCCTGCACCCGCTGCTCCTTCGCGACACCGCTATGTCCACCGTGCTTCCCTACTCCGATGCCTACTCCAACCCTGCTTCGCCACCGAGCTCTGCCGACCTGTTCGGCTCCTCCCGTGGGCCCCCTGCTCGCGCTGTCGTGCTGCCCCGGCTACCCACCGGCCGCACCACCTTCGTCCAGCCGCTCCTCCAGCTGCGCACTGCCCTCAGCTAGCTGACGACACCTGACACCACCCGGCCCACCTGCGGTTTCCGCTGTGAAAACCCATTCGCGCCGACCACCTCGTCTGAACCCCCGTTGTTCCACCCCGACATCCAGCCACCACCCTTGCTAGAGTCGGGGCTTCCGACGACCACCTCCACCGCTCCAGTGGCGCAAAATCAAAACCTAACATGGGTTCAGGATCCTTGGGGCAATGCCTTCACAACACCTACCCCATATTGTTGATTCGACACGATTGGTGTGTCCGAAAATTTGAACGAAGAACGCCCAAGAATGACGGATAAAAATGGGGCTTGGGCATTGTCCATGTTCTTTCGGCCAATGCCCCAAATTCTAGAATTAAGAACATAAAACAAAAAAATTGAAAAAAACTCCAATAATTTCATGAAGGTGAGAAATTATATCAGAAATCCTACCTCGTTGGTCCCGTTCGTCATTGACGATGTGCCTCCTCGATCCCGCTTCGATCCGCCGGAGTCTGCTCCTCAATCCGGTGAAGAACGGCAAAGAACGCTCGAGAGAGAGAGAGAGAGAGAGATTGAGTGAGAGGAAGAAATGGGTTTCCCCCAATTCCAAATTTTTCTATTTATAGAAAACCCACTTAGCATGGGATCTGAAATCACCGTGCCCTCTCATTTTATATCGTGCCTAGAAAAAACACCACATTTAGAACTCAACGGAAGGATCAGATTTCCATTATGAGGCTTCATTCAGAAGTTATTCGAAAAGATCGTCAGTGATAAAAATCACTAAGTCATTAATTCAAAAAGATGGTTTTTCCCCTGGGTGACATCTCTCACAGCAGACATGTGCCCCCAACTTTTACACCCCACCTAGGGTAAACAAAATGCTCCGGATGCAACCATTCCCTTAGATTTTTGATCTGATCTACCATTTAGGAGTTATTCAGGTTTGAGCTATTAAATGAATAATTTGATAATTGAATTATCCATTTAACACACCTCCAACGAGCGAGGGGTCCGAACGTCACACACCGACTCATTTTATGTCATGCCTTGGGTAAACACCACGTTCCGGACCCAACTATGGTCTCAGATTTCCAATCCGATCAACCGTGTAAGAGATATCACATTTTCTTTAGTTAACCATGTGTGCGTAATATAGAAACACTTAAAATTTTTATATAATTAATTCCGGGCACACCGGGCCTCAGAATTGCATGTCGTCTGAACTCCACGCTCTGGAATGACATCAAGAAATTTTTCAAAGTCTCAGAATCTCAAAACCTGGGTTCTTACATAATTTCCTCCTTCAATCTTTTCATCCTCGAAAATTAAAACTAGGGAAAACAACTCGGGATACATAGCTCACACCAAGGTCTCTTGCACCCAAGAAAACTTGCACAACACCCTGCTAACACAACATGCGAACTAAAGGGATGGGTCGTACTTATAAGGTCCACTACTCTCAAGAGCATGCGTAATAATATGCACAAACCTCATCAGCTACGACATGGAGAAGACATCGTGTGCCCACTCCTACTATTGGGAGGGTAAGGAAAGATGGTAGGCAACCTCTCAACCGTTTTCATGATTTTCAAACATCCCAAAGATACTTAGGGGACTTCACCATCCAAACCTCTACTTTCCACGTCTCGATCGAAATCATGATTTTTCCTGGAACATGGTCTCATGATTCCCTCCTTCATAATACCCATCTAGTGAAACACCCAAGGATATCTGGTCACACAAGTTTTCATAGTCGGTGCATCACAACCGAGACTCTCTTACACACTCAACAAGTGAAGGAGTCAGCATCATCAACTGCAGACAATCCGTACCCTCCTGTAGAAACTCCACCCAACACCGTCATCTTAGGTTCAAGTATCTCTGGGTGAGGGCGCACCTAAGACACTGGTGGTCTGAGTAAACCACAAAGCTCTCTCCCAGGAGGTAGTGTCTCCACATTCTCAGCGCAAGGGCTACCACTACTAGAACCACATAGTAAAATGCGTAGTTCTGTTCATGGGGTGTCCATCAACTAGACCTGTACTTGATAACTATATCAAGGTAGATGTTGATCACACGAGGTACCAATGAACAGGGCAGGTGAGCAAACTCATCCAACTACTAGAGGCTAGACACGGAAAGCACGTGGCATACCCCACATGTCTTTTCCACTCTTGGAAGGAGATTAATCCCCAAAATAGGCACTCTTACAAACCCACTAGTGGCACCTCAAGCAAAGGGAGGTCAAGCAGAAAAGTCCCACTAGTAAACCCAGAACCTGCTCTGACACTCCACCGCACAACCTTGCCCTGAATGCACCTATCACAGGGACTCATCCACCACATCTCAATACTATCCACTTTGGGTGGTACTGACTCTCCATCACGGTTTTGATCACATCACAAAAACGTGTCTCAGTGGGGGAAGAACCCCTCTTTCTCGTGCATTCAAAGCTACGTCGGACAACACCAACATAGGGTTACACCGACGCCCTACGTCACCCTCGGTAACCCCTTGAACAAGGAGTTCGATGAAAAGAGTACCTCACACAGCCTCTAACAAGTTCTATTGAGAAAAGTAGAAAAAGACACAGAGTGTAACTCTTATCATCTCATGCGTTGCAAGATTGTAGACATCCATAACACAAAGCCACCCATGACCCCATCTGTCAGCTCCTTGAGCCTGACATGGGCCGCCTAGTGGTGGTGAAAGGACCTCAAAACGTCATCCACCAACCACAGTTCTTCCTGCTTTTCTGCCAACACCACATCCCTGAGGAGCACCTTGTCTTAACCTGAGAGTTCTCTGATCATGACACTGCCTCTGTCGTGGCAGTGCATCTACCAACTATCTAGAAAAACTCAGCACATTTTTTGAGTAGTCTCACACCACGTGACCTTGCACATCACAAACATAGCACTAGGACTCCCTAGGCTATCTCGGTGATATATGATGTCCCCGTCCATGTGCATGAGTCTCATCAAGGGGATACCTTTGGTGTCGAGGCCTCGCCAATCGACATCCCTATCCTAGAAATTTCACTGTCACCAGTGCCTGCTCCAGCACCCTGAGATGGGTGAGGATGCACAAGGGCACTACACTGGCACAAATCAACTCTACAGAGACCTCGCTCAAACTTCTGTGCTCGGAAGTTGCCATCATGGACCACATACAAAGAGTACCAAGTAAGGTCTGTGAACTTAGTCACATACATAGCCATTTCCATCAGTTCCCACTGAAGCTCCAGTAGCTCCTGAAACCTTAAAAAACGTAAGTGTGAGGGGTAGTCTCCTCACGAAATAGCTGCTAGAAGTCATCCCATGAGAGTACCAACTCATCGTGCATCTAAGTAACCCTGGATCTACTAACGCCAACTGCTTGGTGGAGAAAGACTGGCTGTCAGGGCCACCATCCAACCTGTTAGTATCCAAACATGCCTGAAGAGGCGAACCACCAACTCTCACCAAACCTTCACTGTCTCAGGGTATGGCCCACTGTGGAAACTCAGCAGTCTCCGACACTGGAACTCACATAGCACACCTAGCCTGCGCTCTTCATTGGCCCTCGCTGCCGGTACTATCCGATACTCCACAGGTGGAGGTGCTACTTCCTGTCCTCCTGGAGAAAGGGTAATCGTATGATGGGTCTTGAACTGAGGCCTCGTCGCTCACAGAGTCTTCATCACGAACCAGATCTAGTATCCTAGATGGATATCACCGTAGAGAAATACTGAATCCGATCAAGGAGTACCGTAGTCAAATGAGCATATATATGTCAACAATGATGGGGAGCTGACTCAAGAAGGACAGTCAAATACTCAATCCTATATGATGCATGAACCAAATTCCTTTCCACAAGTGTCTTAATGTGCCGAGTCGACAAGCGGGTTATTAGGGTCCTGGTGAATGGATACGTCGGCCGCCGCACCATCCACTACTGAAAATGGGGTTTATCCCCATGCTACTATGCCCATGGTTTAAAGAACAATGGGGATAGATGATTTTTAATGGTCTATACCCACAGTTTTATTAAAACCATGGGTATTCATCCCCTAAGTATCGGGCTCCATCTCGCTACCCCCCACTTCAACCCTCCATCGTCCTCCCCCTACTTTAACCCTACCTCCCGGCTCCCCCTCCCGGCTCCGCCTCCCAGCTCCGCCTCCCGACCACTGCCTCCCGGGCTCCGCCTCCCGGGCTCCGCCTCCCGGGCTCCGCCTCCCGGCATTCGCCTCCCACCTCCACCTCCAGGTCTCCGCTTCCCCGCTCCACCTTCCGGCCTCTGCCTCCCGGCTATACCCCCATCTCGGGCGACGTCCCCACTCCCCCCTCTCGGATCCCTCTCCTCTGGGTAACATCAAATTCATCAGTTTTCTATTATTGATGACGTTTTTCATGTATTCCTACTTATAAATTTCAATAATTATCCTTCAAATATAATTGATATTGAGAATGTTGTGTTGGGGGTAAATGATTCGTTTGAGAAAGGTCCAATATGGATTTTTGATCAATGAATAAAGGAACTATGAAGGAATATAAACCCTCTTGTTAAGGTTTTATGGAATAACATACATATTAAAGAAGATAAATGGGATAAGTAATCATATGTGTAGTATTACTAGACCTAATTGTTATATTTAGACCTCTAGAGACACATATTAAGGTCAATAAGTCATTAGAGGGGGATATTGGAACAACCACTCACTTTCTAGGTGCATTATGCCTTATTTGTATCCTTTATTAAGAGTTTATTTGAGTTATTACATTTATTGGGTGATGTATTGGGTAGATTTTTGGAGATTTGGGGTGGGGGGGGGGGTTAGTAGAATTTAATGGTGATAATGGTTAGAGGGAATAGTGTAGTCCCCCAACATAACTATGAAGCCTATTGGAGAGGAGTAGTGGGTGATATATGGTAGGGGTACTTTTAGAGCTAACATGGAAACAATTCCATGGTAACTATGTAACTCTAAAGAGAATCAACATCATTATTGTCATAGGGTTTACAAAACCATGTGTCCAAAGCATGCAGGTGACTTGAATAGGTAGTGAACTTCCCATGGTTAGAGTATGACTTTGTAAGCCAAGCAACCAAACCATTTACATAGAATTTAATCATTTGAAAATTATTATTTTGACATAAAAAAAAACCTAAAGAAAGTCATTATTCATCCTAAAATCAGGGTAATCAAACCAAGGGACTCTAATGAGACTTCATGGTGAATTAATTCTTTTCAGAGAGGAATTATATTTGATATAGAGATATCAGTCCTATAGATTTAAATATAATTTATCATTTGTTTGTTGTTATTCTTATTATTGCTAGATATTATTTATTACCCTGGTAAAGGAACTAGATCTCAGGTTTCTTATCCAAGTTTAGGATTTACAATGATATCCAATGTGATCCTTTCTATATTTACATGGAAAATAATTATGGAAAGATGGTTTTTCCTGATCATTCTTAGATCCATCTAGATCTCTTAATTTTGTAGTATCTTGATGGATAGGTCTAAAACGATCCCATCCCATAACATGTTAGTCATCATATATAATAACCCTTGAATACTCATGTAGTTATTTGGGGATGCTTCCATGGATCTTTTGTTTGTGATATTGATTCAAGTGGTGAACATTGATGTTGGGCCCCAATATGTTGAATGAAAGAAGTTCTTACCATGTTATGAAAACTATATAAAATTGTATGATATAAAATAATCATACGTGTGTGTACATACCATCATAATTCTTTTAAAATGATATGCTTATGTCCCTGTATAGATAAAAAGTTTCCTTACTATGACTGGGGTATATATATATGTGTATGGATAGTAGACTTATACTATCTTGTATCAAATTTAAAAGTGGATCCTTCATGAATTCATTAATCCTATCTAGGGGGAGAATTTGAGATGTGATTTATGATGAATATGGTGGGGTCTTGAATGAAAAATTGAAGGGAATGAAGTCTTTGAGGCATTAATGGAGTTCGGAAGTTGGGAATTATGACATTGTAGTATGACCTGAGATAATTGATAGGGGATGATAGACTTATATAATAACCCAAAAAAAGGGCCTATACACCCATTGAGATACATAAATTGGTCTTGTGGTTTGTTTTGAGAGTTTTCAAAACCAAAAAAATCTCATGTGAGCAGAAAATCCACTATCCAATATCCATGGACTTTTCCCTTTGGATATTTTGGGTGAAACTTCAACAACTAAATATTTTTCCTTCACTTTTCTATTCTTCTTTTGATGATTTTGAGTATTAAAACTCAAATATTTTCAGGATGGTGTATTGATGAGGCATTCATTTTCATCATGAATAGGATGGTCACACCTTCCATATACTTATTCAAGAATATCAAACATGTTCTGTGATTTATATATAGAATTTACAATACGTTTCTAACTTTTATTCCTTTAAAGGGGTTGAAACCCCCAAACATTGATTCTCAATACACCCAAGTATATCATGATGTCTATTTTAAAAAAACATATCTTTTCCATATGAACAAATATTCCAAAGTTCCAATAGAATCCATAAAAAGTATATCTTTTAAGCATCATGTTGTACAAAATTTGTAGGATACATTGAAACATTTTTTCAATATTAATTCCAAAACATTAAAGTTATAACTACTATATTTTCATTGAATGTTTTATTCCCCATCAAATAACCCCTACCAAATAATATATAAAATTATAAATTCATATTATTAAAATAAAATTTTCTTCCCATGTGTATAATGCCTCTATATCTATAAAGGAGTATTTTACATTGAATTTTTCTTTTTTATTCCCCATTAATGACCACTTGGGAGTGTCTTTTTTAACATTTTTCTTTAGTTTACATATCAAGGTTGACCTTTTTCCTTTTTTCCTACTTAATATATTTTTCATATACTCGGCATGTAGAGGATGTTCATCAGGCGAGTATGACTGTGTCCTCCACTTTGAAGCATAAGAGCTCATCTATTGAAGGCGTTGAGAAGGTTTAGTTTCTTATGATCTTTTTCTTTAAACGTAAAGGCATTGATTGGTATGTGATCTGACAATTATATGAATATTCGGAGTTGACTAACTGATTTAGATGTTTCATATGCTGTTTTTGGTTTTCAGCTTTCCTTTCTCTAATTTTTAATGTGGTTTTGTGTGTTTTTGGAGGAATCCAAACACAAAAGAAAAGGCTTGTTCGGTGGAATCTTGATTCGGGGTTTACTCCAACTTTGTATATATATCAATTGTTGAATGAAATTTCAATACATGTTTGTAAGAAAACCATTTTTTATACCAATTCCATGAAAATGTTGTAAAACAAGCCTCATGGATTTTCTGCACTATATAGAGAATAAAAATACGAACAGAACCAAGAGGGTGATGAGCCTTGATGAGACATATACAAATCAACCAACAACTACAAGAACAGAGTCCAGATGAGGGAGATAGATCAATCATAAAAAGATTATGACAAATATGTGCCACCCAGCTCATTCCAAACACACCAAATCACTATAATCATCCAAAAACATTCACATATTTTGGTTTAGTCAAATAAAATCAAGGAACTAAAGAATATGGGGAACGTAGGGATTTAAAAGAGTTTGACGCACCAAATGAGTGTATCTATAATGAAAACAAATTCAAACGGATAAGAGATGAGATAGAGGGATCCAAGATACTCAAGGATAATACTCTCATTCCATTCAAGTCATCTAAAGTAGGTAACCCCACTGGATGTTGGGAGATATGAATCCTCCATATAGAGTAGGTAACCCCACTGGATGCTGCATTTGACACATGACAAGGTATGAATCCCCCATATGATTTATCACTTCCATGTTTATTTTACTCTCTTTATCAAGTAATGAGACCTCCACTATTACTACAATATAGGGATGATGTGGAAGTGATAGATTTACGATAGTTCATGTTCCTCAATTTTATGGTACTCGGGGAATTTTAGTTTTATTTTGGCATTAATATTCCTATGGAGTTGAGTAGTTTAAATAAATGTCCTACTTGACCATGGTAACTTATTTCCATATGCATATTTGGGTTCATTTCATTGAGTTTACCTTTTTTCTTGTCTTCCTTGTGCTTTCGGGGTGTCCTGTTGGGAATGTTTAAACTCACCCATGCATTGGATTTGTACCCACATATATTTCTTTTGTGCAGATGATCTACAATTCAAAAATGATCTCAGAGGATGTGGAGTCGGTGGACCTAGTGTGTAAAGGATTTTGGAAGTGTTCATTTTGGTTGTGTCATGTTAGTAAGATCCTGAACTTCCATTGAGGTATGTTCTTATTTAAGCATTGGTTTAACTCCCACTAAATTTGTAAAGGGAAAATTTCTTGGGAGTATGACGAGTCTTGGGGGTTCACTAAGGGTTTAGAGCGTGAAAATGAGGAAAATATTCCATCCAGTGTAGGTTACATGGTTGGTGCACAATTTGTTCAAACTGTGCGCCAGAACTATGCATCCTAGATAGGGGTGGTGCACAGTTAGTAAAACAATGCATAGTGGGGAGGGAGGGGGAGGGGGAGGGGGAGGGGGAAGGAAGGGGAGGGGGATGAGGAGGAGATGGGTAGTGGGGAGGGAGGGGGAGGGGCTGGGGAGGGGGAGGGGCTGGGGGAGGAGTTGGGCAGTGAGGAGGGAGGGGGAGGAGCTGGGTAGGGGGGGAGGGAGGGGCTGGGGGAGGGGCTGGTTAGGGGGGATGGACGAGGAGGGGCTGGGTAGTGGGGAGGGGGAGGGGGAGGGGCTGGGCAGGGGTGAACCGTGATTCACCTCAGGATGAGGGGATAAAATATGTTTCTATTTTCCATAAATATTTTTAGAAGGTATTGGAATTCATTTATATAAATATTAAGGATTCTATGAGGATCAATCAAAAAATTTAAATTATAGAACTATCTTCGAATTGGGTCAGGTTCCTCTTGGAAGCTCCTAGTTCACTAGGCCTGGTGACAGAATCCAATTTATCCCTGTTTGTTTTTTCATGGTTGTTGTTATTGGTTTAATGGTGGTTTATTGTTGGATTATTTTGGGTTCCCACTTAGCCCACCGAAAGTGGGTTCTTTTTTTGAAAATTTAATAATAGTTCAACTAGAAGGTACAATACAATGGAATCCCAGACATTGATGTACTTGTTAGACTCAGATTGATGTTATTGAATTGTTTGTATGATTCTAATACTGGGGATTGACATTGGTAGTGTATGGAGGTGTTGTGTTGTTGTGTGACTTCATTTCATTTCTCTATGATTAGAATTTTGTTTCTCTTAATAAACCTCCCTTATGTATTCTAGTATTGCGCATGGAACATTAGAATCCTTTGTACCTATGCAGATTGAATAAGAAAATAATGTTGGGAAAGAAGAAAGGGTATAATCCCAGTAACTCTAGAATAAATATGTTAAAACACTATATAAAACACTAAATAAAACACATGATGATTCTATGGAACTTCTAGAACAATGCCTTCATTTTCATGTACATGTTTGTGTACCCATATGAGACCTATGATTTTGGTTTAAAATCTAAAGGATGAGGCCTGTTTCGATGCAGTCAGTCCCTTAGAGGGGGAGTACAATTCATGTACCTTTAAAATAAAAAACGTGATCTTTTTAAAGGGTATGTGGGTTGGGATATCAACATATGTAAATGGGATTGTGATGAGTCATTTAAGTATGATTGAGGCTAGTATAGCCTGGATAGGTGGTGCTAGACTTTGGGTAGTGAATCCCCTTGGTTTTGTACCTTGGAATCAATTAATGGATTCCTTATACCGGGTTATAAGTGTAAGGTTTTATTCTTAGATGTTTAGGCCTTGAAAGTAACATTTTGGCTCAGAACGGTGTTGAATAACATTACTCAATGATGTAGAATATTGTGTGGATTTTACTCTTTCTTTCATTGGATTTTCATTCATGATGATTCATGGGTGATTGTTGGCTTCTTGGTGTTGTAGAGATCCATGTATAATCTTATATTATGTTTTTAGGTGTAGAATGTTTAGAGTTGAAGAATGTTTACAGGTGAAGAATCATAGAGGTGAAGGTGCAGAATCATAGAGTTGCAGAAATGTAGAGCGAGGTGCAGCTGCTCGGCTGCAGGGGACCTGCCTATACCCATGGTTCAATGAACCGTTGAAAATTTCTGGCACTGTAAATCAGTATACCCATGGTCTATACCCGTGGTTCAAATGAACTTTGGGAAATTTCTGGTGCTGTAAATCAGTATACCCACGGTTATGAAACTGTGGGTATACATCTATACCCACGGTTCAATGAACCATGGGTAATATAAATTTATCTTGGTCTATACCCACAGTTTTATGAAAACCCTGGGTATAGAACTATTGCGATGGCATTCCATCACATGATTTTTGAAACCATGGGTATAGCCTATACCCACGGTTTCAAGGGATATACCCACGGTTTTGAACCGTGGGTATAGGTGATATTTCCAGTAGTGATCACTGGACTCCCTGGCCTGAGAGCCATTCTCAAGACACATTGACACTATTGCCCCAAAACTCAACCAATTCATTTTTATGGATGTATGAATAAAACCCCAAGGAATGAACCTCCCTTTGATTCCACTTTGTCATGACTTGACCCATACTAGGGATCGAGCTGCAACTACCCCAAGCCCACCTCCATAGGCTAGGGGCTGTCGACTAGCGCCGAAGGCACAACAAACTATGGGAGGCCTTTGCCTAAGAAACTATACACACACATGCGGCCAAATCAATGAAAAAGTGCAGATAAAGGAAAGAAAGATACAACAGTGATACAAAAGGGAAACCAATATAAATGCATCGACCTCTAACCAGTACAAGTAAAGTGATGAAAAGTACTGAAAAGTAAACTGAACAGTAAAAGGGGAAAAACACACACCCAACCAGAAAGGTGCCACAACCCGACAACAGGTAAAATGAAAGTAAACCCCTCATGAGTCTCTGTTGATTCTCCTTTACATCATAGAGTCTATCGAATTGAAAAGAGGAAATACCATAAACACAAAGTGATTCATCTTTTGAAGAAAGTTCAAAATTGAAAAAGGCATGAATAAAGATTCAAATGCACTTGGGTCGCGCAAGCTCCACCAAGGTCGTGAAAGTATACTTCTGCACCGTGCAGGTGACTTTTGCGCCCTCTTTGAATTTTTGTCAGGGTCTTCTCTAGCCTATAAATACCCCCGGTGGGCCCCCCATTTAATGGATGAAAAATTCCAAAAACTCAGATTTGAGCTCCCAGCGACCTAGTCTCTTATCAAAGCTTTCGAACACTTATTAGGTAATTTCTTACCTAGAAGGGAAGATCTAAAGAGGGGGAGTAAGGCCTAAGTGTTGAAACTCATCAACACTTGCGCGCCTAAGTGGCCATCCCTTAAGGGAAATGGCCACACTTGCGCGCCGCCTTACCCCTTCAACAGAACTTGTGCGCCCCTCTTCTGGAAGCCACTAGGGATAGTACTAAGGGATTCATCCAAGTCTCGCCCAAGTATTACACTAATGGTTGACCATCACACAAGTACCCATGTGTCACGCAAGTCTACTTGCGCGACCAGGGCTTGTGTGCCCACGCAGGACTTGCTGACCACCTTCTTTTTGGGTGCCCCTCCTGCCTATTTCACATCTCTTATGCCTATCCACCTATCCTCTTCAAGATTAATCCTTCAGAATTCTCTCTATAGCCATTCATGGCGTGATTTCATTGTTGGATTCCTTATCTGAAAGGAATTCTGTGGAACATCTCTTAAAACCCAGTGATTTACATATCTTTTTGTCGCTAAGGTTAGAGATTTCATTAATTCAACCTCATCCTTTAAGATGATAGAATCCTTAACCTGGGCCTCCTTGTGAGGAATAAGCCCCCGTCCAAATTTCTATTATGGGACTCCTTTTAAGGAGTAATCCCCAAGTCCCCTTAATTCTGGGCATCCTCTTTAGGTATAAGATGCCACTCATAAATTCCATTTAACTTAGGCCTCCTTCTCAGGGATAAGTCCTAAGTCTCAAGTCCCCTAACCCGGGCCTCCTTTTCAGGAATAAGCCCCAGTATTCGAGTTCCCATAATTTTTGGGCATCCTCCTTAGGAGTAATCCCCAAGTTCCCAAAATCCAAATCTCCTTAACCTGGGTCTCATTTTTAGGAGTAATCCCCATTCATAATTCCCCTTAACCTGGGCCTCCTTTTCAGGAGTAAGCCCCAGTCATAATTTGTCTTTACCAGTCTTAATTTACTTTTGACTTGGGATTCCTTCTCAGGAGTAAAACCCAATCATAAGTCCCCTCTTAATTTGGGAACCCTCCTCTGGAATAAGCCCCAAGTTAGAGTATCCAAATCTCCATAAAGCACATATACCTTTATAGACCTTGTTCCCGGATTTCTTCCCTAAAGTAAATCCTAAATCTTCATTCATTTGGGCAGTCATACATACATAAGCCCCACATCATTTCTTATAATTGCATCTTTCGTGGCACAATTGTCTGGTTTTACCAATACCTTTTGTTTCTCACACCGAGTATGACTCACGTGAGCTTAGAGTGTAAAAGTAATTATAACATCTTTATTTGAGCCATAAATCATGCATAAAACCTCATAATTCTTTTCTCAAACTACGTGGGTTCTGATTCCTTTTGGGATACGTAGGTAGCCCATATGCGGGTACGATCCCAACTATGAAATAATTCATGTCCTTATGAATGAAAATAAACTTCAAGTGCCCCACTAAGTGGCTTTAAGACCAGTATGGTTATCATAATAACCAAGAGATTTCTATATAAATGTGTCGAAGGATACAATTTACCAAGAATATATAACAAATACAGATGATTCTCTATCGATAAAGAACCTCGAATATATATAAAAGATTCTCTAAATATCATACATACTAATTATTGATTGTCAGATCTAAAGGAAAGCTCATTATCAAACTTGGTAATGTAATAAGGATTCACGAACATAACTTAAATCTTTAAAGAGAGTCCTAGAGTGGACAATAATTCCCCCAAAAAAGGTGTGATGAGTCTGACCTCCTATCCTCTTGACCAATGAAAATTCTTAAGCCTCATCAGTCTAGAACTAATGAGCACCTACCTTTGGAAAGTAGGTCTAAATGGATATGGAATCATTGGATGTTTTCCAGTTATATGAACAAACCCATTAGAAACCGCTTGGAATGTTTGAACCTTAAATCAATGAGGTCATCCCCATTTCTAGAAGAAAAAAAATGGTGAACCCGACGTGAATCCTTAAACAAGTTAAAATGATGTTTTTTTTGTTAGGCCCTTATTTAAAACTCAATGAGAGGGCCAACAAAGAAATCAATAACATATGTGCTCATCCAAAAGATGTATCATCCGAACTTATCTTGATTACGTTTGTTATATCAAACAATAACTCTTTTCCAAGATCTTCTGCATTACAAGAATGTATTTTCTTAAGTTCACATCTGTGAATGCCTCAGCTGTGAAAATCGCTGCTCTGAATGCATCTGCTGCTACTCTTGATGGATCGTCATCCACTCTGAGGACGACATCACCTACTCAGCATCTTTAATGCTGGGTATCAAATGTTCTGGTTAAGGAGTACCTTCAACATGGAACCATTCCAACTTTGGAGACTGCTCGACAAGCCCTCCAAGTGAACAACTCACCCTGGTCGTCTGGACAACGATGACCAGTGATCAAGAAGCAGGCGGTGCTAACTACCATATCCAACCATTTTAGGCTATTATCCCCGGAATGAAATTACCATTCCCTCCGATATTCCGGGGAGGTGAATGATCAGGTCCCTCAGGGCCTGAACTCAAAGAGGCAGGAGTCATTCCTGAGGGCTCCCACCAACAATTGCCGCCAGACTCGTGCGGCAGTGCGCCCTCAACATGATGAGGGTGTCGTGTCCAGGCGTTCGGCTCAGGTTCCTCAAACCCGAATAGGCAAGACGAACCACCAGAGGTGATGAACAGTTAACAGTGAGAAGGTTCTCATCTCTTCTGTTTTTGGAGAAGTCCACCAACCTAACTTGCTGGCAAGGAACGAGTGGGCACACACACCCGCCCGTTTTAATTCGGCTGTCCAGCAGACTCGTCTGGCAGCAACACGTCAATCCCACCAAGAAATTCCGGCAGAGTACTATAGAAAAAACATACACCTATTTATAATTCATCAGCTATTCAGAAGGCTCATCTGACTACATATGATGAATCCCGCCAACCCAATGTGTTGACAACTAGTAAACAGGCACATACACCTTCTTACACTCATCAATCCTGCCAGCAGCCTTATCTATCAGTATTGAAGGAAGATCATCAACCATGTTATGCAGAGTGTAATCAAAAGGCACATACAACTTATAGTATTGATCAAGCCTACCAATAGTCTCATTTGGTAGCACCTGGAGAAGTCAGTCGGAAATCTCTGATGAAAAATAAGAGGCAGACTCAACTCTCTTCCCCTACACTTAAGTACTGTCAGAATTCACTGATAGGAAAAGGAGGACAAAAGTAGGAACACACACCTACTCCAATCATGGAATGGATGTATATTACTTTTTCGGTAGCTGAAGTCACCAAGCATATTCTATCAATGGTGAAAGAGCAGAAGCAAATCACTGCTCATATTCTGGATGCCTGTTAGGATATTATAACAGCTTCAGCAGCATCACAGGGGAAGAAATGAAAATCTATCCATACCAGTGGAGTGACACATAAACATTTCACTCTATAAGAGAAACACACCTCTATTACAGTCCAAGAGGATTGTGGGGGCGTACTCCCCCATATCATATGGACAACCAAGTTAGGCACATACACTTGATTTGAGCAGATATAGACAGCCTAATCTGATCCTTTCTCCTGAGCACGCACATACACCTGCCCATAATGACCACTTTCGTCAACAAGTGGTTCCTAAAATGAGTAAGAAGGCATCTAAGAAGAAGACCCCCCCCCAACACAGAAATAAATCAAGGGCCAATCTGTAATAAGGCCTTGCTCGATGCTGGAGTTCTTGATGCACTCAGACGGTTATCTGTTGCAACTTAATATTCTAATCTCTCAGTTCCCAATAGTTGGGACATTAATTCCGAAGGTCTTCATCAGACACTTTCTCATGAAGGCTTGATTCATGACAATTCGGTCGATCTCAAAGTTTCATCTTTAGATGAGAGCCACAAGAACCCTCTGTGTGGTCAGAAGACCAAGGAGCAAAATGTTTCATCTTTTGTTGTAACGCACCATGGTGGTCCTCCCCATGATGATGAATTTAGCTCCGAAAGTCCTCTCCACAATAATGATGCACATTGCCTGGAAGATTCCCCAATGGACAATGTACTGATGAGAAATCCCGCTTATCTTGAGGCACTTGAAAATGTGAAGCCAGTCATGTATGATGCTTTACCAATAGCAGGTGAAATACTTTCTCAATCAGAGGATAGCCCAGGGTGTAGGTCATTCTTTGAACCACCCCTGAGTCATGCATCTTCTAGTTTGATCAATGAATTCTCTACCAATCTTGTTGAATCTGACGAAGCAACAAAGAAGCACCAGCTTTGGTCTAATCAGGTAGAATAAATTACATTGAATGATAAAGAGGAAGTACTGAATATGAGAAAGCAATTGGAGAAAGGTGATGTTCCAGTTATGTTTTTGCCTTTGGATAATTCTCAGTATGACATTCTAGAGATGTTGGCGGAAGATTGAATTCTTGATATTCGTCTCAACATGTGGAAAACACTTTTTCAGTTGAAAAAGAAAATATTATCTTATGATGAATATGAAAATCATGTCAAGATAATAGAAGGGTTACAACGCCAAATGACTAGGCATATCTCTCAGTTTCTCGATATCCAAAGGCTGAAAAGCAGTAGAGAGCCCTTAAGCGTTCATTCCTTGGCGCACTAAGAAGATTGCGCCAATTAATTTCCAATTCCCCATCTGGTATTCATATCAGGGGATGGGGTGTTCATGGAGCACTACATTTCACTGTACTCTCCAGTCAGCAAAGCCCACCAAAAATGTTCTCATGCAATGTTATTGCCCATGGCCGGCCACAACCAATTAGCTTTGTTTGTAATCAAAGGCTCTCTCAAGTACATGCCTCAACTAGTTCTTCTCAAAATCAGGAATACAAAGAACAATTTGTTGAATTACTCCTGCATCAAGAAAATGAGAATAATAAACAGGCCTCTCATTTGAGTCAAGCACATCATCAAGTGATAGAAGTGTCAGAAATCATCGAACGGTCTTTTGAGTCGGGTGATAAGAGTGGATCTAGGTTGATGCATCTAGCCAATTTCCAGACTAAAGTCCCTAAGATCAGGAGAGATTTCACGAAAGTCTTAGATATAGAATGCCAAGAAACACCCCATCTTTCCAGACAGGGACTCTTTTAACTCAACCCTCAGAATCAACAAATAAGATTCGAGGAGTTGAGAAGAGACAGTAGGAACAGCCCCAGTCCACAGGACTAGGGACTTTTTCAAATCCTCAATCTCTTCCTCAGAGAAATTCAGTCTTCTCTCGATTAGGTAAGAAGCCTCAAGAGGAACGAAGAGACAAATTATCAGGAGATTCCCTCCAAATTACGGTTAGTCAAGAATTTCATGAGGGATCAAATTGAAAAAAAGTCAATGTCTCACCAGGGACATAGAGGTAGACAATATCGCAGAAATGCCGATAGAAGATATGTAATGCATTATGCATCAATCAATGTCATCAATGCCATTGTTACTGATCCCCCAGATGAGTCTCAGTCATAGGGATCAGATGAAGAAGCTCTTACTCAAGAGGTTGTATGCACAGACACAAATTAAGAAGGTGTGCGTACACGAAATCAAAGGATTGCCCAGAATCTAGGTAATCCTTCAAGTAACCCACTTCCCCCTCTCAGAAAGGTGTACAATAAGGGGAATGGAAAGAATCAGGTTACATACCCTTCCTCTGGAGAAGGCCAATCACTCTCATTAGAGAAAATATTCACACAACAAGAGGAAGAGATAAAGTAATTAATGAGGTTGAATGCAAAACTACTTCAAAGTAGTCTTCCTCCTAAGCGTGATGGATTCAGTCAACCAAGGGAATTTGTTACAAATACTGATATGGATCAAGAGTATCCTCCTTTACCAGTACACCCTCAAGGGTCTTCACCTATGGGTCAGGTGCAACAAAAACTGGTAATGTTATCCTCTGTTGTGGTACTAGTCACCACACCTATCCAAGCTCCAGTTATTACACATGCATAGGTCCCAGCCCAACCAGATGTTTCTCAAAAGTTAATAACTACTATTGAGTCATTAACAGCTCGGTTGGAATCTATGGAGGGAAAGCATGCTCAAATTAAACCAGAAAAGAGATCTTACCCTAAATGGGTTGATGAAATTTCTCCCCCATCAAATTTTGCAAGTATCACATTCCCAATCTTTAATGGTTCGGGAGACCCAGAGCAACACTTAACTCATTTTGTTTCTCATTGCGATCCTATGATGGGAACCCCTCCGAAACAAGAAGCAGTTAAGCTCAGGTGTTTTGTACAATCATTACAAGGGCCTACCTTTTTCTGGTACACAAGCTTGAAATCCCAGTCAATTACTGGATGTGAGGATCTCTGCCAACGATTCCTTCTTCAATTCATCTCAACTTTGCCAAAGACAATAGTTTTTTATCTTAAAAACTACAAGAAAAGGGAGAATAAAAGGGTTTCAGATTTCATTGCTCGTTGGAAGGGATTAACCTATTCCATGAGCTTACCACTCCCTCAAGAAGAATTGTTGCAAATCTGTGTGGAAAATTTTTATGATGAGTTGTGCACACTTTTGATCCCTGTGAAATACATAGGAGGGTTTTGAGACCTTACTTCAATCGCTCAACAGATTTAAGACTATCTTCTGAAGACTAAGGATAAATCTCGTGTAATTCCATCAGCTCCAGGAAGGAGAATGGGTAAAGCAGAGACTGCTACAGTTATGCTTAAACAAGCACCTGTACCTACTTCTACTTCAAGACCTTCATCTTCTCGAAAGGCTCTGCCTCTTGAGCATCAACAACAGAGGCCATTTCATCAAGATGATCAAAGAGATAAAAGACGAAAACAATTTTGAGGATTTAAAGAGAAAAACATACTCTTTCTGAAATGAAAAATTTCCTGGTTACTTTATTTCAGCTCTGGAAAATAATTTGGTTCAATTTCCAAGGCCCAAAAGGCCGAACAAGGAAGGAGATAAAGGATGTCCCAACTATTGCCCATTTAATCAGATATTGGGGCATCCCATTCAGGAGTGTTTTGTCTTAAAAGACCTACTTCAAAAAATGGTGGACTCGAGACAAGTAAAGTTGAAAGGTTATTTAACTCAGGTAGCATGTGTAACTGCTACGAATCCAGAGGAAGAGGGCGAGTGGTAGGAAGTCAAGAACAAAAATATACAAAAATATGATGAATGGATGGTCAGAAAAATGATCAACCTAACTCATGCTATTTTGCGAAAACAATTGAATAAACCAATTGTGTCTTCTGCCATGAATTCCATAGCAAAACCCTCTTCATCAGAGGGAAAATCCTCAAATAAATGGCCTAATTAAAAGAAAGAAGAAGAATCAGAAGAAGATGAGTATGTGTCAAAGCCCAAGTTGTCTTTTACTCTGACATATTTTTTTCCATCTACTTCGAAGCAACGGGAACCGCCCCACCAAACAGAATAGCCTAAATTGGCTAATCATGTAGAGTCTTCATCAGATGAAGAGTTGATCTTTGGTTTTTTTAATATGATTCATTTAACATATCTTTATGCCAGTCACAGTTTTAATTTTGATGAGCCCGAATTCCCTATATCAAACAGAGGAATTAGAGGGAGTTCCAGAGGTCCAGGGTACATGGGAAGACATGGATCTTTCAGAGGCCACTATTCCAATTCTACCCCTTTTAGAACTATATATGCAGCAGAAACTCATGGCAGAGCCCTTCAATGAGATCAACAAGAACAAGAAAATTCTTCCACCAATAGCAGATTCAGTCCTGGAAAGTTATTCTGGAAGATTGTTTGGAGGTTCTATCTTATTCCTCTCAGCAACTAAATAGACCTATTCGGTCTAATATTACAAAGCCAGGAGTATTGCCAACTCCTACCCCGATACAAGATGCATCAACTTCCAAAGCATTAACTTCTAAGGAACCTGCAAAACCACATGTTCCTGTTGGGAAACACAGACCTTTGGATCAAAAGTATGATGTATTGAAACACTTGTCCCAAGTACTATCCAAGTTATCAATTCTGGATGCCTTAAATTTATCAAAGGATCTTCGGGATGCACTAATCGAGGCTTTTTCAAGTCCTCAGGAGTATGAAACTAAAATTGCTACTGCTGAAGCCTACCATGTTGAGAATAATCCTACAGAATTCCATGCAGTGATATCTTTCACAGATGAAGATGAAGATGATGTCATGCATGGACATATTAGAACTTTGTACTTATCTGGAAAGGTCAACGGTGTAGACTTCCAAAGAGTATTCATTGATAATGGTTCAGAAGTCAACCTCATCCCCATTCATACACTTCGTCGATTGGGCCTCACAGAATCTGATTTATCTCCTTCTACTTTGATGTTACAAGGATATGATAAAAACGAACAAGAACCCCTGGGTGAGATTACACTCAGAACACAGTTTGGAGATCTTGTATCCAATTCAGATTTCATGGTTGTTTATCAAGATTCAGCCTTCAACATCTTTCTTGGTAGACCCTAGCTACATCAGCATGCGTCTATCCCTTCATCATACCCTCAATGTCTCAAATATTGTTTCGATGGTCAAATTGGTACATTGTATGATGATAAGTCCATGTTCAAGACATGTGAATCTCAATACAATGAGGATGAATTATATCACATGAAGGGAAAGGAGAAATCCACAACAAGGGAGATTACCAAAGTTAATGCTCCATATGGTTTGGAAAAGATTCCAGTAAACTCATTTACACATGTGAGTACAGATTATGTATTTCCTATCAGTATAATTGACAGGATAGACCCAAATCAAAATACTCTTATGGAAACCTCCATAATGTCAATTACGAAAATCAAGCCAGACAGCATGGGAGAAATTGGTGATTCACCAAGCAATGATGAAAGCTTGAATGGATATGTCTTCATTTCATCCACTGAAATCCAGCAAGTCTATACTTCGCCAATCAGGCCAGAAGAAGTTATAGCAATGTCAGAGGTGAACGATGATGTCGATTCTCAATCCATAATCTCCTCTTTATTACCCAAGGAAGACCCTTCATCATCAATCAGGTAGGAAATGGAAGCTTCTTCTTTAAGATGTTCAAATTTTAACATCTCTTCTGATCATGAAAATTCTACTTCATCATATACTATGCAAGTAGAAACAGAAGAAATAACACATGTTGAAGAAGAAGAGGAAGATCTCAGGGATGCTCCTCCAGCATTTGAAGAGGGTATCTCTACCACCGTGTATGAACATAGAGAAATAAATCTGGGTACAAAAGAAGATCCATGCCCCCACTTCAATTAGTGCGGCCATGACTCTTGAAGAGAAAGAGATGTATATTTATTTTTTAAAGAAAAATCAAGATATAATTTCTTGGAACTATACAGATATTATAGGGCTTGATCCTGATGTTGCCACTCATCGTTTTGGTTTTCCAGAAGAACATTGAGGATTCAAACAAGCTGCTAGAAGAACACACCCAACCTATGCTTCAAAAATTGAAGCTGAAGTGGATAATCTTATCAAAGATAACTTCATTAGGGAATTTAAATATCCCAAGTGGTTGGATAATATTGTCCCTGTTAAAAAAAAGAACGGACAAATTAGAGTTTTCATTGATTTCAGAGATCTTAATCAGCATTGTCCTAAGGATGATTTTCCAGTTCCGATTATAGAACTCTTGATTGATGAAATAGCTAGATATGAAGCACTTTACTTCATGGATGGATATTTTGGATATAATCAAATATGAATGGCTCCAGAATATGAGGAATCTACAGCCTTCAGATCCCCTCAGGGTGTGTTTTTCTATCAGTTAATGCCCTTTGGCCTGAAGAATGCAGGCACAACATATCAGCGTTCCATGCATCGTATCTTCAAACCCTTTTTGGGGAAGTTTGTTGAATGTTATGTGGACGATTTGGTGGTTAAATCCAAACAACGTTCTAATCACTTGGCCGATTTGGAAATCATATTCCACAAACTATGGCAACATAATTTGAAGATGAACCCCTTGAAATGTGCTTTTGGGGTAACCTCAGGAAAATTTCTCGCCTTTGTTGTACGCCATCGTTGAATCGAGGTCGATCCTGAGAAGAAAAATTCAATCCTTGGTATGTCAACTCCTTGAAATTTAAAGGAATTAAAAGGACTTCAAGGACACTTGGCCTATATTCGACGTTTCATCGCAAATTTACAAGACAAAAGTTTACCCTTGACCAAATTGATGAAGAATGGAGTCACTTACCAGTGGACTGAAGAATGTCAAAAAGCATTCGATATTATCAAGAAATATCTCTTGAGTCCACCAGTATTAATGCCACCTGTTGAAGGAAGACCACTTATCCTTTATGTGATAGCTTTAGAGGGATCATTGAGTGCCTTTCTTGCTTAGAAGAATGATGCTAGGAATAAAAACAACCTCTACTATCTCAGTCAGACTATGCTTGAAGTAGAAACCCAATACTCAAATATTGAGAAGTGCTGCCTAGCATTAATATTTGAAGTTTAGAAGTTGAGACATTATCTGCAACATCACGAGGTCCGATTAGTATCTCGCAATAACCCGCTCAAATTCATCCTTAGTCGTCCAATACTTACAGGATGTCTGGAAAGGTGGGAAGTTATTTTGCAGCAATTTGATATTAAATATGTGTCTCAAAAGGCAATAAAGGGCCAAACTCTGGATGATTTCCTTGCTGAACATCCTTCAGTACAAGATACATCTTCAGATATTGAACTTCCTAATGAATAAGTATTCTTTATTCAAGATAGTCTTCAAACATGGGAAATGTACTTTGATGGTGCTTCCAGAAGTCCAACAGGGAGGAAAATGGAAGATACTAAGTTCAACAAACTCGGGTTAGGAGTTGTACTCATTTTCCCAGAAAAGGTAGTGCTACCTTATTCCTTCTCATTGTTGTGAGGCGGTAAAAATAATGAAATAGAATACCAAGCTCTTATTGTAGGATTGGAGTTGGCACTTCAAGCACAAGTGAATCACTTAAAGGTGAAAGGTGATTCATACCTGGTAATAAAACAAGTCAATGGGGATAATTACATCAGAAAAAAAGATCTAATCCCTTTGTATGATTACTTCAGAGAGTTAATGGATGAATTTCCTTCGAAACTGACATTTTTTTATGTCCCGAGATCACAAAATTCCCAAGATGATGCACTGGCTAATATATCCATAGCTCTGGAAGATCCAAATCGGGACGAGACAACCATCAGTATTGCCCACCGTCGAACAATTTCACCTTATGTTCAAATCAGAACAGAGGAAATCAATGAAATTAGTCCCATCTATGATCCATATGGTCATACTACAAGATGGATGACACCTATCAGGGAATACATTCAAAATGGAACACTTCCACCTGATAGAGCTGGGAAAGAACAATTCTGAAGACATGTGGTCAATTTTACTCTTTATGACAGTCCTGATCACCTAGGAAAAATTCTCTACAAAAGAGGTTTTGATGGAATTATCTTCAGATGCATTGATGGCGAAGAGACAGTGGCTGTTATGAAAGAAGTACATGTAGGAGTCTGTGGTGTCCATCAGTCTGGACACAGACTATCTGATCAAATTTGAAGGCTTGGATACTTTTGGCCTTCAATAATACAAGATTGTATTGATTTCACAAAGAAGTTTCATTCATTCCAAGTACATGCTAATTTCATTCATCAACCCCAAGAGTTGCTTCATAAAGCTAAATACTCGTGGCTATTTTCTACATGGGGAATGAATGTAGTAGGACCTTATCCTTTGGCTATAGCCAAGCAGTTTAAGTACATTCTTACTGATACTGACTTCTTTCCCAAATGGGCAGAGGTGATACCTCTCAAAGAAGTTATTTCTAAATGCATTTTTAGCTTTATCAAGTCTAACATAATTACCAGATTTGGTGTCCCTCATACCATACTGACAGACAATGGCACCAAATTCTTTTCATCCGAGGTGAGGAAGTTGTATCAAGAATACATCAAATCCAATCATTCATCTCGGTATCATGCATCATCCAATGGACAGATAGAATCTTTCAACAAGACTTTTTCAAACATATTGTAAAAGATGGTGGATAAAGATAAGAAATCATGGCCTGATAAACTCTTTCATGCTTTATGGGATTATCGGACCACCACCCACACTGCAACGCGGTCAACTCCATATTCATTGGTATATAGAACGAAAGAAGTCTTGCCTATTGAGGTTCAATTACCCTCGCTCAGAGTATCCATTTGTGATTATTCATCTATAGATGAATAATCTCAAAAGCGATTGGATGAATTGGAATGGTTAGATGAGAAAAGGTTGTGTACCCTACACCACTTGGAAGTCTATCAAAATTGATTAGCACAAGCTTTCAACAAAAAGGTTTGCCTTCATTCATTCATTTAGGGAGAATTGGTATTGGTTCTTAGAACTCCAATGATACTAGAAAAGAAACCTCCCAAGCTAGAGCCAAAATGGGAAGGACCTTATTCAATATATAAGGTCTACTCCAATGGAGCATATTCTTTAATCTCAATGGGTGGAGAAATCATCACTACTCCAAACAATGCTATATTTTTAAAGAAGTATTTTGTGTAAAAAAAACCCTTACGTCCAACATGATGTTAAACTATGATATCGTCCAGTAAGACGTTAATCTACAACATCAACAGTCCAAGCATATGAACTTAAACTATTTGCACCCTCGTCCAACATGACATTAAACTTTGACATCCTAACTACATGATGCTAAATTTTAAAGAAGTCCCTTATGTCTAGCAAGACGTTAATCTGCATAATCTCTGGTCCATGCACATGACCTTAAACTATTTGCACCGTCATCCAACATGACGTTAAACTGTGAAAAAGTCCCTAATACGTCCAACATGATGTTAAACTATGTCCTCATTTATCCTCACTACATGACATTAAATTGCACAGTCCCCCCTTTCATCCAATATGATGTTAAACTGTATTTTACTCATCGTCTTAGCTACAGGACGCTAAACTGTACAACACCCTTACGTCCAACATGACATTAAACTGTGTCCCTATATTTGTCCTATATGACGTAAAACTGAATAAAGTCCCTTAATACGTCCTACATGACGTTAAACTGTATTTTGTCCCTGCTACATGACACTAAACTATGAAGCGCCAATAGTCCTCACTGCAAGACTTTAAACTGCATAGTCCCTTCATATGTCCTACATGACATTAAACTATGTATTGTTAAGGTTGTTTCTACCTCTTGTTTCTCTTACCGAGTATGACTCACGTGATCTTAGAGTAAAATTCAACCATAAAACCCTCTCTGGGCCACTAACCATGTATAATTCCCAACACAATTTTTTAGATCGTTGTCCCCAAGAAAAACTTGATCACTAATTCATTCTTTAATTAAACTACGCAGACTTTCATCCTTTCCTTCTAGGCTGGGTATATAGGAAACCTCCCGAGGTTCAAGCCCAAAACCATTCTCTTCACATCGGTTCACCTCTATCTCATATGATTTTGATATTTGAAGCATCCCTAGAACCAATATCTTCACATTGGTTCACCTTTGTTTTTGCTACATGATGTTAAACTGTAAAGAACTTTTATCCTGTATGACAATAAACTACCACATTCTTTGACACCCTCACTTGAGAGGGAACCATTATTTACATTGATCCCCGATCATGTTATATTTCAAAGACTACATGCATACATGACAATACCCAAACCTTTTATCTTGGGTAAAACCATCATTGCACTAAAGTCCCCTTTTCACCCTTCATATGTACGAACCAAATCTGTATAGAGGGTATTTCAAGAACTACGTGCGGCTTGATTCCCATCCTTATGGGATACGTAGGAACGTTTGAGCATCCCTCGAATCCAGCCCCAAGTCTTTGGGAATAACCCCAAATTATACTTTCAGTCCTCTGGCTGAGAAGTCCCCATGAAAACAGACACTGTGTATTCATTATTATGGTCCGAGCTCTTTGACCCTAAACTAAGATTTCCCATACTTTCATCCCACATGACGTTAAACTGTATTTCAAGAACTGCATATGGCTTGAATCCCATCCTTATGGGATATGTAGTGAAGTCCAACATTTCAATTCAAGACCCAACCACATCATGATTATGGTTAGCATTGGTCTGTGTATCTCTACATGCATTGAACAAATGCCCATTTTTTATGTGTCATACTCTTATCCTTTTATACTTTAGGATCTACATAACACTTTTATTGACTTTTGGTCACAAAATGTCCAATTTCTGAGAGTTCTTTTGCCTGACCATGCAGCACATTCCCTTAGGTGGCCTTGCATAAACAGTCTACATAACAGACGTGTCACCCAAAAGATGCTATTATTTGAATATGCAGCTAATGCCCTTAGGCGGCCCTGCATAATTCAACCCCCTAAAGGGTTTGTCAAATAGTTCTAACTTCATTATTGGGAAGAAAATATCTTTTTTCCTTATTTTTATTAATGAAAATATGTAGGGAGATGAAAAAATGGTTATCCTTAACATATCTATCCTGTACTCTTTTTCATGATCTGAAAGTATTCAAGTCTATGGTTTATATTTTCCTTCCCTACGTTTGGGTCAGAACTTGGTAGGAGTAACATTCATTCAGTTCTTAGACAATCCTATTTGAAAATATCTTTTCCATATTCAAGTACCTCTCTCCATACAGAAAACTCTATGCTTTGGAAAATTTAAATCCCCATAAACTTCCACTGGATTTTTAGAAGTAGAAAGGTAAATTTCTGAGAGTTCTTTTTCCTGACTATGAAGCACGTTCCCTTAGGCAGCCTTGCATAAACAGTCTACATAACAGACTTTTCAGCCAAAATATGATATTATTTAACTATGAAGCCAATTCCCTTAGGTGGACCTGCATAATTCAACCCCCTAACAGGCTTGTTAAATAGTGGTAACTTCATTCTTGGGAACTACTTCTTCTAATTCCTTTTTAGCCATTTTTTCATATCATTCCTCAGATTCAAAATTTCTTAGGTCATCATTTATATATTTTCCCTCATACTTGAACATGGTAATATGTTTTCAGATAAATTATCAAGGAATTCAGTCAATGTTAATCCATTTGGTCAAAGCCATTTAGACCTTAAACATTAGCCTTTTTTATATCCGACATGCATGACTTTAAACTGCCAATAACTGCATGTTCCTTGGTTTTCTTCTTTACCTCAGAGACACATACTTATTTCTTTCGGATCTAACTATGAGGGGGGACTTTTGTTGATGCTCCTTTCCATCACAGAGTCTAACGAATTGAAAAGAGGAAATACCTTGAACACAAAGTGATTCATCCTTTGAAGAAACATCAAAAATTGACAAAGGCATGAACAAAGAGTCAAATGCACATGGGTTGCGCAAGTTCCACCTAGGTCATGAAAGTATACTTGTGCACCGCATAGGTGACTTGCGCTCCCTCTTTGAATTTCTCCCAGGGTCTTCTCTAGCCTATAAATACCCCTGGTGGGCCCCCCATTTCGGGGACGATTCCAAAAACTCAGATTGGAGATCCTGACGCCCTACTCTCTTCTCAAAGATTCCGAACACTTCTAAGGTAATTTCTTACCTAGAACAGAAGATATAAAGAGGGAGAGTAAGGCCTAAGTGTTGAAACTCATCAACACTTGCGTGCCTAAGTGTCCAGCCCTAAAGGGAAATGGACACACTTGCGCGCCACCTTACCCCTTCAATAGAACTTGCGCGCCCCTCTTCTGGAAGCCACTAGGGATAGTACTAAGGGCTTGAGCCAAGTCTCTCCCAAGAATTACCCTAATGGTTGACCGTCACACAAGTACCCATGTGTCGTACAAGTCTACTTGCGTGACCAAGACTTGTGCGCCCATGCAGGACTTGCACGCCACCTTCTTTTTGGGTTCCCCTCCTGCCTATTTTACCTCTCTTATGCCTATCCACC
This sequence comes from Viscum album, assembly GCA_963277665.1. Classification (NCBI taxonomy): domain Eukaryota; kingdom Viridiplantae; phylum Streptophyta; class Magnoliopsida; order Santalales; family Viscaceae; genus Viscum; species Viscum album. The sequence continues at coordinate 629,447,109 of OY728130.1, read as the reverse complement.
TATCCTCTTCAAGATCACGCCTTACGAATTATCTCCAAATCCATTCATGGCATGATTTCCTTGTTGGCTTTTTTATCTGAAAGGAATTCTGTGGAACATCTCTTAAAACCTAGTGATTTACATATCTTTATGTCACTTAGGTCAGAGATTTCATTCATTCAACCTCATCCTTTAAGATGAGAGAATCCTTAACCTGGGACTCCTTTTTAGGAATAAGCCCCAGTCCAAATTTCTATTCTGGGCCTCCTTTTCAGGAGTAATCCCCAAGTCTCCTTAATTATGGGCATCCTCTTCAGGAATAATCCCCCACTCATAAGTTCCATTTAACTTAGGCCTCCTTCTCAGGGATAAGTCCTAAGTCTCAAGTCCCCTAACCTGGGACTCCTTTTCAGGAATAAGCCCTAGTCTTCGAGTTCCTATAATTTTTGGGCATCCTCCTTAAGAGTAATCCCCAAGTTCCCAAAATCCAAATCTCCTTAACCTGGGCCTCCTTTTCAGGAGTAAGCCCCAGTCATAATTTCTCTTAGCCATTCTTAATTTACTTTTTACTTGGGCTTCCTTATCAGGAGTAAAACCCAATCATAAGTCCCCTACTAATTTGGGCACCCTCCTATGGAATAATCCCCAAGTTAGAGTATCCAAATCTCCATAAATCACATATACCTTTATGGACCTTGTTCCCATATTTCTTCCCTAAATTAAATCCTAAATCTTAATTCATTTGGGAAGTCGTACATACATAATCCCCACATCATTTCTTATAATTGCATCGTTCATGGCACAATTATCTGGTTTTACCAATACCTCTTGTTTCTCAAACCGAGTATGACTCACGTGAGCTTAGAGTGTAAAAGTAGTTATGACATCTTTATTTGATCCATCAATCTTGCATAAAACCTCATACTTCTTTTCTTGAAATACATGGGTTCTGATTCCTTTTAGGATACGTAGGTAGCCCATCTGCGGGTACGTTCCCAAATATGAAATAATTCATGTCCTTATGAATGAAAATAAACTTCAAGTGCCCCACTGAGTGGCTTTAAAACTAGTATGGTTATCATAAAAACCAAGATATGTCTATATAAATGTGTCGAAGGATACCATTGAACAAGAATATCTAAAAAAATACAGATGATTCTCAATCGATGAAGAACCTCGAATACATATAAATGATTCTCTAAATCTCATACATACTAATTATTGATTTTTATATCTAAAGGAAAGCTCATTTTCATACTTGGTAATGTAATAAGGATTCACGAACATAACTTAAATCTATAAAGAGAGTCCGAGAGTAGACAATAATTCCCCCCAAAAATGTGTGATGAGTCCGACCTACCATCCTCTCGACCAATGCAAATTCTTAAGCCTCATCAGTCTAGAACTAATGAGTACTTACCTTTGGAAAGTAGGTCCAAATGGATATGGAATCATTGTATGCTTTCCAGTTCTATGAACACACCCGTTAGAAACCACTTGGAATGTTTGAACCTTAAATAAATGAGGTCATACCCATTTCCAGAGGAAACCATCTCACACCCGGAAACCCTCCTAAGACCACTAAATGCAGCCCACGCTCTTGTGTCCTCTATGCTCCTCCGTAATCTCGATCGACCTGTCCATTGTCTGCAAGGGCACACCAAGTGCAAGCAAAGCACAATCAGGGGAGAGTATAAAGATACTCAGTAGGATGCCCCAAAAGCTCGAGGGAGCAACTAATGAGATACTAAAATGGTGAGCAGCAGGGAGAACAAGAGCAGTGCAATAGTACAAAGGAAAGAGTGTAGCTCAGCCCAACAAGAGAAAGGAAGAAGACTCATCCAGACGCAAGGAGCTAGAAACGGTGAGAAGACGAACTTCTCGTCGAGTCTTCACTGCCTATAGAAGGAGTGTACACTTGTCCAAACAAGAGGAGCTAGAAATGGAAAGCACGTGGCATACCCAACGTGTCTTCACCCCTCCTAGAAGAAGAGTAACCAAACCCAAGGGGTGGGAACAAAAATAGGGTGTATATATATGCTCAATGAGAAACCTGAACGAGTGTGTAAGGGGATATCTATCTCTATGATCAGCCCAAAAAGAGTCACCAATAGTTCAAAGGATAGTCATCACGGATTCCCAACAAACCTACACGTCAAGCGGCCACACCGCTACATCATACCACCATGGGTCCCACTCCAGTAATCACAGAGAAAAGTCAATGACTAGCCTCATAGAAGGGACAGAGTCTGAAATAAGTCGTCGAGTAACCCACTACCCAACCCCACTAGATGATAAACCCCAATAAGTCAACGATGACCCACTTCCTAGCCCCGCTAGAGGGTAAACCACAATAAATCATCGGGTGACCCACTGCCCAACCCTGCTGGAGGGTAAACCCTAAATAAGTCATCGAGTGACCCACTGCCCAGCCCTGCTGGAGGGTAAACCCTAAATAAGTCATTGGGTGACCCACTGCCCAGCCCTGGTGGAGGGTAAACCCTAAATAATTCAACAGTGACCCACTACCCATCCCCACTAGAGGGTAAACCATAACAAGTCAACGGTGACCCACTAACCAGACCCGCTGGAGGGTAGACCGTAATAAATCATCAGGTGACCCACTGCCCAGCCCTACTGGAGGGTAAACCCTTAATAAGTCGACAGTGACCCACTGACTATCCCCATTGGAGGGTAAACCGTTAGCTCAACGGGTATCCCACTGCCAAGACGCGCTGGAGGGTAAACCTAGAACTGGTCTGATATCTCCTCACTACCCGTGCCATCCCTGGGTGTCAGAAACACCGCTACCATGCGTAGGTTTGGAGTACGTCAAAGGAACCTCTGACCAACGCCCTTTAATATTTCCACATTTAATAATATCTTGAAAGAGGCTCCGCTCTCCCAAATAGGTTACACCTTTGTAATCCTTGTGGAAAAACACATGAGATAGAATACTTAATCACTAGAAATGGGCTCCCGGTGGAAAAGTCATTCAACACCGCTTTATGCCCATACGTCGTCTCGTGGGGCCCACACCTCGGTCCTGAAAGTGGTCGGGAAAACTGTGCCATCAGGTTGATCTCAGAAAAACACACCAAATCGACTATTCATACACCCCAAATAGATGCCTGATGAAAAAGTCACAGTACGCTGCACACAGCTCAAAAGACGGCCTATGGGGCCCACACCTCAACCCCGGCTTCATCGCCTGAAACCACCCTAGTCAAAATCGTCTTGGTGCTAGGATAACAATGCCGCAGATGGCGCCTAAAACGAAATTTGGATGCAGAAGCTGCAAATCCCAGCGTTATATGCAAACGGGACCCTCTAGGGCCCACACCTTGACCCCGAAACATGTCACGCAGATCATACCATCACGTTCCTTGCCGATAACCACACGAAGTAGGTTATTCATTTTCCCTGAGCAAACTTATGAAGCATAAGTCGTAGAACACAACATACATCCGAAATCTGCCTCGTGGGGCCCATGCCTCAGACCCGAATTTAGGCGGGCAGATTGCGTTGTAGTAATCCCCTTAGAAAAACACTCAAAAATGGGTACCCACACACCCCAAACATATGACGGGTGAAAAAGTGGCGTTTCACCATAAAACGTGCGAACTAGGCCCTATGGGCCCTGAACCTTGTCTCCAACACGAACGCTTTGGAAAGAATCTCAAAAAGTCCACATGAGGATTGGGGTCACACTGCAGCTGATGACGCATCAATCGGACATCCCAAGCATGAGTTAGGTCCGACGCAACAATTAATTAATTAAAGAATTAATTAATTAATTAATTAATTCTTCACATTTACCATTTCGTGACACCGAGAAATGAAACCAATCCACATAGGCTCCGAACCAACCTTGGAAGGACTGTCTTAGCTCCGGGGCACCGCACCTCTGACGGCACATCAAATGGACGCCTGACTCACGAGCAACGTTCGTCGCAACTTTAATAATAATTTATTATTATTAAATCAAAGTTCTTCGGGTCACCTATCTTCGGGTGAAGAAACCAAAAATCCCAGAACCCACTTCAAAAGGTTTGTCTCACCGACATGGACCAGTAGCCGCAGACGGCGCATCAAATGGACATGCCGTTTAGAAATTACGGCCCCCCCGAACGCAAGGGTGCCTAACCGGGCCGGGTCACCCCAGTCGGCCCGGTCCGAACCACCGGCCCGCGGCCCAGCCATGGGTCCAGTCTAGTCCGCCACAGCCCGCTGGCCACGGCCCGACTCAAGCCACCGGACCCACCTCTGGTCCGGTTTTTTTTTCAAACTGACCGGCCATCATGGCCGGTCTCCCCCCCCCCCCCTCACGCGGCATCAAGGAAGACCCGCATCACACGGGTCTTGTTCCCTAGCAGACCGACTTTGGATGGTCTTCTCCGTCATGCCAACAGGACCCGCAAGGAGCAGGTCCTTGCTTATTCTGCACACCCGTGGTCAAGCCTTGGGTTCCTCCTGCCGTGCGTGACCGGCCAGCGCCCCTCGGCGCCTCCGCCTCCCGCAGCGCACCGACGCTACCTCTGGCCTGCACCGCCCGACGCCGCCCGACTCCGCCTGCACTCGCTTCTCTACCGTGACACCGCTGCACCCACCGTGATTTGCCTCTCCGATGCCTAATCCAGCCCTGCTTCGCCGCCTCGCTCCACCAACCTACTCGACTCTTCCCGGGTGCCCCCTGCTCGTGCCGCCGTGCTGCCCCGGCTACTCACCGGCTGCACCACCTTCGGTCAGCCGAACCTCCAGCTGCGCACTACCCTCATCTAGCTGATGACACCCGACACCTCCTGGCCCTCTTGCGGATTCCGCTGCGAACCCCATTTGCACCGGCCACCTCGTCCGAACCCGCGTTGCGCCACCCCGACCTCCGGCCACCAGCCTTGCCGGAGCCGGGGCTTCCGACGACCTCCGCCACCGCTCCGTTGGCCCAAAATCAAAACCAAACATGGGTTCGGGATCCTCGGGGTGAGGCCTTAATAGCGCCTACCCCAGATCTTTGATCTGACACGATTGGCACGTTCGAAAATTTAGATGAAGAACGCCCAAGAACGACGGATAAAAACGGGGCTTGGGCGTTGGCTGTGTTCATTCGGCCAATGCCGCAAATTCTAAAATTAAGAACTTAAAATGAAAAAATTGACAAAAAATCCAATAATTTCATGGAGGTGAGAAATTAAATCAGAAATCCTACCTCATTGGTCCCGTTCGTCGTTGGCGACGCGCCTGCTCGATCCCGCTTCGACTCGCCGGAGTCCGCTCGTCAATCCAACAAAGAACAATGAAGAATGCCAAAGAACGGAGAAGAACGCTCGAGAGAGAGAGAGAGATATATAGAGATAGAGAGATAGAGAGTGAGAGGAATAATTGGGTTTACCCCAATTCTACATTTTTCTATTTATAGAAAAACCACTTAGCGTGGGATCTGAAATCACCGCGCCCTCTCATTTTACATCTCGCATAGGAAAAAAACCACATTTTGAACTCAATGGAAGTTTCAGATTTCCATTATGAGGCTTCAATCAGAAGTTTTTCAAAAAAAAAAAATCAGTTATAAAAATCACTAAGTCATTAATTCAAAAAGACGGTTTTCCCCTGGGAGACATCTCTCACAATAGGCCCGCGCCCACAACTTTTACTCCACGCCCAGGGTAAATGACACGCTCCAGATGCAACCGTGTCCTCAGATTTCCGATCCAAGCTATTTTTTAGGAGTTATTCTGGGTTGAGCTATTAAATGAATAATTTGACAATTTAATTATCCATTTAACACACCGCCAATGAGCGAGGGGTCCGAATGTCCCGTGACGACTCATTTTATGTTGTTCCTATGGTAAACACTGTGTTCCATACCCAACCGTGGTCTCAAATTTATGATCCGATCAACCATATAAGAGATATCACATTTTCTTTAGTTAACCACGTGTGCGTAATATAAAAACACTTAACATTTTTATATAATTAATTCTGGGCACACCGGGCCTTGGAATTGCACGTCGTCTGAATGCCCTGATCTAGGATGACATCAAGAAAATTTTCAAAGTCTCAGAGTCCCAAAACTGAGGTTATTACATCATTCTATCCTTCAATCTTTTCTTCCTTGAAAATCAAAACTAGGGAAAACAACTCGGGATACAGAGCTCACACCTAGCTCTCCTACACCCAAGAAAACTTGCACAACACCATGATAAAACAACACATGAACCAAAGCGATGGTTCGTACTTATAAGGTCTGATACTCTCGAGAGAATGCGTAAGAATATGCACACACCTCATCAGCTAAGACACGGGGAAGACATCGTGCGCCCACTCCTACTATTGGGAGGGTAGGTCAAGATGGTAGGCAACCTCTCAAATGCTTGCATGATTCCCAAACGGCCCAAAGATACTCGAGGGACTTCCCTGGCCGAACATTTACTTTCCACGTCTCAACTGAAATCATGATTTGTTCCTGGAACATGGTCTCGTGATTCCCTCCTTCAAAATACCCATCTGGTGAAACACCCAAGGATATTCGGTCACACAAGTTTTCACAGTATGTGCATCACAACCGAGACTCTCTTACATGCTCAACAAGTGAAAGAGTCAGCATCATCAATTTTAGACAAGCCGTATCCTCCTACAGAAACTCTAGCCAGCACTTTCGTCTCAGGTTCAAGTCTCTCTGGGTGAGGGCGCCCCTGAGACACTGGTGGTCTGATTAAACCACAAAGTGCTCTCCTAGGAGGTAGCGTCTCCACATTCTTAGTGCAAGGGCTACCACTACCAGCACCACATAGTGAAATAGATAGTTCTGTTCATGGGGTGTCCATCACCTCGACCTATACTTGATAATTGTATCAAGGTTGACGTTGAGAACACAAGGTACCAACGAACAAGGTAGGTGAGAAAACTCATCCAACCGCCAGAGGATAGACATGGAAAGCATGTGGAATACCCCATGTGTCCTTTCTCTTTTTGGAAGGATAGTAATCCCCAAAACAGGCACTCTAACAAACCCACTAGTGGAACCTCAAGGAAAGGGAGGTCAAGCAGAAAAATCCCACTGGTAAACCCAGAACCAGCTCTGACACTCCACTGCACAACCCTGCCATGAATGCACCTATCAGAGGGACTCATCAACCGCACCTCAATACTATCCACTTTGGGTGGAACTGACTCTCCCTCACAGTTTTGATCACATAAAAAACGTGTCTCGGTGGGGGAAGAACCCCTATTTCTCCCGTATTCAAAGCTACACCGGACAACACCAAAATAGGGTTACACCTACGCCTTGCGTCACCCTTGGTAACCCATCGAACAAGGAGTTAGATGAAAAGAGTACCTCATGCAGCATCTAACAAGTTCTACTAAGAAAAGTAGAAAAAGACACAGAGTGTACCTCTTATCATCTCATGCATTGCAGGATTGTAGACGTCCATAGCTCACAGCCGCCTACGACCCCGTCCGTCAGTTCCCTGAGCCTGACATGGGCCACCTAGTGGTGGTGAAAGGAACTCAAAATGTCTTCCACCAACCATAGTTCTTCCTGCTTTTCTTCCAACACCGCCTCCCTGGGGGCCACCCTGTCCTCACCTAGGAGTTCTCTTATCACGAAACTGCCTCTGTCATGGCGGTGAATCTACCAACTATCTGGAAAAACTCAACACATTTGGTTGATTAGTCTCATACCACGCGACCTAGCACATCACAAACCTAGCACTAGGACTACCTGGGCTATCTCGGTGCTCTACGCTATCCCTGTACATGTTCCTGAGACTCATCAAGGGGAGACCTCTGGCGTTGATGCCCCACCAATCGACACCCCCTTTGCCAGAAATTTATCTATCACCAGTGCCTGCTCTAGCACCCTGAGATGGGTGAGGATGCACAAGGGCACTACGCTGGCGCGAATCTCCTCTACAGAGACCTCTCTCAAACTTCTATTCTTGGAAGTTGATGTCATGGACCACGTCCAAAGAGTACCGAGTAAGATCTACGAATGTAGTTGCATACATAGTCGCAACCACCACTACCTGTTGAAGGTCCAACAGCTCCCGAAACCATAAAAAGAATAAGTGGGAGGGATAGTACTCCTCACGAAATAGTTGCTAGAAGTCATACCATGAGAGTACCAACTCATCGTGCATCTGAGTAACCTTGGCTCTACTAACACGAACTGCTTGGTGGAAAAAGACTGGCTCTCAAGGCCACCATCCAACCTGTCAGTATCCGAACAAGCCTGAAGAGGTGAACCAGCGACTCTTTCCAACCCTTCACTGTCTGAGGGTATGGCCCACCATGGAACCTTAGCGGTCTCCGATGCTATAACTCAGATAGTGTTCCCAACCTATGCTCGTCACCGGACCTCACTGCCGGTACTATCTTCTACTCCATAAGTGGAGGTGCTACTGCCTGTCCTCCTGGAGAAAGGGTAATCATATGATGGGTCTTGAACTGAGGCCTCATCACTCACAGAGTCGTCATCACAAACCGAAGCTAGTTTCCTGGCTGACTATCATCACAGAGGCATCCTGAATCTGATCAAGGAGTACCGCGGTCAAATGAGCATATATATATCAACAACGATGGGGAGCTGACTCAAGAATGACAGTCAAAGAATCAATCCTATATGATGCACGAACCAAATTCCCTGCAACAAGTGTCTCAGTGTTCCGAGTCGAAAAGCTGGTTATCAGGGTTCTGGTGAATGGATATATCAGCCGCTGCACTATCACTAGACTCCCTGGCCTGAGAGCCGCTCTCGAGACATGTTGACATTGTTGCCCCAAAACACAACCAATTCCATTTTAGGGACGTCTGAATAATACCCCAAGGAATGAACCTCCCTTTGATACCACTTTGTCATGACCAGACCCATACCAGGGCTCGAGCCGCAACTACCCCAAGCTCGCCTCCATAGGCCAGGGACTAGAGACTAGTGCTTAAGGAACAAAAAACTAGGGGAGGACTTTTCCTAAGAAACTATACACACACACGCGGCCAAATCAATGCAACAGTGCAAAGAAAGGAAAGAAAGATACAACACTTCTACAAAAGGGAAACCAACATACATTCATCGACCTCTAACCAGTACAAGTAAAGTGCTGAAAAGTACCGAAAAGTAAAATGAACAGTAAAAGGGAAAAAACACGTGCCCAACCAGAAAGGTGCCACAACCTGACAATAGGTAAAACGAAAGTAAACCACTAGTGAGTCTCACACCTAGAAATCCTCCTATGACCACTGAATTTAGCCCAAGATCCTGTGTCCTCTATGATTCACCGTAGTCTCGATCGACCTATCCATCTTCTGTAAGGGCACACCAAGTGCGGGCAAAGCCCAAGTAGGGGTGAGTATAAAGATATTCAGTAGGATGCCCCAAAATCTCGAGGGAGCAACAATGGTGGTACTAAAATGGTGAGTAGTAGATAGAACAAGAGAAGTGCAAGAGTACAAAAGAAAGACTGCAGCTCAACCCAACCATAGAAAGGAAGTAGACTCGTCCAAACAAAAGGAGCTAGAAATGGTGAGAAGACGAACTTCTCATTGAGTCTTCGCTGCCTATAACATGAAAGTAGACTCGTCAGACCAAGAGGAGATAGACACGGAAAGCACATGGAATACCCCACGTATCTTTTCCCCTCCTATAAGGAGAGTAACTGAACCCAAGGTGTGGGAACAACAATAGAGTGTATATATATGCACAATGAGAAACCCGAACGGGTGTGTAAGGGGATATCTATCTCTAAGATCAGCCCAAAAAGAGTCGTCAACAGTTCAAAGGATAGCCATCACTGATGCCCAACAAACCCGCATGTCAAGCGGCCTTACTACTACACTGTACCACCAAGGGTCCTGCTCCAGTAATCACAGAGAAAACACACTAACTAGCCTTATAGAAGGGACTGATTCTGAAATAAGTCATCGGGTAACCCACTGCCCAGCCCCGCTGGAGGGTAAACCCCAATAAGTCAATGATGACCCACTTCCCAACCCCGCTGGAGGGTAAACCGTAATAAATCATCAGGTGACCCACTGCCCAGCCCTAATGGAGGGTAAACCCAAAATAAGTCATCGGGTTGCCCACTGCCCAGCCCTGCTGGAGGGTAAACCCTAAATAAGTCATCGGGTGACCCACTGCCCAACTCTGTTGGAGGGTAAACCCTAAATAATTCAACAGTGACCCACTGCCTAGCCCCGCTGGAGGGTAAAACATAACAAGTCAACGGTGACCCACTGCCCAACCCCGCTAGAGGGTAGACTGTAATAAATCATTTGGTGACCCACTGCCCAGCCCTGTTGGAGGGTAAACCCTAAATAAGTCGACGGTGACCCACTAACCAGCCCCACTGGAGGGTAAACCGTAAGGTCAATGAGTATCCCACTACCCATACTCGATGGAGGGTAAACCCGGAACTGGTCCGATATCTCCACACTACCTGTTCCATCACAGGGTGTCACAAACACTGCTACCATGCGTAGGTTCGAAGTACATCAAAGGAACCTCCGACCAACGCCCTTTCATGTTTTCACATTTAATAAGATCTCGAAAGAGGATACGCTCACCCAAACAGTTTACACCTTTGTAATCCTCATGAAAAAGAACGTGATATAGACTACTTACTCGCTGGAAATAGCCTCCCGGTGGAAAAGTCATTCAACACCGATTAATGCCCATACGACGTCTCGTGGGGCCCGCACCTCGGTCCCAAAAGAGGTCGGGAGAACTGTGCCATCACAATGCTCTCATAAAAACACGCAGAATTGAGTATTCATACGCCCCAAATAGACGCCTGATGAAAAAGTCACAGTACGCTATACACAGCTCAAAAGACAGCCTGTGGGGCCCATGCCTTAACTCAGGCTTCATAGCCTAAAACCACCCTGGTCAACCTCGTCTCGGTGCCAGGGTCACAACTTCACTGATGGTGCCTAAAACGGAATTCGGATGAAAAAGCTGTAAATCCCCGCGTTATATGCAAACGGGGCCCTCTGGGGCCCACACCTCGACCCCGAAACATATCACGCAGATTGTACCATCGCATTCCTTGCTGATAACCACATAGAGTAGGCTATTTATTTTCCCTGAACAGACTTATGAAGAATAAGTCATAGAACACAGCGTACGTCTGAAAGCTGCCTCATGGGGCCCATGCCTTTGGCCCGAATTTAGGCGGGTGGATTGCGTCGTAGAAATCCCTTTGGAAAAACACTCAGAAATGAGAACCCACACACCCCAAACAGATGACGGGTGAAAAAATGGCATTTCAACATAAAACATGCGAACTAGGCCCTGTGGGGGCCGCACCTTGTATCCAACCCGAACGCTTCAGAAATTATCTCAAAAAGTCCGCACGAGATTGGGGTCACGCTGCCGCTGACGATGCGTCAATCAGACATCCAAAGCAGGATTTAGGTCTGACGCAACAATTAATTAATTATTCACATTTAGCATTTTGTATCAACGAGAAATGAAACCAACTCGCAAAGGCTCCGAACCAACCTTGGAAGGACCGTCTCAGCTCCGGGGCCACCGCACCTCTGACGACACGTCAAACAGACGTCCGGCTCACGAGCCACGTCCATCACAACTTTAATAATAATTTATTATTATTAAATCAAAGCTCTTCAGGTCACCCGTCTTCGGGCGTAGAAACCAAAAATCCCAGAACCCACTTCAAATGGTCCGTCTCACCGACAAAGACCTGCAGCCATAGACGGCGTGTCAAACGGACGCGCCATTTAGAAATTACCCCCCCCCCCCCGAACGCAAGGGGGCCTAACCGAGCCGGTTCACCCCGGTCGGCATGGTCCGAACCGCCGGGCCTCGGCCCAGCCGTAGGTCCGGTACAGTTCGTCGTGGCCCGCTAGCCATGGCCCACCTAAAGCCACTGAACTGGCATCAGGTCTGGTTTTCTTTTTCAAACAGATTGGCCTTCCGGGACGGTCCCCCCCTCGCGCCGCATCAAAGAAGACCCTCAGTATGTGGGTCTTGTTCCCCAGCAGACCGGCTTTGACCAGTCTTCTCTGTCACGCCAATAGGACCCGCAAGGCATGGGTCCTTGCTTCTTCTGCACACCAGAGGGCAAGCCTCGGGTTCCTCCTTTCATGCGCGACTGGACAGCGCCCCTAAGCGCCTCCGCCTCCCACAGCGCACCGCCTGTACCCGCTGCTCCGCCACGACACCGCTTCGCCCTCCACACTTCGCCGCTCTGATGCCAACTCTGGCCCTGCTTCGCCGCTGCGCTCCGCCAACCTGCTCGGCTCCTCCCTGGTGCCCCCTGCTCGCGCCGCCATGCTGCCCCAGCTACCCACCGGCCGCACCACCTTCAGCCAACCACTCCTCTGGCCGCACACCATCCTTAGCCAGCTGGCGACACCTGACACCGCCCATCCCACCTGCGGCTTCCGCCGTGAACCCCATCCACACCGGCCACCTCGTCCGAACCCCCGCTACACCACCCTGACCTTCGGCCAACACCCTTTCCAGAGCCGGGGCTTCTGATGACCTCAGCCACCGCTCTGGTGGCCCAAAGTCAAAACCGAACACGGGTTCGGGATCCTCGGGGCGAGGCCTTCGTAGATCCTACCACGGATCGTTGATCCTACCTGATGGGTGCATCCGAAAATTTGGACAAAGAACGGCCAAGAACTAAAGATAAAAACAGTGCTCAGGCGTTGGCTGTGTTCATTCGGCCAACGCCCTAAATTCTAAAATTAAGAACTTAAAATGATAAAATTGACAAAAAATCCAATAATTTCATGAAGGTGTGAAATTAAATCAGAAATCCTAGCTCGTTGGTCCTGTTCGTCGTTGGCAACGCGCTTGCTCGATCCCGCTTCGATGCGCCAGAGTCCGCTCTTCAATCCGGCGAAGAACAACGAAGAACGCTGAAGAATTACGAAGATCGCTCGAGAGAGAGAGAGAGAGAGATTGAGAGGAAGAAATGGGTTTCCCCCAATTCCACATTTTTCTATTTATAGAAAAACCACTTAACCCGGGATCCGAAATCACCATGCCCTCTCATTTTATATCGCACCTAGGCAAAACGCGACATTTCGAACTCAATCGAAGTCTCTGATTTCCATTCTGAGACTTCATTCAGAAGTTTTTCGAAAATATCATCACTGATAAAAATCACCAAGCAATTAATTCAAAAAGAATGTTTTTCCCCTGGGTAACATCTCTCACAGCAGGCCCGCACCCGCAACTTTTACACCCCACCTAAGGTAAAAGGCACGCTCTGGACGCAACCATGCCCTCAGATTTCCGATCTGAGCTACTTTTTAGGAGTTATTCAGGTTTGAGCAATTAAATAAATAATTTGATAATTTAATTATCCATTTAACACATCGCCAATGAGCGAGGGGTCCGAACGTCCCACCCCGACTCATTTTATGTCATGCCTAGGGTAAACACCGCGTTCCGGACCCAACCGTGGTCTCAGATTTCCGATCCGATCAAATTTATAAGAGATATCACATTTTCTTTAGTTAACCACGTGTGCATAATATAGAAACACTTAACATTTTTATATAATTAATTCCGAGCACACCGGGCCTCGGAATTGCACGCCGTCTGAACACCCTGCTCTGGAATGACATCAAGAAATGTTTCAAAGTCTTAGAGTCCCAAAACATGCGTTCTTACAACTAGGATATAATATTTTGTTTCCATGTTTTAAAAGACACTAAAATTTTATGGTCCTCTGGCATGTATTTTTGTATGGTACTGAATATTCATCTAAAATGATGTAATATCCATGTACGTTAAGCATGGGTTGTTATAGTTGGTATAAAAGGAAAGGTATAGTCAAAATTTGGAAACTAGGATGAGAAAAATTTTAGTGATATCCCTATGTATATTTCTAAGGATATGTCTTGGGATGTCTCTAAGGATAAGTATAAGGATGAGTTAACATTTAGGAAAAATTCTTAGAATTTTGGTAAAGGATAGAGTGAGTGGTTTCATAAAAATACATCCCTATCTAGATACTATAATTGGATGTGGATCTAGCACAGATATACCTAGGAGTAAAAAATTCTAAAAGATGTTGCGGGCCTGACTTGGGGTAATCTGGTACATGACAACGGGCCTTGATACACAACTAATTTGACGTTATCGGGGGATATGCTTTGGGAATTTACAAACAATTCATGAACCATCATCAATGATTTAAAAATAAGTTTTCTATGAATAAACTAGAATGAACCTAGGGTTTTATATATTAAGGAACGTGTCATGAATAAAACACCCTATATGTAATTATTTTTATGACTATGTGGTTTTATACTATAATAAGTTATGTTCATACTATGATCTTGGTTTTGGTCAATAGAGAGAACCATAAGGAACTAAATTAATGTTCAATGCGATAGATTATTTGTTGGTGAGTAGTCATGTGGGATGATAACTAGAGTGGAAGATGTTATGATCACGACTAATCAGTTTTCACGAAACATGATTAATAATGTGTACCTTAACCAACTCTTAGACTCACCATAGAAGAAAAAGAACGAGTTTTCTGGGGGTTTGGGTAATGGAGACCAAGGAGTAAAGAAGCTTCATTTTACTTTATATTAAGAATGTGTAAATAATCACCTAAGTGAATGTCTTAGTGGAAAAATAATATTTTTTGACTCTGGAAAATAATGATACAATGAAAGTAACTGTAAGGGAAAAATGAAGAGTTTGGTTAACTAAATGGATGAGAATTTTGGCCTATCTAATACACCATCAAAGGTTAAGTGTTTAAGTGTGGAGTAAAAGGTAATTTTGTAACTCAATGTCCCAAGATAAAAGATCTTGAAGGTAACCATCAATGTCGTGTGAGTAATGATTACATTGTTGATGATGAAGAGACTACAAATAAAATGTGAAAGGAAAGAGGTATTGTGTAATCACATGAGGTAACCTTGTTAATGGTGTAAGGATTAAGTGGAATAATCAATATTTGTATGTGTTTTTAATAAAAAATTATGTTATATGAATGATGAAATATAAAAGTATTGTTCTAAAAATGTTTTCCTATCAATATTTATAATTTCATATTAAATGTTCCCGATGGATGGGTGATGAGGTTTAATGACATGGTCATATTTTGACTAAGGTAAGGTAACCCTTAACATGTTATTTATGTTAAAATAATTATGTTATGAATAAGTAAATTGGATAGTACTGATTACCATAGAACTAATTAAGGACATGTTGACAAGTAGTTCATGCTATCATGGATGAAGTTTAAAACTTATTATATTTATGGAATATATCCAGTAATCTATGTATTAAGGAATAATTCATGTTTTAAAAAAGGATTTATGTTAATTTAGGTTGTTACCATGTTCCAAGAGAATTTACCATAAGGGTATTCACATGTTTGGAATGTAAAAACCAAGAGCTACTTTGTGATATATGGGGGGATCAATGTTAATCTGGTTTCATGAATTTCTTTCTATGGTTTTGGTTTTTAATCTTTTATAAGGGTTATAAAGTTATTCATTCAAGAAAAATTTAAGTGAAACTTTGGAGGAAGTATTTAAGTGTTGAGATTGTATTGAAAATCCTGGTTAAAAGGATATTTAGTGATTAACCTTATTTCAAGGATGTCCATCACATTTTCTAAATTATATTATTATAGTTTTATAAAATTACACCATGTATGTTGGGTCACAACCAATCAAATCTAGCAAGACTGTGGGTATTGAACCCATGACCGAAGGACGATACGGGTTTCATGCCTACCATTGTCCTACACTATGTTCTAGTTAATGTATAATTATTTTTGATGAATAATTATTTATGATGAACGAGTAGTGTTAACTTTTTTTCTTAGAGATTAATGCATTGAACATATTCATTTTTAAGAATAGTTATACACAAATAGTTATATATTTCATTCTTTTATGATCCTTAAGATATGCTAAAAGTGTATTT
This sequence comes from Viscum album, assembly GCA_963277665.1. Taxonomy (NCBI): domain Eukaryota; kingdom Viridiplantae; phylum Streptophyta; class Magnoliopsida; order Santalales; family Viscaceae; genus Viscum; species Viscum album. Next base: position 629,431,202 of record OY728130.1, on the reverse strand, counting down.
TATCACTTTAGGCATAAAAGTTAACTTATGGACGTCCATTACAAAAAGTAATGGATGAATTAGAAATTGATAAAAGAACAACTAAAAAAATGAAATTTCCTTTATAGAAATATGTCAAGTAAGTATATTTTCTTATGTTCTTGGTCAATAAAAGAATTACTCATTGTTAGGAGAATGATCAAAAGAAAATTTGTCGTCCTAATACCTTAATTTTTTTGAACCAATGGACTTTTAAATCATCAAATATTTATGAATTAAAGGCCCTAAACTTTAATTTGACCATTCAATTGTTTTTTATTGATAAAATAAATCACTCCCTATAAATATTTACACTTTTCCTCTATGTACAATCTTCACCCCGAATTTATGTTCTCTTACGCGGAAACCTAGTTATTCGTTACTTTGGGTAATCATTATGGTCCCAACTATCCCTTTTAAAGGGAGGTTTTAGTAATCATTTTATGATATAAGCTTTTATGAATGATACTTTCAAGTATTAAACATTTGATAAGCCATACAAATTTTGAGGGTGAAATTAATTTTAAGGGGGTAAAATGTAACACCCTGATATTTTTTGAAATATCATTTTTGAATTACTTTATATTTTGGATATTTTTTTAACATGATATTAGAAATAGTTATTTATATATATTAAATCACTAAGTAAAAAATTCCATTCACATGGGACCGACTTGGCGTGCACTACATACAATACCCACTTGGCTTGCACTACCCGCAACACCGACTTGGCGTACGTTACACGCAACATGAAGTTTCTAAGAAACATCCTTTTTATGTGATATAATTATAACCTATCTGTTAATCCTTGTGATATTAATATTAATAAATAATTTTCAAATATTGTCAATAATGGTTTTATATGTGTAAAACATAGTGATAATAAAAGATATAATTTCTGGTAAAGTCCTTTATGTTTAAAAATTCTATATACTATACTTCACATACTTCTATGAAAAAACATAAAATTAATTTTAGACACATCTAGAAATTGAATTTCTTAAAATAAAATTAATTTTTGAATTTAGAAATCTGAAATTAGTTTAGGGTGTCTTTTTGGGAATTTTCTGAGAAACTTCATTTTTTGATGAATAATGAAAAATACTATTTTTTAGTTAAAAAATACCTTTTTGATTAAACAATAATTAACATTAAATTATATTTTACATTTATTTTAAAGCCACATCAGATAAATTGTACATATATTAATATAAGTTAGGTCATTATAATCAATTTTACTTTGAAATTGAATATCACTACCACAAAACTGGGCAATAGAAGCATTGCCAATTATCAGCACTAGGTAGAAAGAACTGATAAAATGGTGGGCTTTTATCAGCACTAGCTAAAAGGGTTGATAAATGTTCCCTTTATCAGTGCTAAAACAAGAACTAATAAAGGTGTACCCTTTATGAGTGCATTTTTTAGCACTGATAAAGGGAACATTTATCAGCACTTTTAGCTAGCACTGATAAAAGTTTTTATTATTAATTTATTTAAAATTATTATATTTATTATTCAAAAATAATTTTTATTTATATACATTAAATAAAATACAAATGTTTATAATTAATATATTTTTTTTAATAATTAAAAAATATATATAATGTTTTAATTGAAAAAGGTCTTTCTAAGATTATAATTATATATATATTTATGTATAATTAAATAAATATAATATTATAATAAATTAAATTAAATAATAAATATACTTTTAGATTTATTATATTTGTTATAGATTTATTAGATTAATTCATTTTATTTATTATATTTGTTATATTTAATATATTTATTTTATTAATAAATATATAATACTTTTTAATATATATATATATATATATTTAAAATTAACATTATTGAATATATATGTGTTTTCTAATGAATTTGGTCAATGAATATATGTGTATATGTTATGTATCATATGCATGATTTTTCATTTGTACATTACATTATGTGGTATATTGATTAATTCATAATGTTACCCATATGAACTATATATGTTCTAAAAAATGAACTTATATAATTACATTGAATATATTTAAATAATAAATATATTTTATTATATTTTTAATGATATATATAAATACTTTTCAAATACATTTATAATTATAATTTTATTAATATAAATATATTAACAAATATATACCAATATTTACAAATATATACTATTTATAGTTATAATTATTAATAAATAAATATATATTTATCCTATATATAATTTTAAATAAATATATAAGAAATATAAATAAATTATTAAAATTATCCCTTTATCAGTGCTAAAATATCACTGATAAAATACCTATTTATCAGCGCTAAAATTTTAGCGCTGATAAAGAGGTCCTTTATCAGCGCTCTTTTAGCACTGATAAAGGCCTATCTTTATCAGTGCTAAAAAAGCACTGATAAAGGTATGATTTGTCAGTGATTTTATTTTAGCGCTGATAAAATATACCTTTATCGGTGCTTTTAACTAGTGCTGATAAAGGTTCTAGCAGATTTTATAAAAGAAACCTAGCAGGCCCCTCCCCCTTGCACCCGTTCACGCCTTTATAGAAGATGAACCCTCTACTACGACCCCTCCTCTTCCACAACACCTCCTCCTCCTCCTCTGTCGCCGCTACCTTTTCCTCCTCCCATGCTGTAATCGTTGTCCTCCTCCTCTGCTATCACTGCCTTCTCATCCTCCTCTTCCGTGACCCCTCCTCCACCGTGACCCTACTTCTCCTCCTCCTCCACGGTCATTGCCTCCTCCTCCTCCTCCTTGCGTGGTCCCCTTGTCTACGTGACCTACTTCGGTGCGCCCTCCTTTTCCGAAGACTATCCCGGCAACCTCCTCTATAACACACAGATTCCCCCCGATGAGTCTCTTATGTAATGATTTTTTACTCTTCTGCATTAGAAAGATAGTTGGTGTGCAGAGTTAGGTATAATAGACCCTATATTGGTTTTGGTTCATGTTATTAGTTACTTATAACCTAGGTTGAAATTGTATGAATGAGATTATGATCAATCTTGTTATAAGGGTCATGGGTGGAGGTTTCTATGAGGGAAGAATTATGGTAATCACATGGAAAGGGTATTTATATGGATTGTTAATTGGGGTAGAGTGATAGTGATGTGAAATTTATTGGTAAAGACCATGACTTTACTGGTGATTTGGCTATCCTAAGTTGTGGGCCTTTGGGGTAGTACTACATAGTGTGATTGGGGGGATGCCTTGGTGGGTACTAGTGATGGAATAACCAGTAGGTAGGTTGTGTGAGATATATCAAGGATTATTTTAAATCTTATATCATGTTGAGTATATGGTTAGTATTTATTATCCAAAAAAAAATATTTATCATGGATATATGAGATTATGACATCTCCCTTAGAAGCCTTATAGGTACGGTACATGGAAATGGGTTGATTATGATGTTAGTGGAAATGATAATGTGGATTCCTTATGACCTTAAGGGTAGGTAAATCCACACATGGGGTGGTGTAGGTTTGTGACTAAATACGAATAAAGAGATTTTTTGTTGATATATTGTTTCCTATAGGTCTAGGGATCATCATGATAGATTTTTAACTATAGGATATGATAATGATGGATACATTTAGTGAGGATTCTTAGGACGGGTCATGTATGATCTTCTTAAATAATATCCTCTTGCTCGATGCTAGGTATCAATCATTGGATAGATAAGATCTAAGATGAGGATTATCTTCCATGATTGTTCATTATATCTTAATCGTTATTATATATCTATGATGAGGATGAGTCCAAGAGACCTTGGGATTTTAATTTAGATATAATCCACCAAGGTTAACATTCTTTCAAATTTTTTAAAGTTTATGTTTGTCTATACATCATGGGGTATATGCAGTTTCCCACAAGACATATATTATTTTAGTGGTTTAGATTGTGTTGAAGGTTAGCTATGTTATACCCTCCCTAGTATTTGATTTATGTATGTTAATTTATCCAAGGTATTTGTCTTACATTGGTAGTCCTTCTTAGGTAGTAAGTTGGCTCTTTTATGACCTTCTCACAATCCACTTCTAGTATATCTTATTATCCATGAGGAATACCATGTATTACTGATTTAGATTGTGTTAGAAGCTAGATTGGTTATTCCTCTTTAGGTCCCCCTTTTTGTATGTGAGTTTATCCATGGGACCCACCTTATGTTAATGGTTTGGATCATGTGGGAGGTTGTCTATGTTATTCCCTCCATACTACTTTTTGGGGGTGGATGTTATTCAATGAGGCATATAGTCACATCACAATTCATGATCAATATTTAATGGTTCTGCCTAGGGGATGAGTGTTGTAGTGTATACCTTGTGGTAATTCAACAATGTGACATAATAGGGTGCACTATGTAACAGACTCTTAGGATACACCATAATGTACCCTATTCTTGAAATGAAAAGAGATTTTTTAGTCTTTTTAATGAGGTTCCCCTATTCCGTATTATCCACTCGACCCAATCACCCAAACTCCTCTTCCCC